>OX941088.1:42883626-43560126 GCA_954870635.1 Arctium minus | reverse complement strand
GTTGATGCTTTCAGTAACGCAACTCAGTTTTCAGAAAGTTCTGAAATCGGAAACTTACAAGGTGGTATTCGAAATGATCGTGTACCAAAACTTGATAGCAAGTGTCGTAATTCTGGTGGGACTATTTGCTAGCGGCGAATGGAAGGGTATAAGGGTAGAGATGGAGGGTTTCGAGTCTGGAAAAGTTTCGTACTTAATGAATCTGGTATGGACGGCCATCTCGTGGCAGGTTTTCTCACTCGGTTACGTTGGATTGATCTTCAAAGTTTCGTCTCTATTCTCCAATGTGATTAGTACTTTAGGTGTCCCGATTGTGCCAGTTCTCGCGGTCGTGTTTTTCCATGAAAAAATGAACGGAGTGAAGGTGATTGCTATGTTGTTGGCGATATGGGGGTTTACATCGTATATTTATCAACATTACCTCGATGACTTGAAGGAAAAAGCCGAGACTAGAACCGAAAACCGCGAAGTTGATCTTACGGAAACAAGAATTAGTCAATAACGGGAAAAAAATATCTACTCTTTGCCCTTTCTTGTTCCTTCAATTAAATTTCAACATGTATAAAGGTATGGGGCGAATACGTGTAACTGTAGGAGGTGATTATGTAAATGTAGCAGGATACATATATAGATTAAATGGTAGTAGGAGACTAAGGGGTTGTTTGTTTTTTTTAAAAAACCTCTTAATGGCTCTTAAGTCTGAATCATTCAGACATTTTTACACACCACCTCTTATTAATCATAACTAAAATAAGGCTTCAAACTTTAAACCTCTTAAAAAACAAACGACACCTAATTTTTTTTTTTGATGTGTACGTTTTTATTGGAAGAATATGGAGAGACTTTTGAAACGTAAAATTCTTTTTTTTTTTAAACTCTGTTTTCCTTCGTATTTTAACGACACACAAAACTAGAGAAGTTAACTTTGTCGACAATGGAACCGTGAACGAGCAATCGTTCCTAGTTCATTGGTCTCGGAAAGACGAGAAATGGCTTGATCCATACGGTGGTCTGTATAGTCTTCGTGCTTTTCGAACAATTGGTTGTAGAGTTGTTCATGACGGCTCGTTAAGCCAAATCCGTTATAAAACAACGAGTTTGGACAACCATTTTAGAAAAGGTAGATGTGTCTTCACCGACTCGTTAAAATTATATAATGAGTGCATATGGGGTAATGCAAAAATAATGTTGGACAGGGGATGCCCGACCCCTTGTATCTTTTTCAAGAAAATATAATTTATATTTTTCTTTATTGAAAAGGTAAATTTCGGTTTTGATCAATGACATTTGTCACTTGTAAAGAAATTGGTCCCTAATTTTCACGATACACGCAATTGATCATAAATACCATATATTACTATACACACAACTGATCATAAATCGCGTTCATGTAAAATATACTGTATCATGTATGTAAACTGAAACATCATGGATATATATATATATCACCATAGAAATCATAGCATACTCAAAAATAAATTTGTATGTAGGTATGCATCACATTGTAAGTCTCATGAAGATTCATCTGTCCATGTAGATCGACTACTAATAGCTCTTGATTGAACACCTACACATTTCATACCATAATATCATACCATAATATCTCATTAATGATTTACTTTCTCAAAACGTCAATAATAGTCAACTATGGTCAAACTCGACCCGACCTAAAGTCAAACTCCAAAATCGAGTCTCTTAAAATCTCAAATATCTCCATCGTTAAAATCTTTGTGGGTCAAACAAGGTAAAAGTCAATGGTTGGTCAACTTGATCAACCTCTACTAACTTTAGTCAAACTAAGTCTAAATCTCTATGACGTCCCAAAACATCAAACTAATAATTTTATAATCTTATAAATCCATCTCTGCAAATTAAAGCTTCTCAATAAATACTTAACTCAAATTACGACACTTTGATCTCATTATTAACTCATCAAAATAATTCAATAAGCCTCTAAGTGTTACGCTTGATAACGACTCTTAAACGTCAATTTATCCTTTTAACAACTAAAGGAAACTTTGTTTCATATTAACGTGTCCTCCAATTAATAATATCATAAAAAAGGATAGACATCACCCTCTGAAGTACCCCGACCGCACCAGTCTCACAGACATCATGGGGGCGATAAATCAGTGCATGCGTCTCATTAGGAGAGGAGCGGTGTCCAGACTTGAACCCAAAACCTCACACATATTGATTGCACCCCACACATTACCGCTGGAACAGTTCAGCAGGAAAATTTACCTAATTAACAAATATAATCTATACAATGTAATAAAATAAAATCTGAAGTAAATTAATTTTTATTAGACCAAAAAACCTAATTATCAAACTTAGATAAATTACGTAGCCCAAATGTATTAAAATAATATATTAGGTCCGATATTTTACTGGGCCCATTTTCTTTTTAAATTCTTTTTGGAGTTGGACAGCCTAAATTTATATATTTTATATATACAAAATGCAACCCTTTTACATGTGCAACCCCATGCAACCCCTCTATCTACTATTCATTTTATTTTCACTTTTTTAATTAAAAAATGTGAAAATAAAATAAGTGGTGGATAAAGGGGTTGCACCATGTAAAAGGTTGCATAATAACATACCCCTACATATATATATATATATACATACATATATATATAGTGGAAGGATATTTTGCAACCCTTAAAAAGGTTGCAACCCTTGCAACCCACATCTTAACCGTTGGATTTATGAAAAACGGTTATTTTGTTTTTATTTTTTTGATTTTTTTAATTGAAAATATTAGACCCATATGTATTGTAACCGTTGATCATTAATCCAACGGTTAAGAAGTGGGTTGCATGGGTTGTAAGATTTTCATGGGTTATAAATTAAACTACCCCTATATATATATATATACATACATACATATATATATAGGGGTGGTATAATCTACAACCCTCAAAAAGATTACAACCCATGAAACCCAATCTCTAGCCATTGATAAATTGATCAACGGTTATTATGCATCTCGCGTATTTAATTCTATTTACAATATATTAATAATTCAATATTATATATTATAACATTTATCATAACACTGTTCATGAACAGTGTTCTGATAAATTACAGATTTGGTCCTTCAGGTTTTTAGTAAATTACAGATTTGGTCCTTGAGGTTTTATCTCCCTGTTAGATTTAGTCCTATGTTTGTAGAGTTACAGATTTGGTCCCTATAGTTTTATTTTCCTCTTGGATTTAGTCCCCATAATTTGTTGATTCCAAAATAGACTTTCGATTTTGCATTTGCGTAACGTTTTGGTCCTCAAAACTAAAAGTTGTTAGCTCCTGACCGTTAAGTAAATGACATTTCGATCATTTATAACTTTTTCATTTTCTAATTTAAATAAATAAAAATTATATTATAAAAATTATTTTTATTATATAAGCATAAAATAAAGATCCCTTAACATGCATCGCATCTCAATGACTGTGTCTTCTCCAACCCAAAACCTTCCGCCTTCCCCATCAATCCAAGCACATAGTCGTAGGTGATTCACGCACCAATTTTTTATTTATTAATAAAGTAATTTATCATAATTTATTTTATGTTTAATAATGATGTAAAATTTGTTTAATTCATATTTTTATTATAATTTAATTTAGGTTTAATAACAATGTAACTTTTTTTAGGTTTAATGATGTAATGTACCATTTGCCAATTTATTTTCGCTTCCTATTATACACACACATCATCCTCATAGGGCATTTTGTAAATTATAGTCATGCTGCTAACACACACAAAATGTTTTCTTCTCATAATTGGTCATGCTCAAATTTATGGTCTTAATATTTCTTTCCATCCGCAGCAACGTGCGGGCATTAATCCCACCTCGTTAATAAAAAAAGGGTGAATCAGGGGCATTATAGGAAAATCATATTCAGAAACCACCGCATTATTCTTGGAAACTCCAATTCATGGAATAGCTGTTTTTATTTCTCTCTCTCTAGACCCCTCCTCCCTTTTTTATATTCTTTGTTTCTATCTCTACCCAGAGAGTCCAGGCGGCGGCGGAGACTGGTGGTTGGTGGTGGTGGGAGAGATGTTTCAGGCTTGTTAAAACCCACCATTGAAGGAAAAAGATAATATTTTTCTAGAAAAGAAAAAAATAAAAATAAAAAAGTACAACAAAAGGAGCACATGGAACGAACAGATTTGCAGAGCAATA
Source organism: Arctium minus (assembly GCA_954870635.1). Taxonomy (NCBI): domain Eukaryota; kingdom Viridiplantae; phylum Streptophyta; class Magnoliopsida; order Asterales; family Asteraceae; genus Arctium; species Arctium minus. The sequence goes on along the minus strand of OX941088.1, from coordinate 43,555,933 downwards.
ATAAACAAAGCAACACCACTGCTCCCACCTCCAACAACGCTACTACCTCTTCTCTTCATCATCATCACCACCAGCAGTGCATCCAACTCTCATCATCATCAACAACGCTACTACCTCATCATCATCAACAACAACGCTACTACTAGTGGTGGCTCTTCTTCTTTCTCTTCTCCTTCCAATCAACAACACCCACAAAGTGCATCCACCTCCTCCGCCACACACCTCTCTCCGCCGTCGCATCCCCACCCTCTTTAGAAATCATGAAAATCAACTGATTTTAGAGTTTTTTTTAAATTAATTAAAAAAAGGGGATTTTTTCCAACTTTACCAGTTTCGATTTAGGGTAAAAAAAACATAATTAAATCCATAGGGCTTTTTGTTAATTATAAACTTTGTGCAGTTTGATGTTGGCAGAAATCATAAGATGAATTCTGATTCATGTCGTAAATTCATCAGATGAATTATGATTCAAGTAGTACTTTTTCATATGCGTATCGAATGATGTTGATAGAAATCATCAGATGAATTCTGATTCATGTAGTATATTCATATGCATATCCAATGATGTTGATAGAAATCATCAGATGAATTCTGATTCATGTAGTATATTCATATGCATATTCAATGATGTTGTCACAAAGCACAAGAGGAATTCCCAACAAGTTCTTTCTTTAAGCTATCTGAACGAAAAAGGGACGAGCAAAACCTAGTGTGCAAATATGGAATTGATAATTTGATATCAACAAAGAAGATAACCACGACACTGAAAAAAAAATGATAATTAACTGTCATAAAAACCGTCCACTAACTGATAATTATAATAAATTAATAAATATCAAAAATAAGATATTAGGAGAATACCTATTTTACCCTTTTAATTAATAAATTAATTAATTCAAATCAAAAATCACTTGATCTGATCTAAGGGCTATAAATGGGGTTGTAGGAGTTGCAACCTTTTGGAGGGTTGCAAAATATCCACCCTCTACATATATATATATATATATATATATTTAAAGAGTGAGTCCGGCCCAAGCTAGGTGTGTAGCCCAAACAACAGCCCAACCCGGCACCAGCCTCCAGCGATCCAGCCACACCGTCGGCCATCAACTCGTCGATGACAGGTTTTCAAGGTTGTTTAGCTTTGTTTTTCGATCGTTTTTAATGATTTCTTTTGCTAAAACTGTATATAATGATTTTTCTTGAACATAAGGATAGAATCAACGAAAACCATAAAATATGGAGCCCCATTCTCATTTAAAATATCGGTTTTAAGATCACTCGAAAATTTGTAAGAACCTTCTAAACCAAAATCTAAGACACAGGGCCGTTCCTGATATTTTAGAGGCCCTGTGCAAAAAACTAAATGTATTCTTAGTTTTTTCATATTATTTATTAAATTATTTTTTTAGTATATTTGTTTTCTATATAACTGATCAACCATTATCGATAATTTGAAAATCAATATCAACAAGATCGTATCGTCAATAAAATCAATATATTAAATATTAAAGGTGTGTCAAAAACATACAGAAAAAATCAAAAAATACTGAAAAATATAAATTTTGTTAAATATTAAAAGAGAAGTATAAGATAAAACACTAGACATCTAAAGTTATTCAGAGTATCCCTATAAGCTATTTCATATATTTTTTTGTAACATTAACAGTCAAAATTTAAAATCTCTATAAAAATTACATTCAATCTCGAACAACTATTTTATTTTAACAATTTCAACACTATTTATATTATTATAATATTTTATAAGTTTATTATCTCAAATTTGAATTTTAGAGGAAAAATTGTATAGAAAATATATTAAAATAATCATATAACTAATCTAATTATCATAGTAAAAAAAATTATATATTTAAGTCATCCGAAAATTTAAAAATGAAAAAAAAATTGTTAAAAGGCTTATATATTTAGTTCAACTTAAATAAAGGTACTTTTTTTCTAATAAAAACAAATTTAATTGGAAATTGTAAAACAAAGCTACTTTTTTTAATAAAAACAAAATTAATGGGAAAAATCAAACATTCAAAAAAGGACTCGAACCCTGGTAGAAATGTAAAAACATGACAAGGAAGTCTACAAACCACTACACTAAGGCCCTGTTCGTTTGTGGCTTAATGGTCTGTATGGAAGATATGGCTGATTCGCACAGTCATATCCACCTGTTCGGCACTGGCTTAATCGTTCAGATGGTGGCTGATTCGGTCAGCTAAATAATATAGGTCCTTTGGGCTCAGCCATGTATTTTCCCATTCTACCCCTTCCCACTACCCACCATTAAAAGGAAAAAAAACATACACACCGCTCCATTGCTCCTTCACAGATATATGCTCCATCGATCTTCAACCCATCTGCTCCATCAATCTTCAACCCTTCACAGATCTGCTCCATCAATCTTCAACCCTTCATCGATCTTCAACCCTTTTTGCTCCTCACACCGATCTGTTCCATCGGTGGAGCTTGGTGGTGTTTATTGTAGCAAACCAAACAAGAACAAGAAGAAATTAAAACAAAAATCTCCTTATCATTCTGTAATCAAAGCTTTCATCAAATCGACGTGAAGAAATTCTAAAAGGTAAGCATAAAAAATAAACGAAAAGAAAAGTGAAAGAACAAGTGAGTCACATGAGTAGGAGTTTGGGTGGATGAAGCCATGGAGGAGGACGACGGCGATTTGCAGAGAGGAAAGAAGGAGAAAGGAGCCTTGTTGACTTTAACAAAATAAACTTTATAATAAAGCAATAAGAAGAAAAGGAAATTATAGATAGTTTCCAAAATAAAGCAATAAAATAAAAAGAAATTATATAGAGTTTCTAAAATAAAGCAATAAAATTAAAATAAAATTATACAGTCTCCAAAATAAAGCAATAAAAATAATTAGTATCACCAAATGTTTAATGAAAAAAGAAAGGGTAAAACAGTCATTTCTGATATTCAGACTGTTTATTCAGCACAATAACCGAACAACAACTTATCTGTTAACACACAGACAACTATATCCATACAGACAACTATATCCATACAGGTCTTAACAGAAAACGAACCGAACAACACCTAAGGCTGCTTCTTGTAATAATTTGTGTCAAATAATTTAGGGAAATTGCATGAAAATAGAACAAACTTTTACCTGATTCCTATTTTGGGGAACCAACTTTCAAAATCATCATTTAGGGGTTTGTTTCAAACTTTATGTTTATTTAAGGGTCTAGTTAACGACCTGCTAATAATGACATCATCCAAAAATTTTGCCAACTAAGTTTCCACGTCATTATTATCATTATAAATATAAATCTAAAATGCTGACATGGCATATAATTTTTTTTTTCTTTGAAAACTAAAATTCAATTCATATTATAAAATAAAAAATAATTAAAAAGTAATTATACAAAATTGACTAAAATCTATTTTTTTAAAATAAATGAAGATTATCCAGAGATTATATACTTTAAAATTGATGGTGCACAAATTTAAAATCTAACCTTTAAAATTGATGGTGCACAGATTAGGATTACGTTCCGCTGCACATATTAGTAGGGCTGTAAACGAACCGAACGAACACGAACGAAGGCTTGTTCGTGTTCGTTCGTTTAACTTAACCGAACAAACGAGCGAACACGAACGGTAAACGAACAAAATTTTTTGTGTTCATGTTCGTTCATTAAGAAAATGTGTTTGTTAAAATGTGTTTGTTCGTATTCGTTTATGTTCGTTCGTTAAGATGCTAAACGAACATAAATGAACGTAAACGAACAAACGTAAATGGACTTAAACAAACGTAAATAGACTTAAACAAACATTCATGTTCCTTTATTAAGGAAATAGGAATGTTCGCATTCGTTCGGTTAAAAAGTGAAAAAAACATTACCAAACTTGAACAAAGAGAAGATTCACCCCTTTAATAAGGTGCTCCTGCGAAATTTTTTAACTATCTGAAGCCATTTGTCTAAAGCAACTAGGCTCAAGCAAAAGAGGCCTTAAAAGCCACTTGTTGAATAATGCAATTGATATAAGTGAGATATTCACATATATATAGTAGAGTAGGCACCCAAAAAATACTTAAAGCACCGATGTGGGATGGGAGGAAATCTCCCTATCCACTTTTCCTCTTCTCTGTGTTGATTAGTAACATATAGAGGGATCCCACATCGAAATCTAAGAGGAAAAATAGGTAGAGAAACAATTATATAAGGGAAGGGGATGTGAAGTTTAAGAGCATCAGTTTTAGATAAATTATATTTTTGAAAAATGTAATTACTTTTTATTGTTAAACCTTTTAAATATTTATTATTGTTAATTAATAATTAATTATTATTAATAAAAAAACCATAAACGAACGTAAACATACATAAGTAAACGAAGCTTAATGAACGTAAACGAATATAACTAAACGAACCTTAACGAACATAAATGAACGAACGTTCACGAACATAAATGAACGAACGAGACCTTTGTTCATGTTCGTTCGTTTAACTAAACGAACGAAAAAAACTTGTTCATGTTCGTTCGTTTATTAAATAAACGAACATAAACGAACATCCCGCCGAACGGTTCACGAACGGTTCACTGAACGTTCGATTCGTTTACAGCCCTACATATTAGCAATCTCGTTTTAAAAAAAAAATCAAATATCAAACTTAAATTCAATTTTTAGTAATGCAATAAAAATTAATTGAAGCATTAAAAATTAATTTAAACATCAAATTGATGATTTTTATATCCAACCAATCTATAACCAAAAATTAATTAAAGTTTAAATCAACTTTGGCAAATCAAACCAAAATAAAAGTTTACAACGTTCAAATCATCAAGATTATAATAAAGTCGATAACCAAACATTGTTAAAAAAGAAATAGTTGAAAATCTTCTTTGGATCATCCTTGTTAAACTTAACCATCAACTTCAAACTATAGAACTGATCGAACTTCATCTGGAATTGGTGCATCACCAGGAGTTGGTATACCCGTCTCAAAACTAACTTGTGAACTCTGCAAAATAAACATATTTTTAACTACAATATTCGATATAAATATATATATATATATATATATATTCAAAAACAATATTAATCCCAAATATTATACTTACTTCTATAATCGTATCTCGTGAACTCGTACCTCTTGAGCCTCTACCTCTTGAACCCCTTCCTCTTGTGTTGCTTCCAATAACCAAATCATCCTCTATATTATTTTTTCTCGGTCTACCAACTGGATTTTTTGGTTGAATTGGTGCATCTTTCTTTTTATTTTTACAACTCCTAGAATTGTGTCTTACCTCCAAACAATTTCTGCAAGTCATCTTTCTACCTGATTTCACTACAACTTCATTTCCGTATGCATTTCCTCTACTGTGACTACCTCCTTCACTTACATCTTTCCTTCTGGCAATTGTAGGCCTACGAGGCATGCGCCTAGACTTTGGGGGCAAAAGTTTGGCAAAATTTGTCTTTGGCCAAAGTTTGATCCCATTCAAAGGGTTTGATCCTCCATTAGATAATCTAAAAACCACTTCCAACTGTCTTTGTTTTCAACCTCCACCACAGCCCATGCAAGAGGATATATTTGGTTGTTACCATCTTTCCCTATTGCACTTAACAACTCTCCCTTACATACGGTTTTTAAAAAGCATCCATCCAACCCAATGAATCTCCTACAACCCGATAACCAACCTTCTTTGATACCCTTAAAACACACATAAAATCTTTGAAAATAATTTATATTGTCCGGTGATAACTCTCAAATTTTGAGAGTTAATTCCTCTCTTGTTATATTTATTTTACCACATTTTCACCCAATTTGCTCCTCATCTCCTTCATTTGGTCTTAATTGTTCAAACATTGTGATGAAATCCCAAAAATGCAAAAAATCCGGTTTTACTAACTTTTGTGCAGAACGTGGCCACGTTTCACCCACGTTGTCACCACGTTGGGGCGCTGGCCAAAAATTGCTTGGATAAGATTTTACCAATTCGGGAAGTCTGCCTTCTGAAGAAAGTGAAAAACCCTTCTGCTCATTCATAAGAATAAACAAGGAAGAGGACAAGAGATGTAAGTCAAAGGAAGGTGTTATACTCTTCCTAAAAAGCTACTTTTATGTTTGGTCACATCAACATTCTCTTCTTCCTTGGGCTATAAATTGGAGCTTGGAGGAACCATTTCAGATCATCACTTTCAGAGGCATTAAACACCATCTGGAGTATTAGCATTTAGTTTTCATTCCTTGTAGTTTGTTTGCATTTAATTGTTGTAAGTTTTAATTTCTTGTAATAGCTGTCGCCAAAGTGGGCACCTTTAGTTCGTTTATGCAATTTAAGTTTATGTTCTCTCCTTCTCTCATCATGTCTTTTACTTTTATTATGATCTAAACACCCCTTCTGGTGTAGGTATGAGCCAAGGCTAAGACTAGTAGGCAACACTTGGGTGTTGCCATCGTTGCTAACTCTTAGACTTGGTCACTCAAGTCGGGACTTCAACTCAACGCAGACAAGCCGATCACTTGTTAGTGTTAATATTAGATCTTAGATCTCGAGAGGGGCAGATCCGAAATACGGCTTGAGTGATGCAAAGAAGATTTGAGAAAGTCTTTTATAACCACGTAGAGATACGGGTTTTTGCATGATTTTAACTAAGGTTCAAATGTCGGTCGATATGGGTGTCACAAAGAGATTTGGGCGTCAATATCTATACTGGTGGAACTGAAATCCTTAGAGGTTTACTTAGTTAAGTCGGCAAGTCTTGAGTTGGCCAACGTGGTAACAAAGTGGGTGCAACGTGGCCACGTTCCGAGGAAACTTATTTTCGAGAGAAAAAGGTTTTTAAGGCAGTCGTGTGTTATTTTGTTTCTGACCAAGTTGTTACTACATCAGTCTTAGTTAATGCTTGTACCCACGTCCTGCCCTTAATACTGTTAATTCCGTTAATCGTTGTTTAATTCGCTTAAAACTCACAAAATATTGATTTTGTTCTAAAAAATCAACCAAGCACTAGAAGTTCATGAAAACGTCTCTGATTCTTAGTTGACTAGTCCCTGTGGAAACGATCTCGATACTCTACCACTTTATTACTTGTAAGCGATCATAGTGTCCGGTGTGCACTTGCACCGCCACTGTGGCAACATAGTGGCCACCTTGTGGACCTATACGATTTTCCGCTATCATCCGGTCCTACCTCGACACTAATTTTAACCGTTGATCCCGGACTACTCCTTATAATCTCTTCACCGTAGTCCCATAACTTCCCGTAATGCTCTATGAGATCCGTTTCCACTTCCCCCAATGCCTTGGCCTTAGCCGTTTGGCATTGACTCAAATGAACAATGCACTTGTATTTTTTTAGAATTGATTCCTTCAAATCAACTAACTTAATAGATGGGTTTTGTCTAATCTTTCTCCCATATTGTTTAGCAATCCAATTGGAATTCACAAGTGAACCTAACCTGTAATTTCTCCCACATGTGTGATTATTATGTAGTGACTTCACTTGGAATGATTTTTCATCCTTCATCCAAGATGCCCACAATCTCCATGGACAACTACTTTCATATCCTTTTTTTGGGTGGTCCACATACAACGTGTAACTTGTCTTTGTTGTTTTTTAGATACCTTCATTTATAACAATATGTGAAAAGTTAGTAATTGTATAACATAACATTGTATGAAGGTAAATAAGATAAGTAGCATACCTGAGTTGAAGGCCATTTGAAAGGGCATAATTTGTCAAACAATCCTTTAACTCCAATGCCGATGCATAATGTTCACCAACTTGAGGCTTCATTAAGTTCCACGGAACATTTGGATTGTGAATTGGAAGTTCATTTCTTTTGGCCTCATCTTCTTCAACCATTTCATTTTCGTTGTCGGAATTAACAACATCTTCAACAAACCTCTCCCTTTCATACTCATCACATAATTTTGTCAAAAAATCATCATGTTGATATGGTTGTGGTTGTACCTCATTTTCTCTTTCCATGTTATCATCTCTAGGGACCCAAACATATTCATTACAAGAATGTACCCTATGTTCAACATTTTCATCTTCCACTTCCTTATTGATTTTCCTCATTCGAACCTCTCTAATCTCATCATCATCTTCCGATAAATGATCTATACTAGCTTCCTCATCATCATCAACATCGGAAAACCTAATCTCATCATCACTACCGGAAACATAATCTTCTTCAATGGTATCATCATAATTACTATTCAAGAACTCACCAATATCAATATTAAAATGATCTACAAAAATTTCCAATTGTGCCGACAACGTACCATGACTAAAAAACCTTTCAACATCGGCATCACTATCAAGGGGTTTCAATCCTTTTTCTAAATATGTGTTAGGAAGCCTATAGTACATTCGACTAACTTCAGATGAAGTAAAATCTTCAACACGTTGTCTCAAGCTTCTAATATCTATGTTACTTACATCAAAATCTTTCAAATATTCAACTTTACCTCCCTAATAGAACGGATTTTTTTGGAACATACCGCCATGATTTATAGCCAAATTGATCTTCATATTAATTTCCAAACCTGAAAATACACCATGAAAATACACTTTTTTAAAATCTCAATAACAAAATAATGAAAGTTCTTTTTTTTCTTTTCAAAAAAGCAGCATTATGATTGAAAATACATTTTTTTTCTTCCCAAAACAGCAACATTATGATTGAATAAAAAAAGCAAGTGATGGCATGATGATTGAATAAAAAACAAGTGATTGAAAACATATCAATGGATATCAACTACACAATATTTTCTCTCAAAACAGCAACATCAAGTTTTTTTCTTCTCAAAACAGCAACATTATGCACAGTGAAAACAATGATAGGAAAAGTGGATGATCAAAACACAAGAAAGTGAAAACAATGATAGGAATAAATACCTGATGGAAGGGTAACGAAGAAGACTGATGAAACGCGTGCCGGAGATAACAACCGGCGGCAACTCGCCGGTGGCGCCTGCCGGAGAGGAGATAACAGCAGCGGCGCCTGCCAGAGAGGAGAGAACAGCAGCAACAACGGTTTCGATGGAGGGATGAGTGCAGATGCGATGGAGGGAAGGATGCTAGGGTTGTGGTGATCGATTGAAGGGGGAGCAAGGAAGGAGACGGTTCAAGTTTTTTTTTTTTAATGTTTTTCTAATTTGATTTTCTAATGTTTTTTTAATAATAAAAATGATATGGCAAAACAATTTCCACCTAATATATTTTAAGTTGTTGAACAGGTTAACCAGACCCTTAAATAAACATAGAGTTTGAAACAAACCCCTAAATGATGATTTTGAAAGTTGGTTCCCCAAAATAGGAATCAGGTGAAAGTTTGTTCCATTTTAATGCAATTTTCCCAATAATTTATATAGTAACATTGTTATAAATAAAAATTAAAAAATATTCGGAGGCCCCTGACGATCGAGGCCTTGTGTAGTAGGACCGCTTCGAACACCCTAAAGAACGACCATGCTAAGACATAAGGTTACTAAGGTTTGTAGAGAACTTAAAAAAGAAGCTAACCATATAAAGAAATTGAAATTTGGTTAGGTATTTTACCTCCAATCGTTGAAACTGAGCTTTTGGACTTCAAACTTCAAACTCCGATTTCTCTCCCAAAACTCAACGAAATTTCAATTTTCTTAAACCAAATAAAAGAGGACGAAGTTGGCTACATAATTTGTAAGTTTTTCGCTTATTTGTTGATTAAAAGAGCCAATAGGAGCCTCCCAAGATCAGCCATCATTTTTAAAATCTGATTTTCAATCAGACTTGTGCCTTTCGCTAAGCAGGTCCCTCAACAATGAAGAAGTTGACATCTGAGACACCCCTGAACTATTAGATAATGATATTCTGCCCCTTGACTTCAATACTTTAGCTAATATTACATTTTTCACCCCTGATTTTTGACATTTTGTTTCATTTTTAGTCTGATTGAACATAACTCCTTTATTCACTTCTCATTTTCATTAAATGGCATAATTTGCCCCTTTTAACGTTTTTCTTCACATTTTTTGTTTAACAAAATAAAACCCATTTTATTTTACTTCACTTTTTCCTTTCTTTTCATATTTATTTATTTACCCCTTTTTAGGGTTTCATAGTAAGTATTGGAAGGTTTATAGGAATTAAAAATTGCTCAAGTTATAATATCTTGTTTTATCTAAAAAAATTCAAGTGCATATTGATGGAAACTTGTAAGGCTGAAGAATCATCATCGTAGTAGAAAAACCTACAAGACTAATACAAGTATTTTGTCCCAAACAAGTTGGGTGTGCTAAATTGAACCCTGGACTTACAAAATCCAACAAATCACTTACAGGTGAAATAATACATGAGTCATTAGTTTAGTCTGTTGGAATAACACTATGACACCTAACGTCGTCTTATTTTACTGTATATGTTTCTACACATGTTTGATTCTGTTGAAGCTTAGATGCAATCATTATATTTAAACAACGGCAAGAAATATATCTTTTATTCCTATAGTTTCGAAGTAGAAACTTTTGCAATTCTCTTAGTGAAATTTCGAGCATCCTTTGCTTGAATGTATTGTGTTTTCTGATTAATAATTTCACTGCAAAGTATCTAGTGTTCTTGCTGGTAATGTGTTTAGCTATCTAAAAGAAATACATTAGAATTGTCTTCAGATTATATGTTGCTAGCAACTGTTATTGTGCCATCAAGGTCTTTAGATATGTATCTCGAGAAATGTTCAACAACACAACAACAGGAAAACAATAAAGAAGAATCTTATCCGAAAGGCCTTAGACATATTTTGCGAACTTCTGATGAATCTCATGACAAACACGAGGAAGGAACATGAGCTACATGTTAGACGTAATTACAAAAGAGATGGAAGGCCCAAAGAACAATAAAAAAAATATTTCCAGCCTTTCTTAATCCACGGGACTTCTTTTATGAAGAGGATACAAGGAATAATATGAAAGAGTAAACTATTGCTTAGATAGATTATCATAGGGGCATACAAGGTATTATTAAAACATATATGTCGAGTTAAGTAATTGTAATATATATGCCCCAAAGTTTAACATATTCCATTGATTAAAAAGTGTATTTTATCCCGTAAATACTCTTTTTTAAATGAAAGTATTAAGCACCAAATCTTCATAAAGCACAAAGTGTACAAATTTTGGTTATTATATAAATTATGAGTTTGAAAACACCACTGTCAAGCGATTCCATTCCAAAATCTCTGCCCAATCGATTTTATTGACCTTGACTTTATATATCATCTTAGTTGCGATTAAAATCACACAAAACCATAAAATTAGTATCAAGAATAACATAAAATAGAACAAAAGATGAAACAAGATTACTGTTTCGAGTACATAATTAACATTAGTCACGGTATACAATAACACCTCTTCTAAAAAACTTGTTGATTTAAATGTTGTCCTGCATGTTTTATTATTAAAAATAACTTGTTTTATATGTTGTGTCTTATGCATATGCATTAATAGTACTTCGAAAAACTTGCCAAAAAACAACCATAACTCTTAGAAATTTAGATGAGTTAAGTTGTATAGATTTGAGCATGTTCTAATTTTTTTTGAACAACAAAGAATTTATTAACTATAAAGGATCTAGGAAATAACAATTACAAAGCAGAACAAGCGAGCATGGGGTCTTGTAACCAACCCCCCCCCCCCCCCCCCAAAAAAAAAAAAAAAAAAAAAAAATCTTGAGCTTACTATTATTAGTGACCCAAAAAAAACGAATGAGTAACAATATTATCCCACAACACCGCCTTTTTCGGCTTAGAAGGTCTAAAGAAGACCCATTTCGGTGAGACCATATAGTCCAAAGCGTCGTATAGATAACCGCCTCAAGGCAAGCCATACCCACTTTCTGCAGCCTCAAAGAATCCATCCAAAGATTCAACCCCGAAATTGCATTAAAGTTCAGCATATCTAAGCCCCACCATAGACCAATTTTCTTCCAAATATCTCGGGCCATTTGACAAACAAAGAACAGATGGTCCACCGATTCAATTTCCAACTCACATATCGGACATAATAGAGAGTGCACATCAATACCTCTTTTATCAACACTAGAAGTGTACTCGCGCAATGCAGCTAGATATATCACGATTTTAACGTTTCATTTTATTTTCTGTTTTTTGTCGATTTATATTACGATTTTGGATGGTTGTGAGAGAGTGATAATGATTTTTTTATATAAATTTGTTTAATTTAGACTTAATAATATAATGTAATTTATTTTGGTTTAATAATTTAATAATATAATGTAATTTGTTTAATTTATTTTGGTTTAAAATATTCTGTAAGAATTTTTAATTATATTTTTGATTTTTTATATCTAAAATATGGTGAGAGTTATTTTAGGGGAGTTAAAGTGGGAAATGATTTTAGGGGAGTTAAAATGGTTAGAGATAATGATTGAAAATTAATGAATAACATTAAATGTAGTACATACAACTTTTATGGTTGTTTTTTAAGTAATTAGTATTAAATAGCGATACATTAAGCTTTAAGACTTGTTTTTAAGAGTTTTTTATGCCATCTTTATAATATAGTATAGATATAGATTATCCCTAGTTAGAACCTTGTTCAAGGCCAATGCCACATAAAAACATTAACCTTAATGGGAGCGAGTCTGCTCTATCTCGTAGGAGACTGGTCAATAGAATTTTAGAATCGATGAACTTACGAGCGGAAGCCACTGAATACTCGCCCGAACTTTCAATGCACCAACACCATCTATCCCTTTGACTGGAGATAATCACATTATCTAGGAGCTCCTTAAGCGCCATCAACTGAGATGATTCCAACCCTCCTCCCGGCATCCTCCGCAACACCGACCCCAGTTCCCCATGACCACACGATATTTAACCAATGCCAACTTTTTGCAATCAAGCGCCTGCATCCTCGGGAATTGCAGTTTAAGGGAGACTCACCCAACCATGCATCATCGCAAAAGGAGGTGGAGCTCCCGTCCCATACTTTTTTCTTACAAAGTGATAAAAGATTGATATCACTATTTTCCAATTGATAAAATGCATTCAAGATACCAACCCACATAGAGCTTGACTCCTTATGAATTTGACGCGAGCCTATAAGGCCAATAGGGCCATGAATCGACTTAACTAATTTTACCCATAGCGCATTATGTTTCACCCAAAACCGCCAGATCCATTTAAAAAGGAGAGATCTATTAAGAGAAAGCAAGATTCCAATACCAGCCCCCCCCCCCCCCCCCCCCCCCCCGCGTCCTTTCTACTAGCCAAACACTTTTTCCATTTCACCCAAGTAATTTTCTTATCCTCACTTTCTCCTCCGACAATGAACCGGTTCCGCAAGGATTCCAACACATTTTCAACCGATTTAGGGAGTTTAAATATGGAAATATAGTATGTAGGAAGGCTACCCAAAATGGATTTTAGACGCATGACTCGACCACCAACCAAAAGAATCCGGGATTTCCAATTAGATAGTTTAGAAATAAAATTTATCGATCACTCCTTTCCTCCCATCAAATTTAGTCATATTACATCCGACCGGTAACCCTAGATATAGACAAAAGTAATTTATCCCAAACATAGCCTACCGGTCTTGCCATATCTCCAAGATCCGTATAATCCACCCCAACACCATACAATTTATTTTTTGGATATTTATTTTGAGCTCGAAAATAATATAGAAGCAACGAATGATACGCACTATGTTCCTAGCATTGGCGTGAGACCAGTCACCTACAAAAAATGCATCATCCGCATAGAAAATGACAGGTTACCTTTGCCAACAACTTCCCTAAGAAAGACTCTCTTAATTTCTTATTCTCGAATAACAACATGCAAACCTTCCATAGCCAGAATAAAAAGAAACGACAATAATGGATCTCCCTGCCAAAGGTCACGATTAATCTCAAACTCCTTAGTTGGAAAGTCGTTTACAACCACTGACGCCGACGAGTTTACTAGGCATCCTGTGATCCTCCCTCTCTATTCTCTACCAAATCCCAATTTTTCAAGAGCCAAATCAAGGAAGTCCCAACGTAGATAATCGTAAGCTTTTTCAAAATCGACTTTGAAAATCATAAGTTTTCTCTTTTGCTTCTTATACCACCCCATCACCTCATTCAAAATTAACGGACCATCTAGAACTTGCCTCCCTTTAATAAAGGCCAATTGCTCAATACTCACATAATCTCCAATAACCAGACTGGGGCGGTTAGCTAAAAGTTTGCCAATAATTTTATATTGGCACCCCATCAGACTTATCGGGCAGTAATCTTTAACAAACTTTGGGTTAGTTACTTTCGGGATCAAAACAATAAAAGAGGTTTTACACCCTTTTGGGTATACGACTAGTCTAAAAAAAATCACTCACTAATCTTACCACGTCATCTTCGACAATGCTCCAAAATCTCTTAATAAAATCGAAAGTGAAACCATCTGGACCCGGAGCCTTATCTCCACCACAGTCCCATACTGCACGTTTAATTTCCTCTCTAGAGACCGGTCTTTCAAAAGACACATATCGTTCCACCGAAAGTGACTTAGGAAAAACCACATCAAGAAAGGGTCGAGCTTGTCCCACACGGCCAAACCGATAGCTAAAATGATCATAGAATGTGTTTTTTTACCTGCAAAGGCTCCTCAATCCACGTATCTTCTTTCATAATACCACGAATGGCAGGTTGTCTCCTTTTTTGATTAAGAACACAATGGAAAATTTGGTATTCTCATCCCCTTATACACCCCCATCTGATTCTAGCTTTTTGCGCTAAGTCCAAAGCTTCAATACGGTCCAAATCTCCAAACTCTTTCATTTCCTGAAACTGTAACTCCATATCTTCTCTAGAGGTTTCCCATTTTTCAATTTGAAGGTCAATGTCTATAATGGTCTTTGAAGGACATCTTTAGATCCTTTATCCCGCAAGCGTTTTCCCCATTCCAATTATGAAGGACGCTTTTCAAAATTTGGATCTTCTTTTTAAACATCTCCATCCCGTGCGATTCCCGGATGCCATCATTCTTCCAAGTGTCGATAACAAGCCAATGAAACTCTTCCATCCTGAACCAAGAGTGAAAAAACCTGAATGGGGTAGGTCCATAGTCCACTTGTAACTTTTTGAGAATAATAGGTCTATGGTCCTAGAATTTTTGGTCCAAGATAATCCCCGTTTGGTTAGGCAATCTCACACTCAGGCCAACCGAGAGGAGAAATCGGTCCAATTTACTCATTTTAGAAGCCCACTTATTAGACCAAGTAAAATGGTAACCCCTAAGCGGGATATCAAAAAGCTACACGTCCCGAATAAAAGAATTAAACGCATCTGTCGAGGGCACGCAAAACATAGACCCATACCTTTCGTCCGCTTCCAGAACCTCATTAAAGTCTCCCATCACTAAATTTATCCTTCCCACGGACCATTTAAATTCAATAACGAACGCCACAAACATCGTTTGTCACTTAAACCTTGAGGAGCATATACCATAATCACCAGAAGTGGCATGTTATTAGGGATCCAAATACCTTTTAAAGCGATAAACGAATCCGAAGAGATAATATGGTTTGTCTTAGAAGAAGATTTATCCCAAATACACTAAATTTCACTTGACCTACCTCTGGCCGAACTACACGCAAAGTCAAAAACGAATTCCACCTCACTTGTCTGACCATAAGCATATCCATACAGGTCATTTTGGTTTCTTGGAGAGACACAAAATTAACCCTATGCACCGAACACAACTCCTTAACCCATTTATTTTTATTGGGATCTCCTAGACCTTGGACATTCAACAAGAGAACATTCATTTAAACGCATCGAATTCTCCCATACCCTTGATGATTGAACACAAATCTTTTTCACATCCCTTCATTCTGAAACCCAAAGATTTCCCGACCCCAATAGTTTCCATCAATTCTTCAAGGATAGAGAACCCCCCGTGAGCCAAATTAGTAGCTTGAGATTCGTTCTTGAAACATGAGGTACTCAAAGGAACAGATTCCAAGGATAGATGCTCCACCTCCCTCTCCACCTCAACTTTTTCCTTAGCCGACGAATCTACCGTAATTTCCTCATTTAACTCATCAACATGTGCCTTATTAACCCCATGTTCTTAACAACCACATCTGCCAAACTCGTCACTTTAGGGTCATCCAACTGTGGGGTAAAACCAAGGGGATAGGCGGGAGTGTTGCTCTCCCCAGCTTCACCCACATTTAAATTTTGGACGGGGTAATCTTCAAGCAGCCAAATAATGTCAAACAGGTCATCAATATTCCCTTCCTCATCGCTTTCATTCTTGTCTGCATTCTCTATGTTATCAAGTATAGGATAATCATCATTATGAAACGTATCTGGGATCTTCTCGGACAAGTTTTCATCTGCATCGACCTTTAAACTAGGTTGATTCTCTACATAAACGTTGCCTTCCCATACTTCCTCTTCTGACTCACTAGAATCTTCAAGGAAATCTGGAATCCAACCACACACCTCTTTGATACGAAAAAAGTGAGTGCACCCATCTAGTATCACCTTTACCGTTTCAAAAATTAATGATGGGTGAGAGGACTTGATACAAATCCGAGAACTGTATAAGTTTTTCCCATCCGAGTCATCCGAGAAAAATGATCTCCCCCCATTTTCTGGCAATCAAAGAAAATGACCTGGAGTTCCAAGATTTTAGAGGAAAACCTTAAACGTCCAGCCATATTAATCTCTCCACAACCTTGAAATCTTTGTTCCATGGTTTGAGGTCCTTAAACCACGATTTAGTTCCTTCATGCTTAAGGAACTTATCACGGGCACTTAAAGAGATGAAATTCAACATGACCCACAACCCTTAAATATACTTGAGTATGACCTCAAGAAAGCCTTCATTTTTTCACAGACATCGGAGATTAGGGATCACTCGGAAGTTCGTGACACAACCAACCAAGGAAAATGGGTAATCAGTTTCAATGGGCCTATTAATATTAAGGATAATAATCAGATATTCTTCACCTTTCTTATCCTCCACGCGTCCCTCCGGAGTATAACTTTTCACCACTTTTGCCTACGTCATCCCTCTCAAGCTTCCAAGCTTCTCATCACAATAAGACGGAGTCACCTGGACCGGCTCCACACCACAATTAGCGTGCAACTTTAACCTCCCTACCCATGTGTTACAAATACCATTAATAACCCGATCAAAGTCTTCTTCCTTGGTAACACGGACAAAAGCGAACATCTTACCAGATTTTGATTTTCTATTCGCAATGAAAACATCCACAAACGTACCAAACTTAGAGCAAACGTTCCACAATTCACAAGGCAAAAAATGTGACATGAAATTCGTAACAAAGAGATTAAGGGATGGCTTAAGAGAGTAAGAGGAAAAACGATTAGCCAAACGATTAGTATTCCCGAGACAGTCAACGACTTTTCACTTCCTACAAACGTTGATCGGCCATCCACCCACACTTTACGCACCTCGCCACACCCATTACTACCCTTAACACCTGCGAAACCCCTACTTATCACAAACCAAACAAAAGCTTAAAGCGATCAAGAAGCCTGCTTATCACATGCCAGAGCCACCTGCTTATCGCACGCTAAAGTCAACCTGCTTGTATCACACCACAGACCACCTGTTTATCGTACACCAAAAAATCCCACTTATCACATGCAAAAGATCTCTCTTATCGCATGCTAAAGGACCTGCTTATCGCACGCCTAAGGGACCAACTTATCGCACGCATAAGGGACCAACTTATCGCACGCCTAAAGAACCAACTTATCGCACGCCTAAGGAACCAATTTATCGCATGCCTAAGAGGCCTGTTAATCGCACACAAAACCACCCACGACTCCCCCTTATCGCACACTAAACATACACCAAGTTCCCTGCACAGGCGACGACCGACTCTACGACTTCCCCTAAACCACTGCCACCAGAAGAAACCAACGGTTCCTGTTAGCTCCATATGTCATGTATAGAAGTATTGAAAAATAGGCTAAGTATAGGAACCACAGAAGATATCTGCATACACCACGACTAAACAGGAGTATATGGTCAGAACCTCTGTCGCCCACCTTCCTTTCAAGAGCTTAACCTGAAGATCTACATCAGACTATAGAGCCTCTGTGACCCTTCACAGAGCCTCTGAGGTGGTTGCCTCTGGAAGATGGAAGACTTGTGCATTTCCTAAAGAAACAAGACCATGTGCATCTCACGTGCCTCTACTGTACGAAGATCCTCCATATCAAATAGTACACACACAATGTTCTACTTTTCAGGTGTCATTCCTTTTATGGAATGGAAGCCTTTGTCTTGTACTATTGTGTGCTCCATTATCTGTATATGTTCGGAGCACATCCTGAATTCACAATGCACGCACACAAATTACATCCACACTTGTTTTTAGAGAGATATATGTTGAGAGCATATTTACAGACACACTACTGTGTGTTCTTGGTGTATTTGGCAAGTTAATGAAGATAATGTTTCGGTAAATCATTCTTATTCCTTACTGTTATCTTTGTTACTTGTTTGTGCGTGTTTACTACCAAACAAAACCATCCATATGCATTAAAACACTTCCTCATTCTATTTTGTTTTGCATTGTCTTGGTTTATATCATTGTTTGAGCAAACTAGGCACCAACAATTGGTATCAGAGCAAACTTTGATGATCAATATCAAAGGATCACATTCTACAATGTTTTATATCTGTTTGGTAGTTTTCTTGAACTGATTTCAGTGTTGTTTTTCATTCCTGAAGAACAGTCCCTATTTCTGCGTTTTTATCAGCCAGTTTGATTTTCACAAAGTTATAGGAGTGTTTCTTACCTCAAATCGTTGAAGAGTGTGTTACAAGCTTACTAGAACTCTTTTCTTTCTATTTTGAACCTTATTTCTTTTCATTTCTAGTTATAGGAGTACTCTGTTTTTCTTCAAAAACGCTTCATCTCTTTCAAAAATGGCGAACACAACAAATTTCTTCACTGCTGGATCTCAGACCAAACCCCCTGTTCTATTGAGGGACGAATACCAACAATGGAAGATTCGAATGATCCTTTTCTTGGAGGGGGTTGACCAAGGACTTGTTGAATATCTTCATAATCCACCATATGTGCCCATGGTTACTGTTCCAAGGGTCCCATCCACTGCAACTACTCCTCAAGGTCCCTGAATATCAAAAACCCAAACCTGTAGATGAATGGGGAGATCATGACTGGGAAAAACATGAGTTGTAAAAGAAAGCCAAAAGGTTACTCATCATGGCTATCCCAAACGACCTCTTCTAGTCTCTAGATGCATGTGAATCTGCCATGGATCTATAGGTAGAACTAGAAAAGCAGTTAGAAGGAGGTGCAAAGACCCAAAAGAACAGAAGAGCTCAGTGCATAAACGAATACTATGCATTCAAGGATCTACCATCTGAGTCTATACATACCACATATGATAGGTTCAACTCATTAATCAACAAGTGTAGGAAGTTTGGGATTCACATAACCTCTGAGGAAAACAATGTCATTTTTCTTAAAAGTTTAAATGAAGAGTGGCTCCAGCTGCCCATGTCCCTCTAAACCAATCAAGATTTGTATACATGAACCCTGACTGACCTTTTTGGCACTCTAGTTGCCCAAGAGGGTTACATTGCCTAGTCTAAACCACAAGTGGGTGGACCTCTGGCACTCATGGGCAAGGCAGCAGAAGGTCAGGACAAGCCACATAAGGAGAAGGTTGGGGAAGAAGGATCAAAGAAGAAGAAGATGAAGAAAGTGTTGATTACAGACAGTGATGAGAAGGAAGTTTCTGAGGAAGAGGAGATAAACATGGCTTCTATTGCCAAATCTCTAGCATTGATCACGAAGGAGTTCAACCGTGGACTTAAAAAGAAGGGATAAGTGGTCGGTTCCAAGGTCATGGACCACAGAATGACTGAGCTTACCATGACCAAAGAGCATATGGAACACTACAGGGATATGAGCTGCTTGGATATGGAAGAGAAGAATATGTGGATCAACAGAGGATGTATGAGCAGAGAGGAAATGAGAAGACGATAGGAGAGTATCAACAGAGACCATCTGAGTACCCACAGAGGGGTCCTCAGAAGGAAGAGCATAGAGGAGCTGAGAAAGCCACCAGCCTATAGAACAACACATGCTTCAAGTGTGGGAAACCCGGACACTTTATCGCGGAATGCAGAGGTCAACCTCTCAAAGGATATCCTGTTCGTGACTCTGCATTTTACAAGAAGAAGGCTGAGTACTATGCTCAGAATTCCTTGATGGCAGAGCAGGATAATTGGGTCTCAGATGAATCATCAGATGAGTCATCAGATGAGGGCGACCGAAATGCATTATTCTGTGCGATGGCAAAGCTCAACAACTATGAAGCTGAAAGTGAGGTATCCACTTCTGACTCTTACTCTGATGACACAGAATCTAAATTGATTAAACTGATAGAAGAACCATGCTTTTAAAATCACATGTTCAGATTTAGAAAAGAAGTTTGCCTTTTATGAACGAGAAGCTAGACTTTTCACTCAAGAAAGGGATAAGTTGTTATTTGAAAAGAAAAACCTTGAGGCTGAACACATCAAAGAAAGATAGTCTTTAAAAGAAAAGGGAAAATTGCATCAAAATGGAAGCAACTTTTGTCTAATTCCTATTTTAGGGAACAAACTTTCAAAATTATCATTTTAGGGATTCAAGTAAACTTTTCATTTATTTAAGGACCTCATTTACCTTTTTACCTACTAATAATGACATGGTGTAGGTAAATACCAACTATGATTCCACATCATAATTAAAAATAAATAAAAATAATGAGATGGCATATTTTGTAAAATTTCATGTCTTTTATATTAACTGTTGAATTGTTTTGCATTAAGAGAAGAGGGAAAAAACAAAAAGAATAATAAAAAAAACCAACACTCTATCATCCCTAAAGTACCCTTCTTTTCCCTTTCTCCGTCGCCCCCAAATACCCACCTGCGTTTTTTTTGTTTCCCCCTTTGACGGCTTCTTCTTCCTCCTTCCTCTATATGATACAAATGTTATCTTTTTCCCTATCCCTCCTAACCCACCATCGCCGACAACCACCCCTTCTCTCCTTTCTTTCCCTCCTAACGTACCATCCTTAAAAACACTAACCAACATCAGATTCAATATTTTTCTTTTTATTCTTGATAGATTTTCTTTATTGTTAAATTATTTAAACTTGACATCATAATTCAAATACAAACAGCATCATAAAATCAACTTATAGTCAAGACGAACAAAGAAAATAGTTTTCGATTTTTTTTGGAGAAGATTCGGAGATGATTTCTCCGGTGGCCGGAGACGAAGATTGTTATTTTTCGGTGGTGACCAGGAGAAGATGAGGCATTTGAAATAGGGAAGGAGATGAAGATGTGGGAGTAAATTTTTGTAGATTTAGGAACGATTTTTTAAATTTACTATTTTTTTAATTATTGATTATGTGGCTTTGTTAAATCCACCTAATACGTTTTTAATCATTAGATTTGCCACATCACATTAAGATACCCGATTACCTACTAAACCGGTTAATTAAACCCTTAAATAAATGAAAAGTTTACTTGAAGCCCTAAAATGATAGTTTTGAAAATTTGTTCCCTAAAATAGGAATTAGACAAAAGTTGCTTCCATTTTGATGCAATTTTCCCAAAAGAAAAAACTATTTCTCTTGCCTTGAAAAACTTTTTCCAAAAAGAAAGAGAAGTCCTCCATCAAGACTTACTTGACAGAGATCTAATAAGGAAGTATCAGGATGCACAGAAGGTGCATGAAAAGGTAAACACCCAAGTTGGCAGAAAAGGTATAGGGTTATGTGATATTGAACCCTATACTAGAAGCAAAAGAAATCAATCTTTATCATCTATCTTCTGCCTTGGGAAAGTACAAAAATCAGGTTTTCCCAACCTAACTTCTGCATTTAAAAGGCACAAAACCTCTAGAGAACCATATGAGAGAAGTCCATTGTTGATGATAAATGTTTGCTATGAAAACAAAGATTTGTCATCCTCAACCTCTGTCAAAAGAGATTCTAAACCAAAGAAATATCTGACCCAAAATCAGATTGTACTATTCAAGTTTGGCCATCCAGAAACACAAGCTCAAGTGGCCTCTGTGTGCATGATAACTCCTGAAAAGGAACTGTCCTCAGAGACAACTTTTTTGTTCTAGCCTCTATAGAAGGAAAATTGCTAAAACTTTTTGAAAATGATTTACAAGCACCATATGAAGATCACCTTTTCAATAGCCCTGATATGACTTATGTCATACATGAAATCTTTGAACAAGATTTGATGGAGAGCCTAAAAGTTCCTGAAGTTGTCCCCTGCATTCTAAAAGATTTAAATACCTCAAAGGACAATGATGAAGGAAATTGTAATACATATCTAGAAGCTCATGTCTCTAGTCACATAGACTTCCTTGATTCAGACTCAGAATCTGAGAATGACTCAACCTTTGTTGATATAGAGACGGCATCTGTTGAGCTAGAAGTAGTTCCTTGTAAACTAGAGGGATCTAAATTACCCTCTGGCATTCTTAACAGAATGATTCCTCCTAAAGTGAGTTCTGCAAGGCTTCCTATTTGCCCTGACTTTCTAGATATGTGCCTACAAGCTAAGACTTCTCTTGAGCTTGAAAAGATAAACAGAAAAAAAGAGATGTCATCTCAGAATCCTAAAGCTCTAAGACCTTCAAAGCCAAATCATGTAAAATACACTTGGCAACAAAAGCAGATGGATTGATAATGACGAATCTTTTACTTATATGACAGTGAATCCAAGGGAAGGATACCACAAAGGGCGGGTACAACCAAAGAGCCATCCGAAGAGGAGTTTTAATAAAAATCAGTCTAGCCTAGATAGGTATTTCTATAAAAGGAAGTCTGATGCTTGGAAAGATTGTAATAAAAATTGCTCTGTACCCAATTTCAATGAATTTAATGAAAATTTTAAGCAACTTGCTTCTGGTGTTCATCATTGCAATTGTTTCCATCTCATGCATAAATTAAGCCAACATTTCTCTAGTCGACACTGTTTCCTCTCGAGACCCAAATCTAAGAATGCCAAATTCAAGGGTCAGAAGAAACAAAAGGGTTCCTCTGTTAAAGAAGATAATGCCAAACCTAAGGATGCTAGGGAAACCTTAAAGACTCCTAACAAAAGTGGACCCATTTGGAAATGAGTACCTAAATCTCCTTAACCTATGTAGCTGAAGCAGCATGTGTCCATATGGTACCTAGACTCTAGGTGTTCTAGGCACATGACTGGCCATAGAGGGTTACTATCCTCATATAAAGAAAAATCTGGAGGAGGTTTTGTAACCTTTGAAGACAACAAGAAGGGTCAAATCAGAGGCTATGGAGTCATAGCCAAGGAGGACGTCGATGTCAGCAGAGTTGCATATGTGGATGGCCTTAAACACAACCTACTGAGTGTTAGTAAACTCTACGACAATGGCTTCGACGTGAAGGAATAGGCACAGAGCTTCTTCGTGCTGACAGAAGAAATGATATGTACCTCATGAAATTCAAAGCAGCTAACAAAGAAGAAAAGATTTGTTTAGTTTCAAGTAAGAACGAAGAAGCTTGGCTCTGGCATAACAAGTTATGTCACTTAAACTTTCATACTATTTACAAGATTGTTAAAATGAATTTGGTGAGTGGTCTTCCCAACATAAAATTTGATAGAGATAATCTATGATCTGCTTGTGAGATGAGCAAACTTAAAAGAGCTGCCCACAAGACCAATTCAGATGTGTCCAGCACTAGGCCTCTGTATATGCTTTATGTCAACCTTTGCGGTCCAATATCTGTACAGAGCCTAGGTGGCAAGAAGTACATTCTCGTACTAATAGATGAATTCTCTAGATACATATGGGTTAAATTTGTTCGAAAGAAGTCTGATGTTCCTCAACTACTAATCATTCTTATGAGAAAAATACAAATTCTTTATGACAACAAGGTACAGAAGCTAAAGAGTGACAATGGCACTGAATTCAAAAATTCAACCATTTATGCCTATCTTGCCGAAGAGGGCATATCACAGAACTTCTCTGCCGTAAAAACTCCACAACAAAATGGTGTTGTCGAAAGGAAAAATCGAACACTAGTGGAGGCTGCCAGAACGATGCTCAATGTTTCTAGACTATCAACTTCTTTTTGGGCAGAAGCTATCTCAACTGCATGTTTCACTCATAACAGGTCTCTAACAGTGAAAAGACACTCGAAGACTCCTTACTATCTAATCAAC
Source organism: Arctium minus (assembly GCA_954870635.1). Classification (NCBI taxonomy): domain Eukaryota; kingdom Viridiplantae; phylum Streptophyta; class Magnoliopsida; order Asterales; family Asteraceae; genus Arctium; species Arctium minus. Next base: position 43,531,670 of record OX941088.1, on the reverse strand, counting down.
TAGAGGAAGCTGAATATCAAGTTCTTTCACATATTCGGATGCAAATGCTTTGTCTTAAACGACAGAGAGCATGTTGGAAAATTTGATCCTAAGGCTGATGAAGCCAAGTTTATTGGTTATTCAGCAACCTCCAAGGCTTACCAGATCTATGTGCTAAATTCAAAGTTAATACTGGAAAGTATTAATGTATATTTTGATGACTCTTTTCAGGTGACTTCTAAGCAAATTAGCTCAGGACTCGGACACCAACTGCAAGCGTCTGGTGAAACATCCACTCGAGCTAATGAGTTAAATCACTTGTTCGAGGAAATGTTTAATGATGATAATCCCTCTGAAGATGATCAAGAGCCTCTAAAGTTGAGCTCTCTGCGGACCAAACTGGTACATCCCTAACTGGTCCTAATATTACTTCACCCTCTTCTACTTCTCACATAGGAACATCCATAGAGGGGGAGCAAGTAGAGAATACAAAAAATCGAGACTCCATGCCAACTCAATTCAATGATCATACTCCACAAATAACAGAGGATTCATCCCCAGAGAAAGTCGAGAACTCCAATCAAGGTACCATAGAGGTCTCTACCTCAACTCAAGCAGCCAACTCTACTCCTGTGATGAGCATGAATGATCAACCTTCTACAACAGAAGCTGCTCTAGTGCCCGAAGATCTATCTACAGAAGTGAAACTTGATGTTTCCAATGACCATCTTCTCAGAATGACTCGATGGACCAAAAGTCACCCAAAAAGTTAAATCATTGGTGACCCATCTTATAATGTCAAGACTCGATCGACCACTAGAAATTTTTGTTTCTTTACAAACTTTGTTAGTATTATCGAGCCCAAGAAGGTTTCTGAGGCCCTTAATGATCCAAACCGGATAGAGGCTATGCAAGAGGAGCTTTTTTAGTTTGAGCGTAACAAGGTATAGACCCTGGTGCCTTTGTCGAAAGGCAAAACTGCAATAGGGACCAAATGGGTCTTTAGGAACAAGAAGGATGAAGATGGGGTGGTCATTCGGAACAAGGAAAGACTAGTGGCTAAGGGATATTTCCAAGAAGAGGGGATTCATGTCTATCAAGAAACCTTTGACCCTGTTGCACGACTCGAAGCAATTAGGATCGTCCTAGCCTTCGCAGCCCACAGAGGATTAAGGTGTACCAAATAGATGTAAAGTCAGCCTTTATGAATGGTTAAATACAAGAAGAAGTCTATCTCCAACAAACACCAAGGTTCGAGAACTCAAAATATCTTGACCATGTATAATATTTGGACAAGGCTCTGTATGGACTCAAACAAGCCCCAAGAGCATGATATGATAGACTCTCTAACTTCTTGCTTGCCAATAACTTAGAAAGAGGTACTACTGATACTACTTTATTTTTCAAAAGGAGAAAACGAGATATTCTACTTTTACAAATATATGTGGATGATATTATTTTTGGATCTACAAATGAAAACTATTGCAAAAAGTTTGAGACATTGATGAAGAGTGAGATTGAAATGAGCATGATGGGAGGATTAACCTTCTTCCTCGGGCTTCAAGTCAAACAGACCACAGAGGGAATTTTTGTTAATCAATCCAAATATGTCTCTGACATACTTTCAAAATTTAAGCTCTTTGACTCTTCTGCAATGAAAACCCCTATGGCCACTGGATCCAAGCTCTATGCAGCTCTAGAGGGTAAATCTGTGGAGTGCAAGCTCTACAGAGGCATTATAGGATCTCTTCTATACTTAACTGCCAGTAGATTAAATATAATGTTTTCCACATGTCTTTGTGCAAGATTTCAAGCTAACCCAAAGGAAACCCATCTTTATGTTGTCAAGAGGATCTTTAGATCTGGTATCCAAAGAACTCTGGCTTTGATCTTATGGCTTATACAGATTCAGACTATGGAAGATGCAAATTATACCGAAAGAGCACCTCTGGAAGTTGCCAATTTCTAGTAGGAAAACTTGTGAGTTGGACTTCTAAGAAGTAGAATTGTGTGTCCACATCTACGGCAGAAGCTGAATATGTTGCTGCTGCTAGTTGTTGTTCACAAGTTCTGTGGATGAGAACTCAGCTTAGAGACTATGGTCTGGACATCGAGAAGATTCCCATCCTCTCTGACTCAAAGAGTGCCATTGTGATCTCTTCAATCCTGTTCAGCACTCCAAAACCAAACACATTGATATCAGGTACCATTTTCTAAAGCATCATGTAGAACAGGGCACAATAGAGATGTACTTCATGCCCACAGACTATCAACTTGCTGACCTGTTCACAAAAGCTCTAGACGAGAAGAGATTCTCATTTCTAGTTGGTAATTTGGGTATGCTCAACTTTAGTTGATTGACAGAACCTTTGTACCTTGACACAGAGCTCCTGGTGTACATACTTTTTATCCTAGTATGTATAGCTTCATTTCTGCATGCATAGTTTTACTTCTGCATGTACAGTTGTTCTTTCCAATATTCTTGATCATCATTACCTTGTGGTTCTTTGATTTATGTCTTGTGAAAAACTAATCACATTTGATCCAAGAATAGGTCAAGGGGGAGCAGAAGGAGACCTTGAATATGATCACAAAAACTGACCATTCAAGGGGGAGCAGAAGGAGACATTTTATCGAGAAGATTGCAGTTTAAGGTAAGTTCTTCGCACAACCATGTGTCAAAAACACTTTTCTCGGACACAAACTTTTTTATATGTCCAAACTTATCCCAAGAAACAAATCAAAACTTTGATTGGTCAAAATCTCTTATAATCTTTCTTTCATTAGGAATTTTTGGTCATGGAGCCTCTGCGACCTCTCACAGAACCTCTGCGAGATGTAACAGAGCCTCTACGCCCAAAAAGATCCTCTTTGATCACATCATGGACTTTGAAGCCTTTTGGGTAAGGAAAAGCTGTTATTCTGTCGAAGTTCTATACCAACCCCCAGATCACAGAAGTTCTTTAAACCATAGAGCCTCTGTTGTTAATTCCCAGTTTATCAAGTTCTAATCTAATTATGCACAAAACAAGATTAATACGAAAAGATTATTCAACCTGTTATCACTTTGATTCCAACTGAAGAATTCGTATACACAGAATATGTCACTTTCTCTCACTACAACTCAACGTACTCTCTCTCTAACTTGCAAACTGTTACTTACACAGACTTACAAAAACTTAACTGCTAAGCTAGTCATATGACTATTACAAAAACACACGCATTAAAACATAAAGTAAAATACAAGACTTTGACAATTGACTTATTACAACTTTTACTTTGACTTTCACTTGAGAGTTGACTTCGAGCTTTTGACTTGGCTTGACTTTCATCTTCAGTAATCATGATCTTGTATCAAACAAATATGCTCTAACAATCTCCCCCTTTGGATTCAAGATCATCTCTACAAAGATTTTGCAATTCAATCTCCCCCTTAAGCTCAGTTTGTACAATCTCCCTTTCAGTTAATCTTTAACTCTAATCTCCCCCTTTGTTAAGATGAAGAACTTTATCAACTTGTCACCTCCTTTGTAGACTTCTTGTCAACTCAGAATATCTTCAGAAATTAACATAAGCATTGAAGTGCAATCTCCCCTTTCTTTGATAAAATTGTCTTCAAGAATAGTAACAATTTCCTCCAAGGCTGTAAAACCTCTTTCAGACAAAGGAAATAAATTATCTTCAGGTTTAGCTCAATCTGCTTCAGCAAAATATCTTCAAAGAAAAATTTCAGTAATCTTTGAACTTGATCACTTTTCAAATATTTCTTGATCTTCTCCCCCATATTCATTTTTGATTCACACATTTCATGAACTCTTCTCCCCCTTTTTTATGATTGGAGCATGAGATCATCAAAACTTTGACAAGAAATGTCCGTAATCTGTTCTGACCACTGATCTTTTATAATGAGTCTCTGACTATTCATTGATCCAAAAGATATTTATCCGAATCTTTGCAAATTCAGACAAATTATGAGTGTAACACCTGAATCAACAAATGAATCAGTTAAAATGTCTGTCAGTAACACAAAGTCACTGTGTGTAACGAATACACATTGGAAAGGAGCTTTTGTGATGTTCACTCCCCCAGGTCTTCCATTCAATCATCGAATAACACAAGTTTATTCTATGAATGTTTCGACAAAAAAAAAATTCTCTGTGTGTATGTGCTTGTGTTTGAAAGAATTAAGAACAGATGATTGCTTATATAAGGCTCAAAATTGTGTAAACCATTGAGACAACAATAGTTAAACATAGACTCTATTGTGCATGATCGAAGTGCGAAGGTGGGGCAAACTTCCTTCTTTTTCAATATCTAAATTTTCCAAATGAAAATCAGATAGATTATGTCATGTTTCCCTTTGAAATATGAAACATTTTCTTGTTGAGAAGAAAATGAGTAGCTGGTGGGGTTTTCATCAAGAGTTGGCATGGGCTAGTTGTCTGTTTCAATAATGTTCACGAAGAAATGTGAAACACTAGAAATGTGGCTGCCCGACTCAGAAAAAGTTGGTGCAAAGTTTGATATTCTTTTACTCTGTTCTCTCACCCTCTTTCTTTTTAATTTTTGAGCTCGCTTCTAACCAAACTCTCTTTTTCATTTTACCTCGTCACATAACCCACACTCAGTATTTTGACTCCTCACTCTTCGATCACTCAAGGATTACCTTCTTGGGTAGGAAACACTAGTTAACGTGAGTCCATAGAAGTTCAGTTAAGTTCTCACACAATGAACCCATGTAATCCTATAAGAACATGTTGCTCAAAATGAATTAACTTTGCATTTAAAGCACAAAATATACAAGTCAGATGTTTGTATGCTCATAGATATAATCATGAAGATTTGAGCATTTTTAAACATTGAAGATATTTCAAACAAGTATATTGAATGATTGAAATGAAGACAAGAAACTTGTTTGAAAATCTGACATTGTATGAAAAAGATCAAAATCGATTAAAGCTTAGGTCAGCAAAAATTGGATATTGTCTATACAATTCAAAATATAGACAAGTCGTGAAAGAACGTTTCGAAATGAAATCAACGCTCAAAATTCTTTGAAGTTCAAGTTGAGACATGGTGATAACATTTTCAACAAAAATTAAACCGGTGTGTGTGAATACTTGAAAGTATATAGAAAAGATAATACACAAGTATTAATCTTTGGAAACACACGGTTTATTATCAATATAGCACATGAAAATGAAAACATTTTAAAATCACACTTTTATATTCATGAAATCGTTTTAAGAATCAGAAGTGGTTTGAACATTAAAGAACATGTTTTCATATATGAAAATTGTCCTTCTTTCATATACGTATGAGATTAAGATTAGAAATAAACCTTTTCGCTCAGTCTTAAATCTCATCAAGTCAACTCTAAGTCATATATGATATGATCATGTAAGCTCACTCGCAATTCTGGAAAAGTCATAAAGTCGTCATAGTGCAAAGCTTTATTCACAACATTTATTAAAAAGTAAATGACATAAAGCAGTAAAACTTTGAATGTACGAGTTTTGATCAGATGTAATCAGAAGTCATTATCAGTACTCCTTATCTCTTACTCCCCCTGCACTTATGTATCAGAAAATTTATCAATGATAAACATATGTAGAAATATGAACTCCCCCTCAAAAGTATGTAGATCATCTTAAATTTCTCCTCTCACTCCCCCTGAGATCTTGAACAAATGTTAAGTGCAGATATCTGTCAGATTAAAAATAAGAAATGAAGAAAAAATACAATAACAAAAACTTTAGTAGGTAATCACTGATTAAGTCTTGAGATTTAATATACCAAGTTTAGAAACGAGAAAATTAAATCTCTCTTCATTGAGAGGCTTGGTAAGTAAATCTGCAACTTGGTAATCAGTGTTTACAAAATAAAGTTCTATTGTACCTTTTTCCACATTATCTTTGATAAAGTGATATCGTACGTCGATGTGTTTGGTCTTTGTATGTTGAACAGGATTAGCAGATATAGCAACCGACTCTTTGAATCATAGTATATCGGGATCTTGTTGTATTGAAAGCCATAATCTCGGAGTTGTGTTCTCATCCACAACACTTGAGAACAGCAGCTCGCCGCAGCGACGTAATCCACCTCAGCTGTTGATGTGGAAACACAAAGTTGTTTCTTTGAAGCCCAACTCACGAGTTTATCGCCCAGAAATTGTATGTGTCCCGACGTACTTTTCCTGTCAAGCATACAACCTGCATGGTTTGTATCTGAGTATGCTGTCAGTTCAAAACTTGTATCTTTAGGATACCACAGACCAAGATCTGCAGTGCCCTTCAGATATCTAAAAATTCTTTTGACCACAAACAAATGGGATTCTTTTGGATTAGCTTGATATCTAGCACATAGACATGTAGAGAACATTATATCTGGGCTACTAGAAGTTAAATACATTAAAGAACCAATCATCCCTCTGTAGGTTCTAACATCGACAACTTTTCCCGAAGGATCAGTGCCAATCTTAGTTCCAGGTGCCATCAGGGTTCCAATAGGCGTACAATTTTCCATTTTGAATTTTCTAAGAATATCAAAAATGTACTTTGATTAATAAAAATCCCCGTTGAAAATTGTTTGACTTGTAATCTGAGAAAGAAATTCATCTCTCCCATCATACTCATCTGAAATCTGGACACCATGAGGTTAGAAAAATTCTTACAGTATTTCGGATTTGTTGAGCCAAATATGATGTCATCCACATATATCTGAATTAATATGATATTGGTTTTTTCCTTTTTAATAAACAAAGTAGTATCGATCTTACCTTTAGAGAAGCCAGACTTGACTAGGAATTTAGATAACACTTCGTACTAGGCTCGAGGGGCTTGCTTTAGACCGTAAAGAGCTTTGTCCAGAATGTAAAAATGATTCAGCTTTTCTGGATTGACAAAGCCTTCAGGCTGAGACACGTAGACTTCCTCCTTTAAGATTTCGTTTAGAAAGGTTGTCTTCACATCCATTTGATAGACAGTGAAGTTCTTTTGAGCGGCATATGCTAGAAACATTCTGATAGCTTCGATACACGCCACTGGAGAATAAGTCTCGTCATAGTCAATACCTTCCTCTTGCCTATATCCCTTAGCGACAAGTCTTGCTTTGTTTCTGATTACGATACCATCTTCGTCCTTTTTATTCTTGAACACCCATTTTGTACCAATTATAGTCTTTCCTAGTGGCTTAGGTACAAGTCTCCAGACTTTTAATGCTTCGAACTTATTTAACTCTTCTTGCATAGCAGTTACCCAATCTGAGTCGACTAGAGCTTCTGATACGCGTGTTGGCTCTATCTTACTCAGAAATGAGTCATGTATACACATATTTAATGTACCAGACCTAATTTGCACCGGTTTAGATGGATCTCCAATGATTTGGCTTATTGGTTGATCTTTGGTCCACTTGTGTTCATGAGGGAGTGGATTTGATGTAGATTGATCATGATTCTCATCTAAGTATCCACTGTCTTCTTCTTGTTCAAGGAGTGGTTCAGTTGAAGTATGTGGTGCAAAAGCTTCAGTTGGTACAACATTATCTGGCTGTTGAGTAATCGTGTCAGTACAACCAACTAAATCAGCAACTTATGTCTTGACATTGTCATGTACAGCTTCAACTAAAGGAGTAGTTGTTTGAACTGGAGTTTCTTGCTGAATCGGGGGAACGAACTCAGAAGACACATCTGAAGTGATTGGATGATGACAGCTTGACTCTTCATATCTGTCAACCACAACAGATTTAGGCAGTTTAGATCCAAGAAACTCATCATAAAAGAATTCAAACAATAAATCTAATTCAGATAAATGAGATGTAGAAGTAGAAGCTTTATCAAAATTAGTCGAATTAACCACAGGTTCTGGACTGATTTGTCCAGAAGCTAAAACTCCTGTAAGTACGGGTTCTGAACTACTTTGTTCAGAAGCCAACTCTTCATCGAATGTAACATTTACGCTTTCGATGATAGTCTTTGACTTCTTTAGATAAACTCTGTATGTTGCAGATGTTTGAGAATATCCAATGAAGATGCCTTCATCTGCCTTTGGTCCGAACTTGTTCAAGCTCTCTCTGTCGTTTAGCACGAAGCACCTGCATCTAAAAATATGAAAGCGTTTAATGCTAGGTGTACGATTATTTATCAAAGCATAAGGAGTTTTACCAAACCGGCGGTGTAGCATGGAGTGATTCTGTGTATAGCACGCAGTCGATACAGCTTCAACCCATAGAAACAGAGGTAGATCAGATTGACTAAGCATAGTTCGAGTGGCCTCGACTAGCGTTCGGTTTCGTCTTTCTACTACTCGGTTCTGTTCTGGTGTTCTGGCAGCAGAATATTGATGTGTTATCCCGACTGATTCAAGATAATCTTCTACAGTTCTATTCTTGAATTTTGTGCCATTGTATGTACGAAGAAGCTTGACTGGATTTTGCAGATTCACTTGGGTAGTCTTTAGAAAACTGATGATGACTTTGGGCGTCTCATCCTTTGATCTCAGAAATTTTACCCTTGTGTATCGCGACTAATCGTCCACAATAACTAACACGTATTTCTTGTTGTTAATGCTTTGGGTACGCATAGGACCACAGAGATCCATATGCACCAACTCAAGTGGAGAACTTGTACTTGGTTCAGGCTTTGGCTTGTGAGTAACTCTCTTCATTTTACCTTTCTCACACGCTGCGCACAGACGTTCTTTCTCGTATTTAAGCACAGGAAGTCCTTTGACTAGCTTTCCAGTGACCAGTTTGTTTATGTAACGAAAATTCAGGTGAGAAAGCCTTCGGTGCCATAACCAGCTTTGTTGCAGCGAGGCTTTTGACAGTAGACATACCTCATTGTCAGTCTGGACTTTTGACAGATTAATCGTGTAGAGGTTTGACTTTCTAGTGTCGACCAAAAGTTTCTTACCATCTTCAGTACGCACAGAACATCTTTTGGCCTTGAAATTTACCTCTAGATTTTTGTCACGGAACTGTCCAATGCTGAACAGGTTATGCCCTAATCCTTCCACGTAACTCACCTTTGTAAATCGTCACGTTGTCTTGAATTACATCACCGTAGCCCAAAATCGGTGAAAACTGGTCATTTCCAAATCTCACGTTCCCTAAGAATTTCTCTGTATAATTAGACAAAATATCTTTCTGCCCAGTCATATGCTTGGAGCAACCAGAATCCAAGTACCACATATGACGGGTCTGCACAGGATAAATCAGGGAATAATAACTTTAGGTACCCATTAAAAGTGGGTCCTATCGGATTAGCGCAAGATTTTGGCATCCATTTGTATATGGACCCTTTGATCTTTTGAAAAACCTTTGAAGCATATGATTTATAAGAATAAACATGATAAGTACCAAACCAATCATCAGAATATCGGTGAGAAACAAAATCATGCCGTCTATATGTAGAAGACTTAGTAGTAGACCGAAATAATTGGAGTGATTGCTTTATTGTGTATTTCTTGTAAGGAATTACAAGGTTTTATTTATTAGAAACAATATTACCAATTACATCAAAACTACTATCAGTCTTTCTATTACAAATATTTTCAGAACATGATTCTGAACTCTCATCAATCTTCTGTTTTGGTCGCCATTCTGTTCGTTCTTCCGACCTTTTCTTTTTCAAATCTGAAACAAAAGATTTAGATTTGTTAGGAAAATCAGATTTCTGAGTTTTATTTTCTTAAACTTACCAGTGTTGTTCCATTTCTGTGAGCGTCGTTTCCTTTGCTTCTTACCTTTCTCATAGTAATCAGTACTCACAGAAACTGATTCACCAACCTTAGTCGATGATTCACCAACTTCATATATACTTGTTAAAGCTTCAGAGTTTATTATAAAAGCAGAATGATCTGGAAGTTTAGCATTAAAGTCAAACATATCAATACATTCTTCAACACACCCATCATCAGAATTTAGAAAATCATTTGCAGACGCAAATAAGTCATCAAAATCAAATTCTAAGTTTGAGGTGCCTTAGAAGATGTTGACCACTCATTGGATTCAATTTTAAAAACGGTGTTCTTTAATACAGTCGAAAACACATTTTGTTCTATATCAACCAAGATTCTTTCATCAGATAAAGCATTTTCAAGTTCAATTATTTTGCTTTCTAATACAAGTGGAGGAATGTAAATCTTAGCTTTAATTGGTTTTGCCTCCATCTCTGTAGTAGAATAACTAGCAAAATAATCATTTGAAAGAAACTTTGGTTTTTCGGAAAGATAACTATCATTCAACTTTTGATAGCAGAATGGTAGTTGCATTTTCTTTAAATTTTTTCTCTTTTCATCTTCTTTGACCTCTACCTCATCAGGTGACTTGGTAACAAATTTGGGTTTTAAATTAGAATATTTACCAGCTGCAAAAAGAAAATCAAAGTTATATAAAGTTGGCTGTATTCTGATGGCTTTCTTTAGATAATGTGGGTTATCTTAACCGAGTCCCCACTTCTCTTTAAAATCAGCTTCCTCATTGGGTGTATTTAAGAAAATGGTTTGATCTGTTTGGCCTCTAGCATATAACTTGGCTTCCAAACCATTTACCTTTTTCTCTAAACTCTTGTTTTCAACCTGCAATTTATAAGCTTTTAGTATACATTCTTGTTTCTCAATATCAGACTTTGAAAGCTTGGAAACAAATTCAGAAATCTTACTTTCAAAACAATCTTTTTGCAGTTTAAAATCAGAAGCACATTTGTTTAGAGAGTCAATCAGATCTTTTTTCCCAACAAGTTCCTGGTTAAGTTCAAAAATCTTTTGACTTTTCTTTGCAACTCTGCTCTTTTCCTTTTTCAGTTTAGATTGAAGGTCTTGAAGCTCGATCATCATGGCTTCCATTTTGGTTAAAAAATCATTTTCAGAAAAGTTAAGTACCTCATCAGATGTCTCTTCCTCCGAATCATCATACTTCACAGTATTGCCCATCAGGCACATATGTGTTGTTTCTTCCTTTTAATCCTCGTCGGAGTGGTCTAGCCAGAACTCATCTTCAGCCATTAGGGCTTTCCCTGCTTCTTTTTGCTTAGCTAACAACATCTTCTGCTTATAGTAATCAGAATTTCTGACTGTAGGCTTCCGACAGTCCTTAGCGTAGTGACCAACCTTTCCGCAGTTGTAGCACTTAATCAATTCATCTGTCTTCTTCTCAGCTCCATAATCATTCACATATCTCTTCTTCTCTTCTGTCTTTCTTTCACCAAACCTTTTCTCATCAAATCTCTTTCCTTCCACCCTTTCTCTATGCTCGTGATTCTTTGATCCAGACGAATATCGCTGAGAGTTTGAACCCGACTTCTTGTAGAACTTCTTTTGAAATGCACGGGTCAATAGCAACATGGCTTGCTTTAGGTTTTCGCCATCATCACTGTCAGAGTCTGAATCTGCAGAATCATCTGAGCTTGGAATCACAATTTTCTTCTTCTTTTTCTTCTTTTCTTTCTTCTCCTTTTCCTTCTGACCAGCCACCAAAGCAATCGGATCAACTACTTTTTCAGCTTTCTTCTTCTCACTCCTTTTCTCTTCAACCTCTTCTTCATTCTGCTTCAAAGTCTCAAAGACTTCATGAAGTGGGATATCACTCATGTCTTTCATCTATTTCATTCTACGAGTGTGCTTCTTCCATTATGGTTGGAGAATACTGAGGAATTTCACATTGTTCTCGATTTGCTTCTTCTTAACTTTGTTTTTTGACAACTCATTTAGAAGAAGCACAAATCTTTCATAAGTATCCTCGAGGCTCTCATTTTCTTTCACCTTGAATTCCTCATAGCGGTTTATACAGTTTGCTACTTTCATCTGATTCCCGACCTTCGATCCCATCATGATTTTCTTAAGTTGATCCCACATCTTCTTTTCATTTGCTTTGTAGTTGTCAATCTTGATATAAATCTCGTTCGGAATGCTCTGTAAGAGAAGAGATCGTGCTTGTTTATCAGCCTTGTGTCTTCTCTTTTGTTCCTCAGTGTACTGTGAAATGTCTTTAGGAACAGTCTTTGTCTTCCTAACTCTATTTTCATCTCCATCTTCACTATCCGAAGAATCTTCATCAGGTATTTCCATTATGGGTGGAACCATTAGACCTTCAGTAATGGATAAAAGAATGTTCTTTCCGTTTCCATGCTGGTCAACAAAGTCTAGGAATCGGTCCTTACACTGCTCATATTCCCCTTTAAACAGAACTGGGGGCTTTACATCAGTACCGATTGAGAGCGCGTCCTTGGAAGTCATCTTGTTATCAAGATATACAATTAGAACTTGACAAACGATTGTTAGTCCAAGTGAAATCTAAAAATAAAGAAAAACTCAGAAAGAATTTTCAGAAAATGAATATTCAAAAGTCACAAGTATGGAATTCGCAGATCACTGTGAACTATAAAGAATTCGCACAAAACAATGAATCACAGAGAATTCATATGTTAGACAAACTCCAGAATTCGCAGGCGAGTACAAATCAGAATTTGCATACAAACAAATTCAGAATTCGCAAATAAACACAAGTCAAGAATTCGCACACACATAATTCGTATGTATGAATATGCGAGTTCTAAGAATTCGCATACAACACTATGCGAGTTCTGAACTTAGAAAAAACTTGAGAATTAGACTTTTCGCATGAACACAATTCGCAAAAAAACACATACGAATTCAGAACTTAGAAAGATATTTGAAAAACAAGAATTTGTATCACTCACTTAGGCGAAATTAGAGAATTTCGCATATAGTTAGATGCGAATTCTTAAGAATTCGTATCCTACCTTATACGAATTCTACACTTGAAAGATTTTTCTCAAAAACTTTTCGCAAAAGAGGCTTATACGAATTCTGAAGGCTATGCTAATTCTATCCTTTGACAAACTTTACAAACACTTTTCGCACAAAGACTTATGCGAATTCTTTCCTTAATATTTTTCACAAAACATTTTATGCGAATTCGGACTTTTCGCACAGAAGGCTATACGAATTCAGAGGATTTCTCACAACTCACACGTACGAATTCTATGCAATTCGCACATGACACACTTGCGAATTCTACACATGGATTTTCAGAAACACAATTATGCGAAATCTAGATGTCTGCGAGTTCTTCGTGCGAGTTCTTGACGTGTTCTGCGAGTTCTTCAGATCTCGTCGAAAATACCCTTTGATTTCCTCAAAAACCCATCTAAACTTCGAATTTCGATCTGTAACTTTGACTAAATGCTCTTTAACACATCTAGAATCAAATTCTACCACTGAATTTCGACACAAATCACTTACAAGTACACCTCGATTCAATTACAGTGCCACTAAACTCGTGAACTTCCAAATGACAAAATCTCAAAATTGATGAAAAATTTACAGTGCAATTATGTACCAAACCTATACAAGATTCATCTATTATCCTATACGCACATAATCAAATCAATTACAAATCTAATTTCACGCAAAAACTCAAAATTTGATCTACGACACAGAAACTCAGTTCAACTCCGTTTTCTCGATTGATTTCACTCGGATTTGCTCTGATACCAATTGTTAATTCCAGTTTATCAAGTTCTAATCTAATTATGCACAAAACAAGATTAATATGAAAAGATTATTAAACCTGTTATCACTTTGATTCCAACTGAAGAATTAATATACACAGAATATGTCACTTTCTCTCACTACAACTCAACGTACTCTCTATCTCTCTCTCTCTCTCTAACTTTCAAATTGTTACTTACACTGACTTACAAAAACTTAACCGCTAAGCTAGTCATATGACTATTACAAAAACACATGCACTAAAACATAAAGTAAAATACAAGACTTTGACATTTGACTTATTACAACTTTGACTTTGACTTTCACTTGAGAGTTGACTTTGAGCTTTTGACTTGGCTTGACTTCCAACTTCAGTATTCATGATCTTGTATCCAACAAATATGCTCTAACAGTAACTCTCAACACTTGTGAAAGTCTCAAATGTATTCTAGGGGGCGGGTTCTTTTGAAAGTCACAGGCATTTGGGTTTAGCAAATGCCACGCGTGTGAGAGTACTGGGAGGCGTACGTACTTGATCGTGCACCGCCTCAAATGAAGTGGAAGCATTTGATTAGACGGTGAATTGTACCATCGTTTTTAAAACGTCGCTCTAAACGGCTAGGTACTGATTACGAATCTCAAATCTTTTTATTTTACTGCCTAATCTTTTTACCTCTCTCACCATAAATACCTAAATCACTTCCACTTTTCATTTTTTACCTGCAACTTTGTCTCTCAAGAACTTGAGCAAAAAGCAAAACTTGCAACTCTTCTTTTATACACCTTTCTTCCATGACTTCCAACTCTATCTCCGGCGAAAACACTGTCCTTCCCCCAAGGAACAATGATGAGAAATATTTTGAAAGTGCTGAACAACAAAACCCACTTTCAAGCAGAATGTTATCCTTTGCTCAAGCACAATATCATTAAATCACCCTTCCTCTCAAGCCTAACAATCACTATATGGTACTGAACCCTAAAGTTTTTAACAAGGAATTTGAACCCCTCATCCTTCTACTCAAGAATCACTTCATAAACAAAGCGCTAACCCTAAACAGAAACGATATCCCTGGAACTATCATTCAACAATTCTGGCTTAGTTGTAGGTATGAAGAAGATAAACCTGCTATTATGGGATATGCTACAACTAAAAACATGGACCATATTCTTGAATTAGGGATTAATGGCAAAATGGTTTCCTTTGTGTTTGGACTCCCCACTAGAAGAAAATTGAACATAGTCCATTATGCCACAGAACCCACTGATGATGAACTTGTTGAATTTCTCCTTTTCATTGGATATGCCAAACCAATCACAAAGAGAACAGACTTCAGAAGGCAATTCCTCCCACCAATGTGGAATGTGCTATTCTCGATCCTAAACCGTTGTTTGACTGGGAAGATTGGGAGCCTAGACCAAACCATCCACAACATATTGGCCATTATGTATGGCATCTACTTCGACCTTCCTCTGGACTATGCAAGGTTGATCCCTAGAGAAGAAGGTTCCATTGGATGGAAAGAAGGTCAAAACCCACTCCATGACTACTCATAAACCCACCATCGTACCTTATGGCTATTCGAATGCTCGACCTCTGCCAGAGAAGATGTTGACCTATTTGGCTAGCGAAGATAGGCGGGCCTACAGACGTATACACAGGACTTCAAAACCGAGTCCTGCAACTCCTCCACGTATAGGAGCCATAGAGGGTGAGGAAATAGTGTTTCTTAGGCCAAATATTACAGAGGGAGTGTAAGGAGGAGATCAGAGAGTAGATAGAGAGAAAAGAGAAGAGAGAGGGGAGGGGGTGAGGAGAAAAAGGAGAAAAAGAAAAACAAAACCCGAAAGAGGACTGGAGAAGAAGAAGTCCCAAATTCCCCCAGAGGTCCAAGCTACAAAGGCTGAAGAGCCCCCAAAGAAAAAGAAGAAGAAGCTAAGGAAGAGGATTGGGGCAGATGAGAATCAGGCCAAAGAGGCTATTGTACCCATTCCAGAGGTACAAGCCATGGACACCACAAGAGAACCTGCAGAGGTGGAAGAAGTGCCTTTGCAGAGGAGAAGAAGAAGGTTGAGAAAAGTCATCATCGAGGAGGCTCAGAACACCGAGGCAGAGGAAAGATTCGAGGATAGAGGTGAACCTCAGAGTCTTCTAGCTCTGGCAGCTGAGATAGCAAATGAAATTGTGGAAAGGCTAAGTCCACAAGCAACAGAGGTCATCCCTCAACAACCACTACTAGAGGCTCTTGCAAGCATAGCCTCTATGTATGAGGATCTACCCACACCACCAAAGACATCACCACCAAAGGTACACACTGTAGAAGAAGAAATGGTGTGGTGTTGGTAGAGGACGTAGACGAGAACAAAGAGAGTGAAGGATAGGAGAATGAAAAAGATTAGGAGGAGGAAATTGAGGGCGAAAAAGAAGCCCTAGATGGCACAACAACCAACCCAACTTCCAGTGCAAACTACCTATCTACCTCTGCAGGTCTATTGCAGCAGGGTATTGAAGAAGGAGTGTATACTCCGATCCCAAGACCATCCAGATAGAGGAACCTTTTTCCTCCTCTGCTCCATCACTAGCCGGGGAAACCAAACCACCACATCCTCTCAAAAGGATGTTGGTGTTGACATAAGTGATCAATTTCCCCATAGCACGTTACCCACCAATGCAGAGGCATTAGTTGCCTCTGTCACACATGAGGGAACCATACAAGGCTGTTCAGAGCAGCTAGTGAGTGAGCACCATGACTCTGCGGTTCTACACCAAACAAAGAGTCCACTCATCGAAAATCAAGTGCATGACTCTGAATCGTCACTTGACAAGGACGATGGTGGAACATCTGTAGATGGCTATTCCTCTGAAGAGCATCGAGGATCAGATGTAAATCCTAAGGAGCCCAACCTTAAAACAAGTTCCCTAGGTGCCAAAGGTGATTTGGCTCAATCTGGACCATGTGTTGGTCCAGAGGATGACCCCTATGCACCCATCACAAGGGTTGGATTTAAGGCCTTTGCTGATGTGGTGTACACCAACTTGGGCCAGTTGAAAAGCTTGGTCCCAATTGCCACCCTCCATGTCATCATAAAGAAGACAGATAAAGTCACAGAGGAAGTAAAATCACTAAAATCTTCCTCTAAGACCACCTCAAAGGCAGTACAACAAGTAAGTGATGCCTCTGCCAACATGGTCACCAAAGCCGAATTCAACAAGTTAACAGAGGCAGTCCAAGTGAACACAGAAGCTATGAAATACCTGGCAAAGATAATCATTCAACAGAAGCAAACTCAAGAAGCACCTGCCAACACTTCAACCTCTACGGAAGAGGTCCTTCAAGCCCTCCGATCTGAAATAAAGGACATGGTTCGCAGTACCATGGTCCCCACAGCAACCTCTGCTCAACCACAAGTTGAAGTATGTTTCTCTTCAAATTTGGCAACCAAGGCATAACTCCACTAAATAGGAGAGGCTCTACTGAATAGGGTCAACAAAATCGGGGATGACTTCACCTCTAAATCCAACAAAGCAACAAAGGACGTGAAGAAAATCGTCGCCCTAATGAAATTCAAGACCGACTATAAGGTCAACAAGGCTACAATGGCGGCAGAGGATCTAGTCTGTAAAATCGAGCACTCAGTTAAGATGAACATGAAACCTGTCGGCCAAAAGAAACGCAAAAGGAAGGAACCCTCCTCATGCCAAGCAGAGGAAATAACAAGAGGGGGAAGCATGATGACCAAGGACCGGATGGAGCTGGTCCTTCGGCTCATCATGAGGGGGAGAAGGCTCTACCATCAACAACTGTAAAACCCATTACAACCACTCTCCTTAGTGCAGTACTATGACCCAGTTTATACTAGCAATTAATCACACAACACAGATTTTGAACACAAGTTTATTAATCAAATCATGATATTACATTTAGTGACAGATCTCATGCGTAATCACAAGTCTCACGTTCACTGTGTGTTCTTATCAATCTCTATTGAAGTCTGATGTGTGCATTCGTGTCTACAGATTACAAAAGAACCAAACCTATATATACTAAGTCAACTCATGTTGACTTTACAACAAAACCCTCAAACTATTTAACATTTACAAAATAGACCCTTACTTTTAATCTTGAATACAATATCAGTCTAACAATCTCCCCCTTTGGATTCAAGATTAAATTTTTTTTTGACAATAATCTTCAGGTCTTCTTATCTTCAGAATAATATTTAGCTTTAAATCTTTTTCAGCTTTGACATCTTGAAAGCTTTGATTTGTAGAAACTCTTTGAAAGCACTTTAAAAGAATCTCCCCCTTTGGATTAGCTTTTAGAATTTCTGAAAGATCAACCTTTTCTTCAATCTCTAGCTTTCTTCAAAACTTTGAAACTTTCAACATACTTTGAAACTTTGACATTCTTCATCGTTACTTTCTCTTTCTCAATCAACCATATAACATTTGACTTTAAGCTTTGACTCATCACCCCTTTTCATTTCATATTCTGACGTCTCTTTAATCATCTGAACTTGAACTCTGATCTATCTCCCCCTTTTTAATGATTTGTCAGAATCAACATCATTAAAACTCTTCAAGTTTAGATCTGTCTTTGGAGCATCTCCCTCAAATGAACAAGTAAGCACAATCTTCATGATCTCTCCCTTTGGTGAAATATGAACAATCTCCCGTTGATGAATAATAACAATCTCTCCCAATAAATGATATGAGAGTATTGTTCAACTGATCTGAATGAGCCGTCAATTCAAGAAAGTATTCATCTGAATCTTTTCAAATTCAAACAAAGTAAGAGTTGTAACCCTGAATCAACATATGAAATTTACAATGTAAGGAGCTGGTTTGATGTTGACAAAGCCACTGTGTACAACGTATGTACAATGTAAGGAGTTGGTTTGATGTTGACCCCCCAGGACTTCCATCCAATCATCGAAAAACACAAGGTATTTTCTATGAATGTTCTGACAGAAAAACAAATTTTCTGTGTGCTCGTGCTTGTGTATGAAAGAATTAGCACAATGATTGTATTTCATAAGGCTAAAAGTATGTAAATCACTGAGACAACAATGATAATACATAGACTCAATTGTGCATGATGAAAGGTCGAAGGTAGGGCAACTTTCCTTCTTGTTCAATATCAGTATCTTCCAAATGAAGAACTAATATATTATGTGCTGCTTCCCCAGAAAATGTGAAACATTCTCTTTTTAAGAAAAGAATGAGTAGCTGGTGGGGTTGTATGCAAGAGATGGCATGGGCTCACTGCCTTTTTCAATGATGGTCACCAAAGAATGTGAACCAATATAAATGTGTTGCCCGATTCAGAAAGAAGTTTGGTACAAAGTCTGATATTCTTTTACTCTGTTCTCTCACCCTCTTTCTTTTAATCATTTAAGCTCACTTCTAACCAATCTCTCATTTCCATTTTACCTCTTCACACACCAACACTCAATCTTTTGACCCCTCTCCCCTCAATCACTCAGGGAATACTTCCTGGGTAGGAAACACTGGTTATCGTGAATCCATGGAAGTTCTGTTAAGTTCTCACACTGAATCCCATGAATATTTTCCTAAAAGCATGGATTGCCTCAATGATTTTCTTGACATGAAGGCACAAGAAATCAATGTCGGTGTATGTATGCTTCACAAAAATCAGAATGAAATTTGAGCATTTTAAGCATTTAAGATTTCTCAAAACTTTATATGAATGAATAATCATAAAATAATATAAATGTTTTGAGAATCTGACAATGATTAAGATCAGATCAAAATTCATGAAGAATTATGTTTTGGGAAATCAAAGACGAATGTTGTTTATATGAACAATATATAAACAATTTATCAATGAAAGCACATATAATAATGAAATGACGTTTGATTCAAACAACAATGAAAACAACCGGGAGTATTACCATAGAAAGATTAAAACATGTGATACATGGTAATAATAAATTCAAGAAAAATGTACTGAACCGATGTGTGTATGAATACTTGACAGTATATAGACATGACAATTACACAAGTATTTGACATTAGAAACACACGGTCAGATAGTCATGAAAGTATCCAAAATAAAATCAGTTTAAAGTCACACTTCTCAATTCATGAAAACTTAAGAATATGAAGTGGTTTGAACATTTTATCCAAAAAATGAGTTTCACAAGTGAAAGTTGTTCTTCTTCCAGCAAGTGATAGAATATAAGGATTAGAAATATATACCTGTAAATCAAAATCCTTAACTCCCCCTGAAATGAATATTTTCAGTTAAGTATCCTTGACAAAAATACAGATATCCTCCCCCTCGATACCTGGAAAAATTATAGTTATTAGAAAAATATAACAATGAAAATATAACCAACTATTATCTCCTCCCCCTAAAAGATATAACAATTAGTTTCTCTAACTACCCCTCAAATTAAAAACTTCTAGAAAAGATTTTATCTAATTAACATCCTTCAGAAGAAAACATTTGAGTACGGGTTTTGAACTTAAGTATTCAAAAGCCATGATTACTTATTCTCCGATGAGAATAATATTACGCATTTTTACCAATGAAGATCGGGTTCTGATCTAATGTAACCAGAAACCAATACTGAAACATTGAGGAACGGGTCTTGAACTGTTTTATCCAAGAGCCATTGTTCTTTGAAGTACGGGTTCTGAACTGATTTATTCAGAAGCCTTGGTTCTTTCTCCCCCTTAATCTTTATTTGCCTGCAACATAGGTTTAGCTTTTGGTATCCACTGGTATTTGGATCCTGAATTATTAGTTGTAGTTCTAGTAGGAGAGATATAGTAAGAACCATACTAGCTATTTTCATAATTTTTATTAACAAAATCATTTGAACCATAGTAGGAACAACTAATTTTCTTTTGAGCTAACCTGATCAATTGATTTATAGTGTAAATCAGATCAGGTTTGCCAAAAGTTTTACCTTTCGAAGCGTAGTTCCTTTTAGCATTTGGTGTATGTACAAATGATTTTTGTTCCTTCTTCTCCTCCGAGGAACCTTTCACTTTCCAAATCCACTTGTCTTTTTCTTTCTCATTTATCCTTCTCCAAGATGTTTTCTTCTGAGATTTGTCCTTCTTAATGTTACCTGAACCATCAACATTTTTGTCATAGAAGAGGTTAGAAGGACGAATCTGATCTTTAAGTTTATAAGTATGATTATCATTTACATCAAACAAAGGATTATTTGAAACATTTGTGAAAATTGAACTTGTTGCTGATTTGAATGAGCATTCGGATGCAACTAGATCATCTCTTGGTGATTGAGCTATTGATTCTGGCGTTTTGTGCTCAGTTAGCTTCACCTTGAACATGATCTCTTCAAGTTCTTTTATCTTTGTGGACAAGCAATTTCTTTCCTTTGCAATCAGATCAAACTTCTTATGCAACTCAGCCTTTGCATTCTTCTCTTTCAAGATATTTGTTGACAACTCAGATAGCTTTTCATTCAGCTTCTTTATTTCGGCTTCAAATGCTTTCTTTTCTTCTCTAAAGTCTTTCTTTACACTCTTTTGATCAACTATCTTCTTCTTTTCTTTCTCAAAATTGTCTCTCTCCATTATGATTACTTTCTCGAAGTCTGAAACTTGTTGAGAAAGTTTTATGCATTTTAGCTCCACAACTTTCTTCTCTTCAAAAGATTTTCTTGAAAATTCAGAGAACTTTTGAGCAAAGTTTTTCTTTCTTTCTCCATCTTCTTTTCATCTTGAGATATCTTTTCTTTCAGTTCATCCATCTTTCTTTTCAGCTCATCATTATCTTTTTCAATTTCCTTTCTCTTCTTCTCAATCTTCTTCATCTCATCTTAGGCTTTTATGTTGTTTTTGTCTTGGGTTGCTTTTTCCTTCATCATATTTATCTCAACCTCAAGACTGAAGACTTTATCTTTCAGCTTATCTCTTTCAGCAAATATTTGTAAGTTTATCTTTCTCAGCTCTTCACAAGTTTCACTATATATATTTGCTCTTCTTCTCAACTCATCTAGCTCTCTTTCCATCAACTCCTTCTTTGACCATGTAGAGCTAGAATTAAAACTTTCAAAACTTTTCAACTTAGATTGCAGACTTGAAATCTCTTTTTCTTTTGCTTCAATAATTCCTGCAACATTTATTTTTGAGTTAGACATGCATTCAGAGCAAACAAAATCTTTCTTTAAACATTTATCATCTTTCAACTTGGTAATTTGTTCAAGAAGAGATGCATTCTGAATCTTAAAACTTTTGTTCTCAGCCTCCAGTGCTGGAATCTCTGGCATATATGCTAAAGCACAATCTCTGTTGGTTAGCACCAGATTTCCTTTCTCATCAGTATAAGGCATGATGATATCTGGAAAAAAATACTAAAAAATCAGAAACTTTAATCACACTAAGAAATATGTACCCCTAGAAATGATCTTTAATCAGAAAATCAGAAAAATTTACAGTAAAAAATCACAGAAAAACACTCAAAAATATTCACAAGTACAGAATTCGTATGTATACAAGAATTTGTATGTGAGAATTCGCAAGTCATTCACAACACAATTCGCAAGCAACAATTCGTAAGCAATCAAGAATTCGTATGAGCAATTCGCAAGACACTCACAAGAAAAAATTCGTAAGATAAAGATACTAAAAAGGATACGAAATCTTGAGCTTTTTGCAGAACACTGGTTTGCGAATTCTTAGCTTTTCACAGAACACTCAGTTGCGAATCCTGCACAATTCGTAAGTGTGTCATGAGCGAATTCTTTGAATTCGTATCTCTCTCAGGTGAGAATTCCTCTGAATTCGTAAGTCTCACACTTGCGAATTCCTCCCTTAGAAAAGTTTCTTCTCTGCGAATTCTTTGGCTCTGCGAGTTCTACTTGCGAGTTCTTCATGAAGTCTGCGAATTCTGTAGATCTCGAGTTGATTTTACAATTTTTTAACAAAAATCCACCTAAAACTTGATGTTTGGCTCTGAAACTTTGTAGGAATGATCTTTATGCCATCGAACATAACCCTACGGAGTGAATTTCCCTGAAATCGACTTTTGAATTGGAAATCGATCACTGGCAGTCCGTGAAAAACAACATTCTAGAAATGTACAAATCGATCAAATTCTTGCAATCTGTTGATCAATTGATTAATCAACCAACAGAAGAATTGTTTGACTTCAATGAACGAACATTGTGAACTCAATTTCACATTCAATTCATCACTCAATCACAATCTTGAATTCAGTGTAACAGTGACTTTCTTGAAAGAAATATCGATCTTTCTAAATTTTCTGATATGTGCTCTGATACCAATTGTTACCCAGTTTATACTAGCAATTAATCACATAACACAGATTTTGAACACAAGTTTATTAATCAAATCAGAAGATTGTTCAATCTATGGACGCCATGAGAATTCCAATTCCCAGGCCACCACCGAAAGAACAAACTTTCCACGAGAACATCTATAATTTCCTGTACAGCACAGAAGATGAAAGAGTATTCATTCAGCCAAACATTCACCCCCTCATGAAAGAGGAAGTCAAAAGGAAGTTTTGGAAGATTGCACAAGAAAAATCGAAGTTCTTCTCAACCTCTGACATCAAGACAATTCTGGGCATCACTCTTCACTCATTCGCGAGCAAGGCTGTGATGTACGCTAAGTACCACGTAGAGAGGGACAATAGGTAGAAGCACGTATTCTCTGATGCTAATCTTGTGAACCTCAGCCCTTATGATTTGCCACAACTTCATGCATTCACAAAGCAAAGACTCAGACAGAGGAAAGAATTCACAATAGCTAATGGATGCATAAAGGAGGTAATGCACGAGCACATCAAATACTTCAGTAAAATGGACTTTGAAGTTGCTATGCGCCTTAGGGTCGACAAGTTAGCCAAAGCCAAATGATCTCATCCCTGGCATTGAAGAAATCCCAAGTAACTCATTGATCGTGGAGCCCATAAATGGGTTTGTCTATAAGGACGACGACGACATAAAGAAGATGTTCAAGCCTAGTCAGAGCAACAAGTATTCAAATGACACCCTTCTAAAGATAAGAGCCACGATCATCAAAAGAATTGGAACATAAAGAGTTCAGAGGGGGCCTGCAGAGGATATGATCAGTAACATAAATGCACAGTTGAAGTTCAGGGATCACATCTTTAGCATGCACAAAACTCTAGCTGATAGCTTCACTCAGCCTATAGATGATTTCCCACAATAATTTCTTTTGTAATATGTACTTGTAATTTTTTTTATTTATCTTCTGTAAATGCCATTTTGGCATGTTTGAAATTATGTATGAAAATATGTCTTCAGAGGCTGAGTTCCTTTCACCTCTCTCGTTTCTTACTTAATCAAACACTCAACTTTCACATTTTTATTTTTCAATACGTAGGGGGAGATTTTTAGCTCCATATGTCATGTATATAAGTATTGAAAAATAGGCTAAGTATAAGAACCACATAAGACATCTGCATACACCAAGACTCAACAGAAGTATATGGTCAGAACCTCTGTCGCCCACCTTCCTTTCAAGAGCTTAACCTGAAGATCTACATTAGACCACAGAGCCTCTGTGGTGGTTGCCTCTGGAAGATGGAAGACTTGTGCATTTCCTAAAGAAACAAGACCATGTGCATCTCACGTGCTCCTGCTGTACAAAGATCCTCCATATCAAATAGTACACACATGATGTTCTATTTTCCAGGTGCCATTCTGATGTAGGGAGAATTCGAGAGTTATCAAGGTGTTCTTCTATCTTTAGAAAAGAAGAAAACGAGCTCAAAGAAGGCTCATAATTTGGCATCAAAAAAGGAGCAAACAACCCCTACTGGTAGTTACACCGAGACCAGTGGCTGGCTACTGGAATGTGCAACGCCATCAAAAGAGCTCATAGAGAGTTTCACCGAGACTTAAGTCTCGGGACAACTCTCGAAAACATATTTCCTTATTTAAATTATTTAAACTTAGGATAATTATTGTTAGCTTTAATTATTATTAGGATTATTATTTAGTTTCCTTTTTATTAATTATTTAATTACTTTTATAGTTGGTTTAGAATTAGGATAGATTTAATTTCCATAGTTATCGCTTGATTACTTTAGCTATAAATAGGTTTTATTAATTTCTTTATTAATCAAATATTATTTATCAATAAAGTTATCTTTTAGAGTTATGTCTCTAGTTTAAGAGTTTTCTTTTAATTTTCTCGAGCGTTTCGTTGTAAAGCTCGTTATCCTTGGATCCAGACGTTTATCGATCCGTTCCGCACTTTTCCCCGCTGCGTCAGTTGGTATCAGAGCAGGCTTCTCCTGTCTCTTTTATTAACAATGGTCGACTAACCCGTTACCAAAGCAGACTTGGAAGAGATGACTGCGGCTGTTACCACAACACTCACTAATCTGATAGCGGATGTCACAAATGCCCTCAACAACAACCATCGTCGAAGAGACATGAGAAATAATCAAGTTAGGTTTCCACGCAATGGTAACCATGACCACCGTATTATCAATTCAGTTTCTTTTCAACTCAAACAATCGCCCATTCCTGAGAAACCGCCTGAAAAAGACGAAGACTTTCCCAACAAGGTTGAAGGTAAGGCCTTCCTCGTTATGAAAAAAGCTACAAGAAGAAATCTTTACCGATACCCAAGTGTTCGAACCAGATCTCGGACCAACTATCAAAAAAATCGAGAGTGAGCCAATAGAAGACATCCCCAAGCCACATAACGATGGTCACGAAGATGGTCCCGAAGATGATGCTTCCATCATTCCAGTACCCAAGGCTCTGATTCAAACGAAACAATTCCCGGTAAAACTACTTTAATCTCTTACCCTTTCGAGTTTGATGAGATATCGCTCGTATGGAAACGATCACGACAACCTCCGTTGGGATTTTAAGACTTGTCAAATTTTTTGGATTTTGGAGGTCAAGTTGTGAATCCAAACGTTCTGAAGAAATGAATGTTCTATGGGTCGGAGGAAGAAGTTTTTCAAGTGAACTCGAGGTCGAGTTCTTTTCAAGTGAGGGTGTCTGATGTAGGGAGAATTCAAGAGCTATCAAGGTGTTTCTTCTATCTTTGGAAAAGAAGAAAACGAGCTCAAAAAAGGCTCGGAATTTGACATCAAAAAAGGAGTAAACAGCCCCTAGTTACACCGAGACCTAAGTCCCGGTAAAAGTCCCGGTGGCTGGCTATTGGAAAGTGCAACGCCATCAACAGAGCTCATAGAGAGTTTCACCGAGACTTAAGTCTTGGGACAACTCTCGAGAACATATTTCCTTATTTAAATTATTTAAACTTAGGATAATTATTGTTAGCTTTAATTATTATTTAGTTTCATTTTTATTAATTATTTAATTACTTTTATAGTTGGTTTAGAATTAGGATAGATTTAGTTTCCATAGTTATCGCTTGATTAATTTAGCTATAAATAGGTTTTATGGTTTTCTTTGTTAATCAGATATTATTGATCAATAAAATTATCTTTTAGAGTTTTATCTCTAGTTTAAGAGTTTTCTCTTAATTTTCTCGAGCGTTTCTTTGTAAAGCTCGCTATCCTTGGATCCAGATGTTTGTCGATCCATTCCGCGTTTTCCCCACTGCGTAACATTCCTTTTATGGAATGGCAACCTTTGTCTTGTACTATCGTGTGCTCCATTATCTGTATATGTAGGAAGCACATCCTGAATTCACAATGCGCGCACACAAATTACATCCACGCTTGTTTTTAGAGAGATATTTGTTGAGAGCATATTTACATACACTACTATGTGTTCTTGGTGTATTTGGCAAGTTAATGAAGATAGTGTTTCAGTAAATCATTCTTATTCCTTACTGTTATCTTTGTTACTCGTTTGTGCGTGTTTACTACCAAACAAAACCATTGATATGCATTAAAATGCTTCCGCATTCCATTCTCTTTTGCCTTGTTTTGGTTTAGATCATTGTTTGAGCAAACTGGGCACCAACAGTTCCTTCCACCGCAAGACTAGTCTTCGCTGGGAAAGGAAGACTCTTCGACTCCTAAGCCTTACCCATAGGAGAATCTTCCACCACCTCCCACGCAGACCTCATCGAAAACCCTGCTGATTTTACCCACATGAGAACAGATAGAACATGTTATCCCTACTTTGAACACGCCTCCACGACCTCCAACGATTGCCACACCGGAGACCTGGCGTTTGCACCCGCCGATTGACTTTTACACTCTTCGCCGGAAATCGCCTGTCCCTTCTTCTCTCCCCACTATCTATGTCGACAATTGAGCATATTCTATTATTATAAGGCCTTGACAATCTCTTCCACAAGAAAACTAAAAAACTTCAAAAAAATTTGCATCCCACTCCTTTCTAGAAGGTACATATGTTAAGATAAGTAGTCATATATGAACTAAAACATATTGAAAACATGTTTATTTTTTTTACAAATTATACTATTATAATCGTCTTATCAATACCTTTAAAGTGAGCTCCACTATTAAATATTTCTGGATTTTATCATATTATTAAGTAACATAAATACGTAATGAATTATTCTTAAAACTTACATTTTATACTTTATAGTTATTTGTTTATGTTAAACCCAGAATACTAGTTGATAAACAATCACACAACACAATACAGATCAAGAGATGAATAAATCAGAATAACATACCACGATCCCTTGATTAATCAATGAAAACCTTGTGTGTGTTCTTGGTACCTTGATGATGCGATTACAAAATACGACTACCTCCCTTTGATAATTATGATTAATGATAATAATGAGGATTAACCCTAAAACCTAATACCTAAAACCTATATATACTTAGGCCGTATAAGCCTAATGGGCTTGAGGCCCAATAACAAACAACTATCAATTAATTACAAATTAGACCTCCTAATTTAACTTTAATCTTGAATACAATTTATGATCCAACAGTTTAGTTTATTTTATATCACTTACTTTTTCATTTTACACCCTTATCATATTAAAATGAGTAAACTACGGATTTGGTCCTATGGTTATATCAAAATTATGGATTGGAACCCCCACACAAATTAATTACATATATATATCATCAT
The DNA here is from genome assembly GCA_954870635.1 of Arctium minus. NCBI lineage: Eukaryota > Viridiplantae > Streptophyta > Magnoliopsida > Asterales > Asteraceae > Arctium > Arctium minus. The sequence continues at coordinate 43,504,140 of OX941088.1, read as the reverse complement.
GGTTTTGATTTTGTTGCGAATTAAGTCCCTCAATCTAATGTTGTTTATTTCAGAGTCTTTTGGTCAAGGACATTTTGGTCATTTACTATTTTTTCATATTTTTAAAAACTAAAAAAATAAATTGAAATTATATATTAAAGTATTATTATAATATTTTAATACACATTGGTTCGTCCCCTGAGAAAAGCATCATCACCCAAACATGACCACCAACCTTTTTAAGCACCACCACCTACAAGGCTTCAAAACATGACCACCAACCTTCAACACCACCAACCGTGGACACCACTGTGAAGAACTAGAGAAACGAAAAACCCAAGAAAACATAGAAATCTCCAATCTAGTTCATGTCGGTCAAAACCAGAGATCTCAAATTGAAACTAGAGAAATCGAGTTCATGGTGGGTTTCTGATTTGGGTTTATTTTTTTATTGGCTTTTTTTTCTGATTTAGGAACCAGATTTGGGGAACCAAAGTTGTTTCTCTCTAAAAACTCACACACACACATCACATACAGAGGGGGAGAGTGAGAGAGAGAGAGAGGATGGACTCCGTGAAGGCATGAACTATGGATCTGCATTCTTCTCCGGCACTCTTCCGGCCTCACCCATCTGCAATCTTTTCCTAACCGGTTTTTGATGTTTTCTTCACTGTAACTAAAAAACTCATATACCCACGAAGATAATCAGATCCATGGTTCTAGTTCCATAGAGATATCGGTTTTTCATTTCTTAGTTCGAGGGAGCTAAAACCCCATCGATTTGCAAGTTTTCTGTGTAACTTAGAATTAGTAACTTAATTTTCTGCTGCATAAATTATCAGTCTTAACCTATGTTATAACTATAGGACCTGTAGCTTGCTCTGTAATGTGATATCCTGTCACTTTCAGATCTTCGTTTTTAACCATGGGGTTTTTCAGATCATCGTTTGATGGAGATATGAAACGATGGAGATATGGGTTTGGAGGATGGGGTTTTCAGATATGGGATGGATGGAGATTAAGTATATGTCTCAACAACGGTGGCCATTACTGCGATTGAGATCCGTGTCACAGACTCACAGTGGTAGCGATGGTTCGAGTTTTGTAGTGATCAATTATATATATATATATATATATATATATATATATATATATATATACTATATTATGAAGCACGGATAAAAAAACTCTTAAATACAAATTATTATGCATAAGGTACCATCATTTTATGCAAGATTTTTAAAATCTCTTAATTTACAAGTATCAAAGCACAAGATATATATTACTACTGCAGGCTTCTAACACCCACAAATTTGGTATGTGCAGGGTTCCTTTTATGTAGATTTTTCCATGTATCACTATTAATTAATATATTATATTACTATAAATTTGTTTTAATTATATTATTAAATATGTAATTGGTTATTTTTTCTAGATGTCATTAAAATATATAAGATAATCATTGAATTCTAACAAAATACTTAATTTTTTTTATATAAAAAACATTATATTATTAAGCCTAAATTAAAGAAATTTATAAAAAAAAAACATTATCACTTTCTCAAAACCATCCAAAATTGTACTGTAAATCGACAAAAAAACAAAAAACAAAATGAAACATTAAAATCGTGATGTATCTCGCTGCATTGCGCGAGTACGCTTCTAGTATATATATATATGTATATATATATATATATACTAGTCATATACCCGCGTGCGATGCAACGCGAAGAGTCTTGAAATCAAAATTAAAAACTCGACACGTCATGTTTCATTTTCTGTTTTATTTTCTTCATTCTCGATGTTAAATTTATTAATCTATGTGGTTTTATATCGTAAATTGGATGATATATAAATTGAAGGTTAATATGGTTGAGTGATCAAATATTTTGAAATGGAATTGATGGATAATGTGGTTTTCAAACTCAAAGCATTGGTTGTTTTTAACTTTTAACAACCAAGTTATTCTTTAATAGTTTATACAACTTGTAATTAAAAAAGAAAATTAGAAATTTATGAACATCAACTAAGACACAAGATCATTCATGGTATAGTTTTGTAGCAAAAGATCATTCATGATTGTTTCGAGTACCCGCACAATGCAGCAAGATGCATTTTGATTCTAAAATCGAGAACTTGAACCCTCAATTTTATATCGTAACATTCATGAGCATCGACTGAGACAAAAGTTTATAACATATAACTTGAATAAACAAGTTTACTTTTGCAAAACTGATTAATGTATAGTGCCTAAAATAAGCGTACTAAATACAAATGGTAATAGCAACTTCACAAAAACAATTTTATTTTGTTCCTAAACCCAAAACTAATACCAAGTGTAACTCTTACCAAATGAAAACAAAGTGCAGTGAAAAGGTAACCAGTGTCAAAAGTGCAGCAACACTGAGTGAAACAATGAACTACAAAAAGGTTGAAACACACATCAACCAATAATGTAACTTATGAAACAATATTACGAACGTAAAATAACAATATAAAACACTTAGATACCGTTTACCGAGCGCTTACCGACAAAATAAGACTCTCATTTATCTTATGGGATAACATGTTCACCCATCAAAATGGATTGATAGTAACCCAATAAACGCTTAATGAGTAATAGTCATCACCCACACTTACCGGGTAAGACCCTCGATCCTTGCCTTCCCTCTTACTGGGTAAGATTTCGGTCCTCTTTATGTGGTAAGGCGATTGAACTGGCTAGCACTTACCAAGGTAAGTATATATAGTAAACGACCCCTTATAGTTCAAAATGAACTACAAACAAACTGCAACATACCCTTCGGTCATCAATGCCGGGTTGTTACCAGGCTAGCGATATTTGCAAAGTAACAAAATTAAGAATCCTAAGTCAACAGAATGAACAAAGAAATTGCAAAGCAACTACATAAAACCCATGGTTGAAAAAGAAAAGACTTTGTAAATTACTTGTACAAACTAAACAAATCGAAGAAGATGGATTAAGAACTATATAGTTGTCAAGAGTGATAAGATCAAAGAGACGAAAGGAGCAACTTCTGTCAAGAAAAAAGAAGACAAAGGCCACCAAGTAGAAGGTAATTTCATAAAATAGCTCTCAATCACACCTTTAATTTGTTAAGCCTTGCTACCTTCTCTTAATCACGCCCATCATGTTCTTTTTTCTTCTTTGATAGTAGCGTTCCATGCCATTCAGTTTATTCAAATCTTAACAAACACCACCCAAGTCTGCAAGTCAAGATGCCAATATAAAAAATAAGTCTGCTCTCTAAAGTTCGTCCTTATCTAGGTACAAAAAGGACATTCCCAACAAGCCATGTTTATCGATCACAACCTTAAAATAAATACCACCTTTTGTTAATCCAAAAACTGAAAAATCAAAATTCATGATGTTATGTGACTTGCAAGTTGCAGCTATAGAAAGATTTTTCATAAATTCCTCTTTGGCTCTGTAGACTTTAAGTTGAGCATTTTCTATTTTCTTCTTTGGTACCTTCATTTAGCATATACTATTATTTATCATGATTGGTCCTCATATTCCAGTCAAAGCAATATCAAGAGAAATTATGCCTTATAAATACTAAAAGCAAACCAAGAAACTGAGGAAAATACATAGTATCTTAAATGACAAATATATAAATTGTAGAGAAAAAGGTAAAAGTAGACACCAACAAAAGCAGATGCCTAACAAACTAAAGACAGTCTCCAAAATCATCAGTAAGAGGTTAAAATTATCAGATACAATAGATATGGAGAAAGCCAAATAAGAGCATAATAAACATACCTTAATCAATGGGCGAACTATTAGAACATTACTCACATACATACCAACAACAAGAGCAGAAACATACATTAACAAATTTAGTTTGGTCAAGTACAAACAATGAAGCATGTATCAAGCTTTAATGATGTTACCTTAAAAATTATACACAAAGACGAAAGAATCGAGTTATACCTGTTTAGGTGATTCCAGAACAAGATTTGAATTAATGATCTGCCAAAACCCAAAACAATTGAACAAAAATAAGATTTTGGTACAGAAACCAGGGAATAAGCCAATTGCCTTTATGTTAAAAGAACCATACCTGAACAAGAAACCAGTAGCAGCTCCAAACAGCAGTTGCCACTGTGGCTGCCACGACTTCTGAGTCCAAGTGATGGTCCTGATGTTTCTACCGACCGTCTAACACCTTAAGTGGGAATACCTCCTTAGAGAAATACCATGTTCCATTTATTACAAAGCTCTAAACAAAAAGACAGAGAGCATAAATCATATCTTGAAGTGAAACAATATCAAAGAAACTTACTCAAATAAAACATGTCTTAATTTAACAAACAGATGCCAATAGGTTGCTACTACACTTGATATCATTCATAGCACATACCAAGCAGGAGTGTACTTCCAAATGCAATAAATTCAAAGTCTTTGCTCTCCTGTTAAGAGTTATCTTGTAGAAACAAACCTAAAGCCTTTAGTTGCAGCCAGCATGAGAAAACCTCAAGAATATGCTTTGAAACTTGTACATCGTGCAAAAGAATATGTAATCTTGAATTTTGAATATAACCGTTTTACCATTTTAATATAGTAGTAAAGATTTATTTGGAAACTTGTTGAGATATTAAACCTATTGAGTATTTGAATAATATAACTAATGTTGAAATCTACAAAATAAAGAAACTGTTGGAAAGGCCAAAAACACTAAGGGGTTGTTTGTTTTTTTTAAAAAACCTCTTAATAGCTCTTAAGTCTGAATCGTTCAGACCTTTTTATACACTACCTCTTATTAATCATAACTAAAATAAGATTTCAGACTTTATACCTCTTAAAAAACAAACGACACCTAAATAAACATAAGGAATGCAAAGAAGTAAATAATACCTTGCAACTCGTCACCAAATCCATATTTATCTCAACAAACAGATTGCCCCTCGCCCTGGGAGACAAATTACTCAGAAACACAATTAACCAAGTTTTCAACAAATAACAAACAAACAATTTGTAAAATAACAAAGATCAAGAAATGCCCCTTTTCGCACCTGCAATCCAGCAAGTTGAATAAATTAGGGGGCAATTGCGAACGATGGGTGAAGAAGTCGGAGCTTTGTGTGAACTCGGAGCCTTTATGCCGCCGACTTCGATCGATTTCCCTGGTTTCGGAAATTAGCAAATTATGGATAGGTAATAAACTTTCTTTGATCAAATTAGGGTAAGAAAAGCTTCATTGAAATGGGTAATGAATCAAACCACTTACAAAGAGGAAACCTGAATTTTTAATTAGCATAAAATCCACACAAATATATGAATACTACCGATTCGGTGGAGATGCAAACAAAAAATCGAAATACTGAAGTTGAGCAAGTAGTGGGATTGTAGAGAAATCAATCAAAAATTGTATCGGTGAAGATAATTAGGGTCGATAGAAATAAAGGAGGCAATTTAGGCGGTGGGTCGACAGCGTTTCACCAAAGAATAGTCGCCCGTTGTTGATTGAGCTTTGCTTTTGTCGACAGTTCCTTCGACAATGTGAGAGAGAAAACCAGAGAGGGGCTGAGGGAATGAAGTGATAGAAAAGAAGAGGAGACGTAGGAGTGATCAGGATACGTGGAGGAGAACGTGGAGCGGAAGAATGGGCTTTCCAAAAACCGTCTTAGAACTTTAATATAATAGTATAGATATGGATGGAGACGAGTCAACCACCTTTTCATTCAATATTGAAAGTTTAAATTCTATCTCAAATTTAATCTGGACCGTTTAAATTAAAAGGTATTGTTGATCCAGCATGACGTACAAAACCTTAAAGCTCTATTTCAACCACTCCACGTTTCCTCCAAAATAGCCCTAATTTCTCTCCAATTTGTCGTGTGCGTCTCGGTCCACACCTCTGAATTCTAACCTCCGCGTCCTAAGCATATGACAATATTCAACCCCCAAGAATGGAACCCAAGAATGGCGAATCTTGCTGCCAAAAGAAGATCAGATGGAGTTTAAAAGTTTTCAGGATCCACAAATGGGAGAAAACAGGCGTTGTTTGGGCTTCTCTGCATCTCGATTGATCAATGATAAATTAGGTTCTTTGCTTCTCTGTCCATGTCTCTCGATTCATGTCCTGAATCCTAATACGATCGCCACATGATATCCAGTCCATTCCCCGCTTCCAAAAAAAGAACCAACACACGGACGACCCCTAATCTCTCTCTCCAGCTACTAACTTCCTTCGCTCGCTCGATCAATCACGTCTTTCTAATCCATTTCAATTTCTGTGAAGTTAAACTCCAAAGTCGACTTCCTTCTTTGATTAATCAACTTACTATTTTTTTTCTTTCTAATTTTATTTTTATCGAATCTTAACTTCCGTTCCATTGCTCGGTTTTTTCTCTTCAATTCGCGTTTCTGGAATGACATTCGATTACAAGGGTTGTGTCTTTGCTGCTAACTGTTATTTCTTTGTTTCTTTGTTAGTTCGATTTTAAGTTGATTGAATCTGGCTGGCAGGCACTCCCAATTATATGATTTGTTATATTGTGCCACGGTTAGTAAGATTGGATTATGATTTTGTTTCAGTTTTTTATTGAGTTGATTTTTATGTAGATTTCGTTGTCTTTTGCGGAAATTCATAGGCCGGACCTTGATTATGGCGGATATATATATATATTTGCTTTATCGACAGTTGGATAGTGTATATTCACCTTGGTTGTCGTATAAGCTTTGTAACTGACAAATAAGAAATAGTGCATTATACGGATGGTTGTGAATCAGGGTCATATTTATGGTTATTTGGATTCAGCTTATACTTATTTTCAGTAGGCTGTTGATGAGGTATTCCTGTTTGAAAATCGCTATCTTCACTGACCAGTTATTGTCCATCTCTAAAATTAAAGACATCGTGGTTGGTGAATTACTTCAGGATGCTTGTAGTAGACTTATTTTTAGTTGTCAGGATCGAATTCTTAACGAGTATAAATTCTCAGAAACTAATATCAAAGAAGTTGCGGAATAACACTTTGATATTCAATAAAACAGTAAACCAAAACAGTATATAATCAACAACTTGTAAACTTGTATTGAATGCTTGAAGTTACAAGATTAAACACACAACCTCAATATTGATGAACAGGCTCACCAATACGAATTCTACTTCTCTAGAATTAGGATCTATGCCTTGAGGTTGATTTTCTCTAAAAACTTAGAATGAATGAATTAATCTCTTCCTAAACTATTCTATCAAAACTGTACATATACTGAATAAAAAGATAATTACAATAAATAAAATATCTTCAGTATATCTTCCATCATTATCTTCAAGCCTTCCATGAATATCTTGATTCTTTCCAGCTGTCATCCTTTCCATCCGGTTCTTTAAGTCATAAGCAGTACTAACTATGCTTAGCAGCATTAATTTTATCTAGCAGCATTAACTTGGTCTTAGCAGCATTAACTACTAAGCAGTACTAACCACTAGCAGTAGTAACTAGTTAAGCAGTACTAACTTTGTTCAAGCAGCACTAACTTTGACTAGCAGTATTAATTCTACTAGCAGTAGTAATACTCAGCAGTATTAACTTTGAAGTCCTCTGGCAGTAGTAATTCTGAACTAGCAGCATTAAAGACTTGTTCACATCTTCAGTTCCCAACAATCTTCCCCTAACTTGACTTTTAGAAAGAGAAGTCAAGTTCTTCAAATGCTTCCAAAATCTTCATTGATCTACTCCAATGTTAAGATCCAGTCCCAAGCTCTGATTAATAGTTCTTTGAATTAAGTACTTTGCCATTTCTGAATTTGGTGCACAACTCAACTTCTTATTTAACATGGCATGAAGCTTCAGATTTGTATGGTTGTATACCCTATCCACCAAGTAATACTCCCTGTGAAAAGTATCCAATGCTAGTTCGTAGACTCCACTCCTTTCATATAGAGTCCATCCTCTAACAGTCTTAAATACATCTTTTATCAAATGCTTTACTGCTTCTGGTTTGAACAACATGCACAAATATTCCATAACTAGCTTCACAATTGGTAACCCTGGAGCTGTCAACTGATCTGCATGAACTTTCATCCCCACTGCAAACATTTCTTCCAAATCAGATCTTGAACACTCTCTGACAATTTTGCTCCAGGTGCTGTAGACTTCATACCTCTCATCCTTTCTTTTCAATCTGATGTATTCTTTACCATCCACCTCCACAGTATCCCAGAGGATGACTTCAGGAGGTTTGAATCCAACAGGTTCAGCTGAAATAGGCTTTGGAATTTTATCCATTACCACCATGTACATGTTTACATCTGAACTCTGTTGTATTTCTTCTTGAGATTCAACTTTCTTTTCTTCTTCTACTCTAGACTTCTTTTCAACTTTCTTTCTGTTGGCCATCATCTTGGTTCTCTTCAGTATCCTTTGCCCTTGTCCTATAGTAGCTTCTTTCTTTTTTTCTTCCTTTTTTCTTTCTTCTGATCTAGGGCCTTTAGAAGCAATAGACTTAACTCTTTTTATCTTCTTGATCTTCTGAGCTAGAGTCTCTTCTTCCTTAATCTCTACCTTTTTCTTTGTTGGAGTTCCCTCTTCACTTTCAGGGAAGGGTTTATTGATATTCACATCATGCCTCTCCTTAGCTTTCTTTTCAAACTCCACTCTGTCCTTTTCATTATTCTTCAACTTTCCCATTTCTTTCTCATAGAGCTCCTTGATTTGATCAAAATTCATCTTCACAAACATTTCTTTCTTTACACCAATTGCACTCCTCAAGAAAGTTATCATTTTGTTTCTTTTCTGAGTGGCAAGATAAGTTTGTGAAGGTCTTCTCTTCTTAGCACTTGTTCTGGCCATCATATCCTTTTTCAAGCACATTGCTCTTTGCTTTGCCTTCTCTGTTTCCAGCCCTTTCTGGAATGCTTCATTTAACTCATTTGCAAGTGCTCTGGCCATTTCTCTGTCTTTTTCAACCTATTCCTTTTCTGCTAGATCTAACTATTCTTGCACTTTCTTTGCTAATGCTTCATCTGACTCAATCATCTTTTGCTTTTTAGATGGTTGATCAGATTCTATCATCTTTGCTTTTCCCTTTTTCCTTGTATCTGCATCCATTTCTTTCTTCTCTATTTTCTCTGCTCCCCCTTCATTTATGACCACTCCCTTTGCTTTGGGAGTGTCATTCTTTGCTTTTACCAGCATCTCTGCTACTTCAACCTCTTCAGATGTTAGTCCTGTTACTGCTGCTTGTATAGTTTCAGCAGCACTAACAGTTTCTGCTGCTTGTTTTGGCTTAGCAGTAGTAACAGTTTCTGCTGCTGGGGTTGTTACTGCTGCTGGTGTTGTTTCTGCTGCTGCTTTTTCTTCAACAAACTCCCCCTCAAACTGTTGATCTATCTGTTCTGAGCTAGAATTCTCCCCCTTTTTGGAAGCATTTTTGTTATTTGACCTCTTCTTTAAAACAAATTGTTTTCTCCTCTGCTTATGCACCAACCTTGTCACCATTTTCTTTAATTTGGCAATCTGGATTTGTTGTGACAGGATGACCATCTTCATCTCTTCAATTTCTTTTCCTTGTTTGAGAACATCTTGGTTGATGTTCCCCATTGTTTCCATCAATTCATAGTAAGTATATCTGTCCTCACCCTCTCCAGAAGTGTTACCCTCTTTTGAAGGATCATTGGATCTTTTTGTAGTGGAAGTCTTCTGCCTAGCAGAAGCACTATCCACCCCCTTGGTTTCTTGGCACCGGACACCTTTGAATGATTGCTCATTCAAAGTTGCCATGGGGAAGGTCTTATGGATGTTACCACTGACCTCCTCTGAGCTAGCAGGAGTAGTGGCAGCCTTCTCTCCCATATGCTCTTCCTCCTCCTCAGAGAGCACCTCCTTTGGGTTGGGAGACACCCTAGTGGATTCCCTTTGGATATTCTCTACTGGAGAATGCTCCAATAGAGGGCTTTGAGGCTCTTGGTTAATAGTAGGTACACCAAGGGAAGGAGCCTTGTGTACCTTCCTCTTGACATAGGTCTTGGATATTATGGGAGTGGGTTTAGCAGCAAAGGACTGAGGGATAATTTGAGAGATGGAAGGTTAGGATTGGCTAGCAGTGGGTTGGTCTAATGGGGGCCTTGACCCTGCTACCATACTTTCATTAGTTTGGGACACCACCATCATTGTAGAGAACAATGGAGTGTCTACTCCTTCCGAGTCCCCAGCAGATCTTCTCATATTTGAGAAAACCTTGCCTTTAGGGGGTTTTGGTACCTATATTCCATCAGAATGAGGAATATTTGTCAATTCATGGTTGATTACTGCTTGAACAAACCTGGGATATATATAAAAGCTCTTTTTGTTTCCCATGTTTGAGACAAGATCATTGAAAATCATTTGTGAAAAATTGTACCTTCTGGCAGTGGCCAAACAGACCAAAGCATAAGCAATGGGACTGCTGAACTCACTCCATCCAGTGGTCTTTTTAGAAATGCAGTGCATCAAGGTATGAACAAGAAAACGCCATTGGGGTGAGAATTTAGCTTTTGAGAACTTAAAAACACCCAATGGGCCTCCATACCCCATTCTTGTAAGAGTAGAAAACAATTCATCATTAGGGATAGAAGTTATACCAGAGGCATCGTCTAGACGTAGACTGATGCGAATTACTTCTTCAGTAACTGTCAATGGCTTGCCACATACTGTCGTCTTGATCATTTGCACACCATCCTCAGTAACAATGGTGGCATGTGCCCAGAATTGCCTCTGATGCTCTATGAAGATAGTAGGAGACATAGTGAGAGCATGGGCAATGTGGCTAGACTTCAGAAAGTCGACTATCTGATGAAAACCTTCAGCTTGCTTTGGCTTTTGGAGCATCGCGATTTCATTGTGCTCGTCAATGAACGCCATTAATGCCATTGACCTTGAAGATTCTTGCCTGAAAACTTTGAACGTTGAGAGAGAAAGGGTTTAGAGCGCAAGTGAACAGTATGCAAAGAGTCGTTATGAGCTTTTAGGCGGGCAAAGAGTATTTATAGTATTCGGAACATAAGCAGTATTAACCTTGAGCAGTATTAACCACTAGCAGTATTAACTGAAAGCAGTATTAACCACTAGCAGTATTAACTAAAAGCAGTATTAACTGAAAGCAGTATTAACTACTAGCAGTAGTAACTGAAAGCAGTATTAACTGAAAGCAGTATTAACTACTAGCAGTAGTAACTGAAAGCAGTATTAACTACTAGCAGTAGTAACTGAAAGCAGTATTAACTGAAAGCAGTATTAACTACTAGCAGTAGTAACTGAAAGCAGTATTAACTGCTAGCAGTATTAACTAACTAGCAGTATTAACTGAGAGCAGTATTAACTACTAGCAGTATTAACTAACTAGCAGTATTAACTGAGAGCAGTATTAACTACTAGCAGTATTAACTAACTAGCAGTATTAACTGAGAGCAGTATTAACTAAACTTACTCCTTTAATCTTGCGAAACACTGAGTACTACTATACATATCCTGAAAAAGAAGATTAGTAACACCAAGAATAAACAATATACAGGTATAGAACCACTTTTTGAGAAGGGGCTTATTCAGAGTTGATCATTCCCACACTTGTTACCAAGAAAGTGAATCTACCCATATCAAAAGCTTTAGTGAATAGATCAGCAAACTGATTATCAGTGTGAACTTTTACAACTTGAATAAGTTTCTTTTCATTACAGTCTCTTATGAAGTGATACCTGATCTCAATGTGCTTTGTCTTTGAGTGCTTAACAGGATTATTCACAATGCTAATAGCACTGCTATTATCAATAAAAATTGGAGTGTGTAGAAAGGTTACCCCATAATCCAACATTTGATTCTGAATCCATAAGACTTGAGAACAGCAACTTGCAGCTGCTATGTACTCTGCCTCTGTTGTAGATGTGGATACTGTGGTTTGTTTCTTGCACTGCCAAGACACTAGTCTTGCACCCAAAAACTGACATCCTCCAGAAGTATATTTTCTGTCCAAGTTTGCTCCACCTGGATCACTATCTGAGTATGCAAGTAGGTCAAAGGATGAGTCATGAGGATACCAAAGTCCCAATCTGGGTTGCCCTTTGAGATATCTGAATATCCTCTTAACAGCTTGATAGTGAGATTGCTTTGGCCTAACTTGGAATCTTGCACACACACAGACTGGAAACATTATATCTGGCCTAGAGGCTGTAAGATACATGAGAGAGCCAATCATGGATCTATAATGATGAACATCCATATCCTCCCCCTCAAGATCTGCTGTTATCTGCTTGTGTGTCTCCATAGGTGTGCTAGCAGGTTTTGAATCTGAGAAACCAAACTTGGTTAGAATGTCTTGCACATACTTGGACTGACATATGAAGATTCCATCTGTCTTCTGTTGAACTTGGAGTCCAAGGAAGAAAGTAAGTTCCCCCATGGAACTCATTTTGAACCTTTGATGCATTAGTTCCTCAAACTCCTTGCACATGTTGTCTCTTGTTGATCCAAAGATAATATCATCAACATAGATTTGGACCAGCAAGATATCCTTCTTCTTTCTCTTGATAAATAGAGTCTTATCAATAACTCCTCTTTCAAAGCCATTTTCCAAGAGATAGGATGACAGAGTGTCATACCATGCTCTTGGAGCTTGATGTAGTCCATAAAGTGCTTTCTTCAATTTGTATACTCTGTCTGGATAGCTTGGGTTTTCAAACCCTGGTGGTTGACAGACATATACTTCTTCTTCAATTGAACCATAAGGAAATGCACTTTTCACATCCATCTGATAGACTTTGAATTTCATGTAGGAAGCATAAGCCAGGAATAATCTAATTGCTTCTATCCTGGCCACAGGTGCAAATACTTCTTCATAGTCTATTCCTTCTTCTTGTGTATACCCTTGAGCCACCAGCCTTGCTTTATTCCTTATCACTATACCTCTTTCATCTCTCTTATTCCTGAAGACCCATTTTGTTCCTATTGCCCTTTGGCCTTTAGGAAGATCTACCAGATCCCAAACATCTTGCAGCTTGAACTGCAGTAGCTCTTCTTGCATGTCTTCTATCCAACTGGATTCTTTCATAGCATCATGTGCCTTTTTAGGCTCAAGCTGGGATAAAAAGCAAGAAAGCACTGTGTGTTGTTGATCTTGTATTTCTTGAAGTCTACTTTGATTTCTAGTCATTATAGGAGAGGATATATCTCCTATTACCAGCTGTGGAGGATGATTCTTTTGTATTCTGGTGTGATGACTAGGTTCTTCATTAAGTCCCACCTCTAGATTAGAGTCATTCAACTCAACTGAAGTGTTTTCAGTAGCCACTTCTGGTTCTTTATTTTCTTGAGTCTCCTCATCTCTACTTTCTTCTTCACTTTGACTTGGTCCAGTAGATGGTTCCTTTCCACAGTCTTCAACAGGATTCACTGTGGGTATGGGAAATATCACAGATTGAGATATACTTTCTGAGACTTGTGTAGTCCCTGATCCTCCACTCCCTGTACCTGCATAATCATCACTACTTAAACCAAAAGAGTTAGTTAGTGAGTCAATGTCAAATAGCCACTGAGGACCAGACCCAATTGGATTTGGTGTGTTCTCATTGCATTTGACATTGTCACTTTCTTCAATTATTCTGGAAGAAGAGTTAAAGACTCTGTAAGCCTTACTCTGAGATGAGTAGCCAACAAGAAATCCATCATCTGCTTTGCTATCAAACTTACCTAAGTAAGATTTGGTATTGAGAATAGTACAGGGACACCCAAAAGGTTTGAAAAATCCAATAAATGGTTTTCTTTTATTTAAAAGTTCATAAGGAGTCTTGTTCTTTGGCTTGACTACTAGAACTCTGTTTTGGACATAACAAGCAGTATTAACTGCTTCAGCCCAGAAGGTAATTGGCAATTTTGAATCAGCCAACAGAGATCTAGCAGCCTCTATTAGTATCCTATTTCTCCTTTCAGCAACTCCATTATGTTGAGGAGTCCTAGGAGCACTATATTGTCTCTCAATACCTTTCTCTTCACAAAAGGTGTTTAGATCAAGATTTTTAAATTCAGTCCCATTATCTGATCTAATGACTTTTACTCTTTGATTAGTTTGGTTTTCAATTCTTAGAATAAAGGATTTGATCAGTCCACTTGTCTCACCCTTAGTCCTTAGAAAATATACCCAAGTAAATCTGGAGTAATCATCAACAATAATCAAGCAGTAAGATTTCTTGCCTATACTCATAACATTTGTAGGACCAAACAGATCCATATGCAATAATTGGAGACAAGAAGAAATAGAATTTAACTCTTTGGTCTTATGAGAAGTTTTGTGCTGTTTGCCTTTAAGACAAGCAACACAATGATCATCACATGAAAAGACTTTTGAAGGTAAACCTCTTACAAGGTTGTTTTTAACAAGTTTGTTCATAGTCTTGAAATTCATGTGACACATCCTTCTGTGCCATAGAGAGGATTCATCCACAGAAGCTTTTGAAACAAGACAGTTCAGGGATGAATCACTATTAACATTGTCCATATCTAGACAATAAACATTGTCCTTTCTTGGAGTTTTAAGTAGTATCATGCTTTCATCAACTACTTTGAACCCTGGAGCAAGGATCATACACTCTGTGTTTGTAAATAATATGCTATGTTGTTTGTCACAAACCTGTGATACACTTAACAGGTTGTACTTCAATTGATCAACATAGTAGACATCCTCAAATGTCATCTTACCTTTTGTGACATTACCTTTGCCACTTATTTTACCACCAGTAATATCATTTCCAAAAGCAACATGTCCTCCATTGATATGCTTGAAATCCTGAAGGCATGACATGTTACCTGTCATGTGCCTAGAGCAACCACTATCAACATGCCAAATGCTCTTTGCTTTGAACTGTTGGTTGCCCTGCACATTAGATGAATCAGTTAGTTTGAATAAGGAACCCAAGCCAAAGTGGTCTTGGGTACCCCTTTCTCATCAAAATACTTGCATTCTTTCTTGACAAGATTTTTAAACTTTGACTCCTCATGCTTGGAGTATTTTGTCACAATAATAGGCTTGGAAACATTTTTGCTAGAAGCAATACTGATTTTAGAAGTACTAACTGCCTTAGCAGCACTTGCATGCTTAGCAGTACTAACTTTGTTAGCAGTAGTAACTGTGTTAGCAGCATTAATATTTTCAGCAGTACTAACACTGTTAGCAGTAGTAACTGTGTTAGCAGCACTAATATTTTCAGCAGTACTAACACTGTTAGCAGTAGTAACTGTGTTAGCAGTACTAATATTTTTAGCAGTACTAACACTGTTAGTACTTCTAGGTACCCATAGTAAAATACTTTCTTTTAAAACCTTATTTTTCATAGGGCCTTTATTTTCAACAGATTTCTTCATCACATGTTTCTTTCCAGCCTTCCTATAACCAACAGGTTTTTGCACAAATCTTTGAAAGTTTATCTGTTGATTAATAGGGTTAAAGAAGCAATACTTAGAAAAATGATTCAACTTGCCACATATGAAACAAGGTTTTGGTCTATTGATTTTATTCAGATCAACTCCTTGTTTCTGAGCCCATTGATTATTCCAGTTTCTTTGATTACCTCTTTTTATACCAGAATTTAGGCTCTTAGCTTTATTGCAAGCACACTGTTTACAAGATCCAGGATTCACAACAGTGGTTTGTTTGTAATGGACCTTGTTATTCTTTCCTTTGGTCTTCTCTATCTCCTTGGACTTGACCCAGATTTTCCCACATCCCTCATTGGTGATAATATTGTTTTCTAATGGTATCTTTTTACTCACAGTATTATCCCTATTCTTACTAGCTTCTTTCTCAGTCAAATCCTTAACTACTACCTCATCCAAAGGATCTATCTTAAGAGCTTCCTCAGACAAGTCCTTTTTCTCCTTGGTTTCTAACAAGTCTGAAGTAGGAGAGATATAGTTGTTGTTGTAAGAAGGAGGTGTATTGTTGTATCCAATACCAGGCTTCATCTTATCATGAATCTGAGCCTTTAGAAGAGAATCCATTGCTTTTGAAGCATATGAAAACTTTTCTATGTCAAGCTTAACTTTAGACAGTTCCTCTTTCAGCCTATCATTCTCTTCTAAGGACTTAGACAGTTTGGTCTCTAACTCATTCTTTTCCCACTTCCAATAGTTTGTGTCATAAGAGTGTTGAAGTTCATTAGCTTGAAAGCCTTTGATTTGCTCTTCAAATCTCTCTACTATCAACACATAATCTCTTCTGTCCTTTTCTAATCTTTTGAGGTCATCACAGATACTTTGATTGTGATCCCTGTATCTTTTGACAGTGTCTATGCAAGTTTTAGTGCAAAGATTAGAAATTACCTCAGAGGGAAGATCAGACACTTCTGCCATAAGAGCTTGATTCTGAATGGCTTCCTCTGCTTGATCACTCCAGTCAAATCCCATTCCTTGTTAGGAAACAAGGGCTTGAGCAGGATTCTTGTTTTGATTGTAGCCTCCATTCTGAGCTTGTTGGTGGTTGTTGTTTGGAACAACACTCCTGCATTCTCTAGCAAAGTGTCCTTTCATGTGACACTTATAGCATTCCACCTTAGTCTTGTCAAAACCAGCTCCATCTTCTCTTCTTTGAGAGAAGTTGTTCCTTCCTGTTCTTTTAATAAACTTCTTCACTCTCATAGATAACATGGCCATCTGCCATTTAATGTCCATCTCCTCCAGGTCATCAGGGTGAAGTTGATCTAGATCATCATTAATCAATGAATTGTTGCTATGACTGGACAAAAAGGCTTCAAAGATAGTTCCAGTGCCTTTTTCTGAATTTACTCCACTGGCAGTACTAACTGCTTCAGGGTTAGCAGTAGTATCAGTAGATGTTGAAAGAAGTGCAGCATTGTGGATATAACCAGTGGGATTCTTCTTGGATTCTACCTCAGTTTCAAAAACTCTTAGATCATTATATAAATCATCAAGTTCCTTCTCTTCCAGATTTTCACTCTGTCTATATGAGACAGTGTACATAGTCCATTCATCCCCAAGAGATCTGAGGAACTTTCTGTTGATATCATCTTGTTCCATCTTCACTCCTACAATAGCCAGTTCACCAATGAGCTTGTTGAATCTATCAAAAGTTTGAGTCATAGACTCATTCTTTGAAGAAGTGAAATTCTCATACTCCTGCTTTAGAACATCTCTTTTAGTTCCAGCAAATCTTTTCTCTAGAGCATTCCAGAGAATCTGAGCATCAGTGCAGTTGCAAAATTGATGCTGATATTCATTGGGAATGGCCAAGAGCAGAGTGCTCAAGGCCTTCATCTCTGTCTGTCTGATCTTCCTCCCACCATCTGTCTTTGGTGGAGGTCTTTTCCCATCTGGTCCTATCTTTCCTGCTTCAGAAGGACCATTCTCAATGATATCCCACATTGAGTAGTCAGTGAGAAGAATGTATTGTCTAATTCTGATCTTCCACATGTCAAACTCACTGGGTTTGAGCATTGGAACCTTAGAGACCAGAGTACTGTTTGATTCTGCAAGGTTTTCCATGATGAATGAATAGATGTTTCTGAGGGAGTTAGGCTCTGATACCACTTGTCAGGATCGAATTCTTAACAAGTATAAATTCTCAGAAACTAATATCAAAGAAGTTGCGGAATAACACTTTGATATTCAATAAAACAGTAAACCAAAACAGTATATAATCAACAACTTGTAAACTTGTATTGAATGCTTGAAGTTACAAGATTAAACACACAACCTCAATATTGATGAACAGGCTCACCAATACGAATTCTACTTCTCTAGAATTAGGATCTATGCCTTGAGGTTGATTTTCTCTAAAAACTTAGAATGAATGAATTAATCTCTTCCTAAACTATTCTATCAAAACTGTACATATACTGAATAAAAAGATAATTACAATAAATAAAATATTTTCAGTATATCTTCCATCATTATCTTCAAGCCTTCCATGAATATCTTGATTCTTTCCAGCTGTCATCCTTTCCATCCGGTTCTTTAAGTCATAAGCAGTACTAACTATGCTTAGCAGCATTAATTTTATCTAGCAGCATTAACTTGGTCTTAGCAGCATTAACTACTAAGCAGTACTAACCACTAGCAGTAGTAACTAGTTAAGCAGTACTAACTTTGTTCAAGCAGCACTAACTTTGACTAGCAGTATTAATTCTACTAGCAGTAGTAATACTCAGCAGTATTAACTTTGAAGTCCTCTGGCAGTAGTAATTCTGAACTAGCAGCATTAAAGACTTGTTCACATCTTCAGTTCCCAACAAGTGTCCATCTCTAAAATCAAAGATTACATTTGCCATGTCAATCGTCAATCTGAAAAAAGTGGTCTCACTTAACACCAGGTACTGTGTTGTGTACATTTTAAGTTTTGTCAAAGTTCACATTTTGGGATTTGATTATTTGGATGAATTTACTCTACAGAGTTGTGCCATAGGGTAACTTAGAGTTACTTTTTAGTTTTTTTAACCTCCAAAATTAAAGATAACCATATCAAGTTTGATTCTGAAAAAAGATCACCTCGATAACATGGTTGGAACTGGTATCCTTTTGTGTATGTCTAGCACCTTTAGTGGCTAAATACACTAACTTGTATTATATTGTATATGTGTACCATCTTTCAGTTGCTAAAGTTGAAATTATTTGGTTTTGATAAATGGCACTTATTTGATACTGAATGCAATATTTGATAGTTTGGATTTTCAGGATACCGTGGACGATGGTTGCAATAACATGATGTCATTATTCCAAAACTACGAAAGTTTTGTGATTGTAGGACTTAAGATAGGTGTCACTTTATATTTTCACTGTAAGATGGTTGAGAGTTGAGACAATCAATTGGGTATGAGTCTGAGAATGGGTAATGTTTGATTTTACCAGGTTGTTGGCAAGATGCTGAGAACATAACATTATTGTCTAATATGGTTATGAAGAATTCTGCCCAGGTATTTTTTTTAACTTGTGAGTTCCCACACATATTGGATACTTAATTGATGATGGAACAAAACATTATTGTCATTGTTGTTGTGGCTATTTAGGTTTTAATAGATATTTTAGGTTACTGATGCTAATGTTTTACTATGACTGACATGATTTGAGGAACTGAAGCTGAATTTGATAATCAAGTGGATCAATGAGTGGGGATTTGAATGGTCTTCACTTCCTGTTTTAGCAAAGGTGGTTGTGAGCAAATATTTATTTGAAACCACTTTATCTAATCTATTTCTTTTGTTTGTACTGCAAAATAGTTAACTAACTAATTGTTTCGTTTATTTTGAAATGAAATAAGTATTAGTGTGTTCTTTTATCCAACTTTAGGTTGAGTTGGAGGAGAAATGAGCCATTTCTTGAAAACTCATAGATCGAAATCAAATGGTAGAAGAAAGAAGCTGACAATGATGATGGGAAGAAGATTATCTGTTGCTGTTGACTGTTGTTATGCAGATGAACATGAACAACAACAGTAACAGCAGCCCATGTTCATCAGTTGAAAAAATGATGAAGTTCAACTTCAATGATGAAGAGAGAGTTGTACCCATTGGCCCTAATCCATTGCATAATAGGTAGCTACCACTACTTCCATCTTCCTTTATATTTTATATATATATATATATATATTGATAATCCAAGATCTATGAATCCTAGAGAGAGAAAGTAGAGAGAGAGATTTGGAAGCGCAAAGTATGTATTCAATTAATGTGCGTGTGTTTCTTACAAGACACAAAAACCAAAGGGACTTAAATACCCTTGGTCAAATACAACACTAATAAGACACTAAACACAGTATTTGACCAAGCCCTATAAATACAATGATTACTATAAAATCAGACCTAACAATCTCCCCCTTAGTAATCATTGGCGCTTTGGTCTTCAAAAATCATCTTCTAAAACAGCACGGACCAACAAAGAAACTTTGTGAAGCTTTATGACTTTTAAGAAAAAATTTCTTCTCAGCATCTTTTAGATTAAAATTGTCTTTGTTGCTTGAGCTCTAGACGATACACCCCTTTTTAATGATCTTGAATGAACTGTGGTGTTCGGAGCAGGAACAACAAAAGAATTTGATGAAGCTGAGATAATAGAATCTTTGAATAGAATCTTTGAGCGAATCTTGATCAGCAGATAAACATTTGAGCTCTTTGTCTCTTTAACTTCTCCTTGACTTCTCCCCCTCATGACCTTGATGATCTTGATCAACTTGGTCATGCAAATGTTGGAGACAAGACAGTGTAAGATCTTCAAAATCAAAGACATAGAGAAAACAGAGAGGTTTGCGCTTCATGAAGGGAGCGCAAAGCTCAGTTTGCGGTTCAAGAAGGAAACGCAAAGCAAGGTTTGCGTTTCTCAAAGGAAGCGCAAAACGAAGTTTGCGGGTCATGCTGGAAGCGCAAGACTGACTTAGAAAATTTTTACCTTTTGAAACTCTTTGACTCCCCCTACACAAATGCATTAGATATGACAATTCGAGATAACATTCATGTAAAGAAAATCAGAAACTCCCCCTCAAAAACAGATATAATCTTTGAAAAAATATTCTCTTTGTTCACTCCCCCTTTGAATAATGCATAAACCCATTAAAATATATTTATGAGAACACAATGATCAGATATTAATGTAAAAAGAAAAATATACTGAATATAAATTTTGAAACGACTAAACATATAAAACTTTAAACACTAAACAAATAAAATTCTACTCAGTAAAATATCACAAATTTATCAATCAGTTGAAATCAAGCATGTGTTGTTGGATACAAGAACAAGTTTTATTGCATATCAAGTTGAAACATGTTCAGTTTCAAAAACTTCCAGCAATCTATTCAGTGTGCTCACATGCGAATCTTCGATTAGCTTCAAGAAAATGCAATTCTAAAAATATTATAGAGAACTTTGCATGTACTCACACTAAACCATCAAGAATTAAGATATTCATAAATTTACAGATTTATCGCAACTCAAACATATCACCAAGTATCATGAGATGTGTGCTCATTGGCATCTTTTAGCATTGTGCACATTGGCATCTTGACATGAGTGTGCTCTTTGGCATCTTTTAAGCGCGTGCACTTTGGCATCTTTTGATCAAAAAGTTTATTAAGTAAATAACATGTCGTAAACGTAACTTTCTATCTGACCCTATTGCAGGATATGGGTCAGCCACTCCCAGACCAGTTGGTCTTAGGGTACTAGGTGTCAAGCACCCCTTGGAACTTACTTTCCCAGATCAGAAAGGCTACATCGACATATTCTAAACCCATTCATACCAGTAAAACATGACTTTCGATCTGATTCTATAGAAGGATTTCTGTTCGATCACTCCCAGACCAAATGACCTTAGGGAACCAGATGACAAGCATCCCGAGGAACTTACTTTCCCAAACCAGAAAGGTCACAGGTACAAACTTTTAAACTTAAAGATTTCTGTATTTTAAGAAATTATAATTCATCTCAATCACTCAGGTCAACATCTAAGTGCTTAGCCCATATTTTCATTCCGATCTAAAATTCTGATTATTTAGGAAGTCTAAGCAAAGTAAACTATAAAAAATTCCGAATCACACAACTTTAAAGCAGTAATAAAAGTTTCAAACATGTTGCTGACTTTTCGACTTTTGTAAGACTTGAAATTTGACCATATAAAAACTTTAATATAAACAAAAGAACTTGAAAATTTATCCTAGACACATATTTTATTCAAAAGAAAGAAAAAATGTAAAACTTTACTTTATAGAATAAAATTTGTAAAGATTTAAACTTTTAATTGATATTTAGTCAGAACAAAATAAAATTCAACTATTTCATCTTTTACATTTTATAAAATAAATTTGTGACTCATATTAAAAAAAATTGGGTTATACAAATTCACGAGATAGATAAACAAACTCAGATTCTTAAAACATTGAGAAAAACTGGAATAACATCATATACAGAGATATATGCAGCGGAAATAAAATTGATGTACTCACAGTATCTCATTTAGTCAGAAGCTTAAATCATTGAAGAACGAGTTCTAAACTGTTGTGTTTAGAAGTCGAGTCTATGAAGTACGGGTCCTGAGCTGAAGTACTCAGAAGCCAATTTCCCTTATTCTCCCTTAATATGTGATGCCTGCAACTTTAAATCAGATTGAGATTTGGGTACCCACTTAAATTTGGGCCCGTTTTTGTTAGTTGCAATTCGTATGGGGAAACAATAAGCATATTTGATATGAGAAGCATGAAGAATATCATCAGAATAATAAGCACAATCATCAGAAGAGAAAGCATAATCATCTGAACTAGAATCAGAAGACGAATATGAGATATTTTTGGAAATTTGGATCATTTGCTTTATAGAATATTTGGAAATTTTATTACACACAGCAAATGAATCACTATGATAAAATTTGTCTACATATCGATCTCCCTCAAACTTAGAATCAGTAAATTTCAGCTTCGCTCTCCAGATCTGCTTCTTTGATCGAGCGCTCAAAGCCCTATCTGTAAAAATTGAATCGGAAGAATTAGAACTGTCAGAAAGAACTATATCTCGTTTCTTTGACTTCTTTGACCGTCTTCTTTTACGCTTAGGTTTATAATATTGATCATTGAGCGTAAAATAATCATCAAGAATTTTAGACTTAATATTTAAATCAGAAGAAATAAATTTATCCAAGCAACCAATCTGATCAACTAATAAATTTGAATGAGCCTCGGAGTCTGAAGAATTTTGAGAAAGGTTTTTAAAATTTGAAACTTCCTTTTTGTTTTCCTTAGAATCAGAAGAAATGTTAGAAATAAAATCTGATTTTTGAGAAAATAATTTTTCTTCAAGACTAGACGTCATGAAAGAAAGAATAATATCAAATTCAATTTTCTTCAAAATATTTTGATCTTCTATCTTGTCTTCAAGATCGATGATTTTTCCTTCTAATACTAATGGATGAGTGTATTTCTTCGAGTCATAAATGATTGGAGAAATATTTCCTTTATCAGAATCAGGTGCATAAGGAGCAAAATCATCAGACATTGAAGATTTGATAGGAGATATATCATTTAAAACTCTTCTACCTCTTCTTGATTTTTCAGGAAAATATTTGGCATTTTCAGACGTATAAACAAAAGGAATTTCATTTTTCTTATTATTTATCCTTTTCTCATTTTCGATTTCTAACACTTGCTTCTCATTCATCCAATCAATTTTAAATTGAGAAGCGTAATGAGCAAGAGTCAGATAATCGTAATTACATAAAGTTGGGGATTTTTCAATCGCATTGTTTAAACAATGAGGATTTTCAAAACCAAGTCCCCACCTTTGTTTTAAAGCCTATTCACTCCTCGGTTTGTTCATATAAATTGTTTGTTCAGATTGGTCTCTTCGATAAAGTTTTTCTTCTAACTTATTTATTTTATCTGAAAATTCATCTTTTAATTTAGTCATAGCCGTCAAAGATTCAAGATAAGTTTTATTTGAATTTTCCAAATCATCCAATTTCTTTTGAAAGATGTCTTTAGTATTTTCTAAAATAGATTTTTCATCTTTCAAAGAAATTTTCAGTTTGTCAATAAAATCTGACTTTTCAGAATTTAAATTCTTTTCAGATAAAATCTTTGAACGCAAATCAGATAAAACATTTATCATGATATCAAACTGAGAGGTAATAAAATTGTAATCAAATTCAGAATATACCTCATCCTCATCCGTATCAGAATCGTCTGACTGATCATCACCGATTAAGCACATCTGAGCGATCTCGACATTTGATGCTTCATCATCGGAATAATCCAGCCATAATTCTTCCTCGGCCAATAAAGCAGTTCCATTCTCTCTTTTCTCAGCCAACTCCAATTTCCTTCTGTAATAAGCTGAGTCCTTAACCTTCTTTCCTCTACACTCCTTTGAGATGTGACCCGACTTTCCGCAGTTATAACAAGATGTAGTCTTCGGCTCGGGCACTTTGACTGTAGAGCCGAAAGTGAAGCGAGAAGAGTTGGAACTCGATCTAGGTTGGAACTTCTTCTGGTAATGCTGAGAGAGAAGGATCATAGCTTTTTGTAAAGCCTCGCCATCATCTTCAGTTGACCCGGTGTTAGCGTTATCAGACAACGTTTGTTCAGCCAATTGCTTCGTGAAGAGTGCAACTGGGTCAACTGTCTTCTTGTTCCTTTTCTCTAGTTTGGCCTTCTTTTCAAACACCAAGCTCTCATCAGTCATCAGAATCTCATATAGTTCCTGAATCTGCATTGTGGAGATCCGAACATCGTTCCTTAGTCTGTGACATGTTTTGTTCCATTCAGGCTGAAGAGTATTAAGAAATTTCAGATTCGTCTCAAGGTCTGTCTTGATCACATTTATCTTTCGGAGATCATTCAGCACTGCACAGAATCTGTCGAAAACACTCTTTATAGACTCGCTGTCTTTGGCCTTGAACTCCTCAAAATTGTTCATGAATCGAGTATGTCGGAGTTGAGTTGCGACCGAAGAACCAAGCATGATCTTTTCCAATTGTGCCCATAATAGATTTGGATAATCCTTGCAATGATCAACCATGTTGTAGACAGAGTTTGGTAAGGCAAGCATTAGATTAGCTTTCAGCTCTCGATCGGCTTTCATTCGTGAAGCCTCTTCAGGTGTTGGAGGAGTCTCTTTATTAGGCTTTATGAAAGGTCCTTCAGATAAATACTTCATCATGTTTTCTCCATTGGCTTGACGCTCGATGAAGTTCAGGAACCTATCTTGCCATTGAGTGAATTCGTTTTCGTCAACTAGGACCGGAGGACGAGTTTCTGTGCCCAATGACATCATGAGGTCACTCGAATAGAACTTAGCTTGAAAAGCAAACTTTGAAGAATCCATATGTAACAAAAAAAAATTCCCAGACTTTTTATTTTATTTTTTTTAAGACAGGGAGACGCGCAAACTGGAGTTTTGCGGGTGAAGACTGAAACGCAAAGTGGAGCTTTGCGGGTGCAGAGAGGAACGCAAACTGGAAGTTTGCGTTTCAGGAGAGAACCGCGAACTGAACTTCGCGTTTGCTTAGTGAAACACAAGATGAAGCTTTGCGGGTTGAGACTTTGCGGGTGAAGAACTTTGCGGGTGTGCTTTGCGTTTGAAGAGGGAAACGCAAAGTTAGCTTTGCGGGTTGAACTTGAAACGCAAACTTATCTTTTCGGTTGAAGGCAGAAACGCAAACTTAGCTTTGCGTTTGTAGAGGGAAACGCAAAGTAGACTTTGCGTTTGAAGCTAGAAGCGAAAACCTGAAAAACAAGATCAAGATTAGTAGAATAAGCAATTCAACTCAATGAATGAAACTCAAAGCATATGAATCACACGCAAAGTATATGAATGACACGCAAAGTTTGTAAACACTACCAATTCACGCAAGATCAACTACAATTTGGAAAATTAATCAAGAAAAGCACACACTGAACTTCGAAAACTTCTTTCTAACAACTTTTATCAAACAATTTCGATTAAAAACAACAAAAACTGAAAATCATGAATGAACCAGTACCGAACTCGTGTTTTTCCAGAAAACTATTAAACTCAAAATTGATGATTTAAACTTGATTTTCTTGTAAAACAACTTGAAATAAAAGAGATCGAATAACAAAAACGAGTCTAATGAGATCAAAAACAACCAAATTCGAACACAAACAGATTCAAATTTTATGAGAAATCAAGAAAACGAGATTTTCTTGAAAAGTTCAAGAAAATCGATCAAATTTTCGATTTCAATCACAAATTCAGATAAAGAAAAACAATCTCTCAATCCTCTCAAGATTCAGTTGGCTCTGATACCAATTGATAATCCAAGATCTATGAATCCTAGAGAGAGAAAGTAGAGAGAGAGAGAGAGATTTGGAAGCGCAAAGTATGTATTCAATTAATGTGCGTGTGTTTCTTACAAGACACAAAGACCAAAGGGACTTAAATACCCTTGGTCAAATACAACACTAATAAGACACTAAACACAGTATTTGACCAAGCCCTATAAATACAATGATTACTATAAAATCAGACCCAACATATATATATATATAAATATATATATATATATATATATGATCAAACCCATGCAACTAATTACTCTATTTATATGTCGTTTCTTTATATATATGTATGTATATATTATATCTCTCTTTAATTTCTATTGTATACATTATTAAATTGAATTAAAAATTATAGTTTTTTTAATGTTTACAAGACAACTTTCTTCTGTTTTTATAGAATTAATAGACAACTCATATTGTCATTTCGTCCTTGCTCATTCCCGTTAGGCCGAAGTCTTTGTCCTTTCCACAACCAAGCAACAGACCAAGTGAACAATAATTTTCGTTCAAGAATGGGCATCTCTAAATGTAGTAGAACTTGGAACTTGATCTTTTCCTAATTGACTACTAAGTGAAAATGAAGGAACAACAAACATCAACATGAACAAGTCCTTCATCAAAAACAAAAACTGGTTGGGTTAGATGGACTAAAAATGGAACTCGATAGAAATTATAAAGAGGCAACTCCCTTTTTCAGTAGATACTTGTGTTCAAACTTCCTCTAGATAGCAATGATAGTCATTTCTTAACTTTTTGTTGATTCCCTTGTCATTGTCATTATGGAGTTCATAAAGTTATTATTTATGCCGTCCATAATGTTTTTCCATGCTTAGTTCCTTCATTTTTGTTCACCACCTAAAAGTAAGTCCACGTTATGTTGTCTTTAGTTGTGTGTGGGGATCACATGTATATATGTTTTGTTTAAATTGGTCAAATATAAAGTCTCAAAGACAGGATTGATGACTGCATAGAGTAGGTACACCCTCACAAATGTGACTTGTGCTTCTTATAAGGTGAAATACATACTCTTTTCAACTCTGTGTGCTGTTACACTAAGGTGCCCTCTCATAAATATACCAAAATACAATAGCCATAAGCCAATGGATGCACTTCCCTTGAATTTTTTTTTTGTGTTAATTATTTGGATTGTTCAGGTGGCAAAAGAGAAGATGGGGGACAAAATCACTATACTCCAACAATTAGTTTCACCTTTCGGAGAAGTATGCATGATCATCAATGTATATATCTTCATATTTTTCTTCTTTTGGATGATTAATCCTTGAAAATAAAAGTCTTAATCAAGATTTAATCTTTCGTGTTTATACAGACTGATACAGCATCCATGTTGTCTGAAGCTACCAAATACATCAAATTCCTCCTTGAACAAGTTAATGCAAGTTCACCCATAAAACTTCCAATATATAATTCCATTAATTACAATATATATATATATATATACATACACAGAAAAATGTATGTATATATATATAACTTATGAATCTTGATTATTTTTCAGGTTGTAAGTACTCCATATATGAAAATTGGAGCTACCATTATGCAACATGTACCTATACATATATATATAAATCAATCTATATATATATATATATGTATATAAGAGATAATGTTGGATCTTAAAAAAAATCAGGTTGCTTTATGTTACCTACAGGTATGGCATCTCATTGTATATTTTATTTTTTATTACCTTAGTAAATGAGTTAGAATCACCTTTAATTGGATCAACTTTGGTCTACTTGTACAAAGGCATTGGCGAGGAAAGAAAGAAATTTGTCTTTTCCCACTTTGAGGTAGGCATGGAATGAAAGAAACTTGCCTTTTCCCAGCGTGGGTTTTCTAATTTGTGTTTTTACGAAGTATTTTCTATTTGTAGTTTACGATTGAAGTTTTGTGCATAAGGGTACCTGTTGGGTTAAACGGTGTTGTCTTATTCATCTTGGATTATGGATTGTTGATCTGTTGTTTATATGGTTGTTCAGGTTTAGTAGCATGGGGTTTAGTGGAGGTTTTAGTTGAAGCCCTTAATGAAAACCCTGGTCGTGCTTGATTCTGCTCCTGCTCGAATTTGCTCTGCTCGGTAAGGTACGAAAACCTTAACTACTGCTCGATTCCGATTTTAATGGAAGGCATTTATCATCTCTGGAGGTTTTCCTTTGTAAATTTTTGTGTTTGGTAATTTGAAAATTCTGATTTTACACACATATTAATGGACCGATTTTACCAAAGAAGATAACATGCTCTGGTTCTATCATGGTGAACGGATGATTTGGGAGTATGGACCGATATTTAATGAACCCTATACATGAAAATAAGCAGTGCATTTGTGAAGGACACACTTTAAAGGTAAAAACTCGATGAAAACCAGAATGTTGAACTTGAATATGGTCCTAGAGTTCAATATTCAATTATAAAAAACAGAATGTAGGATACACCATATTTTACATATGAAAATATCAATATTTAGTAAAAGGAACCTACCGGAAAAGTGACGACTTCAAATAGATGGGGGCAAGAAAGAGGGTTAATTAATCTTGGATGCAAACATGTTTAAGGATCTTTAGTTAAACTTGATTATCTCTCATTACTTACCATGAATTAATATATATATATATATATACACACACATCAAATATGTGTGTATACAAGGAATATCTAAATGATCAATTGAGGAAGTGGAATTTTTAACTCTTAAGATCTTATGAAATTTTCCCCCTTTGATCGACCTATCTCTCTTGCTTAGTCGTATGCTTCTTAAGTGGCATAATAATATGACAAGTAATTGACCTGGAGTTCCACACTAGAATAAACTCTCCCTTTAAAGAACTGAGAAAATTGAAACTAACTTGGATATGGGTTTAATATGGTTTAACTGCTTTTTGACAGTAGAAACCAAAAACAAATTTTTCTGAAATATTATAGGAACCAAGAATCCCAATTTATTTTTCCTGTCGTGGTTAGTGCCAAATCGTATCTGGTTTGGTTTGTAATTTTTGTTGGTCTGAATTAACCTGTGCACACACCAGTTTGTATATATAGGAACCAAATTAATTTTATTACAACTTGTAACACATCAAGGTATCAACCGAAATAGTCATTTTCAAGATGGAAAACCTCCAAATAGCCATTTAGTTGAACTATCATGAGTGGCCACAAGCGAGTCTTTTGATCAAGTCCTCAAACAGGTTTGGGAGAGTAGAGACATTAGACTCTGAAATCACCATGTCATCTTATTAGAAATCTAATTTTTTTTCCATAGGCCTTTAGTTATGCACCTTAGAAACATTTGTATTTTTGAAATCACTTTGCGATGTGATTAGAAACCTTAGAAACATGATTTGTTGTCCTTTCGGGATTTTGTTGCTATATGCTTTTTTGAAAACAAACAATGTTATATTTTAGTGATATGCAAGGAGGAGCTATTGATAAACTCTCAGTTGGTATTATCTTTTGTGAAAGTCTTATTTTCGTTGGACTTCTTGTGAAGAATTGGAGCTACTGAAAAATGAACAATTGATATTATGTGAGCCTAAACATCAATGACTTTGAGAATTCTTTAAAGACACTTGAAAGTATAAAAGTTTTTGATAGTTTTTGCACTTGCATTTGCAAAAAGGAAGTTTCCATGATTTAAACGTGGTTAACAGTGTGTTTGTTTGATTTGGTATGAATGTGGTTAACAAGTATTGAAGGATCTGTAAGGGAACCCAAAGGCTGCATAATATCACATGAAGAGCACAAAGATTGTGCAGATGAGATAGAGGTTTTGTTTTCTCAAATGAACCGACTATTTGGTTTTATTTTATCCAAATGGATTTATGTTTCAATGAGATTCTTCATGAAGTTACTCAACTATATGTTGCTCTACTTTTAAGTTATGTAGGTCGCATGTTTGTTTCAACGCAAATAGACATTTGTTTGTAAACCACGGAAGTTTGGTAATGAAGATTTATCTCTATAAGGGAACCCAAAGTCATCTAATGGTTGATATTTATTTTTAGGTTTTCAACAATTTTTCTATCTCCGTTTGCACCTCCATGTATTGTTTAATTCCTCACAATTGCCTTTTTGTTTTATAGGTCGCATATGTTATGAGAACTGTAACACCCGTAATTTTCGGTCAGTAAAGGTCACCCGAATGTTTTTGTAACTCGTAAATGGTGGGGTTTTTGTTGGGAAAACATTATTTAAAGTCCCTTGGAGTATCCGGAGTGTTGGCATTGAAAAAGTTGAGTTTCAGGGTTTCGGAAGGTCCCGCTACAATGACCGACGACTATGGCAGTGTCATAGTCACACTGTCACAGTCGCAGAGAAGGAACAGAGGGCTGGTACACCCCTGCGACAATGACCAGTGACTTTGCCACTGGCATTGTCGCCTGACAATGTTTTCAGGTATGCCAGGTAGCATGAAATCGCGATTTTCAGTATTTTCCTCATTCACTCTTCACCTAAATCAGTTCCAAACCCTCTCAAGAACGACCTCACAACACCCTTAATGTTTGGCTTAAATCTTTGGATATCATGGTAGTAAATCGTCGTCAAGCTCAAGAGTAGAATCTAGACACCAAGAGCCTCCATCTTCATCTTCAACATCAAGCTTCATTTTGGGTTTTCTAGGTTTTTTACCAAAACCTAAGTGGTAAGTTCATCCTCTCCATTTCTAAACCTTATTATAACATATAAATACTCCATTTCTAAACCTTATTATAAGATATAAATGCTCAATTTCTAGCAATGTGAGTTAAATATGATTTGTGAAAACGGTGTGCATGACAAAAATGTCAATCTTTAAATGTTTATACATTTCACATGAAATTATTTACTATTGAGTTATTTGATAAGTTTTGGCTACATGAAGTGTTTAATTATATAAACTTGTGAAACGTCCATCTTTGGGATTTTTGGGAATTTTAATGACTATATCATAATGAAAATGTTGTGACGACTTATTTTCATAAATGGAGATTATTTAGTAAAAATGCATTTTTGTATTTCTTGATAATATGTGTATTTTATGTCTTGGAATGTTTTAAAAATACTAGCGTGTGGGTCTTTGGAGTTTGGTCATTCTCAACCTCGTGTTATGGGATGTTTTGAAAGAGTCAATGGGTTTATAAATTTATTTGGGAAATTATTTGTCCCGATCTAAATTGTGTCGGGGTTTAAGCATGTATTTTGGAACAGGTGTTTTCATAAACGTTGTCTATTGCGTTTTAGTGCATTTGAGGGATTTTAACATGTGGTCATTTGTTTTGATTGAGCGTAAGGCTCAGTTTTTGTAATTACCGAGTCTTGGGGCCATTTGTCCGGTTTTAATAACTTAAAGTGGAGCTTTGGGTGAGAGTCGCATGTATTGCGCTTTAGTTTGGAGAATACATGTTTGAGTGCAAATGTCATTCATTTGGAGTCATGTATTTTAGACTGTAATGCATTGGATCCATAGGCATGTAAGTCAGTCGTAGTTGATGGTGAGGACTCTTGGCATTCTCATCTTGGGTAATATACCGGGTAGGCATTAGTGTTGTCCCGGATGTTCTGCAGAGATTAACCATTATGGGATGTACTCCGGGACCATGGGTTTTGTGTTGCGATGTTCTAATTCTTATGCACGAAGGTTAGACATAATGAGTTATCAAGTAAGGAGTTGTGGCTCCTATCTTGAATGCTAGGGAGTAGGCACTAGGGTCGAATGAGTATCCTAAGGATGAAACTCCACTAGAGACCGAATAGGAAATAAGATCTTGTATCCTTGAGGTGTAGCTCGGCAAAGCAGACAATGGGGGATACGATGTTTTGGGACTTAAAATAAAGTCCGACTGGAGGTGTAGCTCGGCAGAGCAGACAATACAGTTACGATCTGAGGTGTAGTTCGACAACGTGGCTATGTGGCTTAACATTGTGTTCCGCCACGTAAAACGGAATTGGGTCTCCCCCGTCACCAGAAGGTGTTATTTGGGTATTAAATGGTATTATTTTATTATCCATGTTTTCAGTGACGTGTTGTATATCCTGATTTTATTCGTGATTTATGGGCCGATTATTATGACCTCCCGTGTTCAGGTGTTTCGGGAAATAAAGTCTTATCCGCAATTTTATAAATTGGGAGTTTAATTACTATTCACATTTTGGGTGAGTTTGGGGTTGAAATTGTTTTACGAAAGAATGTTTATGTTGGGTTGCTTGTTTTTAAAGGTGTGTGTTATTGGAAAATGAGTCGTTTAATATTAAAAGTAAATCATTTTGAAAGATAATGATTTAAATTGCATTCTATCCTTTAACAAATATAATTGTTCATGTTGAAAACTCTTGAACTCACTAGGCGTTAGCCTAACCTTTTTATTTGTCGGCATGTGCATCAAGTTCAGGTTGGGGAATGGTACTAGCGTTTTTGTGAAGAGATGAGTGCTAGTTGCATGCACGAGTGAGATTGGTTTGGAGAAGTCTTCCGTATTAGTTTTGAGGAGAGCAACTTGTATTGGGGATAAGTAGCACCCGACTTCGGTTTAGTCCTTGCTTAATACTGATGTCATTATTGTTGAGGTCAATTATAGAAATTTTCTATTGAGCTTTGATTCGTAGGAAGAAGTTTCTCTTCTATTTGATGTGATATCGAAAATTTTTATTAGTTGCTCTTACCAAATCTGAGGGTGTTACAAGTTGGTATTAGAGCTTAAGTTTTAGAGATTTAGGTGTTGATTTCGGATACCTAGACTCAAACTAGCGTTCTTCTAAGTACGTGAATGTGAGATTGTACTACTAGACACTCTAAGATAAAATATTTTGAGGTCGATAGAGTCACTATAATTAGGAATTACGGCGAAGGTAGCAAGGATAATCATGTACGGTACGTTCATAATTACACCTGGCAAGTGTCATGGTGAACTTACATGTCACATGTGCGTACTTGAATCGTCTTTATGTGGTGACCGATAGGGTAGTAGACAAATTATTGAGGAATAGTAGCTAGAGGAAGTCGATGTTTATGGCATTTTCACTTCGAATGATAGTGAAGAATGATGATTACATTAAGTGGACCGTTTCGGGTCGAAAATTATTGGTTGGATTAGAACCATAGACTTGTGGAATCGACATTATTCGGGGAGAAATTGTAAGATGGTCGGATGGAACATTTGATTATTGTTTTAAGATGTTTAAGCATCCGGATGACGATAGTATGAAACTGAGGAACGTGATTTCGATATGTTGAGTGTCGACCAAATTCATGCACATGATTTATTTCTAAAATAAGTTGCATTAATTAATTCTCATGTTTCCTGAATCATAAAGTGAGTTATATTATGAAATCTTGAAAAAATTGTTTAGCACGCACCAAAGTTTAAACCGTGAGTTTAAACATGCATGGAATTATTTTATTACACGTGGTTGCAAATTTTCATTGAAAATCTCTTCATCCTCGTTTCTTATCTAACGCCATTTTCGGACATTGTAATATCTGCGTTTTAATGTATTTGGGGTATTGGGCAAGTAACTGCGAAATCCTAACCTTGACATTGGATCTCCTCCAGTATGTTAAGGTTTTAAAGAAAAGTTATTCCTATGTTTTTGCGTCCGAGTCTTCTTCGTAATTTTAGTCCGCGCGGGTTTTGTTGAGTTTTATAGGGTACTATATTACGACGTTTTACAACGCGTGAGTGAACTTTGAAATGCGTAAGTTTTAATTATGTTGCGTATAAATTTATGAGTTTATTGAGCGTCATGTCTCATGCGAGTTTTGTTGAAAAGTGTCACTTTATATCACATTGCGATAAAAAGGAAACTCTTGGAATTTTGAAACTTTATTCATATCTTCGTCTTATGCTTTTATTTTTGGAACGAAGATTCTTGCATCATTTTATTTTTAGTGTCATTGAGTTTCATTGAGTTTTATGGAAAGTGAGTTAGGTCTTATGGAGTTTTATTTTACGACATTTTGCGTCGCATAAATGAACCTTGAAATGTGTATGATGAATTATTGTGTGCGTCAACCTACGGGTTGTTGTTAAACCTTATTCTTCAGTGCGAGCTTTGCACATTTCTTTTCGCAGCCATTGGAGACGTCTTGAGAGTTTGGATGTCGCATAACTGCACTTTTATGTTTTACACAAACATATTTCGTTGTGTCTTACTTAGTATTTTGATAGATTTATACTTTGGTGTGAGTAAGTGCATGGGGGTCTATGATAGTTCGTATTGAACTTTTGTTTTATATCTTCTCCAGTTGTTAATTTTACCCTTACTTTTCACACAATACGTTATACTTGATTATCGTTATGCATGATTGTATCCTCTATTTTGGGACGAAGACATTTTATTCGTATGGCCGAAATTTTGAAGTCGCACGAAATTATTTTACGTTTGACCAAGTCGCATGCATCTATCATTTTACTAAGTTTGAGAAAAATAAACTAATGCATGTGGGTCTTGTTAGGAATTTTATTCCATGTCATTTTATGGCTAAAAAGAGAAAACTGGATCTTGAAATTGTGAAGTTCCTCTTTTGGGAGTTTGTAAAAACTTATATTGCATTGTTTTGGGCAGAAAATTATGTTTACGTTCATGGCTTAGATTAATACCTATTAGGACCATAGTGGTCCATTTGAAAAGATTGTTGCGCATCTTTGTTATTGTCCTTATTAGCCCGGATAATAATCAAGTGGTTTTTGAAAAAGTTTTATATGTGTGACGTTTGTGGGCACGTGTAACACTCTGAAATTTTGGGAATTTACATTCTAAATTGATGTTGAGCAAGGTAGCCAAAAAGGAGATGAGAACTTTGCCAACAGTGTTTCGTGCGGCTCTCCGCGTGAGTGGAACTGCGCGAGCCTCCGCACGAGACTCTGCTCCTTCAGGACTCCAGAGCCCGGCGCGGCTCTCCGGGCGAGTGGAACCACGCCGCCATCCGCGCGCGACCACTGTGTCTTTATAAAAAGAAGTGATCCGGTGGCCACCCTTATTTCATACACAAACCCTAAATCCCTTCCCCTTTTCTCCCCCAAATCGACCCCCATACTCCCCAAACAAACCCTAACCTATTTTCGAGCTTTTCCTCCTTAAACCATGTGGTTCTCCTTCATCTAGCGAGTTGGGAACAAGAACAATAAACCTTCCATCTTCATCTTCTTCACCAAACTTTCTAGGGTTTCATCCAACCCTTTTCATCATTTTGAAGATTTGGGAGTTTGTGGTTTGTTTTAGGGATCTAGGAGAGTAATGTTGATGGATTCAACTATGGCAAAGGTAATCTTCCTATTTCTTCATCTATGGAAATTAGGGTTTTGGTATAAGTTGAGATCTTCATGTATAATGTTTGGAAAACAATTTTTATATGGTTGGAAATGAATATTTATGGTTGGAAATTTATGGATCTAGGTTTTGGAGGTTTTGGCTGTGAGGATTCAAGTTTCTTCAACGAAGCTCAAAGTGGGAAAATCTAGATTTAGTCTAAATCTAGCAAGGTGAGTTCAAGTTGCTTTGTAAAAACTATGTACATTTCAAAATGTGTATTTTGAAGTAAAAATATGTTTTACTTGGTAAATTGCAATGTGTTGAGTATTTGGATAAGCTTTCATATTTGATAAACTTTGGTTGTTTTAGTCTCATAAAATGCCCATATTTGGGATTTGGATGTCTTGATAAGTAATAGCATGACTTATGCATTTTTATGCTTTTGTACAATAAAGTCTATTTTATGATTTATGCATTTTGGTGATTTTCTGTACAAATGAAGCCTAATTCATGATCTATGCATTTTTGGTGTATTTGATTTCATAAACAATTTGGAAAATGCATGTCTCCGTGTTATGAGACATTTTGGAAACATAAGGGTATAAACCCTTTTGAAAAATCAGTTGTCCCGATCCGTATTGAGTTTTGGGTTAATCACATCTTTGAGGAATGTGTCTGCATAAACGTCTTTTAAATGCGTTTTATTATTTGGGAACCGTTATTTGTTGGTCAAATGGATTTTTGAGCAGTTTAACTCGATTTTGACTTAAAAGAGTCTTGAGGACAATTGTCCAGTTTCAATGGCTCAATGTAGAGCCCCATTCGCGATTTACATCTTAATGCATCT
The DNA here is from genome assembly GCA_954870635.1 of Arctium minus. NCBI lineage: Eukaryota > Viridiplantae > Streptophyta > Magnoliopsida > Asterales > Asteraceae > Arctium > Arctium minus. The sequence continues at coordinate 43,468,288 of OX941088.1, read as the reverse complement.
TATTGCATATTAATGATACTTACATGCTCGAGTGCGTTGGGTATTCTTGTGTAGTCATGTAATGTTAGACTGTGTTGCATTGGATCCATAGGCACGTAAGTCAGTCTTTATTTGATGGTTAAATGGGTGTTGCGGGATTTGACTCTGGGCCCATGTTTCATGACCTTAACTCTTCAATTGTACACTAGGAGGACTGAGTCCGGTTGTGCTATCATGTTGATGGGCGTTTTGGGCCTCCGTCATGTCGGGGCAATGCCATGGTTGTAACTCCCGACTGTGTCAGGCCTTTGGCGGTATTCATGGTAATATTCGCTAAGATCAGTTGTCTCTTTTTGTGTAGCTTGAAGGGAGTCGTAGGGACACTTGGGCTTGCATGTCGTGAAGTGTCATACGATTAACGTTGTATGAGTGGCATACTTTTGTGTTCCTTCACTCTCAATGGATACGGGTCTCCCGCGTTGTCGGCCAGCAGAATTTTGGATATTTAATTGTCCATGCTTTAACATTTGGATTTCATTCCATTTTATGGTCGCGTGAGTATTGAATTTTAGTTCCATGTTTTCGATGGTATATATATTTATATGGATTGTTTTCCATGATTTATGAGTTGAGTATTATGCCCCACCCGTGTTTTGGGTGTTTTGGAATTTAAAGTTTTATACGCATTTTTATTATTGGGAGTCCGTCTTCTATTCACATTTTGAGTGAGTTTTTGGGTTGCATTACTTTATAAAAGATGTTTTGTATTAGGACGCTCGTCCTTAAAGTTTCATGTTATTGGAAAACGAATCGTTAAACGTTTAAAGTAAAGCATTTTGAAAGATCATGATTTAAATTGCATTCTTTCCTTTTAACGGTATATTCATTCATGTTGAAAACTCTTGAACTCGCTAGGTGTTAGCCTAACCTTTTTATATGTCGGCATGTGCATCAGGTTCCGGTTGGGGTGGTAACAGTGACACTGTGAAGGGATGAGTGCTAGTCATATGCACGAGAGAGTGTAACTTGGTGAAGTCTTCCGCAGTTTGGGGTTAGCGACTGGTTATTAGGTTACTAGTAACACCCGACTTTAATTAGTCTTGGTGTAAGACTTTATCTACTTTGTTGATGGTTAAACCTAGATTAATAATTCAGGTATGGTCTTGTGGTAAGAGATTTTATCTTTATTTGAGGCACTATTGAAAATTTTAAATTAGTTGCTCTTTCCAATTTTGTGGGTGTAACAAGTTGGTATCAGAGCTTAAGTTTGAGAGAATTAGGTATTGATTTTTAATGCCTAGACTCAAACTAGCGTTCTCCTGAGTGATTGAAAGTGAAATTGCACCATTAGGTAATTTAAGATATGATATTTTGAGGTTGATTAAGTCGCTAGAAACGAGAGTCACGTCGAAGGTAGCAAGGATGATCATGTACAGTACGTTCATAATGGCACCTGGCCAGTGTTATGGTGAACCTACGAGTTACATGTGTATACTTGGACTACTGGGATGTAACGACCATTGAGGTAGGGAAGAAGTCTCTAAGTGGGTAACCGTTAGAAGAGGTTGAAGATTTTAGCATTCGTCACTTGGAGTGGCAGTAAGCATGGTGATTGCATTAAGTAGACCATTTCGGGTTGGAATGATTGGTTGGATTAGAACCATAGGCTTTTGGAATCGACATTATTCGAGGAGAAATTGTAAGGTGAACCTATGAAATCCTTGAATTATTGCCTTAAGATGTTTGAACATCCGGATGACGATAGTGTGACTAGGAATTTGAGGGGCGTGGTCGTGGGACGTTGAGCACCGATCAAATTCATGCACGAAATTTGTTTTTAAAATAAACTGCATCAGTTATTTCTCATATTCCCAAATCATCATGTGAAATTTTATTACAAAATCTTGGAAAGATGTCTAGCACACACAAGGTTTTAAACCATGATTTTAAACATGCATAAAACTATTTGATTGCATAAGGTTGCAAACCTTATTGAGACTTTCTTCATTCTTGTTGTTGTCCAACACTATCTTCGGATGTTGTGATGCCCGTATTTTGATGTTGTTTAGGGTCTTGGATAAGTAACTGTAACCTATGACTTTAACATTGGATCTCGTCCACATATGTTAAGGTTTTGGACGAAAAGTTATTTCCATGTTTTGGTGTTTGTGTTTTCTTGGAAATTTTATTTTGTGCGAACTTTGTTGAGTTTTATGAAGAATTATTTTACGTCATTGTGTGTCACGTAGATGAACCTTGAGACACGTATACTTGAATTATTGTGAGTGTGTTAACTTATGAGTTTTTGCTTATTAATTTTTATCTCATGCGAGTTTGCACATGTCTTTTCACAACCGTAAGAGGCGCCTTGAGAGTTTTGTTGGTGGATGTTATCCCGTATAGTATTTTAGGAAGTTTCAGTATCGTGTGATTTATCGTTTGAGTTTCAGTCAAGTATTTCGTTGTACACTACTCCGTATTTGAATTGATTCGTACTTTTAGTGTGTTTAATCGTATAAAGGACCTATGGTAGTTCGTGTTGCATTGTTTTCCCTTGAGTCTTGTGCGGGAAGCTTAGTTGCATATAATGTGCATGTATGTCTATTTGGAACTTCCATCATAGTGTTTTAGTCAACATTTTAGAACGGGGAAAAACACATTGTTGATTTGGCTTTGAACTTGAAAACGATGTAAATTATTTTATATTTTATCCAAAGTGCATATACATATCATGTGCCAGTTTTGTAAAATAGCTGACACAGGCAAGTTTTGTCGTGGAAGTCCTAGTCCGTATCGTGTTGTGACTAAGAGAGAGAAAACTTTGGAAGCTTAATACCATATAAATTCTGTTTTGAGTTTCTGCAAAATTTTGTTGCACTTCGTTTATTGCATGAAATAATTTACACCCATGGCGTAAGTAAATTTTTGGGGAGTCTGTGATAGTTTGTACTAGATGTTTGTTTTGTACGTTTACGATTGTTAACACCATTTTTCAGGGTTCATGTAAATATGTTATATTGATTTACTAGCATTCATGGCCTTGTAGCCATTATTTTGGGGGCAAAGAGCATTTTATTCATGCGGCTTAAAATTTTGGAGTCGACCGAAATCATCTTATGTTTGATCAAATTGCATGCATCTATCTTTGATTAAGTTTTGTATAAACTGACGTGTGCTAGTCACGTTGGGAAATTTTATTTCATCTCATTATAGAGTTAAATGAGAGATTTTTGGAACTTGAAGAAGTGAATTTTCCCTTTGGGATTTCTGTACAAACGCCTTGTTAGATGTTGTTTTAGTACGTAAAATTATTTATCATCTATGGCGTAAATTGATGCATGATAGGACCACAGTGGTCCATTTGAAAAGTTTGGGAGTTTGTGGTTTATTTTAGGGATCTAGGAGAGTAATGTTGATGGATTCAACTATGGCAAAGGTAATCTTCCTTTTTCTTCATCTATGGAAATTAGGGTTTTGGTATAAGTTGAGATCTTCATGTATAATGTTTGGGAAACGATTTTTATATGGTTGCAAATGAATATTTATGGTTGGAAATTTATGGATCTAGGTTTTGGAGGTTTTGGCTTTAAGGGTTCAAGTTTTTTCAAGGAAGCTCTAAGTGGGAAAATCTAGATTTAGTCTAAATCTAGCAAAGTAAGTTCAAGTTGCTTTGTGAAAACTATGTACATGCCAAAATGTGTATTTTGATGTAAAATTATGTTTTACTTGGTAAATTGCAATGTGTTGAGTATTTGGATAAGTTTTCATATTTGATAAACTTTGGTTGTTTTAGTCTCATAAAATGCCCATATTTGGGATTTGGATGTCTTGATAAGTAATAGCATGACTTATGCATTTTTAATGCTTTTGTACAATAAAGTCTATTTTATGATTTATGCATTTTGGTGATTTTCTGTACAAATGAAGCCTAATTCATGATCTATGCATTTTTGGTGTATTTGATTTCTTAAACCATTTGGAAAATGCATGTCTCCGTGTTATGAGACATTTTGGAAACATAAGGGTATAAACCCTTTTGGAAAATCATTTGTCCCGATTCGTATTGAGTTTGGGTTAATCACATCTTTGAGGAATGTGTCTGCATAAACGCCGTTTAAATGCGTTTTATTATTTGGGGACCGTTATTTGTTGGTCAAATGGATTTTTGAGCAGTTTAGCTCGGTTTTGACTTAAAAGAGACTTGAGGACAATTGTACAGTTTCAATGGCACAATGTAGAGCCCCATTCGCGATTTACATCTTAATGCATCTTATTGCATATTAATGATACTTACATGCTCGAGTGCGTTGGTCATTCTTGTGTAGTCATGTAATGTTAGACTGTGTTGCATTGGATCCATATGCACGTAAGTAAGTCTTTATTTGATGGTTAACTGGGTGTTGCGGGATTTGACTCTGGGCCCATGTTTCATGACCTTAACTCTTCAAGTGTACACTAGGAGGCCTGAGTCCGGTTTTGCTATCATGTTGATAGGCGTTTTAGGCCTCCGCCATGTCGGGGCAATGCCATGGTTTTAACCCCCGACTGTGTCGGGCCTTTGGCGATATTCATGGTAATATTCGCTAAGGTCAATTATCTCTTTTGGTGTAGCTTGAAGGGAGTCGTAGAGACACTTGGGCTTGCATGTCATGAAGTGTCATACGATTAACATTGTATGAGTGGCATACTTTTGTGTCCCTCCACTCTCAATGGATACGGGTCTCCCCCGTTGTCGGCCAACAGGATTTTGGATATTTAATTGTCCATGCTTTAACATTTGGATTTCATTCCATTTTATGGTCGTGTGAGTATTGAATTTTAGTTCCATGTTTTCGATGGTATATATATTTATATGGATTGTTTTCCATGATTTATGAGTTGAGTATTATGCCCCACCCGTGTTTTGGGTGTTTCGGGATATAAAGTTTTATACGTGTTTTTATAATTGGGAGTACGTCTTCTATTCACATTTTGAGTGAGTTTTTGGATTGCATTACTTTATAAAAGATGTTTTGTATTGGGACGCTCATCCTTAAAGATGCATGTTATTGGAAAACGAATCATTAAACATTTAAAGTAAAGCATTTTGAAAGATCATGATTTAAATTGCATTCTTTCCTTTTAACGGTATATTCATTCATGTTGAAAACTCTTGAACTCCCTAGGCGTTAGCGTAACCTTTTTATTTTTCAGCATGTGCATCAGGTTCCGGTTGGGGTGGTAACAGTGACACTGTGAAGGGATTAGTGCTAGTCATATGCACGAGAGAGTGTAACTTGGTGAAGTCTTCCGCAGTTTGGGGTTAGAGACTAGTTATTAGGTTACTAGTAACACCCGACTTTAATTAGTCTTGGTGTAAGGCTTTATCTACTTTGTTGATTGTTAAACCTAGATTAATAATTTAGGTATGGTTTTGTTGTAAGAGATTTTATCTTTATTTGAGGCGTTAATGAAAATTTTTAAGTAGTTGCTCTTTCCAATTTCGAGAGTGTAACCGCACGTCGCACGACTACCGAGTAACGGTTGTGGATTTTTACACGTACGATTAAGTGATAAAGATTTTGCGTCTTAAAGTCTTATAAAATTTCAATTGGCATATTTTTTGAGTCCTATGGTTGAAGAGCATTGAACTCATTAGGGTTATAGATTTGAAACTCCTTGAGAAAAGAGTTGTAATTAGGGACTAGAGAAGTCATTGGGAATTGAAGCGTCGGATGATCCGACTTGTGGTCAGTGTTGGAATGTTGGGTTTCAGTTTATGAGTCGGTAACCACGTGACTAATGAGGTATTAGATTCGTGCTTTCTCCCAAGTTAATTTAGGGGTGATCTTTCTACTTCGGTAAATCTGCAGGATAAGGTCTTGTGTGGTTAATTGCGTATGGTTGGATTTTATTTTAGGGGTTGCTTGTCTGTTCGATATCATGTTATGTGTTGGTGGGCTATCACCTTGATGAGCTTTTGTGGATAAAGGAATTATTGTGGTTCGTTTGTTAGAGATGTAAAAGTGGAACTTTAGTGCCCTGTTAGGGGTCAACTTTAAATTCGACGATACAAATCCGGAATAGAATATTTGGCGGTACACCCACGTTTGTGGTATAGTCGATTTAAGGATAAGTGTCGACATTCGATATTGAGGACGATGACCGTTGGAGTGCTTCAGAACGCACCCGATAGATCCTGTGCGTTTACAAATTAAGTGGTAACTTTAAGGACGTTAGATGTTTGTGATTAAGTATCAACGATCAAGATTCTTGATATGGTAAAGGTTTATATTGACCATTAGGATTGATGTTTAAGTACAGTTTGGAGTTGCGCAATCGTCGGATTTGAATAAACCGACCCGTGGAGAACGTTTTGGCACGTCCCAGGAAGGACGACTCTACAAATAACAAGGGTGAATGATTAAGGGATTATAGAGATTCTTGGGGTCGAGTGTTGATCATCAGAATGCGGATCCAGGATCATGTTGAACTGGCATGGAATTGTCAGACAGAGATTGAGGTCACAAACTACCATTGAGGTAGTACGTGTCACCCAAGGTTGGGAGACAACCGTGGTCTTGTGGTTACAGGCTACTTTAGAGAGTTAAGCGTTCACTCAGATATAAATGTAATATGCCCAAGGGAACGACTGTCGTGAGTATTAGCATAAGGTCTATGGTGGTTGCTCTGACAAGTGAATTAGAGGAGACCTATTATGTGGGCAACGTTTAATGGGAATCTAGATTTCGAGGACGAAATCCCTTTTAAGGTTGGGATGATTGTAACACTCGTAATTTTCGGTCACTAAATGTCACCCGAATGTTTTTGTAACTTGTAAATGGTGGGATTTTTGTTGGAAAACATTATTTAAAGTCCCTTAGAGTATCGGGAGTGTTGGCATTGAAAACGTTGAGTTTCGGGGTTTCGAAAGGGTCCCGTTACAATGACCGATGACTATGACAGTGTCATAGCCGCACTGTCACAATCGCAGAGAAGGAACAGAGGGCTGGTACACCCCGGCGACAATGACCAGCGATTTTGCAACTGGCATTATCGCCTGGCAATGTCTCCAGGTGTGCCAGGCAGCATAAAATCGCGATTTTCAGTATTTTCCTCATTCCCACTTCACCTAAATCAGTTCCAAACCCTCTCAAACCTCTCAAGAACGACCTCACACCACCCTTTGATGTTTTGGAGCATTTTTGGCTCAAATCTTTGGATATCATGCTAGTAAACCGTCATCAAGCTCAAGGGTAGAAGCTAGACACCAAGGCCCTTCATCTTCATCTTCAACCTCAAGCTTCATTTTGGGTTTGCTAGGATTTGTACCAAAACTGTAACACCCAAAAAAAAAGAATTTGAAATTTTGAAATTTCGGCAACATGACGGCTATAAATGGATCGAAACCTGAATAAATGAAAACTTTCCAAACGATCCCAAAGTATTATCCCGGAAACGGGAGATAAGGTTACGACAAATACAATCCAAAAATAAATGAAGGATAAAGTTCAACAACCTAATAATCTAATTTAGTCAAATGAGATTAAAGTAGGGTGTCTCTATCCTTCCAAAATGTGAATCAACTATAATTCCGGTATAGGTCAATGTATCGTCCAAAAAGACCGCTCTCAACCCCAAGGCCTTCTACTCAGTCCCGACGAATGCCACCGCTAGATTGACCTGTCAAAGATGACAGTTTAAAAAAAAGTGTTAGGCTAAAGCCTAGGGAGATCAAACATTTAAATTTAGAAATAAGTAATTAAGGTATAAATAAGTAAAGTGACTTCACAATAAAATGATGATCTAACTCTTTGCCATAAACACTACCTCATGGATTAACGAGGGAGACCCGCGTACTAACACAAATGACGGAACACAAGAGTAAGCCACTTGGAAAGTTAGTAACACCATTACACATAGAAAGTATACGCAAGGAATGTCGGGCTCGGTGGCTTTAAACTAACACCCACGGAAAGTCAACTTCAACCGTGAAAGGTTCTTACGTTGAAATCCTCATCCAATATCGTATACTTAGCACGAAGGACTTACAACCCAATCTGATGCCTATACGTGCCTCGATGTGGAAAACTAACGTTCCATCATCATACCAAATGATGCAAATATAATGTGGGGTCATGACTCCCAAATGTAAATCAATGTGCAACAAAATGCTCGTATATCATTCAAGTATTCCATCACGCACGAAGATAGTCCAAAATGTTAGGAGAAGGTCCCACTTGATGCATCATATAATTTCTATGGAATTCCAAGTAAATAATGTGTATCATACTACATACCATAAATCATTTTTCCAAGTTTTCACCCAAATATAGGCATTTAACAATATTTCTCAAAAACCCTAATCTCATGTCCACAATTTAGATCAAGAAACTAAAGGTAAACATACTCCTTACACAAAAGTTTCCAAATAGTTCATAAGTAAGAGGTTATTAGCTTTTAAAATCACACCCAACCATAAAACCCTAAAAACCTTCAAAGTTAGGTTTTTAGTAAAATTTACCCAAATCAAGAGTGTGAGTCCGTGATCGTTACCAGATAATCAAATAACAAACAAATAGAAGATAAACCAACCTGTTTTGATAACAAACAATGATTACACGGTTGATTTCTTGAGATTGAGTTCTCTGTTTGTTTCTCTCTTTACACTGTTTTACTATGTGTATTGTGTGATCTGTGTACTCTACGATAGAGAGAGCAAGAGATAATATCTATAAAAAGATATTATCAAAACTTAATAATAAACTAATATTAAACTAAAACATAATATCTAAATAATATCTAGATATTATAACTTTGACACTTATTACAATTTGACCCCTAGACTATGGTTGAGAGTAACTTTCAGCATTAACTTCAGATTGCGATCTTCGTATTGGATGATCTTGAATCCAATGAGACTGTGTCTTAACAATCTCCCCCTTTGGATCAAGATCATTACGAAAATGATTTAGCAATACGATCTTCTCTTTCAGCACAGAAGATGCAATCTCTCTCTTAGTCTTCAAGATATAGTAAACTCCCCAAAAGATGTAGTTTTTCTCTCTTTCAGTTCATGGGAAGAAATTATCTCTATTTTCAGCTCGAAATTCTTCAGCAAAGTATCTTCAAATAAAATTTCTCTCGAATCAGCATATCTTCATAATACTTTCTCTTTGAAGAATTCAATCTTGGACGTGATTCTTGAAACATGTGATCTTTGCCATTTCTTGTGTAGTCATTCTCCCCCTTTTTGATGAAAAGTGCAATGACTTCATCAAAAGTTGATGACAAGAAATGTTGATCATTAGAAGCCTCTGATTAATCAATGCAATAGATATTTATCCAGATCTTTGCAAATCTAGACAAAATAGTCATGTAACACCTGTAGCAATAAACAAATCAATTAGAAACGCCTGTCAGTAACACTAAGTCACTGTGTGTAACGAATACACAATGGAAAGGAGTTGTTTAATGTTGACTCCCCCAGGGCTTCCATTTAATCATCGAAACACCACAAAGGTAATTTCTATAAACGTTATGACAAAGAAACAAATTCCTTGTGTGTTCGTGCTTGTGTTTGAAAGAATTAAGCACGGATGATTGCTTATTTGGCTCAAAATTGTGTAAACCACTGAGACAACAGTAAGTTAAACACAGACTCAATGTGCATGATTGAAGTGCGAAGGTGGGGCAGACTTCCTTCTTTTCAATATCCAGATTTTCCAAATGAAAATCAGATAGCAAATGTGTTGCATCCCCTTTGAAAATGTGAAACACTTTCTTTTTTAGAAGAAAATGAGTGGATGGTGGGGTTTGATCAAGAGTTGGCATGGGCTAGTTGCCTGTTTCAATAATGATCACCAAAGAGTTGTGAATCACTAGAATGGTGGCTACCCGGCTCAGAAAAAGTTGGTGCAGAGTTGTGATATTCTTTTAACTCTGTTCTCACACGCTCTTTCTTTTAAACATTTAGCTCACTCTAATCAAACTTTCTTTTTCTGTTATATCTCATCACTCAATTCTTTTCGACTTCTTACACTCAATCACTATGGATTAACTTCGTGGGTAGAAATCATTGGTTAAGGTGATTCCATTAAAGTTGTGTTAATTCCTAGCACAATGATTCCTTGTTTTCCTATGATGCATATGATGTTCAGATTGGTTTAACTATTTCAGTTAAAGCACAATGTTGATTTTGAAAACATTTAAAGTCACACTTCCAAATGATAAAATCTGTTGAAAAAATCGGGAAGTGGTTTGAACATTAAAAACAATGTTTTCTATGATTGAAAATTGTCCTTCTTTCAACCATATATGAGATGAAGATATGGAATGATACCTCTACATACGATCTTCCATCTCATGAAGCTAAGCTTTAAGTCATAAACATATGAACTTGTAAGCTTCTCTCAAAAATTCTGCAAAAGTCTTATGTCAAGTCAAAGTAAAATTTATTCACTTAAATTGAAAAGACAAAAAGCAGTAAAACTTTTTAAAATACGAGTTCTGATAAAAAATAATCAGAAGTCATATCCGTACTCCTTGACTTGAAGAGCTCCCCCTAAAATCATGCATTACACAAAAAAACAAATTTGACATTAAAAGGTAAATGCACAAATTTTATGAGCTCCCCCTCAAAATGATATTGACCACTTGTCAATTTCTTCTTCTACTCCCCCTTGAATCATGAACAGAATACAGAAGTGCAGATATCAATCAGAGTTAAGAATGAAGTAATGATGAAAAAGTATACAATTTAGAAAACTTTGATAGGTAATTACTGGTTATACCTTGAGATTTAGCATACCAAGCTTAGAGACAAGAAAGGTAAACCTCTTTTCGTCTAAGGGTTTGGTAAACAAATCGGCAAGTTGATAATCAGTCTTTACAAAGAAAAATTCAATTGTTCCTTTCTCTACATTATCTTTGATAAAGTGATACCTGACATCTATGTGCTTTGTCTTTGTGTGTTGAACAGGATTCGCTGTTATTGCGATGGCGCTCTTGGAGTCACAGTATATCGGGATCTTCTTGAAGTGGAAACCGTAGTCGCACAATTGTGTTCTCATCCATAAGACCTGAGAACAGCGGCTAGCAGCAGCTGCATATTCTGCTTCGGCCGTGGAAGTTGAAACACAAAGTTGCTTCTTCGATGCCCAACTTACGAGCTTGTCACCGAGGAACTGTACATGTCCCGACGTGCTCTTCCTGTCTAACATACAACCTGCATGATCTGCATCTATGTACGCTGTTAGTTCAAAACTAGTATCTTTAGGATACCACAAACCAAGATCTGCAGTCCCCTTCAGATACCTAAAAATGCGTTTCACTGCAGACAAATGGATTTCTTTGGGATTTACCTGATATCGTGCACATAAGCATGTTGAAAACATTATATCTGTCCTACTAGAAGTAAGATACATTAAAGAACCTATCATTCCTCGATAAGTCCTAACATCAACAGCCTTTCCCGAAGGATCGGTGCCAATCTTAGTACCTGGTGCCATTGGGGTACCAATCGGTTTTGAATTTTCCATTTTGAACTTCCGAAGAATTTTAATAATGTATTTTGATTGATTGATGAAAATACCCGTAGAAAACTGTTTGACTTGCAATCCAAGAAAGAAATTCATCTCTCCCATCGTGTTCATCTGAAATCTAGACACCATAAGGTTTGCAAAAACAGTACTTAGGATTTGTAGAGCCAAAGATAATATCATCTACATAAATTTGTATTAAAATGATATCGGCTTTTTCCTTTTTGATAAACAAAGTGGTATCCATCGTACCTTTAGAAAAACCAGACTTGACTAGAAAATTGGAAAGGACATCATACCAGGCTCGAGGAACTTGTTTCAGACCGTAGAGTGCTTTGTCGAGAATGTAGACGTGATTCGGATTCTCTTGATTGACAAAACCTTCTGGCTGAGAGACGTAGACTTCCTCCTTCAGAATGCTATTCAGAAAGGCAGTCTTCACGTCCATTTGAAAGACCGTGAAGTTCTTGTGGGCTGCGTAGGCTAGAAACATTCTGATTGCCTCTAATCGCGCCACAGGAGCATATGTCTCGTCGTAGTCGATTCCTTCCTCTTGTCTGTATCCTTTGGCTACAAGTCTTGCCTTGTTTCGGATAACGGTACCATCTTCGTCTTTCTTTATCTTGAAAACCCACTTCGTACCTATAATGGTTTTACCTTGAGGCTTTGGTACGAGTCTCCAGACTTGAAGTGCGTTAAACTGATTCAGTTCTTCTTGCATTGAGATCACCCATTCTGGATCAGCAAGTGCCTCTGATACGCGTGTTGGCTCGAACTTGCTCAGAAAGGAGTCATGCATGCACATATTCATTGATTTTGACCTAGTTTGCACCGGTTTTGATGGATCGCCAATGATCTGGCTTGTCGGGTGCTCTTTGGTCCATTTTTGTTCATGAGGTAGTGGATTATATGAATGTATGTCAATTGAATTATCTATAAAACCACTTGTACGTTCTTCAGTTTATTCGGGAGGAATGATTGTTTCAGTTGAAGTAATTGGTGGGAGTGTATTATATGATGATAGATCAATATAAAAAGGAATGGGGGGTTCAGTTGAAGTAGATGATGCAGAAGTCTCAGTAGGTACAACTTGTTCCGGCTGTAGATTAGTCTAAATAGAACAACCTACTGTTTCAGCTACTTCTGTCTCTTCTTGATTTGTCACATCTTCAACTGTTGGAGACGGCATTTGAATTGGAATCTCTTGTTGAATCGGGGCGTTGGATTCAATAGGAATATCTGAACTGGTTGGATGAGTAGTCGTTAAGTCTTCCATCCTGTCAACCACAACAGATTTCTTTACATTAGATCCAAGAAATTCATCATAAAACAATTCAAATAATAAATCTAAATCTGATAAATGATTAGTTGACGTTGATGCTTCATCTGATTTATTCTATTGAGACGCAGGTTCTGGACTGATTTGCCCAAAAGCTAGTACGCCGGTTATCACGGGTTTTGAACTGTGTTGTTCGGAATCCATCTCTTCATCAAACGTGACGTTGATGCTTTCTATAACCATCTTTGACTTCTTCAGATAAACACGGAATGCAGTTGATGTCGAGGAATAACCAATGAAGATGCCTTCGTCTGCCTTGGCACTGAACTTGTTGAGATTCTCCCTATCGTTTAGAACGAAACACTTACACCCAAATATATGGAAATATTTGATTGTCGGTGTTCGGTTGTTGATTAACGCATAAGGAGTCTTCTTGAATCTGCGATGTACCATGGAGCGATTATGTGTGTAGCACGCGGTCGATACAGCTTCTGCCCACAAAAATAGAGGTAAGTCTGATTGACTTAGCATAGTACGAGCAGCCTCGACTAGCGTTCGATTTCTTCTTTCGACCACTCCATTTTGTTGAGGCGTACGAGCAATAGAGTATTGATGTGATATCCCGACAGATTCGAGATATTCTTCAACCTTGTTGTTCTTGAACTCTGTGCCGTTGTCTGTTCTTAGAAGCTTGACCGGTTTCTGCAGATTCACCTGGGTCGTCTTTAGGAATGTGATGAGAACATCTGGTGTCTCATCTTTTGAACGTAGAAACTTGACCCATGTGTATCGCGAGTAATCGTCCACGATAACGAGTATGTACTTCTTTCCGCCTAGACTCTGAGTTCGCATCGGACCGCATAAGTCCATATGCAATAACTCTAATGGAGCACTTGTACTCGGTTCAGGCTTTGGTTTATGTGGATCCCTCTTCATTTTTCCCTTTTCACAGGCTGCACAAAGGTGTTCTCTTTCATATTTGAGCTCTGGAAGTCCTTTGACGAGCTTTCCACTGACTAGATTGTTGATGTACCTGAAGTTGAGGTGAGAGAGCCTTCGATGCCATAACCAACTTTGTTGCATCGAGGCTTTCGTCAGTAGACAAACCTGTTTGTCAGTCTGGACATTTGATAAATTGATTGTGTAGAGGTCTGATTCTCGAGTACCGACCAAGAGTTCTTCGCCTTCTTCATTGCGAACTGAACATCTCTTGGCTTTGAAGTTGACCTCTAAGTCTTTGTCACAGAACTGGCCTATACTGAACAAGTTGTGTCGTAAGCCTTCAACATAGCTCACCTTCTTGATTGTGACATTGTTGTGTATCATATCACCATATCCCATTATTGGTGAAAACTAGTCGTTGTCGAATCTAACTGTTCCACAATATTTTTCTTTAAAATTGGACAGCATCTCTTTTTGCCCTGTCATGTGCTTGGAACATCCGCTGTCTTAGAACCACGTATGACGAGTCTGCATAAGAGAAATTACAAATTTAGATATTCATACGACAACATTGGAATAAATACTTTGATCATCAAAGTGCGGGTCTTGAACTGATTTGTTCAAAAGCCTAATTGACTTTGATGTTCGGGTCTTGAGCTGATTTACTCAAGAACCAATGTCTGGTCATTAAAGTACTAGTCCTGATCTGTACATAATCAGAAGTCGAATCCTTTTAAACGTTTGGTGCCTGCAACACAGATTTAGCCTTTGGTACCCATTGGAATTTGGGTCCTGCTGTGTTAGCACAAGATTTTGGTACCCATTTCAAATTGGGTCCTCTTTTCTTTTGAAATGCATTTGAATAATTAGAATGAGATGAATGCACATGATAATTGCCAAACCAATCTTCAGAATCTTGACAAGAAATAGAGACATGTTTATCATAAATAGAAGACTTTCTAGCAGATAAAGATAACTGAAATAATTGCTTCATTGAATATTGTTTACGAGAAACAGCAAGTTTTGAGTTCAAAATAACAACATCAGCAATTAAGACATCTTTACTAGGCGAAGTCTTACTACAATTAACACTACAAAACGATTTAACGGTCTTGTCAAGCTTCTGTTTCGGTTGCTACAGAGATTTAACTTCTGGCCTTTGCTTGCTCAGATCTGAAACATGTGAAACTGTTGAGTTAGACTTTTGAGCAACAAATGAATGCTTCTTGTTCAGATTACCAGTAGTGTTCGGTTTCTGTGAATGCTTAGATGTATTCTTACCCTTAGCATTTTTAGCTTTCACAGAGACTAAACTATCAACTTTCGTTGATTTTGCACTGTTAACAGGCATACTGGTTTTTCCCAAAGATTTCTTAACAAAAGATGAATGGTTAGGAAGTTTTGCATTAAAGTCAAATTGTTCAAAACAACCATCTAAACCACCGTCAGAGTTAAGAAAATCAAACCCTTCGTTTGTTAAACCAAACATGTCCTCAGATTTTGAAGCCTTTGTTATAACAAAATTTTTCATAACGGTTGAAAAAATTATTTGTTGAATCTCAATCAAAAGTCTTTCATTTGATAAAGAGTTCTCGAGTTCAGAAATTTTACTTTCTAAAATGAGAGAAGGGACATAAATTTTACCTTTAACAGGCTTCGCCTCCATCTCTTTTACAGAATAACTTTGAAAGTAGTCAGTTGAAAGAGATTTCTTTTCATTATTTGGATCATCATAACTATTATTCAACTTCGCATAATAAAATGGAAGGTGAACTTTAGATTATTTCTTCCGTTTTTCAATTTCATTGGCTTCATCCTCCTTTGATAGTTTAGTAATAAAAACTTGAAGTTTAGAGATTCGGTGAGAAACTAGCATAGAGGTATAATCATAAAGTGCAGGCACTTCAGATATACCCTTTTTAAGGCAATGAGGTTTCTCATAACCGATTCCCCAATGTTATTTATTCTTTTTCGGTTTGTTAAGATGAATGGTTTGCTCACTTTGACCTAATGAGTATAACTTCTTTTCCAAAGCATCTAATTTTGCAATTAAAGTCTTGTTTTCTTCAGTACATGAAGAATGCATTTTCGTAACTCATATAAATCAAGCTCACTTTTTCTTAGTTTAGACTTGAGATCAGAATTCTCTTTAAGAATTATTGTCTGTTCTTTCGCGTTGGTGTCAAAGTTTGTATGTAAAACCTCAACCAATACTTTCTTCTCAGCAATTTCATTGTTAAGTTTCTGTATCAATTGGTTTTTGTCAGTTATAACACCATTTTCTCGCTTAAGCTTTGACTTTAATTCTTGGAGATTTATTTTCATGGCACGCATTTTATTTATGAAAACTGAAGAGGATAAATCACATACCTCTTCTTCTTCATCATTTGAATCAGCTTCAGCGTCTGATTCTTGCTTTCACATCAAGCACATGTTGACGTTTTCATCTTTTTCTTCATCATCTTCTTCCTCGTCTGAATGATCGAGCCAGTATTCATCCTCAGCCATCAGTGCCTTGCCAGCCTCCTATTGCTTTGCAAGAAGCATCTTGTTCTTGTAGTAATCGGAGTTTTTGACTTTTTATCTTCGGCAATCCTTGGCAAAGTGACATGTTTTGCCACAGTTGTAGCACGTAGGTGGTTCGGACTGACTGGATCCTTCAGCTTTGTACTTTCTCTCTTCTGGTTTCCTCTCCTCTAATCTCTTTCCTTCAGAATGATATCTTCTCTCTTCCGGTTTCCTCTCTTCTGTTATTTTCCCTTCAAATCTCTTTCTTTCATATCTACTTCCTTCAACCCTTTCCTTATGGATGTAGTTGTTGGGACCAGAAGAATACCTCTGACTGTTTGATGTTGGCTTTTTGTAGAACTTTTTTTGAAAAGCATTTGTCAGCAGAAGCATTGCTTGCTTCAGTTGTTCATTTTCATCCGAGTCAGAGATGGCATCAGCTTCAACTTTTTCTGATTCATACACAACTGTCTTGTTCTTCTTCTTTTTGACAACCGGAGCAACTGTGTCTTCAACTGTCTTCACTCCCTTTCTCTTCTCTTCTAGAATTTCATCCACCTCTTCTTCATTTTGTTTGAGGGTTTCATACACCTCATGAAGTGGAATCTCATTCAGATCCTTTATCTGCTTCATCTGCCTGGCAAATCTCTTCCATTCCGGTTGTAGAATACTCAGGAATTTTATATTCAGCTCGATTTGAGATTTGTTGACCTTGTTCTTGCTTAGTTCGTTTAGCAAGGTCACGAATCTATCATAAGTTCCTTCTAGAGACTCTCCAGTTCTGCCTTTAAATTCTTCAAAACTGTTCAGGCAGTTGGAAATTTGAAGCTGATTTCCTACCTTCGAACCCAGCATCATCTTCTCTAGTTGATCCCACATTTGTTTGCCGGAGGCCTTGTAGCTATCAATCTTTACATAGATTTCGTTCGGAATTCCTTGTAGAATGTATGACTTAGCTAATCTGTCTCCTTTTGCTCTTAACTTGTTATCACCTGTTAGTTCCTCATACGTAAGTTCAATTCTGTCTTCATCAGTTCCCTCTAGAGGTTCCCTATATTTTGTTTCCATAACGCCTTCTTCTAAAGATTGTCTGATAAAGTTACCCAAATCTTGTCGTTCAATAAAATTCAGGAACCGATCCTTCCACTGTTCGTATTCTCCTCTAAAGAGAACTGGTGGCTTGGTGTCAGTTCCGATTGCAAGGGCTTCTCTGGATGTCATTTTGAAGAAAATTCTAAGTCTGGAAAAAACTTTGCTTTTTTAGAAGGTTTGTGCGAGAGGTTGATTGCGCAAAGTGAGGTTTGCTTGAGCAGTTGGTTGCGCAAAGTGGAGCTTTGCGTATCACTTTGGTTGCGCAAAGTAGAGCTTTGACCGATAAGATGTTCGACCGGTAAGTTGTAAAGACCGGGAAGATGTAAGAAATGATGCTCGACCGATATAAAGTGAAGACCGGATGGTTGCTCGACCGATAAGATGTAAAGACCGGATGTTTGCTCGACCGGAAACAAGGAATTTACTCGACCGGGACAGTTAATTCGACCGATACTTTGTAAAAGATCTCGACTGATATTCTTTTTACTTCGACAGGTACTTAGATGTTAATTCTTTGTTCGACCGGAATTTACTTCGACCGGTAGGATGTAAAAATGTTGCTCGACCGATACAATGTAAAACATTTATTGGACTGATATATGTTTGACCGGTATTGTGTGGTTGTGGGTGATTCGACCGGAATAATGTGAAAATAAGTGAAGACCGGAAGCTCTTTGACCGGTATAGGGGATGTTTGTGAGAGTAAAGACCGATGTTGAGAAAGAGGTGTGAAAAAGCTCTTTGACCGGTATTCAATTTGGTGTGAGATACGTGGTCACGTGAAAGTGTGAATTGAGTGTGAAAAAGTGTGAAAGAGGTGGTCACGTGAAAGCTTGCATGAGAGTTTGCCACGTGATCTCAAAGTGGGTGTGTTTGCATGTAAGTGAGTGGTTCGATATAATTCTTAAACGTGAGAGTAAGTAGTGTGAGATGTGAGAAGTGAAGTGTTTGACCGATATAGACTGGGATGTGGGTTTGACCGGGATGTGGGTTTAGACCGGTATTGAGGAAGTGTTTGACCGATATAGAGTTTGTGAGAAGTTGACCGGTATGTGGGTTTAACCGATATGTGGGTTTGACCGGGAATGGGGTTTGAGATGTCTTCGACCGGGAAAGAATGCAATTCGACCGATAAACAAAATGACCGGTACTTGGGTTTCGACCGAAAGTGTGAAGACCGATATTGGATGTTTAGACCGATAATAAAGGACCGATATATAGCAAAGGACCGATATATAAATGACCGATAGAGTAAAGACTGGTACGTTGTCTTCTTCGATTAATCGACCTGTAACTCTAAAATTAACCCAACTAGAGGTCGAATTACCACACCAAAATTTGACAGATTGTTTTACGTACCAACAACAACACCACACAATCTTTTGATTTTGAAAATAACCGCAAAATCAAGTTTTGATCAATAACACAGTGTTCTTCAAAAATGAAGAACACCGAGAGTTGAAAATTTTGATTTTGATCTGGATCAGCTCTGATACCAATTGTGAGTCCGTGATCGTTACCAGATAATCAAATAACAAACAAATAGAAGATAAACCAACCTGTTTTGATAACAAACGATGATTACACGGTTGATTTCTTGAGATTGAGTTCTCTGTTTGTTTCTCTCTTTACACTGTTTTACTATGTGTATTGTGTGATCTATGTACTGTACGATAGAGAGAGCAAGAGATAATATCTATAAAAATATATTATCAAAACTTAATAATAAACTAATATTAAACTAAAACATAATATCTAAATAATATCTAGATATTATAACTTTGACACTTATTACAATTTAACCCCTAGACTATGGTTGAGAGTAACTTTCAGCATTAACTTCAGATTGCGATCTTCGTATTGGATGATCTTGAATCCAATGAGACTGTGTCTTAACAAAGAGATAATAATATGTATGTGTTTTGTAAGATGAGAATCATGTCTAACATATTTGAGGTCATAAAAATAAAAGGAAACTCACCTTGATAGTTTTCAATGAGAAAACCCAAACCCTAGAATGGAGATGAGGATTGTGGAAGCTTGAATACTCTAAGTCTTCTTCTTAAATGACCTAGAATCATATTTAATGATCTCAACAACCAAAAGGTTGAAAGTAAATGAAGAGAGATGAATTTGAGGAAGAATACTTACCCAAAATCGCAGAGGAAAACGGCTAGAGCAAAACACAAAATCTGAAAAAATGAGTTATAATTTCGGGTTGTCCTATTTAAACCCCAAAGGCCGACTGCGATAGTGCCATCTGTCACTATCGCTGGCACAATCGCCAGCTTCGTATCGAGAGTCATGGAGTCCCATCGAGAGTGCCACGGCGAGAGTGACCATGTCACAATCGTCGGGCACAATCGCCCGATCTGTACCGCAAGCCTTCTCCTGCCTGCGACAGTGACTTGCGATTATGCCTTATGGCAAAATCGCCAGGCATAATCGTCGGGTGCCTCAGATATTAGAAATTCCAAAACTTCAAGCGCTAAAAGTCTAACAACGAATGGGTTACTAAGATGCAGTTCGACATAACACACTGAAGCTCCAAGCATAGAAAAAGGGCTCCCGAGATTGCATAATAATTTACCGTTTTAGGAAATTTTTGGGTGTTACAATACTCCCCATGTTAATGATTTCGTCCCCGAAATCCCAATTAGTCGAATAAATGAGGATATCGACGTTTCATGTCCTCCTCTGCTTCCCATGTTACGTTGTCACCGCGATGGTGCTTCCATTGAACTTTCACCATTGTTACCTCTTTGTGTCGAAGTTTCTTGATTAATCTTTCCAAAATAGCCTCGGGCTCTTCAACACAACGATTGTCATTTACACGGATTTCTAATAGAGGTATGGCACTCTCTTCCTCGGCCAAGCACTTTCGTAGGTAGCATACATGGAACGTGGGGTGAATTTCGTCCATTTCCGACGGTAAGTCCAACTTGTAAGATTGAAGTCCAATACGTTCAAGGATAGTAAACGGTCCAAGAAAATGAGGACTTAACTTCCCTCGCTTTCCAAACTGAATCAAACCTTTCCAAGGAGACACCTTCAACATTACACAGTCCCCCACTTGAAACTACACGGGTCGTCTCTTCTTGTCGGCATATCTCTTTTGTCGGTCTTGTGCCGCCTTCAAATGTTCTCGGATAGATTTGACTTTATCGGTCGTCTCTTGCACAATTTCCGGGCCGGCAAATTGCTTCTCACCCGCCTCTAGCCAACACACGGGGGTTCTACATTTCCACCCGTACAAGGATTTGAACGGTGCCGCTCCAAGACTGGAGTGATAACTTTGTTGTAAGTGAATTCTACTGTTAGGTCCATGATCATAGTTGATTTGATTATAGAAACATAACAAGGATGATTTGGGAAGGAATATGTAGTTTTATTCACATATTAAACACAAACTATAGAGAGCAAGAACTCGTATGGGTTACATTGTGACAGAATGAAAGTTAAAAACAAATAACTAACAGAGTCCTATTTATACCCCTCACACCCTTGTATACATTAAAGCCCAAACCCAAAATACAAGGCCCAAATACAAATAAACCTGATTACTTTACAAAACTTCTAAACAGAACATTTCTTTTCTAACATTCTCCCCCTAAGTTTTGTAAAGGAATCATCCTTTTCAGCTTCAGCTCCTCTCCCCCTTGATTTCTTTAGAAAACTTAGTGTTGCATAAACTTTAAAGATCCTCTAGCTCCCCCTTGAAAGTAGCTCTTATCCTTGAAGTTTCAACTTTAATATCAGATCTGATGTAGACAATAACCTTGACTGAGTGCACATAAATACATCTTTTATCTCTTGTAAATCCAACACATTCGTTACGCCCACAAGAAAGAAATGTGTGAATTATGGAGTGATAACCAAAGTCCATCTTCAGTTCATAACATCGGATCTGTCTTTGAACCACGAGTTGAATAAGAATTCAGCTTAAGAACTTATTCTGATCAGCTTGTAGGAGGAAGCATCTTGTAGCAAACACTACTAGGCAAGGGTTAGAAGACAATTCTTACAATTGTTCAACAACTGATGAAAGACGCTCATTTTCTAACTGCTTTCTAGAACATTGAGCGAACGAACTCAGACCTCCTTCACGAATCAGCTGGATGATTATAAGCACTCAGGATTCTGAATCACAAATAAAGCGTCAGAACAATGATTGCAGTCGTTCACACTCCTGATTGATCAGGTCAGAAGAATGATTAAGATCACTCAACGGTCTAACAACATAAAGAAGCACTCCAAACTGATGATTGTAGATACTCAGGCTGCTAATCCAATCAAAACAGAGACTAAATCCAAACATCCAGTATCTGAAAATCTTAACAAACATGAGCACTCGTGAAAATTTAGACCAGTTGCTAAAAATATGTGACCAACAGATCATAGGAGTGATGTCACATATGCATTACGCGAAAAACCTCAAGAACAGGGCAAACTTGTAGAAAAATGGGTTTAGAACAGTCACTTTTCGCATAGAACAAAAACTTTTCATATAACCTTCATAATTCGCAAATCACTATTCATTTAAGCACAATTCGCATGAGGCTTAGCCGAAATCCTCACAATTCGCATAGGCTTATATGCGAATTGCTACTGCTATAATTTTTTACTGACTAATATTCATTTTTTACTGACTGAGGCGGAATCATTGCTATAATGATTACCAATATCTTTTCTTTTGCAGGATATTTCAAGTGACAATGGCTTCTGATTACTTCTGTTCAGAACCCAACCCTCAATGTTTTTTTTCTTTTAAAGGATGCTTACTAGATAACATCTTTCAAAGGAGTTTTTATTTCGAGAGGGAGTTAACGAAAATTTCACTGTCATATCTTTTAGAGTGAGAAGATAGAATTTCATTATACTTTGATTGTCATATTTTTCTGATGAATTGACTTTTTACAGATACATAGAGGGAGTAACTGAAGTTTTTGTCAAGGATGCTGAAAACATAATATTCATTTCAGGGGGAGTTGAGAATTTCTACGCTAAAGGCATACATTTCTAAATTCTTAAACTTCATCACTTGTTGAAAGAAGAACAACTTTTGCTTGTGAAAATCGTTTTCTTAAATGTTCAAACCACTTCGTGTTCTCAAAATGTTTTATGAATTTCGAAGTGTGATTTTCAATGTTTTTGGATACTTTATTGCTTATCTGACTGTGTGTTTCCAAAAGATCAATACGTGTGTATTATCTTGTCTATATACTGTCAATTATTCTTACACACATCGGTTCAGTACATTATTTTTGACTTTGTTATTACCATGTCTCAAAAGATAAATCTTTCAATGGTAATACTCCCGTTTGAAATTCAATGTTGTTTGAGATCAGACGTCATTTCTATTTTAAATGTGCTTTCATTGCTAAATTGTTTATATCTCGTTCATATAAACAACATTCGTTCTTTGATACCTCAAATTATTTTTCTTCTTGATATTTGATCTGATTAAATCATTGTCAGATTCTCAAAACCATGAAATTCAATTATCTTAAATGTTCAAAGTTTTGAGAGATCTTAAATGTTCAAATTGCTTAAATTTCATTCATATTATTCATGAGAATACATTTCTGATAATGATTTCCTGTGCTTAACTGTCAACATAAACTGTTGAGTAACATATTCTTTTACGACAAAATACATAGGATTCAGTGTGAGTGCTTAAATGACTTCCATAGATTTACGATAACCAGTTTTCCTACCCCGGAAGTAATCCTTGAGTGATTGAGGGGAGAGGGGTCAAAAGATTGAGAGTGGGTGTGTGTTGAGGTAAAATGTAAAAGAGAGGTTGGTTAGAAGTGAGCTCAAAAGTTTAAAAGAAAGAGGGTGAGAGATTAGAGTAAAAGAATATCAAACTCTGCACCAAACTTTTTCTGAGCCGGGCAGCTGCATAATCTGTTGGTTCACACTTTTTCGAGACCTTCATTAAAAACGACAACTAGCCCATGCCAACTCTTGCAAACAACCCCATCTGCTACTCATTTTTTTCTGAACAAAAGAATGTTTCATAAAGGGGAAGCAACACATCATCTATTGGATCTTCATTTGGAAGATGCTAATATTGAAAAAGAAGGAAAGTTTCCCCACATTCGACCCTTGATCATGCACATTGAGTCTATGTATAATTGTTGTTGTCTCAATTGTTTACATATTTGAGCTTTTAAAAGCAATCATTGTGCTAAATTCTTTCATACACAAGCACGAGCACACAGAAAATTTGTTTTTATGTCAGAACATTCATAGATTAACCTTCTGTTTTTCGATGATTGAAAGGAAGTCCTGGGGAGTGAACATCACTCAAGCTCCATATATAGTACATCTGTTGTACTCAGTAACTTTGTGTTAGTGACAGGCATTATAACTGTTTCATATGTTGATTCAGGGTTACCATTCCAAATTTGTCTGAATTTGAAAAGATTCAGATCAATACATTTATGAATTGATGGCAAATTATCATATCAGACGGAGTATGTTCATAAAGTTCCTTGGGAGATTGTCTATTTTCCTACATGGAGGATATTGTTCATGAAGACTAAGCTTATATTGATCATACTGGGGGAGATAATTCAAAGACAGAACTGACCTTGAAATGTTTTGATGATTCTGATTCTCATAACTCATCAAAAAGGGGGAGAATTTCAAGATTTCAAAGTCAGATTAAAGTTGATCTTATCAGAAATTGGGAGATAATTAGAGAATTCAAAGTCAGAATCATTTCAATGTGAGATGTTACAAAGGGGAGAATACAAGAATGGGTAATTAAAGTCAGATGGTTGATTGTTTCAAAGAAGGAGTTAAAGTCAAGAAATTTTGAGCTAATCTGAAATTGTATTTTTACTCAAAAGGGGATATTAAAAGGAAAGTCAAAGGGGGAGATTCATTTAAAGAGCTATCAAAGAATAATCAAAGCTTTAAAGATTAAAAGATGTCAAAGTTGTGGAAGACCATTTGATGAAGATTTTTCGAGAGAGAGAAGACCTGAAGATTATTGTCAAAAAAAAATTAATCTTGAATCCAAAGGGGGAGATTGTTAGAGCTAAATTGTATTCAAGATTAAAAGGTCTTGTTGTGTAATTGTTTGTAATAGTCAAAAAGTTGTAAAGTCAATGTAATTGTCAAATGTGTCAAAGTCAACAAAAGTCAAATTAGTGTTAAAGTCTTGTAAAGTCAAAGTGTGTTTAAGTTTAGTCTCCTTGTAATATTAGAGTTTAAATAGGTTTCGTTACTTTGTAATTAGGTTAAGTGCTTTAACATTGTCATACTCTTGAGAGTTTCTAGAGAGATAATCGTATGAAATTATAAAGAGAGAAAGTGATGATTCAATGAAATAAACAAGAGATTTGTGATTGAAATCTGTATATTTGGGAATTTCATCTACTAAAGGTAGATAGGTATCCCAATTACCGCCAAAGTCGATCACACAAGATCTAAGCATGTCCTCCAAAGTTTGAATCGTCCTTTCGCTTTACCCGTCCGTCTGGGGATGGTAGGTCGTGCTCAAATTCACTCGCGTACCTAACTCTTGATGTAACGCTCCCCAAAACCTTGAGGTAAAACGGCTATCTCGATCGGAAACTATAGACAAGGGTATACCGTGTCTAGAAACCACTTCATCAATATAGAGCTTTGCTAGCTTATCCATCGGCAAGGTTTCCCGCATCGCGAGGAAGTGAGCGCTCTTGGTCAAACGATCAACAATCACCCAAATGGTGTCATTACCCCGCAATGTATTTGGTAGTTTGGTCACGAAATCCATGGTGATCTTGTCCCACTTCCGCTCGGGTATCTCCAACGATTGTAGGCTCCCATACAGTCGTTGTTGCTCGGCCTTTACTTGCGAACAAGTCACACACCGCTCAACATGCCATGCTACATCCAACTTCATAACCGGCCACCAATAGTGCAACTTTAAATCTCTATACATCTTGGTGCTTCCCGGATGGATAGAGTATTTGGATTTATATGCATCTTCCAAGAGTAGCTCTCGGTTCCCCCCAAACTTTGGCACCCAAACGCGTCTATTGAAGCATTTGATTCCCCTGTTATCCGCGGTCAAGAGTAGTCGTTGCTTGGCCATCATTTCATCTTTGAGGTTTTCTCCCAAAAAGGCCTCGGTTTGTGACGCTTTGATCTTCTCCATAAGGCTTGACACCAATTCAATCCTTACAAGTTTGGTTCGAAGCTTCCCACTATATTCCTTCCGACTCAACACATCAGCTACCACGTTTTCTTTTCCCGGGTGGTAAAGTAATTCACAATCGTAGTCCTTGAGTAGCTCTAACCACCTCCTCTGCCTCATATTTAACTCCTTTTGATCGAAGACGTATTTCAAACTCTTGTGATCCGTGTACAAGGTACACTTTGTGCCGTAAAGATAATGGTGCCACAATTTCAGCGCAAAAACCACCGCCGCTAGTTCCAAATCATGAGTGGGGTAATTCTTCTCATGCACCTTTAGTTGCCTTGACGCGTAGGCAATCACCTTTCCTCTTTGCATGAGCACGCACCCCAGACCCATCTTAGAGGCATCGCTATAAACCACGAAGTCTTCCGACCCCTCTGGTAAGGATAAGATTGGAGCTTCACAAAGCTTCTTTTGCAACATCCAGAATGCCTTCTCTTGAGACTCGATCCACACAAACTTCACATTCTTCTTGGTCAAAGTCGTCAACGCTGAAGCAATCTTGGAGAAATCTTGAATCTTCATGGCTTCTATCTTCGCGGGGTCCACTTTTGCACCTTCCTTTGAGACCACATGCCCCAAAAACTGCACCTCCTTCAACCAAAATTCACACTTGGAGAATTTTGCATAGAGTTTCTCCTTCCTCAAGACTTCCAACACGTCGCGAAGGTGTTGAACATGATCTAATTCATCCTTGGAGTAGATCAGGATGTCGTCGATGAACATGATAATCGACTTGTCAAGAAACGGTCGGCACACGCGGTTCATCAAGTCCATGAACACCGTCGGGGCGTTCGTCAAACCAAGGGGCATCACCAAGAACTCGTAATGCCCGTAGTGCATCCTAAACGTGGTCTTCGGAATGTCGTCCTCCTTGACTTTCACTTGATGGTAGCCTGAACGAAGGTCGATCTTGGAAAAGCATCCCGCTCCTTGGAGTTGGTCGAATAAATCGTCGATTCTAGGGAGTGGGTACTTATTCTTCACGGTCACCTTATTCAACTCTCTATAGTCTATACACATCCGCATGGTGTCATCCTTCTTCTTTACGAATAAGACCGATGCTCCCCACATTAATGAACTCGGTCTCACGAATCCCTTCTCGAGGAGGTCTTGTAGTTGTCCCATCATCTCTTTCATCTCTGATGGGGCCAAACTATACGGAGCTTTTTCTATCGGGCCGCTCCCGGGGTTAGGTCAATTTTGAACTCTACCTGACGATCGGGTGGTAGTCCAGGAAAGTCTTAGGGGAATACGTCGGGGAATTCCTTAACCACATCCACATCTTCCAGCTTTTCCTTTTCGAGCTTGGCATTTATGACATACGCCAAAAAGGATGATCATCTTTTCGATAAACACTTCCATGCTTTCACCGTGCTGATAATTACCATTTCGCCCTTCCGTCTTTCGCCATACACGGTCACCGACTCTTCATCCGAAATTGGGATTTGAATCAACTTTTTCGCACAAAGGATCTCGGCATGGTTATCCGCTAACCAGTCCATCCCGATAACAACATCAAACCCTCCGATGACCATTGGTAATAAATCCACCGGAAATTCTTTTCCTTCGATCTCCAATTTGCAACCCCTAAGAACGTCCCGGATTACTACTTGGTCACCATCCGCTAGTTCTAGTACTAAAGCATACCCCAAACTACTAGTGGGCACGATTAACTTTTGACAGAAAGAATCTGACACGAACAAAAAACTCGCACCAGAATCAAACTATATACGCGTAGGTACGGAGTTTAGGAGAAACATACCCGACACCACATCGATCGAGGCCTTCGCTTCCTCGGTGATCATTTGAAACGCTCTTCCCATCGCTCTAGGAGGATCCACCTTCTTTCCTCCGCCGAAACCAGTCTTCGCCTTCGGGCACTCACTCCTAATATGACCCGGCTCCTTACATCCAAAGCAAATTTGTCCTTTGATCGGACAATCTCGAAAGTTGTGGCCAGGCTTGCCACATTTAAAACACGGTTCAGACCCCGAGTTACAAGAGTCGAGGTGTTTGCTCCGACACTAGGAGCACCATGGAGCATCTCGTCTAGGACCGGCTCCTCGTTGATTGTTGTTGTTGAATGGTATCGGTCTCTTGGAGGGTACGGAACTTCCCTCCCATCTTCTCTTCTCGCCTCCGCCGTTTCTTTCTAGTTTGATTGAACCGTAGGAATCTTCCACCAAATGTGCTTCCTCAATTGCCTCTCTAAGGGTAGAGGCCTTTGACACCCGCACCATATTCATCATCTCGGTAGGCAAACCCTTGATGTAGGTTTTGATCTTCTCTCTCTCAGTTGGGAACAGGTATCCCACTAAACCTAATTTATCCATAAACAACTTGTTGTACTCCTTTACTGATAAATTCCCTTTTTTTAAACCGCGGAACTCATCAATGATCCGGTCCAAGGCTCGTTCATTACAGAATTCTTCCATCACCTTTTTCTTGAAAGTTTCCCAACTTAGCTTGGCCAACACAGTGGCCTCAATAGAAGTGGAATAAACATTCCACCACGTGAGGGTCGCCCCTCGAAGCATTTGAGATCCAAAGGCCGCCTTCTGACCTTCACCGCATTAACTCGATCTGAAGGCTTGTTCCATTTCCCGGATCCAATTCATACATGCCACCGGGTCGTCTGAGCCCTTGAACTCCGGTGGTCGACACCCAAGGAAAGCTTTGAAAGTGCAAGCCTTCGCCACTTGACTTGTTATCGGGGTTGCATTTTCATTAGTGGGAATTTCGGGTCCGGTGCCCCCCGGATCCCGTTACCAGAATATTCTCTGCAACTGTTTCGTGCCTACGGTTAGTAGCATCTCGATCCTCCAACAGTTTGAGAAACATCCCTTGTTGTTGAGCCATTGTTGCATTCATGGCTTGCATCATTCGGTCCATCATCCTTGTTTTCGGAGTCACTTCTTCCATTATCGGGTCGGTCGAGGCTATATTATGGCGGGGTATGTGTTTCGGTCCTCCGCCCAAAACGTTTACAAACAGTGGGGGGCAAGTCTGTCGTGGTCACACTGGGCTGGTCGGCCGTGGATGTTGCGGTATCTTGACCATCCGGCCGATTACGAGTATTTACCATAGTCTGCCACACAGACATATACAAGAATAAGGATGAGACATAGATCATAAGAGGAATAACCAAGGAAACGTACTACTACATTCATTAATCATCGTAACAATGGAAAACAAGCATACTCACGTAAAACATCTTCATAATAACGTTAGCTAAGTGAAATTATGAACATATGATACGTAAGAATTTTCATCACCATCATCATAATTCTCAATAAGTGTAATTTCCGTCGACTCTACTACGAACCTATCTTAAGAGTTTTACTAATTCTCACACAATCATAGCTTAAAGTCACAGCTTAAGTCTAGGTATTCTACATCCATGCCTAGTTCACTTAAACTACTGCTCTGATACCAACTTGTAACACCCTAAAAAAAAGAATTTAAAATTTTGAAATTTCGGTAACATGACGGCTATAAATGGAGCGAAACCTGAATAAATGAAAACTTGTCAAACGATCGCAAAGTATTATCCCGGAAACGGGAGATAAGGTTACGACAAATACAATCCAAAAATAAATGAAGGATAAAGTTCAACAACCTAATAATCTAATTTAGTCAAATAAGATTAAAGTCGGGTGTCGCTATCCTTCTAAAATGTGAATCAACTAGATTCCGGTATAGGTCAATGTATCGTCCAAAAATACCACTCTCAACCCCCAAGGCCTTCTACTCAGTCCCGACGAATCCCACCGCTAGATTGACCTATCAAGGATGATAGTTTAAGAAAAAGTGTCAGGCTAAAGCCTAGTGAGATCAAACATTTAAATTTAGAAATAAGTAAGTAGAGGTATAAATAAGTAAAGTGACTTCACAATAAAATGATGATGTAACTCTTTGCCATAAACACTACCTCATGGATTAACGAGGGAGACCCGCGTACTAACACAAATGACGGAACACAAGATTAAGCCACTTGGAAAGTTAGTAACACCATTACACATAGAAAGTATATGCAAGGAATGTCGGGCTCGGTGGCTTTAAACTAACACCCACGGAAAGTCAACTTCAACCGCAAAAGGTCCTTACGTTGAAATCCTCATCCAATATCGTATACTTAGCACGAAGGACTTGCAACCCAATCTGATGCCTATATGTGCCTCGATGTGGAAAACTAACGTTCCATCATCAGACCAAATGATGCAAATATAATGTGGGGTCATGACTCCCAAATGTAAATCAATGTGCAACAAAATGCTCGTATATCATTCAAGTATTCCATTACGCACGAAGATAATCCAAAATGTTAGGACAAGGTCCCACTTGATGCATCATATAGTTTCTATGGAATTTCCTAGTAAATAATGTGTATCATACTACATACCATAAATCATTTTTCCAAGTTTTCACCCAAATATAGGCATTTAACAATATTTCTCAAAAACCCTAATCTCATGTCCAAAATTTAGATCAAGAAACTAAAGGTAAACATACTCCTTACACAAAAGTTTCCAAATAGTTCATAAGTAAAAGGTTATTAGCTTTTAAAATCACACCCAACCATAAAACCCTAAAAACCTTCAAAGTTAGTTTTTTAGTAAAATTTACCCAAATCAAGAGATAATAATATGTAGGAGCTTTGTAAGATGAGAATCATGTCTAACATATTTGAGGTCATAAAAATAAAAGGAAACTCACCTTGATAGTTTTCAAAGAGAAAACCCAAACCCTAGAATAGAGATGAGGATTGGTGGAAGCTTGAATACTCTAAGTCTTCTTCTTAAATGACCTAGAATCACATTTAATGATCTCAACAACCAAAAGGTTGAAATTAAATGAAGAGAGATGAATTTGAGGAAGAATACCTACCCAAAATCGCATAGGAAAACGGCTGGAGCAAAACCCAAAATCTGATAAAATGAGTTATAATTTCGGGCTGTCCTATTTAAACCCCAAAGGTCGACCACGATAGTGACATCTGTCACTATCGCTAGAACAATCGCCAGCTTCGTACCGAGATTCATGGAGTCCCAGGGAGAGTGTCACGGCTATAGTAACCATGTCACAATCGCCGGGCGCAATCACCCGATTTGTACCACAAGCCTTCTCCTGCCTGCAACAGTGACTTGCGATTATGCCTTATGGCAAAATCATCGGGCATAAGCGTCGGGTGCCTCAGATCTTCAAAATTCTGAAACTTCAAGCGCTAAAAGTCTGACGACGGCTGGGTTACTAAGATGAAGTTCGACATAACACACTGAAGCTCCATGCATAGAAAAAGGGCTCCCGAGATTGCATAATAATTTACCGTTTTGGGAAATTTTCGGGTGTTACAAAAACCTAAGTGGTAAGTTCATCCTCTCCATTTCTAAACTTTATTATAAGATATAAATGCTCCATTGATTATTTACTAGTGATTGGTTTCTCAAATTTCGGATTTGATGATTTTAGAGAAATTAGGTCAAAATTTGGGTTTTGGCCAAATTGAGGATTTTGATGTAAAATGTTTGGGGATCGATTATAAATGGTTGAATATGTATATTTATGGTTGGAAAATTGTGGATCTAGGTTTTTGGGAGTTTTGGCTTGAAGATTCGAATTCCTTCAAGGAGCTCAAATTTGGAAAATCTAGATTTAGTCTAAATCTAGCAAGGTGAGTTCAAGATGATTTGTGAAAACGGTATGCATGCCAAAAATGTCAATCTTTAAATGTTTATACGTTTCACATGAAATTATTAATTGTTAAGTTATTTGATAAATTTGACTACATGAAGTGTTTAATTCTATAAACTTGTGAAACGCCAATCTTTAGGATTTTTGGGAATTTTAATTAATATATCATAATGAAATTGTTGTGACGACTTATTTTCATAAATGGAGATTATTTGGTAAAAATGCATTTTTGTGTTTGTTGATAATATGTGTATTTTATGCCGTGGAATGTTTTGAAAATACTAGTGTGTGGGTCTTTGGAGTTTAGTCATTCTCAACCTCGTGTTATGGGATGTTTTGAAAGAGTCAATGGGTTTATAAATTTGTTTGGGAAATGATTTGTCCCGATCTAAATTGTGTCGGGGTTTATGCATGTATTTTGGAATAGGTGTTTGCATAAACGTTGTCTATTGCGTTTTAGTCCATTTGAGGGATTCTAACATGTGGTTATTTGTTTTGGTTGAGCGTAAGGCTCAATTTTTGTAATTACCGTGTCTTGGGGACATTTTTCCGGTTTTAATAACTTAAAGTGGAGCTTTGGGTGAGAGTCGCATGTATTGCGCTTTATTTTTTAGAATACATGTTTGAGTGCGAGTGTCATTCATTTGGAGTCATGTATTTTAGACTGTAATACATTTGATCCATAGTGTTAGAGCATATTTGTTGGATACAAGATCATGAAGTCTGAATGTTGAAAGTGAAGCCAAGTCAAAGCTGAAAGTCAACTCTCATGCACGAAAGTCAAAGTCAAATGTAATAAAGTCAAAAGTCAAAGTCTTTGTGTTTTGTAAAAGCGTGTGTGTTTTGTTTTACTTTAATAGATATATGGCTGGTAGTTGTTGTAACAAGTCGTAGAAGTTGGAACAGTTGCAAGTTAGAGAGAGAGAGTACGTTGAGTTTTTAGAGAGAGAAAGTGGTCTGAAAGCTTGTATACGAATTCATCAATAGAAACAGGTTGTGTATTTTGTTTGTGATCATCTTGTTATTGTGATTGCAATTAGAACTTGATAGATTTGGGAATTAACAATTGGTATCAGAGCAAATCCAAAGTGAAATCGATCGAAATATGGAGTCGCCACTGTGTTTCTGAGTCATAGATCAAATTTTGAGTTTTTGTGCGAATTTGTAGGTGTAATTGATTTGATTGTGCTCGTATAGTGGTCTAGATTGATCTTGTATAGGTCTAGAAGAGTCTTGCACTGTAATTGATCATTAATTTTGAAATTTCACAAGTTTTGAGTTCACGAGTTCTTTGCACTTTATTGGATCGAATTTGTAAGTTTGAGTGTATTTTGTTGTAGTTCTTTGGTCGAATTTGATTCTAGATGTATTAGTGGTCTAATTGTCGAAGTTTTGGATTGAAAATCAAAGGTTTGATAGGATTTTGAGTGAAACAGAGGGTTTTTTGGCCGAAGATCTGAAGAATTCGCAAAATACTCAAGAACTCGCATCAATAACTCGCATATCTCGAAGAACTCGCATAGAATTCCAAGATTTCGCATCTAGATTTCGCAGATCTATTGTTTTTCGCATAATATTTGATTCTGAAAATATTCAATTGTAGAATTCGCAGATGGGTGTTGTGCGAATTGCATAGATTTCGCATGTGTGTGTTTTGAGGATTATTCAGAATTCGTACGATCTTACATGCGAATTGTCAGAATTCGCATAAGTCATTTGTGCGAAATGATTTTGTGAAAATTCTTCCAAGTGTAGAATTCGTATAAGGTAGGATACGAATTCTTAAGAATTCGCATCTAACTATATACGAATTCCTCAGAATTCGTATAAGTGTGAAATATAAATTCTTGCTTTTTCAAATAATTTTCTAACTCTATAATTCGTATTAATGTGTTGTGCGAAAAGTGTGAATGCGAAAAGTTTGATTTTCAAAATTTTCTAAGTCTAGAACTCGCATAGAGTTGTATGCGAATTCTTAGAACTCGCATAACACTTCATGCGATCTCTGGTTGTATGTGAATTCTGATTTCTTTTAGTGTGCGAATTCTGAAGTTTAAGTGAGTAGTGTGCGAATTATGTGTTGTTTTATCTTATATGTGAATTCTGTGTGCGAACTCCTTGTACTTCACTATATTGTGTGAATTCCATACTTAGAGAATTTTGGAAATTTACTTTCTGAAATTTCATTCTAAGTTTTTCTGTATTGCTTGATTTCACTTGGACAAACGGTCATTTGTCAAGTTCTTATTGTAAACTTTTGAAAAACAGGATGACTTCCAAGGACGCACTTTCCATTGGTACTGATGTGAAACCCCCGGTTCTGTTCAAAGGGGAATATGAGCAGTGGAAGGATCGATTTCTTGACTTCGTTGACCGACATGCAAACGAAGAGAACATTCTCTTATCTATCATGGAAGGTCCAATGATACATCCCACTTTGGAAATTCCTGATGAGAATAATGGATCGTCTGATGATGAATATGAGAATCGACCTAGAGTTCAAAAGACGAAGAAAGTTCCAATGGATTTCTCTCAATTTTCTGAAAGAAAAGGAAAGATATAAGGCTGATAAGCAAGCTAGATCTCTACTTTTGCAGAGCATTCCCAATGAGATCTACATCAAAATCGACAGCTACAAAGCAAATGCCAAGATAATGTGGGATCAACTCCATAAGATGATGATGGGTTCAAAGATCGGAAACCAAATGAAGGTAGCAAACTGCATTAACAACTACGAAGAGTTTAAGGCAAAAGAGAATGAGAGTCTTGAGGATACATATGAGAGATTTGTTCTTCTTCTGAATGAGCTTTCAAAGAATAAAGTTAAAAAGAAGCAAATCGAAAACAACGTCAAATTCCTCAACATTCTCCAACCAGAATGAAAGAAACACACAAGGAGAATGAAACAGATGAAAGATCTCAGTGATATCCCACTCCATAAAGTTTATGAAACACTGAGACAAAGTGAGGAAAAGGTTGAAGAGAAAAGAAGTGAGAAGAAGAAATCTGAGAAAACAGTTGACCCGATAGCCTTAGTAGCTGGTCAGAAAGAGAAGGAGAAGAAAGAAAATAAGAAGAAGAAATTTCTGATTCCTAGTTCTGATGATTCGGCTAATTCAGACTCTGACAGTGATGATGGAGAAAATCTGAAGCAAGCTATGCTACTGCTAACCCGAGAATTTCAAAAGAAATTTTACAAGAAGTCGGGGTCTAACAGTCAGAGATACTCTTATGGGTCAAAGAATCACGAACATAGGGAAAGAGTTGAAGGAAAGAGATTTGAAGAGAAGAGGATTGGAGAAAGAAAACCTGAAGAGAAGAAGAGATTTGTGAATAATTATGGTGGTGAGAAGAAGACTGAGGATATGGTTAAGTGCTAAAACTGCGGGAAGGTTGGTCATTAGGCCAAGGACTGTCGGAAGCCTACAGTCAGAAATTCCGACTACTATAAGTAGAAGATGCTCTTAGCCAAACAGAAGGAAGCGGGAAAAGCTCTAATGGCTGAGGATGAGTTCTGGCTTGACCACTCTGATGAGGACGAAAAGGAAGAAATAGCACATATGTGCCTGATGTTCAAGGAGGTGAAATATGATGAGACAGACGAAGAGACATCTGATGAGGTACAAAATTTTTCTAAGTCTAATTTTTTTAAACAAAACGAAAGACATGATGATTGAGCTTCAAGACCTTCAAAATAAACTGAAAAGGGAGAAAAACAAGGTTGCTAAGAAGTGTCAAACAATTTTTGATCTCAACAAGGAACTTGTTGGGAACAAACATTTGATTGACTCTTTGAACAACTCTGCTAATATTTTTAAACAAGAAAAGATTGTTTTGAAACTAAGATTTCTGAAGTTGTGTCTAAACTCTCAAAATCTGACCTAGAAAAACAAGCATTTGTGCTAAAAACTCACAAATTGCAGGTTGAAAACAAAAATCTGGAGAAAAAGGTAAATGGTTTAGAAGCAAAATTATATGCTAGAGGCCAAACAGATCAAACCATTTTCTTAAACACACCTAATGAGGAAGCTGATGTTAAAGAGAAGTGGGGACTCGGTTACGATAACCCTCACTAGTTAAAGAAAGCAATCAGAAAACAGCTAGCATTGTATAACTTTGATTTTCTATTTGCGGCTGGTAAATATCCTCATTTGAAACCCAAATTTCTTACCAAATCACTCGATGAGGTAGAGGCCAAAGAAGATGAAAATAGAAAGAATACAAAGAAAATGCAACTACCATTCTGCTATCAAAAGCTAAATGATAGTTATCTTTAAGAAAAAACAAAGTTTCTTTCAAATGATTATTTTGCTAGTTATTCTACTACAGAGTTGGACGCAAAACCGATTAAAGCTAAGATTTACATTCCTCCACTCGTATTAGAAAGCAATATAATAGATCTTGAAAATGTTTTATCTGATGAAAGAATTTTGGTTGACATTGAACAAAGTTTATTTTCTACTATAATAAAGAACATTGTTTTTAAATCCGAATCCAAAGAGTGTTCAACACCTTCTAAGGCACCTCAAACTTCGGAAGATGATTTTGATGATTTATTTGCGTCTGCAAATGATTTTCTAAATTCTGATGATGGGTGTGTTGAAGAATGTATTGATATGTTTGACTTTAATGCTAAACTTCCAGATCATTTTACTTTTATAATTAACTCTGAAGCTTTACCAAGTGTGTATGAAGTAGGTGAATCATCGACTAAGGTTGGTGAATCAGTTTCTGTGAGTACTGATTACTATGAGAAAGGTAAGAAGCAAAAGAAACGGCGCTCACAGAAACGGACCAACACTGGTAAGCTCAAGAAAAGACAAACTCAAAAATCTGATTTTCCTAACAAATCTAAATCTTATGTTTCAGAGTTGAAAAAGAAAAGGTCGGAAGAACGAACAAAGTGGCGACCAAAACGGAAGATTAATGAGAGTTCAGAATCATGTCCTGATAGTGTTTGTAATAGATCGACTGATAGTAGTTCTGATGTAGTTGGTACTATTGCTTCTAATAAACAAAAACTTGTAATTCCTTACAAGAAATATACAATAAAGCAATTACTCCAATTATCTCGGTCTACTACTAAGTCTTCTACATATAGACGGAATGATTTTGTTTCTCATCGATATTCTGATGATTGGTTTGGTACTTATCATGTCTATTCTTATAAGTCATATGCTTCAAAGTTTTTTCAAAAGATCAGATGGTCCATATACAAATGGATGCCAAAATCTTGCGCTAATCTGAAAGAACCCACATTTAAATAGGTACCTAAAGTTGTTGTTCCCTGATTTTTCCTGTGCAGACCCGTCATATGTGGTACTTGGATTTTGGTTGCTCGAAGCATATGACTGGGCAGAAAGATATTTTGTCTAATTATACAGAGAAATACTGTGGGATCGTGCGATTTGGGAACGAACAGTTTTCACCGATTTTGGGTTATGGTGATGTGCTTCAAGACAATGTGACGATTACGAAGGTGAGCTACGTTGAAGATTTAGGACATAATTTGTTCAGCATTGGAAAGTTCTGTGACAAAGACCTAGAGGTCAATTTCAAGGCCAAGAGATGTTCTGTGCATACTGAAGACGGTAAGGAACTCATAGTCGACACGCAAAAGTCTAACCTCTACACTATTAATCTGTCAAAAGTACAGACTGACAATGAGGTTTGTCTACTGTCAAAAGCCTCGCTGCAACAAAGCTGGTTATGGCATCGAAGGCTTTCTCACCTGAATTTTTGTTATATCAACAAACTGGTCACGGGAAAATTAGTCAAAGGACTTCCTGAGCTTAAATACGAGAAAGAACATTTGTGCTCAGCATGCGAGAAAGGCAAGATGAAGAGAGCTGCTCATAAGCAAAAGCCTGAGCCTAGTACAAGTTCTCCACTTGAATTGATGCATATGGATATCTGCGGTCCTATGCATACACAAAGCATTAACGGCAAAAAATATGTGTTAGTGATTGTGGACAATTACTCGCGGTATACTTGGGTCAAATTTCTGAGTTCAAAGGATGAGATGCCCGAAGTCATCGTCAATTTCTTAAAGACTACCCAAGTGAATCTGCAAAAGTCAGTCAAGCTTCTACGAACAGAAAACGGCATAGAATTCAAGAATAAAATTGTAGAAGATTATCTCGAATCGGTCGGGATAACACATTAGTATTCTGCTGCTAGAAGGCCAGAACATAACGGAGTAGTAGAGAGACATAACAGAATGCTAGTCGAGGCCGCTCGAACTATAGGCCAAAGCTGTATCGACTGCTTGCTACACGCAGAATCGCTCCATAATCCACCGCCGGTTCGGTAAAACGCCATATGCTTTAATCAATAATCGCACACCTAGCATTAAATACTTTCATATTTTTGGATGCAGGTGCTTCGTGTTGAACGATAAAGAGAACTTGAACAAGTTCAGTCCCAAGGCTGATGAAGCCATCTTCATTGGATACTCTCAAACATCTGCAGCCTACAGAGTCTATTTGAGAAAGTCAAAGACTATCATAGATAGCGTAAATGTTACATTCGACGAAGATTTGACTTCTGAACAAAGCAGTTCAGAACCCGTACTTACAGGAGTTTAGCTTCTAGACAGATCAGTCCAGAACCTGTAGTTCATGCGACTAATTTTGATAAAGCATCTACTTCTACATCTCACTTATCAGAATTAGATTTATTGTTTGAATTCTTTTATGATGAGTTTCTTGGATCTAAGTTGCCTAAATCTGTTGTGATTGACAGACCTGAAGAGTCAAGCAGTCATAATCCAATCACTTCAGATGTGTCTACTGAATTCGTTCCCCCGATTCAGCAAGAAACTCAGATTCAAACATCTACTCCTTCGGTTGAAGATGTACCTGAAACTGCTGAGCCAGAATTTACTGACTCAGTTGGTTGCACTGTAATGCCTACTCAACAGCCAAATAATGTTGTACCAACTGAAACTTCTGCATCAAATACTTTAATTGAACTGCTCCCTGAACAAGAAGAAACTGAAAGTGGATACTTAGATGAAAACCATGATCAATCTACATCAAATCCACTCCCTCAATAACATAAGTGGACCAAAGAGCACCTGATAAGCCAAATCATTGGAGATCCATCCAAGCCGCTGCAAACTAGGTCTGCTACATTACACATGTGTATGCATGATTCATTTCTGAGCAAGGTACAACCAACACGCGTATCTGAAGCTCTAGCTGACTCAGATTGGGTAACTGCGATGCAAGAAGAGCTGAATAAGTTCGAAGCATTAAAAGTCTGGAGACTAGTGCCTAAGCCTGAAGGAAAGACTATAATTGGCACAAAATGGGTATTCAAGAACAAAAAGGACGAAGATGGTATCGTAATCAGAAACAAAACAAGACTAGTGGCTAAAGGGTATAGGCAAGAGGAAGGTATTGACTATGACGAGACTTATGCTCCAGTGGCGCGCATCGAAGCTATAAGGATGTTTCTTGCATATGTCGCTCACAAGAACTTCACTGTCTACCAGATGGACGTTTTCTCAATGGCATCTTAAAGGAGGAAGTCTATGTTTCTCAGCCTGAAGGCTTTGTCAATCCAGAGAAACCGAATCACGTATATATTCCGGACAAAGCTCTTTACGGTCTGAAGCAAGCCCCTCGAGCCTGGTATGAAGTGCTATCTAAATTCCTAGTCAAGTATGGCTTCTCTAAAGGTAAGATCGATACTACTTTGTATATCAAAAAGGAAAAAACCGATATCATTTTAACTCAGATTTATGTGGATGACATCATATTTGGCTCAACAAATCCAAAATACTGTAAGAATTTTTCTAACCTCATGGTGTCCAGATTTCAGATGAGTATGATGGGAGAGATGAATTTCTTTATCGGATTACAAGTCAAACAATTTTCAATGGGGATCTTTATTAATCAATCAAAGTACATTTTTGATATTCTTAGAAATTTTAAAATGGAAAATTGTACACCTATTGGAACCCCGATGGCACCAGGAACTAAGATTGGCACTGATCCTTCGGGAAAAGTTGTCGATGTTAGAACCTACCGAGGGATGATTGGTTCTTTGATGTATTTAACTTCTAGTAGGCCAGATATAATGTTTTCTACATGTCTATGTGCTCGATATCAGGCTAATCCAAAGCAATCCCATTTGTCTGCAGTTAAAAGATTTTTTAGATATCTGAAGGGCACTGCAGATCTTGGTCTGTGGTATCCTAAGGATACAGGTTTTGAATTGACATCATATTCAGATGCAGACCATGCAAGTTGTATGCTTGAGAGGAAAAGTACATCGGGTCACATACAATTTCTGGGCGTTAAACTCGTGAGTTAGGCTTCAAAGAAACAACTCTGTGTGTCTACATCAACAGCTGAGGCAGAGTACGTCGTTGCGGCGAGCTACTGTTCTCAAGTGTTGTGGATGAGAACACAACTCTGAGATTATGGCTTCACATACAACAAGATCCCGATCTACTGTGATTCGAAGAGCGCCATTGTTATATCTACGAATCCTGTTCAACATACAAAGACCAAACACATCGGCGTACGATATCATTTAATCAAAGATAATGTCGAAAAAGGTACAATCGAATTTATTTTGTAAACACTGATTACCAACTTGCAGATTTATTTACCAAGCCTCTCGATGAAAAAAGATTTAATTTTCTCGTTTCAAAACTTGGTATGTTAAATCTCAAGACTTAATCTGTGATTACCTACTAAAGTTTTGTTATTGTTATTTTTCTTCATTTCTTTAATTTTATTCTGAAAGATATCTGCATTTATGGTTGTTCATGATCTCAGGGGGAGTGTGAGATGCTACAAGAAAAGTTGATCTACATACATTTGAGGGGGAGTTTATAATTTTTTGCATATGTTTATCACTGATAATTTTTTGATGCATACTTACAGGGGGGTAATAAATAAGGAGTATGGTATATGATTTCTGATTATATTTGATCAGAACTCGTACTTTCAAAGTTTTACTGCTTTATGTCATTTACTTTTCAATATATGTTGTGAATAAAAGCTTTGTACTTTGACGACTTTTGATTTTTGCAGAATTGAGAGAGAGCTTAAACGATCATATCTTATATGATTTTGAGCTGACTTGATGAGATTTAAGACTGAGCGAAAAGGTTTATTTCTAATCGTAATCTCATACGTGTCTGAAAGACGGACAACTTTCAGATATGAAAACTTGTTCTTAAATGTTCAAACTACTTCTGATTCTTAAAACGATTTCATGAATATAGAAGTGTGATTTTAAATGTTTTCATTTATATGTGCTTCAATGATTAATAAACCGTGTGTTTCCAAAGATTAATACTTGCGTATTGTCTTTTCTATATACTTTCAAGTATTCACACACACCGGTTTAAATTTTTTGTTGTAAATGTTATCACCATGTCTCATATTGAACAAATTTTTCGATGGTGATACACCCCGATTGAACTTCAAAGTTTGAGCGTTGATTTCATTTCAAAACGTTTCTTTCAAGACTTGTCTATATTTTGATTCGTATAGACAATATCCAATTTTTGTTGACCTAAGCTTTACTTGATAAATCATTTCAGATTTTGATCTTTTTCATACAATGTCAGATTTTCAAACAAGTTTCTTGTATTCATTTCATTCATTCAATATACTTGTTTTGAAATATCTTAAATGTTTAAAATGCTAAAATTTTCATGATTACATTTATGAGCATACCAACATCTGACTTGTATACATGTGCTTTAACTGCAAA
The DNA here is from genome assembly GCA_954870635.1 of Arctium minus. Classification (NCBI taxonomy): domain Eukaryota; kingdom Viridiplantae; phylum Streptophyta; class Magnoliopsida; order Asterales; family Asteraceae; genus Arctium; species Arctium minus. The sequence continues at coordinate 43,427,340 of OX941088.1, read as the reverse complement.
GTTAAACTATTTGAGCAACATTGTACTTATAGGATTACATGGGTTCATTGTGTGAGCTTAACTGAACTTCTATGGATTCACGTTAACCAGTGTTTCCTACCCAAGAAGTTAATCCTTGAGTGATCGAAGAGTGAGGAGTCAAAATAACTGAGTGTGGGTTTGTATGATGAGGTAAAATGGAAAAGAGAGTTTGGTTAGATGTGAGTTTAATGATTAAAAGAAAGAGGGTGTGAGAACAGAGTAAAAGAATATCAAACTCTGCACCAACTTTTTCTGAGTCGGGCAGCCACTTTGCTAGTGTTTCACAATTCTTCGTGAACATCATTGAAACAGGCAACTAGCCCATGCCAACTCTTGATAAATACCCCACCAACTACTCATTTTCTTCTCAACAAGAAAATGTTTCATATTTTAAAGGGGGACGCAGCACATATGCTATCTGGTTTTCATTTGGAAAATCTGGATATTGAAAAAGAAGGAAGTATGCCCCACCTTCGCACTTCGATCATGCACAATCGAGTATGTGTTTAACTGTTGTTGTCTCAATGGTTTACACAATGTTGAGCCTAAATAATAGCAATCATTTATGCTTAATTATTTCAAACACAAGCACGAACACACAGAGAATTTGTTTTTCTGTCAAAACGTTTATAGAATAAACTTGTGTTATTCGATGATTGAATGGAAGACCTGGGGGAGTGAACGTCACAAAAGCTCCTTTCCATTATGTATTCGTTACACACAGTGACTTCGTGTTACTGACAGGCACTTTAACTGATTCATTTGTTGATTCAGGTGTTACATTCATAATTTGTCTGAATTTGCAAAGACTCAGATGGATATCTTTTTGGATCGATATATGGTTAGAGGCTCTTGTGGAAAAGATCAATGGTCAGACAGCATCAGACATTTCTTGTAAAGTTTTGATGATCTCATGCTCCAATCATCAAAACGGGGGAGAAGTATTCAAGAAATGTTTGAGAAGTATTCAAGAAATGTTAAAGATGGAAGAAATGGTCAAGAATTGATTGTGAAAGACAACAGTTAAAGAAAGTTTGAAAAGAGTTAATTGCAAATGTTTGATTCAGATTGTTAAAGATTGTTCAGAGCTGAAACAGAAAGTTCAAAGATTTCTGAAAGCGAGCAAATGTTTGAAATTTTTCTTTGAAATTTTTCTGAAGATGATCTGAGTTAATGCTTAAAGAGGGAGATTGAATTGCAAAATCTTTTAAAGATGATCTTGAATCCAAAGGGGGAGATTGTTAGAGCATATTTGTTTAATACAAGATCATGAAGTCTGAATGCTGAAAGTGAAGCCAAGTCAAAGCTCAAAGTCAACTCTCATGCAAGAAAGTCAAAGTCAAATGTAATAAAGTCAAAAGTCAAAGTCTTTGTGTTTTGTGTTTTGTAAAAGCGCGTGTGTTTTGTTTTCCTTTAATAGATATATGGCTAGTTGTTGTTGTAACAAGTCGTAGAAGTTGGAACAGTTGCAAGTTAGAGAGAGAGAGTACGCTGAGTTTGTAGAGAGAGAAAGTGGTCTGAAAGATTGTATACGAATTCATCAATTGAAACAGGTTGTGTATTTTGTTTGTGATCATCTTGTTATTGTGATTGCAATTAGAACTTGATAGATTTGGGAATTAACACATAGGCATGTAAGTCAGTCGTAGTTAATGGTGAGGACTCTTGGCATTCTCATCTTGGGTAATATATCGGGTTGGCATTGTTGTTGTCCCGATTGTTCTGTGGAGATTAACCATTATGGGTTGTACTCCGGGACCATGGGTTTTGTGTTGCGATGTTCTAATTATTGTGCACGAAGGTTAGACATCATGAGTTATCAAGTAAGGAGTTGTGGCTCCTATCTTGAATGCTAGGGAGTAGGCACTAGGGGTCGAATGAGTACCCTGAGGATGAAACTCCACTAGAGACCGAACAGGCAATAAGATCGTGTATCCTTGAGGTGTAGCTCGACAGAGCAGGCAATGGGGGATACAGTGTTTTGGGACTTGAAATAAAGTCCGACTGGAGGTGTAGCTCGGCAGAGCAGGCAATTATGATCTGAGGTGTAGTTCGACAACGTGGCTATGTGGCTTAACTTTGTGTTCCGCCACGTACAACGGAATCGGGTCTCCCCCGTTACCGGAAGGTGTTATTTGGGTATTAAATGGTATTATTTTATTATCCATGTTTCCGGTGACATGTTGTATATACGGATTTTATTCATGAGTTATGGGTCGAGTATTATGCCTTTCCGTGTCCGGGTGTTTCGGGAAATAAAGTCTTATCCGCAATTTTATAAATTAGGAGTTTAATTACTATTCACGTTTTGGGTGAGTTTGGGGTTGAAGTTGTTTTACGAAAGAATGTTTATGTTGGGTTGCTTGTTTTTAAAGGTGTGTGTTATTGGAAAATGAGTCGTTTAATATTAAAAGTAAATCATTTTGAAAGATAATGATTTAAATTGCATTCTTTCCTTTAACAAATATATTTGTTCATGTTAAAAACTCTTGAACTCACTAGGCGTTAGCCTAACCTTTTTATTTGTCGGCATGTGCATCAGGTTCTGGTTGGGGAATGGTACTAGCGTTTTTGTGAAGAGATGAGTGCTAGTTTCATGCACGAGTGAGATTGGTTTGGAGAAGTCTTCCGCGTTAGTTTTGAGGAGAGCAACTTGTATTGGGGATAAGTAGCACCCGACTTCGGTTTAGTCCTTGCTTAATACTGATGTCATTATTGTTGAGGTCAATTATAGAATTTTTCTATTGAGTTTTGATTCGTAGGAAGAAGTTTGTCTTCTATTTGATGTGATATCGAAAATTTTTATTAGTTGCTCTTACTAAATCTAAGGGTGTTACAAGAACCGAGGGTTTGTTCATGTGGAAGTTCCCATTTTAAAGGCCATGGATAGCGATTATGAGAAATTTCAAGTTTCAACAGATAAAGCTCCTTGAAAGCTCAATGAGAGGGGTGACCTGTTGATTCCTAGCTGGTGTTGAAAAATATGTATATAAACTTTTAAGTTTTGTTGTTTTATTTTTTAATGACCTAACTTCAAAAAACACATTTGTGTTTTTAAACTTTTAGGTTGATATTTTAGTAGACTTAGAGGTTGTTTACCCAAGCACTTACATGGTAAGCGTTTTACCATTAAGAATCAACCCTCTAACTTATTTTACCGAGTAAGATTGCATTGTAATCTATCGAAATGGTATCGTATGCAACAATTTACCTGGTAAAGATTACCAGGTAAAAGTTGTCACCCTCACTTACCGGGTAACACTACTAGAAAATGGCTTATCACTGACCAACTATTTCCGACGAACCTTATCCGTCGGTAATTACCGACGGAACACTGACGGAAAAATTAAATTTGCGATGGATAGACCATCCGTCGGTGATCCGTCGGTAAATATATATATTTCCGACGGATCACCGACGGATATAAAATTATTTTTTTTAATATTTAAATCCGTCGGAGATTTTAATAATTTAATAAAAAATAATTTTTTTCTGATGTCCGTCGGCAATTACCGACGGATTACCGACGAATTACCGACGGCGTACAGAAATCCATCAGTAATCCGTCGGTAATAAAGTTTGTGTATTTATGTATGTATGTATGTATGTACATCATGTATGTATGTATATATGTATGTATGTACGTATATGATCATGTATATGTATATATGTATGTATGTACGTATGTGATCATGTATATGTAATATGTATGTATGTACATGTACGTATGTGATCATGTATGTATGTATTTGATCATGTATATGTAATATGTATGTATGTACGTATGTGATCATGTATGTATGTATGTATGTATGTACATCATGTATAGTATGTATGTACGTACGTATCATGTGATCATGTATGTATGTATATGATATGTAGTTAGTATGTATGTACGTATCATATGATCATGTATGTATGTATATGATATGTAGTATGTATGTCTATAGATCATGTCTATGTCATGTGTGTATGTATGTATATATGTCTATGTATGTGTCTATATATGTATGTATGTATGTCTATGTATTGCTTGTATGTACATGTAGTGTATATTGTCTGTAGATGTATTATATACATATGTATTGCTTGTATTTATATAACACATATATGTCTGTATCATGCATGTCTATGTATGTGTGTACGTATATGTGTATGTATGTCTATAGATGTATTGTATACATATGTATTGCTTATATGTATATAGCACATATATGTCTGTATCATATATGTATGTATGTACGTATATGTGTATGTATGTCTATCTATACTATATTATAAAGCACGGATAAAAAACTCTTAAATACAAATTATTAGGCACAAGGTACATCATTTTATGCAAGATTTTAAAAATCTTTTAATTTACAAGTATCAAGGCACAAGATACATATTACTACTGCAGGCTTCTAACACCCACCAATTTGGTATGTGTAGGGTCTTCCTTTTATGCAGACATTTCCATGTATCATTATTAATTAATATATTATATTACTATAAATTTGTTTTAATTATATTTTTAAATATGTAATTGGTTATTTTTCTAGATGTCATTAAAATATATAAGATAATCATTGAATTCTAACAAAATACTTAATTTTTTTATATAAAAAACATTATATTATAAGCCTAAATTAAAAAAATTTATAAAAAAATATTATCACTTTCTCAAAATCATCCAAAATCGTACTGTAAATTGACAAAAAAAACAAAAAATAAAATGAAATATTAAAATCGTGATGTATCTTGCTGCATTGCGCGAGTACGCTTCTAGTAGATGTATTATATACATATGTATTGCTTGTATGTATATTGCACATAGGTCTATATCATGTCTATATATGTATGTTTGTATATATATGTATGTCTATATATATGTGTATAGTATGTATAAATATGTCATATATGTATGTATGAATGTATGTGTATATAACACGTTTGGTCCTTGATCTAACTGGAATTAACGGGAAAAGATAACGACCGTTAACTGTTTCCGTTAAGTCTAGTTACTTTAGGTGTATATATATGTATGTATGTATATATGTGTGTGTAACACATTTGGTCCCTGATCTAACTGGAATTAATGGGAAAAGATAACGGTCGTTAATTGTTTCCGTTAAGTCCAGTTACTTCAGGGGTATTTTAGTCAATTTAAATATAATTTGATAAATTAATTAATAATTTTAAATATAATTTGATAAATTAATTAATAATTTATTTAATAAATTGAATATTAAATAATATATGAGAATTTATTTAATAATTTATTAATTTAAAAGTAATTTATTTAATAAAAATAAAATCCGTCGGAAATGGAAATCCATCGGTGAATTTCCGAAATTTCTAGCCCTCTCCCTCTCGATCTCACAGAATCTCGATCTCTCAGTCTCTTCGTCTCTCCCTCTCAATCTCTCGATCTCTCCACGCCCTCTCCCTCTCGATCTCTCCATCTCTCCCTCTCAATCTCTCGATCTCTCCATCTCACCCTCTCGATCGACCACCGGCGACGACCACAGCCGTCGAACAGCCGACCACCGGCGACCACCACCTCCACAACCCTTGTCTCCGGCGATCCACCTCCATAGATTCGATTTAGGTTTGAGTTCTAATATGCTATATGTTTTTAACTTCTTGATAATCACTTCTATGTTAGGTTTTGATAGTTTGATAATCACTTCTCTGTTAGGTTTTGGAATCTGCTGCAATTTCCGTTAAGAAGGAGCTACAAAGATTGTTTAAAGTTTGGTCAGTGATACTACACTTTTAGTTTTAGTTGATTTTATGCTATTGTACCAATTTTGGGTACGTAGTGTTAAGTTTGAATATGTGTGTGTTTATGAATTAGTTTTAGTTGATTTTATGCTATTGAATATGTGTTTATGAAGTAGTTAAATTTGAATCTTTGTGTTTAGTTGATTTTATGCTATTTGATTAGTTTATTGTTTTGGATTAGTTTACCTTTTTGGGTGTGTACTGTTTGTGTTTATGAAACTATGAATGTTAATAAACACTAATCTTCCATGTTTATGAATCTGTGTGTGTTTATGAATATGCCATTACTAAAATAAATCTAGGGTGTAATGGTATGTAATATGATATTTTGGTATGATTTGGTTTAGAGTTTACCCGAAAAGCTTGATGATTTGGTATGATTTGGGATTTGATTATACTTGATTTTTTTTATTTTTTTATTTTAGTTGGGTTGCCAATTGTTGGGCAAACATTAGGTTGATATACGGAAATATTCATTTTATAGCCGTTATGCTGCCGAAATTTTAAAAAACATGTAGTGTTCAATAGACTTCTAACTTCGTTGACACCTACGGTTTGACTTTTAAATAGTCAAAACACCTTTCTTTAATTGTAACCTACGGTTTTGACTTTCCAATAGTCAAACCATTACACTTAGGTGTCGTTTGTTTTTTAAGAGATCTAAAGTCTGAAGTCTTATTTTAGTTATGATTAATAAGAGGTGGTGTGTAAAAAGGTCTGAACGATTCAGACTTAAGAGTCATTAAGAGGTTTTTTTAAAAAAAACAAACAACCCCTTAGAGTTTTAGAGTCATCTAAAACTCCTCTACACCTATGGTCTGACTTTCAAGAAGGCAAACCATTACATGTAGTGTTCAATAGACTTCTAACTTCATTGACACCTACGGTTTGACTTTTAAATAGTCAAACCATTACACGTAGGGTTTTAAACTTTCCAAAAGACCTTTCTTTGATTGTAACCTACGGTTTTGACTTTCCAATAGTCAAACCATTACACTTAGAGTTTTAGAGTCATCCAAAACTCCTCTACACCTATGGTCTGACTTTCAAGAAGGCAAACCATTACATGTAGTGTTCAATAGACTTCTAATTTCGTTGACACCTACGGTTTGACTTTTAAATAGTCAAACCATTACACGTAGGGTTTTAAACTTTCCAAAAGACCTTTCTTTGATTGTAACCTACGGTTTTGACTTTCCAATAGTCAAACCATTACACTTAGAGTTTTAGAGTCATCCAAAACTCCTCTACACCTATGGTCTGACTTTCAAGAAGTCAAACCATTACATGTAGTGTTCAATAGACTTCTAACTTCGTTGACACCTACGGTTTGACTTTTAAATAGTCAAACCATTACACGTAGGGTTTTAAACTTTCCAAAACACCTTTCTTTGATTGTAACCTACGGTTTTGACTTTCCAATAGTCATACCATTACACTTAAAGTTTTAGAGTCATCCAAAACTCCTCTACACCTATGGTCTGACTTTCAAGAAGGCAAACCACCTCTATCTTGATTATGTCGATTAACTACTTCTTTCTTTGTTGTAGTGGTTGAATATGTCGACAGATAGAGGATGGATGTATAGAAAGAACGACAGTCGGGGGTATCTTAGCGTTGACTATATTGTTGCAATGGACAGTTTTTTGGACTATGCCTATGTCGATGAAGGGACTGTTGAAAGGAAACCTACACGTGATGGGATAGTGCTTCGTATTAGATGCCCTTGTAAGAAGTGTCAAAACTTACGCTATAAAGAAAGGACTGACGTGAGGCTGCATTTGATGAAGCACGGTTTCATGCCTGATTATACCACATAGTGGGCACATGGTGAAACTTATTACCATAATGAAGGGCATCAAGACGTGGGTCAATCTTCTACTCCGGTAGTAGATCATAATAAAGGTTATGTTGAAATAGTGAACGATCACATTATACATGATGGCATGACATTGTAATCTTTGTTATTAATCAAACAGGTTGGTTAATCTTTTATGTGTTTGTGTCGATAAGAACTTGATTTATTGGAGACCGACAATTGGTATCAGAGCCTGAAAACAGATTCAGATCAAGTTTTTCAAAGAACGACTTTGTGTTCTTCATTTCAAAATCATTTTCAAGTTTAAGTGTATTTTAGGAGTTGAAATCGATCAGATTGTGATCGATTTGTGGTCTAGATCGTTTGGGTGTTGTTTAATTTCATTATAGAGATTTAATCGATTTCAATTTCGTGATTTTTGTGTCTGAGTTCTCGAGTTCAAAAACTCACTGTTCCATCGATCTTATTTTCAAAAAGTGATTTTTATTGGTTCAAAGGCTAGAAATCTGTTCTAGAAGTGTTTGTGGTCATTTGTTAGAATTTGGGACTGCTAATCGTTGTCAAACAGGGTTATTTGAGCGATCAGAGTCGATTTTTCGAAGCACAGGGACGAACTCGCGAGAGTTGTAGATTTGCGCCAGTTCATAGAGAGTCTTGCGCCACGTTCAGTTCGCGCAAACTCTTCTTTTGCGCCATCAACGTTTCACGCAAACCTCAGTTCGTACGACACGCTTCTCACGCAAAGTTTGACTTTTGCGCCACCTTCAAGTAGCGCAAATTGTGTTTTTTGCGCCAGTTCAATACTTAGAATCATGGATCTTGATGATTTCTTTGCTACACCTAAAGAGAAAAGTCTGTCACAGAAAGTTTCAGATCTTAAAGACCAGTATCAACTAGACCAGATGTCTATTTCAAAGGATTTTTTATCATCTAGAACTGATATGAAACCTCCTATTTCAGTCAGAGGAAAATATGAGCAGTGGAAAATCCATTTCTTAGACTTTATTGACAAACATGAATTGAATACTTATATCAGATTATCTTTGCAGGAAGGAATGATGAAAATTCCAACCAAGTTCAATTCTTTTCGACGAGCTTATGGATTTACGGAAATGAAAGAGGTTCCAGTATACCTTAATGAATACACAGATGAGCAGAGACGGAGACATGAAGCTAATAAATTTGCCAAAATTCTTATTTTGAAAGGAAGTTCGGAAGAGATTTCTATTCAAATAAATAGCAAATGGGCTACAGCAAAACAGTTATGGGATCAGCTTGAAGGTAAAACAAGATTGTCTCTAATAGAAAAGGTTAAGGTTTTGGAAGCTGAGAACTCTGCGCTAAAAAGAATGATTTCTTATTTGGAAGCTCAAATACAGAAGCAAGAGTCTGTTGAGATGAATGAGAAGAAATCAAAGGACTTGGAGAGTACAGATGCTAATCTTCAAAAGAAAATATCTAAGTTTGAGAAGAAGTTCTCAGATCTTTCCAAGAAGAGTATTGAAGAGAAGAAGGTGATTGAGCTTAAGAGATTAAAGCTTTCTCAACAAGTTAGTAACTTTGAGAAAGTAATCATTTTAGAAAGAGATCAGTTTGCCAAAGAGAAGAAGGCATTTTATCAGAAAAACGTTGGATTCTTAAAAGAGATATCACATGGAAGAAAGGGTGCAAAGAAGGAATTTGAAAAGGAGAGAAGCACCTTTGAAGCTGCAATTAGAAAGCTTAATGCAAAGCTATCTGAAATTTCTAAGTATGCACAGAAAGAGAAGAAAAAGAAGTGTGAGCTTGAGACGAAGATTGATCTTATTGTCAAAGAAAGAAACAGTTATTCTTCAAAGATTAACGAGCTTGAAAAGATTATTTCAATGGTGGTGGTGACTGAGCACAAGACTCCAGAGTCAATTATCCACTCACCTAGAGATGATTCAACTGATTCGGAATGCTCTTTCAAGTCAGCTGCAAGTTCAACATTCAAACCTGTTTCTTCAAAAAGGTCAGTTAAATCTTCTAATCAAATTCGTAATTCTAACCTTTTCTTTGATAGAAATACAGATGGTTCAGGTACACATCAAAGAAGGAGAAGTACCTACAAAGAAGTTGAACTGGTCTGGAACAGAAACCAGTTGAAGCAAAGAAGAAATATGAGCTGAAATGTAAAAACTCATATGTACATACGCCTAATGCCAAGAAGAACAATGCGCATAAAGGTAAACCTGATTTTGTCTACACGAGAGATAAATTAATCAGTTTGTCAGGTAAGAAATTCTATTGTTCTTATTGTCGTACACATGATCCTGTTCATAAGACTAGTGACCATTACTTGTATGGTTCTTACTCAGTTACCCCCATAAGAACTGCAACTAACACTCATGGACCCAAATACCAGTGGGTACCAAAGAAAAGGGATAATTCTGTGTTGCAGGCACCTACTGTCAAGGGGGAGTAGGAGAAAGAAGGCTCTTGAATACAACAGTTCAAGACCCAGACATCAATGTCAAAGAGGCTTCTAAGTAAATCATCTTAGAACCCGTACTTCAAAAGATCTATGACTTCTAAACACAACAGTTTAGGACTCGTACTTCAGTGATCAAAAGACCTTACTCCTGTGCTGATAAGAGATTGTACTCCAATACTCGAATGAGGAAATCAACCTTCAAGGGGGAGTACATATTTGTCTGAAATTTTAATGCATATCTTTTTAACTGACATATTTTTGGATGCATAATTTCAGGGGGAGTAAAAAGGTGATGACTTCTGATTATTTCTGATCAGAACTCGTACTCTCATTGTTTTTCTGCTTTTTGTCATTTTAATTTAAGGGAATAAATTTGCTTTGACTATGACATAAGACTTTTACAGTTTTTGAGAGATGCTTACATGTTCTTATCTTTATGACTTTAAGCTTAGCTTCATGAGATGTAAGATCGCACGTAAAGGTATAATCCTTTATCTTAATCTCATATATGATTGAAAGAAGGACAACTTTCAATCATAGAAAACATTGTTCTTAAAAGTTCAAACACTTCCCGAATCTCAAACCAATTTCATGAATTGGAAGTGTGACTTTAAATGTTTTCAAGATAAAATTTGTACTTTAACTGATAAAGTTAAACCATTTTGAGCATCATATGCTTTATAGGAAAACATCGGATTTCATTGTGCTAGGACTTAACACAACTTCTATGGATACACTTTAACCAGTGTTTCCTACCCAATAGGTTAATCCATAGTGATTGAGTGTGAGAAATCAAAAGAAATGAGTGTGGATTGTGTGATGAGGTATATCAGAAAAAGAGTATTTGGTTAGAGAAAGCTTAATGTTTAAAAAGAAAGAGGGTGTGAGAACAGAGTTAAAAGAATATCAGAACTCTGCGCCAACTACTTTCTGAGTCGGGCAGCCACATTTCTAGTGTTTCACATTTCTTTGGTGAACATTATTGAAACAGGCAACTAGCCCATGCCAACTCTTGATCAAACCTCACCAACTACTCATTTTCTTCTTAACAAGAAAGTGTTTCACATTTTCAAAGAGGACGCAACACATTTACTATCTGATTTTCATTTGGAAAATCTGGATATTGAAAAGAAGGAAGTCTGCCCCACCTTCGCACTTCACTCATGCACATTGAGTCTGTGTTTAACTTACTGTTGTCTCAGTAGTTTACACAATTTTGAGCCTATAAGCAATCATCCGTGCTTAATTCTTTCTATCACACGCACGAACACATAAGGAATTTGTTTCTTTGTCATAACGTTCATAGAATTTACCTTTGTGGTGTTTCGATGATTGAATGGAATCCCTGGGGGAGTCAACATCAAAAATCTCCTTTCCAATGTGTATTCGTTACACACAGTGACTTAGTGTTACTAACAGGAATTTTAACTGATTCATTTGTTGTTTTAGGTGTTACACGATTATTTTGTCTGGATTTGCAAATATCTGGATGAATATCTTTTGAATTGACGAATCAGAGGCTCCAAATGAAAGACATTTCTTACTCATGTTTTGATGAACTCGTTTCTCTATTCATCAAAAAGGGGAGAACCTAAAGCTTGAAGAAATGTCCATTACAATTATAAGTTGTGTCTTAAAAGACATTGGAAAAGAGAAGAGTTAACTAAGAAATGCGAGAGATCAAAGTATTCTGAAGACATGCTGATTTTAGAGAAATTTTCTTTGAAGATACTTTGCTAAAGCATTCTGAGCTAAAACCTGGAGATTATTACATATGGAAGACAGAGAAGGAGATTGCATCTTCTGAGCTGAAAAAGAAGACTGAATTGCTAAAAAAAATTTAGTAATGATCTTGATCCAAAGGGGGAGATTGTTAGCGCACAGATCTATTGGATTCAAGATCATCCAATCTGAAGATCCAATCTGAAGCTAAAGCCGGAAAGTCGACTCTTAACATAAGTCTAATGTCGTTTGTAATAAAATGTCAAAGTTTAGTTTTTAGTATTTTATTATTATTTTTAAATATCTAAGTTATTAGATATTAGTTAGATATTATATTTTAGATATTAAGTTAGTGTGTTAGAGAAGCTAAGTAATCAGATCACATTCAACACACACACTCACGGTGTAAATCAGAGAGAAAAAGTTGAAAGCTTCAAACCGAACAAACATTAACCATTGTAATCTTTGTTATTAATCAAACAGGTTGGTAAATCATATGTGTTATTGTTTTGATAAGAACTTGATATATTGTGGACCGACATTACCGGTTTCGGAATCACTCATAATTGGGTGAAGAGAAGCATCTTTTGGGAGCTGCCATATTGGAAGACGTTGTTAATCCGACACAACCTGAATGTCATGCACATTGAGAAGAGCGTCTTTGAGAATCTATTTAACACTGTCATGGACACATCAAAAATGAAAGACAATATAAAAGCAAGGAGGGATGTATAGATTTATTACAACCGATCGCAGTTGCACATTGCCACGTCAGGCAATAAAGTAGTGAAGCTGAAGTCGTCGTACACTTTGACGAAACAACAAGTAAAACAAGTATGTGAATGGTTGAAGAGACTGAAGTTTCCGGACGGGTATGCTTCGAATATTGGGGGTTGTGTAAACATGGCAGATTACAGCTTTTATAGCTTCAAGAGTCATGATTGTCATGTGTTTATGCAATGATTGCTTCCTATTGCGTTACGAGGGATGATATCGACTCCCATATAGGATGCGATAACGGAGTTATGCACATTCTTTCGTGTAATATGTCAAGGGTGTTACACTTAGAAGACTTGATTCCATTGCAAACAAGTATCGTTCAAACAACTTGTAAGTTGGAAAAAGTCTTCCCGCCCGGATTCTTTGATTCTATGGAACACTTAGTGATGCATTTGACTCGAGAAGCCATAAATGGTGGGTCGGTCCAATATAGGTGGATGTATCTTTATGAGAGGTAAATGAACTTTTCCATTCAAATACTTTTCATTCAAATACTTACCTATTTATTTTCTAACATGTATTTCAATCGTTGTTTAGGAAACTTGGGTCGTTGAAGAGGACTGTTAGAAACAAAGCAAGGGTGGAGGGGTCTATCGTTGAGTCTTATCTAGTAAATGAACTATCCACCTATTGCTCCCTATATTTTGATCCACAGGTAGAAACTCGTCATAATCACGAGTCACAAAACTTTTCCCCAGATATTCCTAGTTCTTCAGGAATAGACGATCGCTTGAGCATATTCAAGGTTCCATCTCGTAGATTATTCAAGAAGGGGGGGAAAAGACCATCTTGACTCAAGCCGAGATTCACAAGATCCATACATATGTGTTGTTGAATTGTGAAGAAGTTCGACCTTTTCAATGGACCTTCGATGAGTGGATACGACAAAGAGAACCTCATCTTGATGTAGTTGCACGGGATAAAGCTCGGGATGAAAGGTTTTCTACTTGGTTCGAACAACACGTGAGTACAAAAATATGAAATTTACGTATGTAATGTTACTCATATGTAATTTATTTCTTATTTGTGGTTTTATAGGTCATGCTCGGATCAGGCGATTTCTCCGACCATTTGAAATCCCTAGCACGTGGACCAGGCTGATATGCTTGGTCGCATAAGGGATATTTTGTCAATGGTTACAAGTTTCATATGGTAACACATGCTGCTAGGCGTGTCACACATAATAGTGGCGTATATGTGAGAGGATCTTGTTATGACGACTCCGAGTTTGACTATTACGGATTGTTGGATGACATGTTAGAGGTAGAGTATTACGGTGTGGGCTATTGTGTTGTGTTCAAGTGTACATGGCTTGATAGTCCAGAGGGAGTTAGAGTCGACCCGAAACATGGGTTGGTTGATATCAAATACAAGTCTAGACTCAGAGGTGAGGACTATTATATCCTAGCATCACAAGCGGAACAAGTGTATTACACACCCTATCCTTCAGAAAGTAAGGATTTAAGGGACTGGTGGGCAGTTGTAAAGACCAAAGCCCGTGGAATATATGAAGTTGCAAAAAGGGCTATCGATGTGTTGGATGATGATAACGTGGATGGAGAACCGTTCTTTCAAATCAACGAACGGGTAAACTCATAATACAAACAATTGGGTAAATGAGGACCTCAATTCTGTCCCTCTTGTCACTAGGGAGCTCAACGTAGTTACCACAAATGACGAAGCTAGCGAGGAAGATGCATCAGATCACGAAGCTAGCGACGAGGAAGAAGAATTTGAAGACGTGGACGATGATGAAGATAACGAAGACGAACTTGTGTTATCTGATCACTCGTCTAATAACTAGTGTGCCTTTCTTATGTAGACATTTTGTGTTAACCATTCTCTATGATTTATGTATACTTATATCATTTATGTAGACATTTTCGTGTTAAACATTCTCTATTTTGCCGTTCTTATGTAGACATTTTTGGGTCTTATGATTTATGTACACTTATATCATTTTGTGTTAACCATTATCTATTTTTAGATGTCGAGACGCCCTTCTAGGGGTAGTAAGGGTAGTAGGGGTAATATGGGTAGGGGCAGTAGCAGCTCCGCCGGGTGTAGTGACCCCCACGCCGATGAGTTCACCGATGACGGACTAGATCAGATCCAGTATGATGACGGACTAGCAGCGGGCTCGAGGGTTAGAGGCCCAAATATGGCATCACAGACGCCCCAGCCGAGTCAGCGACCGCCACTTTTGTTGTCTGAAGCGGGCGGGTAAGTAGATGTGATATATTATTTATTCTAGTACATAATAAACCGATCCTAATGTTTTTTATGTTGTATATTTTGCAATTGTGAATGTTTAGGGACAAGTCGGCAATCCGGAGGGTCGTTGCCGTCTTCAAGTCCATGTTCGATGGTCCGTAGGCTCATTTTAGAGATGTCCCCGATGAGCACTATCCACGGATGCTGGATCGTTTACGGGTAGGTATTTTACTCTATTTAACTAATTGAGTGGATTTATGTTTACTTAATCCAAACAATGTGTTTGCAGTTATATTATAGTTGGCCTCCTGAGATGGACGCCGACGTAGTAGCTGCATTCTGGCATATCCTAAATAATAGGTACGCGGACATGATGAGAGATATCCGTCGCTTCTCCCAGGAAAGGGCTTTATCCATTGATGGTGTCCAGTTCGACGGACGTAACTACACGATTCTTGCCGCACACCCTCCAGAGTGGATCCGGAGTGAGTTTTGGGTCCAGATGATTGAGCAGGTTTGTTTTGTTTTGAATACTTGAATCTGGTTGTACTAGGATTTATATTGATTTATGTCTTCTTTTTAACAGGTATGGAACACTGATGCGTTCTGGCGTGTATCTGCGGTCAATACGGCCAATCGGGCCACCGAGTATGAGGGGATGACATCCAGACACTGTACTGGATCTATTAGTACCGCTATGCATCGGGACCGCATGGTAATTTATCATACACTAGACTAAATGTATATAATTGATTAATATATGTATATACATGATTTTATTACCTACTAACAATTAAGTTGTCTATTGTAGAGAGATGCATGGGGTCGTGAGCCTACCAGTGACGAGGTTTGTGAGGCTACACACTACACCAACAGGAAGCTTGTTCCGGGTGTGAATGGTCAGTCCACGGATCCTACGATCTATGTTTACCTAAAGGCGGCTCATATGGTGGTAAGTTCAATTATGCATGGCTAGATATTTGTTTGTTTTATAAGATAGATATAAGTTATAGCAAACTTAGTTTGGGTTGCCGTTATTGGGCAGACGATAGGATTGTTTTGATAAAAGCAGGTCATGGATATATATGTTCAAATTACAGTTGAAATGATGCCGAATTTTCTATAGGTTAGTTGACTTGACAATGTCTAATTTGGTAAACTGTAGGATAACTACCATCGGATTAGGAGGGATGAGTACCCGGACTTACCTGCCGGCACTGTACCTCCCAATGACGCCGAGTTGTGGGAGCGTAGTGTCGGAGGACGGCGTAAGGGCCGTATTTTTGGATGGGGGACCAGTCAGGATCCCTATTATGCTATGATCGGTGATTCAGGTGCCAGTTCGAGCGGGAGCATGAGCGTCCGTCACGATGAGGAGGTATGTTTGTCAAATGTTGTTTAACATTGTCAATCATATGTTTGTTAAATGTTGTCTAACATTGTTCTATATATGTTTGTCAAATGTTGAATTTCAGTTGAATGAGCTGAGACAGAGGGTAGAGAGAGAGGAAGAAGAGAGGAGGCGGATGCAGGAGCGAATAGAGAGAGATGAAGAAGATAGGAGGCGGATGCAGGAGCGATTAGATCAGTTTGAGGCGTTCATGAGGAAGTTTACAGATCAGCACCCCTTTCCCCCTCCATAGGATTACGTTTTTGTAATACGTTTATGCATTTATAGATATTAAACGACGGTTTTGTACAGTTTAAAACTTAGTATTAATTAAAAATTGGCAGGTTTTGTACAGGTTAAAAATTGGAATTTTTTAATTTTTAATTATTTTTTTAAAAAAAATTAAAATTACCGACGAATTACCTTTTTAATTTAATTTTAATTTATTAAATATCCGTCGGAAATACGTTGCTAAATTCGTCGGAAATAATCCGTCGGTAAATGGAGATCGTCGGTGATCCGTCGGAAATAATCCACGCTGTCGGTGACCATCGGTGATCCGTCAGAAAAGTTAGCCATCGGTAATATCCGTCGGTGATCCGTCGGTAATCTGAACGCCGACCACATCTATACCGACGTCCATTTACCGACAGATCACCGACGGATTTTACTTTTACCGACGGATCACCGACGGATTTGTCCGTCGGTGATAAGCATCAATTTTGTAGTGTAAGACTCCATCATTATCATTGCTCTTACGAAATAAGATTCTCGGTCATTGTCATGTTTATTCGGTAAGGTAAATGATCCATTAAGTAAGATTCACGGCTTCCGCTGCATTGTGCGGGTACACAATTAGTGTGTGTGTGTGTGTGTGTGTGTAGACGAAAGTGAGAAGGTAAGAAGGGATTTGGACCCTTGATCATTTTTAATCTCCAACCCACCCATGAATCACGCTTCATACGGGGATTGATCCGGTGCATCTCATCCTAATGTATGCAATCCAAGGATGGAGAAACATAACTTTTGAAATGGTAATATAAAATAACGGAATCTAGATTAAAATCATGTCGTGTACCCGACCAACGGACGGGTATAACACTAGTTGTATAAGGAGGACATAGGTGAACGGTGAGGGGAATGTTGTGGTGGCCGGAGTTGAGGGAGGAGGGAGGGCGCCGGAGAAACGTCGGAGGTCAGGACTGGGAATTGTCGATGAGTTTTATGTTTTTTTCTTTTCATAAAATGTTTTTTATAGTTGTACGATAAATGATTATATCTGAAAATTGATAAATTGACTATTTTACCCTTGATTTAACGGAGATAAAATTAATAGTGTTAGGTCCAGGGAGTCATCTATAACAAAAATGAAACCATAATGACCATCCATGTAATTATTTTGTTTGAGGACCCAATCCAAATTTTCATATAACCACATAGATAAGATCTGTAATTTACTCTATTAAAATACATAATCATATATTAACTAAAATACATTAAAAATATGTTCTTTTTTTACAAATTATATCATTTATGACCGCCTCGTTAATACCTTCTATTAGTGTTATATTGTTGAGCTGTTAGTTTTGAGCTGTTAGTTGTTGGTTATTAGTTCAGCGTGTTGTTTGTTATCAGTTGAGTTGTTAGTTTTATTTATCTCTGTTTTGTACTATAAATAGGGTTTGTATCACCTCTTTTGAAGAGATAAGAAATGAAATACAATTAGAGAGAAAAACATTTTTATTCTCTCTCTATCCTCTCTCTCTCTCTCTCTCTACTTTTCTATCTGTTTTTCAATCTTTCTCTCTCTTTTCTTTCCTATGCAACATTACAGAAAACTTTATGGTATCAGAGCTTTACCACTTACCAGTAGCATTCCTTTCTCGGATCAGTAGTTGTTCTTGTGTTCAGAAATGGCAGAAAGTACAGGAGCAACAGTTTCAAATTCAAGTTTGAATCAATTTTCTATAGCAAGCATTACAAATTTTGTCTCCGTGAAACTCAATGGAGAAAATTACTTGAGTTGTAAACATCAGTTACTCACAATCCTCAAGACTGTTGGACTCTCAAAACATGTAAGTCAAAACTAATCTTCACCATTAGAGACTGATTCAAATTTTGAGAGTTGGTGCAAAGCAGATAACTATGTATCTGCATGTATAAATGCTACTCTTGATCCTTCTATTGCTCATCTAGCCATTAATACCGAGTCTGTCTTCAGTTTATGGAAGATTCTTGAAGAATCGTATCTACAACATGCTTTTGCAAAGAAATTTCAACTCAAATCTCAGTTTCAAACCTTGAAACAGGGATCGTTATCTGTTACAGCCTATTGTGATTCTATTAAAAAGGTTTCAGACTCATTAAGATCCATAGGTAAAGTCATATCAGAAAGTGATTTAGTTCTGCAAACATTACAAGTTCTGAATCCTACTTTTAATTCCTTTGTGTTGAATGTTGAAAACTCTGAAGTTGTTCCAAGTTTTGCACAACTCAGATCTAGACTTCTTGTCTATGAAGAAAGGCTGAATCATCAATATGAAAACTCGCATCCAGTATCTGCAATGAATGTAAATGTTTCAGCACCACCAAATATTGGATTTTCCAAACAGAATCAAAATGAAATTGTTTGTCAAATATGTCAAAAATCTGGTCATGATGCCTCTCGTTGTTTCTTTCGATACACTCCAACAGAATCAAGAGGAGTACGCAATGGTGGAAGAAACAACAGCAGCGGTGGTCGTATGTGGAGAGGCAACAGTGGTGGACGAAATTCGTTTCGTGGAAGAGGAGGTTATTTTCCAAACTTTGGAAGAGGAAATCATGGTGCTAATATTGCTTCACAGATGCATATGTACGGTAATAGTATCCTTGGTGATGAAAGAAACTTTTGGAACCCTAATTCAGATCAGAATCTATCTTCACGTGCTGTTTATCCAAATGTGGGTGCTACTGGGCTGGGCTAAACTATGATCCACAAATCTTTGGGCTTAAGTTTCCAAATACACCAAATAATGTTGCTGCTAATTTTGGGCAAAAACATTTTGCACATTGGGCTTCACAGCAACAACAATTTTCTGCCCATAATAATTTTGGTGGTTTTTCTGCTCAACCTGATTCTTTTTCAGATGTTTATGCTACTGTGGATTCATGGATACCAGATTCAAGATCTACTGCTCATATGACTTCAGATCCAAATTTAGTTCATGGAGCTCAGGTCTACACCGGTTCCAACAAAGTGATAGTCGGTAATGGTATGGCTCTTTGCATAACTCATATCGGTCATTTTAAAATCAATTTACCCCAATGTTCTCTTATTTTAAAAAATGTTCTTCTTGTTCCTGGACTCACAAAAAATCTTTTATCTATCACTCAACTTGCTCGTGATAATCCCATCATTGTTGCTTTCTCATCTTATGGATTATTTGTTCAGAGTTTGACAGGAACAATACTCCACCACATTCCGCTTAGCCTACACAACATATACTCATTGACCGCTACTCTCTCGAGAAATTGTTGGCATCACAGGTTAGGACATCCATCTGATTACGTCTTCACCAAACTTCCATTTCCTTGTACTTCAAAGATAAATAAAAATAGTTGTCATGCTTGTAACATTTCAAAGAGTACTCGAATTCCTTTTCATGTATCTGAATCACGTAGTAATAATCCATTACATATAATTCATTGTGACATATGGGGTCCAGCTCCTATTGTTTCTCGTTCCGGTTTTCGCTATTTCATCACTTTTATAGATGACTTTAGTCAATTTACTTGGATGTA
Source organism: Arctium minus (assembly GCA_954870635.1). Taxonomy (NCBI): domain Eukaryota; kingdom Viridiplantae; phylum Streptophyta; class Magnoliopsida; order Asterales; family Asteraceae; genus Arctium; species Arctium minus. The sequence continues at coordinate 43,407,387 of OX941088.1, read as the reverse complement.
TCCTTTAACACATCGCTCTCAAGCTTTTGATTCTTTTTGACATTTCAAGAAACACGTTGAAAATCTTTTCTCAACTTCTATCAAATATTTTCAATGTGATGGTGCTTTAGAACTAACTCAAGGTCAAATGGGTAATTTTCTTTCCGAGTCCGGTATTATTTTGCGTATCTCATGTCCTTATACTCCTCAACAAAACGGAGTGGTTGAAAGAAAAAATCGACATTTATCTGAAATTGCTCGTGCCTTGTTATTTCATGCCCATTTACCCAAATTTTTTTGGTATGATGCATATGCCACTGTAGCGTTTTTAATAAATCGCTTACCATCACATACTTTATCTCATTCCTCACCATTTGAATTATTGTTTCACAAACTACCAGATTATACGAATCTTCGTACTTTTGGTTGTTTGTGTTACCCATTTCTTGGAAACACTCGTGACGATAAGTTGTCACCAAAATCTGTTGCTTGTGTATTTCTTGGCTATGCTCCATCACATAAGGGGTATCTTTGTTATGATTTCAAACTCTCCAAAATATACATGTCTCGACATGTTGTTTTTCATGAGTCTATATTTCCTTTTCAGTCACCAATTTCTTCACAGTCGTCTACCTCTCCGGTTGTTCTTCCATCTTTCCCTATTTCTACTCCGAATTCTTTTGAGTTCTCGCCAACCGTTGATTCTTTTCCTTCTGAGCCTGAGTCTAGTAATCCATCTTCTGTTCCTCATGTTACCCAACCTGTGCATCCAATGGTGACTCGAACTCGAGACAATACTCGAAAACCAAAATCATTTCCTGATCATGTTCTTTACCATGTTTCATCTGAACCTGTTCCAAACACTGAACCTTCTTCGTTTTCCAAAGCCTAAAAATGGCCGGTTTGGTGGGATGCAATGAAATCAGAAATTGCTGCACTTCATTCTAATAGAACTTGGCAGCTAGTTCCTGCACCTCCGTGTGCTAATATTGTTGGTTGCAAGTGGGTTTATCGTATTAAAAGAAATCCAGATGGAAGTGTTAGCCGATATAAAGCCCGTCTTTTTGCTAAGGGGTTCTTGCAAACCGAAGGTATTGATTACACTGAAACTTTCAGCCCCGTAGTTAAGCCCACCACTATTCGTTTGGTTCTTTCGGTTGCGTATTCTCGAGGTTGGGATATTAGACAAGTGGACGTTAACAATGCATTCTTACACGGTGATTTGACGGAAACCGTTTATATGGCACAACCTCAAGGTTTTGTTGACACAAATCGTCCTCATCATGTGTGTCTTCTTAAGAAAGCTTTGTACGGCCTAAAACAGGCTCCTCGTGCATGGTTTTCTAAACTCTCTAATGCTCTTGTTGGTTTTGGGTTTGTACAGTGCACCTCGAATACTTCCTTATTTGTCTATAACAAGTCAACCGTTACTGCTTACGTGTTGATCTATGTTGATGATATTATCATCACTGGGAACTCCTCTCAGTTTATTGCTGATCTCATTCAGAAACTTCATCAACGATTCGCTTTGAAAGATTTGGGAAAGCTGAATTATTTCTTGGGAGTTCAAGCAAATTTTACTGATAAAGAACTACATCTATCCCAACGCCGGTACTTGCTCGATTTACTTAAGCGTACCGAGATGCATACATGTAAACCATTGTCTTCTCCGGTCTCTCCCGGTCGTCAGTTGTCTAAATACACCGGTATTCCTTTAAAAGATCCAACCTTATATCGGAGCACCGTAGGAGCTTTACAATATTTGGTACTCACCAGACCTGAGATATCATATGTTGTTAGTAAAGTTTCACAATTTCTTCATTGTCCCACGGATCGACATTGGATAGCGGTAAAGAGAATACTACGGTATTTACGTGGTACCAGCACTCATGGATTGGTGTTTCAGCGCTCTTCAAGTGTTGTTATACACACTTATGCCGATGCTGATTGGGCAGGATGCCCCGATGATCACCGATCCACAACTGGATATAGTGTTTTTCTCGGACCAAACCTCATTAGTTGAGCTCCAAGAAACAACATATTGTTGCTCGTTCAAGTACCGAAGCTAAGTATCGAGCTCTTGCCCATGCCGCTGTTGAATTACGTTGGTTGTGTTCTTTAATAAAAGAGCTTCATATTAGTCTTCCTTGTGCTCCTACTATTTGGTGTGACAATCTTGGTGCTACTTATCTGGCCGTCAATCCTGTTTTTCACCAACGGACAAAACACATCGAGATTGACTTGCATTTTATTCGGGACATGATTTTATCCGGTACTCTATGCGCTCGGTATGTACCGACAAATGATCAAATAGCCGATCTTCTGACTAAAGGTCTCAGTTCCTCTCGATTTGCTCAACTACGTTCCAAGCTTCACATTAAACCCAATGTTTCACTTGAGGGGGGATGTTAGTGTTATATTGTTGAGCTGTTAGTTTTGAGCTGTTAGTTGTTGGTTATTAGTTCAGCGTGTTGTTTGTTATCAGTTGAATTGTTAGTTTTCTTTATCTCTGTTTTGTACTATAAATAGGGTCTGTATCACCTCTTTTGAAGAGATAAGAAATGAAATACAATTAGAGAGAAAAACATTTTTATTCTCTCTCTATCCTCTCTCTCTCTCTCTACTTTTCTATCTGTTTTTCAATCTTTCTCTCTCTTTTCTTTCCTATGCAACATTACATAAAACTTTACCTTCAAAATGAACTCAATATTAAATATTTTTGGATTTAATAATATTATAAAATACCATAATTTTGGTTCTTTCTTTGGTTTTGGAAATAATATTTAAGTTTGGGTTCCTTCTTTAGGTTTGAAATAAGATTTAACTTTAGGTTTTATTGCTTTTATAAATGCAATTGTATTTTAATATTAAATCTCATTCATGAATTTGGATATGAAATCAAATACAACCTAATTTCATTCATTAATTAAATCAGAAAAAAAAAAACTCGATTTTATTCTTGAAATCAGAACAGAACCCGAAAATTAAATAGTAGTGGTTTCATATCTTTTTTAAGTCGGTAAAATAATAAAATAGTGGTGATTTCATGTTTCATTACTTAAATAATATGTTTATTGAATGAAAACCAACAAAAAAACAGGTGATATGCTTCACTGTACTCCATTAATGACATAAAGCAAAAACGCATAGTACAAGATCAACAAAAAAAAATTGAAGATATATTTTCTAAAAGATATAAATAAAAAATCTCATCAAAAAAGGTAAATGATTTCATTCGATAACTACCACAATTAAACCATATAAAACTTTAAAAGATTATAAATCTCTTAACCAATATTTATGGAAACGTTCATTTATTATTATTTAAATATTTATGGATGATAATATATTAGAGTTTACTAATAATAAATTTATAATCAATGTTTTATTTTAGGAAATATTCTTTAGATTAAATGGACATTTATTTATTATTAAGGTTTGCAAAATTTGTATTTGAAAATAGTAATTACTCGTATTAATTAAATAAATACAACACCCATGATCGATCTTGGAAACAGGCTCTATCTTGGTATAATCTTTTAGCATGTAACAGGAGAATTTGTCAATTTTTCTTACCATCTGCATAGTATAGAAAAAGAATCGTGTGAGAACGGAAGAAACGATCTGGATTCTTGATAACTTTTAATCTCAAATTCACCCATGAATATATTGTGCTTGATATATGGTGATTAATTCGGTGCATCAATCTTGGTACATCTAATCTTAATGTGCATCCAAGGACCGGAACCCAACCCGCATAGTATATATATATATATATGACTTGTAATTTACGCAATAAAAGTTGTACCTTATAATATGGATTTCGTGATGATTCTAGTATCAAGAAACTCTTTAACTAAAGCAAGGGTTTGTTTGAGAAACTCACTTTTATGTTTCCAGATTTTAACATAGGACGTGAAATCATGAGTTGTACCTTATTTAGTAAAACTTATAAGTTCGATCTGGATTTGTTTTAATTAACTTTGAAAAAAAAACTCCTTTTTTGTTTCTAAAATATTTCAACGTTGAAATCATGCAATAGTGATTTGTAACTCATGCATCGAAAGTTGTACACTGACCCAAAATCCTGAAAACACAAACCAACAATTACGTATTTGCTACTTGAGCCACGTACAACCGGTTTTTTAAATATATTTTATACACCCACAAAACTTGGCTTAAACCCTAACTATATATAGATAGGGTAAACAAATTAACAAGCATTATGAACTTGTACCTTATGCAGTAAAAGTTGTACTTTGACATGGGTTGTTTGGTGATTCTAATTAACACAATTTTTATTGTTGCACTCTATATGTTTCTTGGCATATTCTTGGCTGCAGACTGCATGTTGTACGCCATTGGACTCAACTTTTTGCCGGTTTCGACCTTCTCGTTGATCTGTGCGAGTCAGCTTGCGTTCAACGCGTTCTTTTCGTACTTTCTTAACGGGCAAAAGATCACTCCTTTGATTATCAATTCGCTTGTTCTTCTCGGCGTTTCGTCTACGCTTCTCGTGTTCCAGACTGATTCTGAACGGACTGCGAAAACGTCTGAAAGGATGTATGTGATTGGGTTTGTTTGCACGGTTGCTGCTTCTGCAGGTATAGCGTTCTTTGAACTTTTAATTCCGTTTAAAATGCAACAATATCGGGTTTATAGGATTTATAATTAAGTTTACTGGATTAAACAATTGTTTGTCAAATAAAACGTATTAGTTAGTTTTTTATATGACATTACAAAAAGATTGGTCCTATGAAAGAACTAACATGACACTTTATTTCAAAAAAAAATCTGGAAGGATATCCTATTTTATGCCTAAATTAATCCCGACAATTATGACAGCAAGAAATCATCCCTCAGTAGCCACAATTGTTGTGTACACCTAGATTCGAACCCTAAGCAAATGGGATATTCCACCACATCCCCCGAGGCCTTAACCACTATGCCACAACCCTCGTGGTTCAATTTATTTCAAAATTTTATTGTTCTAAAAAACTTGTTAAAATACCTAAATACTTCGTAACATCCCATCACAATACATTTACACAAGATGCAAAAGGTCTTATAAAGTAGTTTATTTGGTCATTTAGAAAATTTTGACGCTCCATAAAGCTGATTTTATTGTGTAGTGTTGTTTGGTGTTTAAAGTTAAAGTGTACATAATTTAACAGGTGATTGTAACGTGCAGGGTACGGGTTGATGCTTTCAGTAATGCAGCTCGGTTTTCAGAAGGTTCTGAAATCGGAAACTTACAAGGCGGTATTCAAAATGATCGTGTACCAAAACTTGATAGCGAGTGTCGTAATCGTGGTGGGACTATTTGCTAGCGGCGAATGGAAGAGTATAGCAGTAGAGATGGAGGGTTTCGAGTCTGGAAAAGTTTCGTACGTAATGAATCTGGTATGGACGGCCATCTCGTGGCAGGTTTTCGCCTTCGGTTGCACGGGATTGATCTTCAAAGTTTCGTCTCTATTCTCCAATGTGATTAGTACTTTAGGTGTCCCGATTGTGCCAGTTCTCGCGGTCGTGTTTTTCCACGAAAAGATGAACGGAGTGAAGGTGATTGCTCTGTTGTTGGCAATATGGGGGTTTACATCGTATATTTATCAACATTACCTCGATGACTTGAAGGAAAAAGCCGAGACCAGAACCGAAAATTGTGAAGTTGATCATCTTGCGTAACTGTAAGAGGTGGTTATATAAATGTAGCAGGTGCATATATAAATTAAATGGTGGTATGATAGTAAAAAAAAATTGATGTGTCGACGTTTTATTGGAAGAATATAAAGAGAAAAGGGAAGGAGTAAAGGGTTAATAACAAGAGTAGGATGTTGCATAAGATTACATGACAGATAGCCACAGTTTTTGTTAGGTTTCGTTGTTATTATTGTTGTTACTTTAATTGGAACATTTTAATATGTTTTTGGAACAATTGTGTTATTTTTATTCGAACAATTATATTGGGCGATTAATTAATTTATAATATTTAGTAATATTTTATGTTTTTAGCAGTTATTTTTTAAATTTATAGGATTTTTCGATTATTAAATTAAAAAATAGAATTTTTTTTTGGGACTGAACTATTTTCCGGCGGATTTCCCGCGAAATAATCTATCTGAAATTGTTTAATTCTTTTTTAAAAAATTATTATGATTTAGAAAATAAAAATTCGGTGGAATTTTCCGACGGATATTATCCACTGGAAACTTTATTTGTTTTTTTTAATTTTATTTTCAAATTTTATTTTTTAAAGAATTTATTTAATTTTCAGGTGGAATAATATGCCGGAGATCCGTCAAAAATTAATTAGTTCAAATTAAGTTAATTATTAAATTAATTAAGAAAATCAATTTTTTTTCAAATGAAAGTTCTCACGGAAAAGTGCAGCCGGAAATCCGTCTGAAAACTCAGATCCGCAGCTAATTCTACCGGATTGTTTTTTCCAGCGGTCAAATTCGCCAAAAACTTTAATTTCCAGCGAATTTGACCGCCGGAAAAACTGGTATGTTTTGTAGTGTCATGAAAATAGAGAAGTTCACTTTGTCGACAATGAAACCGTGAACGAGCGATCGTTCATAGTTCATTGGTGGTTAACGACGAGAAGTTAACTATGTTGACAATAGAACGGTTCAAACTTCGAATCCTGTTAGGCCACTGAGGATTTTTCTCCAGGATCCTTAAGATTAGTCGATGTCGCACAAGCTGGCCCAAGAAAATAAAAAATCCAAAAACTCATATATTTTCTCTCTTTAACTACCTACATATATATTATGTATTAAAACACTTGTACCTTTTTAAATAAAAAATTATACACATTAAAACCGGAAGTAGGACACATGGGAACAAGGTTTTTTCTTGTCAATTCTACGTGTTCGGACCAGCTTGTACACACCCTCAACTTATCGAATGAGATCCTGGATAACACTAGGAAAATCTGCAAAGCGTACCCTTCGAGTGACTCGAATCAGTGATATTTAAAGAGAAACCCCAAAGACCGAATCCTTAATTATTAGCATGCAAGCTAGCTTTTGGAAACATGCTTTTGGTGCTCTTTTAGCATGAAACATGAGAATTTGTCAAATTCATACCATCTATCATGTATATATGACTTGTACTTTGTGTCATAAAAGTTGTACGTTCGTTATGGATCGATATTGTCATATCGATATGGATTTGGTGGTGATTCTATTTCTGGGAATTCACTTTGTTTCAACTTCTTCATACCACTTGTTTTGTTCTAAAATTTTTAACCAAGATATCATGCAACAACAATTCGTAACTTTACGTTGTACAAAATTCACTAATTTTTTGGAAATGGGTGATCACGAATCTGATGACAAGTCGCAACTGTATGCTTCGACCACAGTCCACAGCCTCGACATAAAGTCTCCTCCCAGTGGCCACGATCCGAACACGAGTTAGATTTTATCACCATAGCGCCTTGGCTTTAATTAATTATCCACCTGCATGTACACCATCACCTTAATTTGTGGTTTATTTTAGGTCTGGGGAAATATCATAGGAACTATATATGCTTTAATTTGGTTGATCAAACTCAAAAAAAGAACCCTATTTAACGTGCAATATATAAGAACTTGTACCTTATGCTTAAAAGTTGTACTAAAATTATGGATTGTCTTAAATGAGTAATAAATAAAATAAAATATAAAATTTCATATCATATTTTAAATCTTACAAATTAAAATCACAAAAATGTTTAAAATGACAAAGTGAGAATAATATCAAAGAGTCATTTTTCTTTTTGATCGAGAAATTCTGAAATTAAATAACCGCTTTTGATTTTGAAATAAATTAGGCAGGTCACAATTGAGGTGGTTTCAGAGATTGGCAGTTGGCCTATATAAATCCTGACAACAAGCCTAAGTAAAATTGGGCCTCAAAATTTTGGGGGTCTAAAACTAAGATTTAACATGTTAATAGACATATGTGCTTCTTGTGTTCCAAAGTGATTCTGAACAAACTCCAAAAACCTCGAAAAACAAGTACGTAACTGGTTTTGGTGTGCACGGTTGCTGCTTCTACAAGTATAGTGTTTTTCCGAATCATTCGGACTCTCAGTGAAATGCTCCAATGTGGCTCATTCAACCATTAAGCCCATTAAGTCAAAAGTAAACAGCCCGATTGATCCCATTTAATAGATTTCACTAGTCAGTACAACAAAATGAGTTTTTTTTAGAACATCTAATAGTAATTGGCCAACCTAATAGAGTACTTAACTCTTCACTACAACAAAATTGGTTTATTGGTAGCCAAAAATGTATAAGTGTAATAATAGACTGTTTTATATGACAAAACAATAATTAAAAACGTCCTAACTAAAGATATTGAAGTAAGTTCAAATGTCTTTTAGCGTCCTAACAATTTTTTAGGACATTTTTAAAATAAAACGTCGTAATAGCTTTTTTATAAGACATTATTTGAAAAAAAATGTCTTGTAGTGTTTCTAGGAAACTTTTCAAAAGTGTCCTAAAAAATAGTTAATGTGATTCTTTATTTTACAAATATCCTAAAAAAACTAGTTAGGACTCCAAAAACATTCTACAAACTTGTTACAGTACCTTTAGTTGGAACATTTTATTATTTGGTTCTATAAACGTAAATCTTATTAAACAGTCTATTATGACATTTAAAAATTGTTGACATCATATAAACCCGAATTTTTTGTATTATGGCCTACTAAGTTTATATTAGACCAGCAACTTTGACTCCTTTACATTAACATTACAACAAGTTGTTAACAAAATTAGACAACTTATAGCAAGTTATATCGAAAAAGTCAATAATCTAAAGAAAAAAATGGTGTCATTAGCCTTCTTTTTATGGAACATTTAAGTTGCATTTTGCTTGATATTTAAAATTAAAAGTTTAAATAACTTTAAAGTCGGAAAGTAGTTTGTTTGATACTTTGATATTTAAAGTTAAAGTATACGTAATTTAACAAGTGATTGTGCAGGGTTCGGGTTAGTGCTTTTTGTAATGCAATTCGCTTCCAGAAGATTATGAAATCGGAAACAAGGGAGCATTTGAAATGATCGTGTACCAATGCTTGATCGCAATTTGCTAGCAGCTAATGGAAGAGCATAACCGTAGAGATGGAGGGTTACAAGCCTGGAAAGATTTCGTTCGTAAAGAATTTGGTATGGAAAGCCATCTCGGGACAGGTTTTCTCCATCGGTTGAGTAGGATTGATCTTCGAGGTTTCGGCTCTATTCTCCAATGTGATTAGTGTTTTAGCTAATTAGGTATCACAATTGTACCAGTTGTCACGGTCGTGATTTTTCCATGAAAAGATTAACAGATTGAAGGTGATCGCTATGTTGTTGGCAATATAGGGTCTTATGTTGTATATCTATCAACATTACCTCAATGACTCGAAGGAAAAAGCCAAGACTAGGAACATAAATCGTCAAATTGATCTTACGGAAACAAGAATTGGTCAATAAAACAATTATTTGATACTCTTGAAGTTTTGCATCTACTAAACACAGATCATCAAACATATATATATATATAGAGAGAGAGAGAGAGAGTTCCTTTCTTGTACAAACTCAGTAATTCATACAAGCTTACAAACCAATTTTCATGAAACATGTGTAGAAATGTAGTATTTATACAGTATTGTATCATACATACGATGAAACGTTCAGAGTTGTTCTTTTTGATACACAAATCAGTCTTTGATATACTCTATAAACATTACATGATATCCTAATAAAATATTATATAAATACCACTTTCTTTTAACATATTGCATATCCTACATAAGATTACACGATAGATAACAAAAGCAATCAAAAGTTTTTGTTAGGTTACGTGGGTTTCTACATAATTGTGGACGAGTATATGCCTTTAAAGCATTTGCATATTATTAGTCATTACGAACAAAAACGAAAACTGCCAACTCTCCAGCGGCATCTAACATGGGTGAGCATTTTGAAGCATTTGCATATAATTTTCTCCTAACTTTTCTTTGTTTTTTGCATTAATTTTTCGCCTTTTTTTCAGCTCAAGAAACTGATGAAGTGAATTTAGCCGACAATGGAACTGTTAACGAGCGATCGTTCATGGTACATTGGCCTCAGAAACACAAGAAATGGGTCCAAATGATGGTCTATACAATCTTCGTGCTTTTTGGCCAATCGGTTGCAACGATGATGGGTAGACTATACTTTAACAAAGGCGGAAATAGCATATGGTTACTAACGCTTGTTCAGACTGTCGGCTTTCCGGCTCTTGTACCCTTCTTGTTAATATCACCGGTTCGAACTTCAGACGATGCCATTGCTGAAAAACCAAAGTATTTAGTACTCGCGTTACTTTACGTCTTCCTTGGTGTATTTCTAGCGGCACTTTGTGTTTTATATTCGATAGGACTTTTATACCTTCCGGTCTCCACGTATTCCCTCATTTGTGCCAGCCAATTGGGCTTCAATGCGATATTCGCTTTTTTTCTCAACCAACAAAAACTCACTCCTTACATTATGAACTCCATTTTCATCCTCACTTTATCGACCGTACTGTTGGTGTTTCAGATCAACTCAGTAGAGTCCATTAACACCTCGAGAGGAAAGTACGCTTTCGGGTTCATATGCACTATTTGTGCATCTGCTGGTTATGCACTACTGCTTTCTTTAACACAACTCTCTTATCGAATTGTTGTGAAAGATGAAAGTTTTAGAGCAGTGGTGACGATGATCATCTATCAGTCCATGGTTTCATCATTTGTGATCACAATTGGGCTTTTCGCTAGCGGTGATTGGAGGAGGTTGAGGGCAGAGATAATGAAGTTTGAACTCGGGAAGGTGGCATATGTAATGATACTGGTAAGTAAGGCAGTTTGCTGGCAGATTTTCTCTATTGGGACACTGGGGTTGATCTTTAAGGTTTCTTGTCTGTTTTCTAATGTTGTTAGTACGGTCGGGTTGCCTATTGTTCCAATTCTAGCGGTCGTTTTCTTCCATGAGGAGATGAACGGAGTGAAGATGGTTTCTATGGTAATGGCGATATGGGGGTTCCTATCGTATATGTATCAACATTATCTCGATAACACAAAGGCCTAATCCCAAAATAAAGATGGATAAAAAGGCAACATTTTGTGTCTAAATGCATTCTTTCTGATGTTAACATATAATGGTACAAGAGAAAAATGCAGCTTTGATGAAATATCAAGTGAAGTTAATGGTTTCAGATACTATATATCATACTATAAGAACACCACAAACTTACCAGCCAAAAGAAAATGTTAAAACAACTTTGACATATAGAGCTTTAGACCATCAACTGCTACTCGTTGCTTTGTAGTGGAATTCGTCGATTGTTGAGTATATCATACCTTCATCTTCAAGTGTCCTTATGGACTCCCTACCATATACAAAATTTCCCATGTTAAGCGATAGCTAGTGTGTGTGTGTGTGTATATAGAGGGAGAGAGGAATACATGATCTTGTCATGAGAAAGTTTCAGCTTCTGTGCCAATTCATCTGTATGGATGCCCTTTTCATTACCACTACAGATGCAAACCATGTTAAAATGATCAGATTACATTCCATTGTCAACACCCAATATCAAATACAGAAAGTTCTGATTGAAGAAACATGACAAGTTTTCTACCATCCATTGGAGGCCTCAAAGCTAAGAAATCAATATGTATGTGTTATACCCTAGAAGTTGATATTAGTTACGTTGGCTAGGAGAAGTCAAGGGATAAAGTGGGAAAATATCCTTTAAGAGTCTTTTAAATAGGTGTGAGTGGGAGAGGGGAGCGGTATTCCATTCTGTTGATTAAATTGGCACGAGTCTTGGGAGAGCCCAGCCTCTCGAATGCTAGTTTACACTTGCTATTACGAAATTGTCAATTTACACTTGCTATTACAAATGCCAAGTTTGAAGTTAAAATACTTGAATTTTCATGACTCCAATTGGCGTTCTGACCCAATGTCATACTGATGTACTCTTATAAGGGTCGCATATGATTTCCACTAGTAAATTCGATGAATACAAGGTAATAGCAAGTGTAAACTGCTCATGGAAAAGATAAGTGATGCTAAAACACCCATTTTGCATTTAGGAAGTCCTAGCTTTGACTTTCCAATATCAAACAAGCAAGCAGCTTAGCTAAGAGTTATATAGACATGCATCAATGTGAATTCATCTACTTTATTCATGTAACAACTACTGTTATTGAAAATAATTTCTTCCTTCTTTTTGTCCTAATAAGATAAATATACTAGTTAAATGCTTATGTTTGGAGATCATGCAAACTAGAAAAAAGGCCCCTTGGAGTGGATTCTGATATTCACCACCACCATATTCCAAGCTACATACATACAGACATATTGGCTATAGATGATGCCAATAACATCTTCAGCCTACCACCATCTTCATTATGCCATGTCATGCAAGAGCTAATACAAGTATGCAATGCAAAGGCACTTACTAGTTTGCAGGAAGCTGGAGGTAAGCAAGAACCATTTGATCAAAGCCTTTTAGTCCATCAACATTAAAAGGTATAGAGAGCTGAAAACAAAACAAATGATCATGTTAATCAAGGAAGTAACGAACAAAGCTGTAACACAATAATGAGAGTACATCTAAGTGATGGTACCTGACTCGGAAGGGTGGTCTTAAATCCATTTGTCCCATTCTGGATGGGTGTGTTTGGAGTCGAATTTGTGTTTTGGGAAAGAGCTGTAGCATCCCCTTGTATCTTCTACAAGTCAGAGATTTGATTGTTCACATTAGAATTATAATCAAATCAACCATATCTATAAGCACACTTTAGTGTCCTTGTAAATCACTTCCCATATGATGTGTATTTGATATTGCATACCTGAACTTTTGAAGTGCGCAAATGGTTGTGTATGCATGCAATGAAATGAAAGGTGATCTCATCAAAATTTGTCACAGGCCTGAAATTTCACAAAGATATATTTATTATCGAAACCATGGCAAAGAAAACTCACGAATCTTGAAATATCAATGTCTACACTAGTCCATGGGCATTCATGAATCACAAACTCATTGCCAAATGTCAACAACTAACACCTAGAAACAGTGCCCTGAATGTGAATTGTAATTAAAAGAAGTTTTTTCGTTTGTAAGCCAAGAAATAAGAACCAATCTGGTTCATTCGAGCACCCATTTAGCAAGTTAATATGAGAGCAAAATGCATCATTTCAAATTTTGAGCATCAACACACATCAGAAATGCATCAATATGCTTGTATAGTATAAGCAATTCAGCAACCATTTCAAAAAGCAAGTTACTAAAAGACCTTCATGCAATACATACCTAACCGAGAAGATAGCAACATGCCTTTCACCTTTAAAACTTTTTAAGTGTCCATCAACATGGACATAAATCCCTTCTCTGCCAAACAGAAGAATCATAAAAATTCCATTATGAAACCAAGAACACCCAAATAATTCATGTTCATAAAGCTAACAGTTTCATAACCAAACTAGGGCAAAATCAATTTAAAGGGATTCTACAAAGTAACTCACGTAATGTCCTCCATTTGCAATTTATCGAAAGGTTCATTCAACCTACAAAAAAACAGTACTTGAACAAATAAATTTCGCATAAAAAATGATATTTTATCCATCCAAGAGAAGCCAACACTTGATTTTAGTTAATTCGATAATATTTTCGAATTTCCCAGAACCATAAAATAACAATCAGAGGTAGCAAATAGCTTTACCATCTCTTGCATTCCAATTTTCCAGTTCCATCATCTAATGTAAAGGTAACATCAGTGTTCCTTTCCACTATGTTGAACACCATTCCCACCACCGTAACCTAAAATTAAAGAGAATTCCAAGCAGAAGTTCAAAACAATCAACTTCACTGCATCACGAAACAAAAATCAAACATCGATCTTATTTTGATTAAATCCTGATAACAACGCAATTCATTTTTTTTTCATCATTGAATTATAAGCACAAAACTCATAAATCGCTTGTGCAAAAAACCTCACGGTGCATAAATCGGAAAACATACATTAACAACATCTGCACCGGCAACAACGAAATTAGACTTATCGTCACCGGAGTGAGATGCTTCACTGATCTGCTTTATAGTGAGCGGCACCACTCCAAATGTGTCTCGATTCTACAAAATAACAATGATGAAAAAAAACGTTAATAAAGCCGATAAAAAACGAAATGAAGAGAACGAACTGGATTTAAGAGAAATAGGGGGTTTGATTACGGCGGCAGCCGGAGAATTGGTGAGCTGAGTAGACGTAAATCCGCCGTCGAACTGACTTTCCGAGAACATCATGATGTTAATCTTTTCTGCAGAGAATGATATACAGATCGAATGCAATGGGAAAACTCCAATTGCTGAAAGGATGATTTATATGGGTCCGATTTTCCCGCCAATTTGTCGGTCGATTTCCCGCCATAGGGGCTCAATATCTACCTGTTTTTGTGTAAACTACAAAAATGGTCCTCTAACAATTGGTCAACTTGCAAGTTTTGGTCCATGACTTTTTTTTATAACATTATTAGTACAAATCCTAACGTTGTTGGTTGACGGTCGTTAGGTATGGGCGTATGGCATGTGCATAGCATGCCACCTCCGTTGAAGGTAGGCATGGCAACGGGACGGGGATGGGGCGAGAAATGCAATCCCCGGCCCCGATCCCCGGCGGGTACGGGGAATCGAATCCCCTCCCCGGTTTTTTTTAGGCCTATCCCTGGTTTATCCCCGGTTCAACAAAAATTAATTGAAAATTATATTATATTTATATATAACGCATATTAAAAAAACATAATTTTAATTAATATATATACATACGGGGACGGGGCGGGGAATACATTACCCCGCCCCCGCCCCGGTTTTCAACATCTCGGGGATCCCCGGCCCCGGTACCCGGTTTTATGGGGAATCCCCGGCCCCGAACGGAGCGGGTGAACCGGGTCCCCAACGGAGCGGGGCAAATTACCATGCCTAGTTGAAGGGTACTTTTGTTTTTTTAGCAATAAAGACGTTCATCTTCACCTTTTCGATGATCAACCTTTAAGTTTCCTAGCCCCTCTGTCCCCGGAAGGTGAGCAACTTGCTGAGCGAGAAGAAAGCCTATCCATGTCATTTTTAAGATTAGCTTCATCCCCGCCCAATCGCTATTCTATGTCGAAGCATCCGAAGCATAAACTGCACACTCACACGATCTTTGCCGACGTATAGGAGCATTCGATGGAACCGGTGAACTACACTTGCTTCTGGATAGATGTGGGGGACAGAGGGCTCGTGGTACCTGCTGCCTACCCTTCCTCCTCTACTTTGAGAACCGTGTGAATGGAGAGTGGGCAGAAGGGAAGGAGGTCCTCATACGGAGTCGCACACTTACTTGAGCAGTGCGAGAGACTGGGGAATGGGTCGAGTAAAGTCCCCTGGGGCCGAAAAAATCACAAAGACGTATTGATACGATAGGGCTTTGATTGGTATTTTTTTTCTTAGTGATTGTAAAGAAGGGAACCTACTTTTTTAATAAAATTAATTATGATCGATGATTGCCACCTATGAAGATGAATTAAGTTGGTTTGTCGTTCATGATCCAGGATCTTGAGTCACCCAATAGAGTGAGCGGGAGGGAGGCCGGAGATGACGTGCATTTCTTTAAAATTATACTTTAAGAAAACAATCTTCCAAATTTCTAACATTTTTGAAAAACTTCAAAATAGTCATGTTTCATTCGGCACTAAATTATATAGAGAGTTAAAATAATATTTTTTTTTGTTATTTGAACTGTCCGTTTAGAACATTAATTTTACATTGTATATTAAATCATGGAGATAATCTTTAGGGGGCGTTTGGTTTGATGAAATAATTTTGAGAGATTTGGATTTTGTGGAAAGATTTCGGACTTGAAGGATTTGGAATCTCTGGTACGATTGGTTTGCGAGATTTAAAATGAAATTGAATTTCATTCACTGTAAATAATTTATAAAAATAATTAAGTTACCTTTTATTAATTAGTTATTACAAAATATTTTAAAACATTATTACAAAAAAATATTATGAAATCCTGTAAAATATCAACTATTCTCATGAGATTTTTAAATCCAATGTTTGTAGGTTCACAAACTTTTTTTAAAACAAATGCGAGATTGGAATAGAATCCAATTCCAAATTTAACCAAATCCTCCAAACCAAACGGTTAATATATTTTAACAAGAAAAGCATTTTGCCCCTTCATCAATGTCGAACCAAAGTTTACCACTACAATATGACATGATCAAAACACACGATCTTCATAGTAAATACATGCTTTTATTCGTCTACTTATTATTCCTAAAAACAATACCAATAAATGTTCATTCTTTGCAGGTGTCTCGTTTTTGTGACTTGTAGACCTGCGTCGTCTGACTCGGAAAATTTAGCGAGAATGACAACAACATGAGTGAAATTTGACCTACAACCAATAGACATTTGGTTATAACATAAATTGACAACAACTATCAAAATTCATGTCATCCGATAAAAACCTTGATGATCTATTGCAAAAATCACAAAACGGACTTACTTATTATTGATAGAATTTAGAGATCTTGTTTGGCCAACCAAGCACGTGTGCGATATTCTCCCAATGCTCGTAGTGGAAAGATGTTTCTATACTCAGCATAATGTAGCATGCAGTTTTTCATGTACGCTCCCGTAATATCCTATAGAGGCAGTCGTGTGTCAGTCTTGAGTCATCCAGAATATATGGAACCCTTTTTAATCTCTTTAAAAAAAACTCTTAAGGTGCGTTTGGTATGCAAACCGGAGTGACAAAATTTTGCAAGACTGACATGGGTAGTTTAGTAATTTACCAATCTTATCTTATCTTTATTATTTTTGTTCCACCTATTTTGGTGGCACAAAATGTAGTCTAATGTTACACCAAACATAAGACAACAAATTTATGTTCTGTCTTATAGTGCTTACCAAACGCATCCTGATAGAGCGAGGGGAAGTCCCCCCATATATATATATATATATATATATATGGATGGTCTCTGTCTAGCTAATGTGGAACTCCAACACATAGAGTAAGGAAAAACCTTTAATGCTTCGACTGCTATCAAGCAACGAGTTGACCGAGAGGGTTTTTTGAAACATACCTGCTGTGGAAAATCTCCGTTATCCAATTGTCCGTTAATCAGCAATTTTGCTGCCTTATGTAAAGGCGTTGGATCCCTTTCGAGCTTTCAAACAAGACGAGATTGTGTTAGAATCAGCAAACATCATTAACGAAAGATTTTTCAAATTTTATCTATCAAATAACATCGAAATAGATTCTGAACCTGTCCAGCACACAAAAGACCCAGCATTGCCCATGCTGTTTGCACATAATTCGTTCGGTTTCCCTCCAACGGAATGAATTTCTGGTTTGATTTGATCCACGAAGATTAAAGATGGTTAGATTGTATTGCTAGAATGCAAGAATGGGTAAATATATATAAGAATGTGATGCTCATTTACCTCTTTTGGGCATGATTCAAAGCTCTCTCCCCATCCACCTTCTGCGTTTTGTGTCGAAAGTAAAAATTTGACCGCTTTACGAACAGTTTCACTGTTTTCGTATGTCTTCCCGCATGCTACCAATCCTTGCAACACAAAATATGTGCCATAGATGAAGCAAATACCCCAATAACCATACCTGTTGTTAATATACAATTTGTTAGAATATATATGGTAGACCTTAGCCAGCTCTTATACCATGTGAGAATATGTGAAACCCCATCAGATTATATAGTCTTTAAAACAGCCGTCTAAAAGATAAAGAGAGGGTTCCAACATATTGAAGAGAAATGGTCCAAATCTAGCTGGTGTTAAAATATTAACACGTTCCTTCCAACGGAGGCTTAGACATACACAAATGTCCTAGAGGGAGACCTTGACTAGCTCTGATACCATATTAGAATATGTGGAATCACATCAGATATAGATACAGATACAGATGTGGGACTCTAACATAGGTAATGTACGTACCAAGAACCGTCCTCCCATTGCTTCTTTTCCAGATATCGTATTCCTTTTTCGACAGCGACTTCTATTTCCTTCTCGCGATGCCCAGGATGCAGACGTTTGAACGTTGTCAGTGCCTGGATTATCGAACCGGTACATTCAACATGCCTGAAACCACAAAAACATAAAGTTAATCGGTTAGTATATATATAACGATGACTAGAACAACCGAAACGGAGAGAAAACCTACTCTCTTTCAACCACAATGTCTGCAAAAAGTTCCGAAGGATTCAACTTCTGCAACACAACAGATTTAGGATTTAAGTTTCTGGGCATGTCAAGAAGATTAAGCCAAAGAATTTACCTCTAAATATGGTTTCGGAACAGGTGCCTCCCAAATTGCGAAACCACCGCTGTCTGGATTCTAAGTGAGTTCATAGAAATCGTACCCAAAAACAAGATCAACGACAATCGCTACGAAGAATAACGAAACGAGATGAAAGTAATGATAAGTGTAATGATTTACTTGTAAGTAGAGGAGGACATTAATAGCATCATATAATCGCTCGTTATCGACCTTTTCTCCAGCGATTTCTTCCGGCATTTGAGACAATGCCAATAGACACTTCAGAAGAATTCAAGAAACGTTCTGAGTTAAAAACTCTGGTTCTATGTTCATGAAGCTTTTAAATGAAAATCGAACAAGACAATGCGATAAAATCGGGTTTTCATGACGTCAAAAATGTCAATATGTCTTAATAAACTATTTTACAGAGCTTAGGTTTCTAAGATTAAATAATTGCTCGTCTCCAGGCCATTCGTGGTCGCCCGGGGATTAGTCAGTGCGCATGAGCTGGCCCGGAAACCCACGGTTACAAAAAGAAAATAATAAATAAATAAATAATTGCTTGTCTTGTTTAAAATCGTTGTAATCAGTTTATACGACGATTTTAGACGTTTTTAATGTATTTTTAAGATATAACATACTATTAAACTTTTTAATATGATATTATTTTAAAAAATGTCTTATAAAAAACAAGTGTTTTATAAAAAGAAGTCTTCATACGACACTTTTCAAAAAAAATGTTCTGTAACGGAAGTTTATTTTATAAATGTCCTAAACTTGTTAAAACGTCCAAAAGCATCCTATAAACTTATTGCGACGCTTTTATATAGGACACAATTGCTTGGTTATATAAACCTAAGGACTATAAATCAATCTATTAGGACACTTGTACATTTTGGGAGTCTTATAAACCCGATTTTGTTACAGTGAGAATAGTTCAACGATCTTACCTTCAAAGCTTCGGCTGTGCAATCCGAGACGACCCAACCGTGATCTTGATCGGAGAAAGTCCATGCCCCTTTAGTAAATTGACGACAAATTTCAGCATAATCTCCTTCTGGATTGTCTTTAATCTAATAATAATCCATTTCACAGATCAAATCTAATGAACAATTGGAAAAGAAAAAGGGTTCAAATTAAAATCAAGCAAAATGAACAAATATAGATTAGAACCTGTGATTCTTTCAAGTAGAAATGAGCTTTCTTGAGCGAATCTCCGTATTCTTCGACCATATTACTCGCTATAATCGCTTGCGTAGCAAGAGTGCAATCCCACAACTGACTACCGAAACTTTGCATCTTCATACCATCCTCCGCCACCCATAAGAAATCAGGAACTCTTGCAAGGTGTCGTTTGAATTCGATCCCATCTGGATCCTCAGCATAAAACGACATAAGTTGCAAAGCCTACAAGATTCGTTGCATTCGTTCAGTAACACTCCATAGCCCAAAGCAGGAGACTGACTCAATAACCTCCAAATCAATTTAAAATCATAACAACAGTTATAGGTAACCCACAACTTTGAGCTTATAATTAAGGAGCTCACAAATCTTCTTTTTCTGTCTATATATATGGGATGGTTTTTTTTTTTGAACGGTAAGTTAACGCACGCACATGTTCCAGCGGTATCGTGCCTCCATTACGGGCAATCCCACTAATCCGCTGCGACCCGGCCCAGCCTTTGGTTGAACCCGACCAGCAGGATAGAGGGTCCCATAGACTGGACCCACCCGAACCGGTCCCGGACCCAGGCCCCGAAGGACCAGACCCAGAGTCTAGATATCTCACGAAAGTGTTGCTCGTGGGAATCAAACCCGGGTAGTGTGGCTTTCACCCCACCCCCAGGATGTTACCTATCCAAGTGAGCTAACCCCCTTTGATATATGGGATGGGTTGTTACATAAATGGATTTGTGTAGAACTCACTCCCAAAAGCCAGCTCAAATGAGAAGGGTGTCGGACCCCATATATACATATAGGGGCATAATCAAATCAAAACCACAAAAAAATTGAAAATTGTAAGAACGTTTAGGTTGCAGTATTGTTTCACATGATCCTTTTTTTTTCATCTGAGTTTATGATTTGATGTATTGATTAACGCATAAAACTATAAACTTACCTTGTCAACGCAGCCAAGGCATATGAAACGGCTTTCTTCGGCCCCATAGCGCATTAGATCAACGACACGCTTGAGACCCTTCTCTCTGAGCTTACAGAACGGCCATTTTTTCATAAGCGGTTCGCTGAAGTAGTGAAGACCGTCCCATAGAAGATCTTGTATCAAGGAATGAGGGTAGTAAAGATCCTCCTGAATATATTTATATGACGACAGTACGTTAGTATATATATATATATATGCTTAAGCTTTATTCCACCGAGCTCCAAAAATCAACCTTTTTTATCGAGCCGGTTCCAATAAAAAGACAAAAATAGCATAAGAAATAAAGATTGAGGAAGGTTCATATGTGAATAATTGAAAAAATCTATCTGAAGATGCATATGAGAATTGATGATGTTACAGATTATTCATATGGATTTATATATGAATCTTCAAATGGATTTCTTCAATGATGAACTTTTTTTTTATTTTTTTAATCTTCTTACGGTATTTAATCTTTTTATTTTAATGTATATATATATAAAATATAGTAAAGATGGAGATTATGTGTATACCTTGCAACAATTATGGCGCTGTTTATTCCAATTGATGTGGTGATATGGGATTGGATAGATTTCTTGTCTTATAGATAAGATAAGATCTGTAATAGGGCCATGGAAGGCTTTACCATATAAATGTGACATTGGCATGTATGTTTCACGACAGTAACACCACATTTTTGCTGCATATATAATTGAAAAAAAAAATGACATAATCAAAATTGTAAATTATAAAAAAAAAAATCTGACCATATTCTGTTTTGGTGTAAAAATAACATAATAATAATAATAAGATAAAAAAGGATTGACGTTTAACACCAAATTAAGCACGATTAAAAAAAAATATATATATATATATATATAGTGTAATGAGTTATTACCAGGATGGTAAGGCAAGAAGTTAGGGAAAAGCCAGAATTCTGGAGGAAGAGGGTTGCAACCTTCCCATTCATACACTCCAAGAGCCTGCACACACACAAAAAAAAAAAAAATATTGAATTCCATCACATTCCTACCAACCAAACACGTCGTCAAATTTCATCAAACTCCATTCCAATTCCTTCAAAATCAAATTCATTCGATAGATTCCAGTTCCATCAAATTTCATTCCTCGGACCAAACGCACCATAACTAATAACTGGCCCCCCAAGACAGGTAGGAACATAAAAGAAATTACAGATAGAATTTTGAGATTAGGTACTCACTGCGATAAAAACTTTGCCCCAGGAAGGAATGGAGGTAGCACCACCGTGGTCGAGCACCCATTTACGACCTCGAGCAATCGCGCTATAATCATCGTCATCGGTGGCAGGACCTTCTCCAAGGATTCTTAAGGCCACATAGTTTAAAACACTACCCATCATTGTGCTCTTCCCTGATATATAGAATCCCCATCCTCCATCTTCATTCTACACCAACCAATCATACACATTTGTGTTATTATAGATTTTTTTTAAACAGATTTTTTTTTAATTAACTATAAATATTCCATACATTATCATTTTCTTAATTAAAAATAATAATAATTTACAAGAACAGATAAAAATCTAAGTGTGACAGTTGTTTTGTTTTATTATTCATGATTTATAATTAATGAAAAGTTATACTCATTCAATCCTATGAACTATATTACAATTTTTATATTTACAAGAATGATGATTAATTTAGCAAGATTTCCCCCATTTTCTTGTATATCTAACTATTTTAAAAGAAATGAATGTCTTTTTTTTTTTTTTTGAATAACTGTTTTTTGAACTATAATATTTTGTTGTAAATATTAAATAAACCCTACTTTTTATAAAAATGTACAAATAATATTTTATTGTAAATATGATGATTAATTTTTCAAGGGTAAAATGTATCAAATTTAAATCAATATTGCTTATTTTTTTTTTTTATTAAATCATAACCTTTATTTTGGAAATTATGATTCAAAACTTTTCATTTAAGAAATTCAAGGATCAAATTCATGTTTCTCGTGATATGAATAAAATCAAAGTTGGTTCTTAAAAATGAAAAGTTTTGAATCATTATTCATCAAAAGGAATATTTTGTTTCATGACTCTCAAAATTTATAAATAAATAAAAAGTTGGTTTAGGTACAATTTACTAGTTTTTAGTTTATAATTTCAAAAAAAAAAAAATCTAAAATCGTTATCTATTTGGAATATTTTGTTTTTGTGGTATTTATAAAATAAAACTAAAGTTTCCCAATATCAAAGTAAATCAAACGAGTTCAAAATGTCTCATTCAAAGATGGGTGAAGGATGATATAAGACCAAACCTCTACCAAGAGATTAGAACGATTGTTCCCATAAAAATCTTGGAAAAAAAAAAAGAAACTCCTCCAAAGTGTGAAGAAAGGAGAGTTTGTTCAAAGTATCTTCAACAACTTCTCTATTTTGGAGAAAATGAGGATTTTGGGTTTAAATTGTGTTCCAACAGCTTCCCTAAAACTATCTCCAAAATGGAAAAAGTAGGAGAGAGAAGGGTTTTTTCTTCAAATATGGAGATTACCCCAAAATTAATAACCAAATGAGACCAATAGTAAACTTTGAAAACAAATATGTAGAGAAAAAATAATAGTTTAATAAATAAATGGAATATTTTAATATTATAATTAATGTTGAATTCTCTAAAATAAGGAATCTGCTTAGAGATAGATCTTTTTTTTTTTTTGATTTTTTGACTTTTAGTACTCCATTTTAAAGAAATTTTGGAGAATTTGTTAGAAATGCTTTCAAAAATTACAAATATATAAAATAAAATGCACATTTAAAAAAAACAAAAACTTGAAAATAAAAAAGGCAAAAAAAAAAAAGCTTTACTTTTGGAAAACGAGTTATAAATAAACAACAACATAAATAATTGACGGTCTAGCTTGAGGTTTTTATGGTTTTAAACTAAAAAGAAGAGCCTGTGAGTTTTACTATTTTCTTAAACAATCAAAACATCCATTTTTGGTTAATAATAAATCTTAAAGGCAGAAGTCATGAATTTAAATAATTTTATATTAATTAAATAAATAAAATCCCTCATTTTCACTACTTCATATCATCTTTTTCGTATATTTGGAAGAAAAAAATAAGAAAATATGTCAATCTTTGCATACTTGATGGTTGTACATGTAACGAATCATCTCCTTTTTGTGATGTTTTGTCAAGATCGTATCCATCGTCCCACTTATATAAAGGGCAAAGATCTGCAAAATCCAAACACGAACAAAGTTAAATCTAAACGATAATTTACAACAAATTCTATTCAAGGCCATTAAAACGTTCCAAGAATATTATTATTTGCAAATAAATTGATCATAATCTATAAAAGCTACACTTCTTCCGTTACAAAATAAATGTGACAATAAAAAATGTACACAGCTTTAGAAATATGTAATTATTACATGTTTAATTAACAAAAAGATAACTTTACCCCTTAATTATAGAGAAATTTTCTTTATCATATAATTAAAGGTAAAAATTAAAATGAGAAAATAGATACTTACTTTTGAAAATGGAGTTTTATTTTGAGATAAACTAAAATAGTAGTGCATTTTGAGACAAACTAAAATAGTAATATAAGTAGTTATTTTGAAACAAATTAAAATAATAATGTAGACACTTACTTTGAAACGAAGAAAGTATTATTCATGAAAGAAGATGGTGTAAGGTGCGTAACAGATTTTATTTTTCTCTAATTTTGCTTCAAACTATTAAAATTAAAAGTTTAGCTTAAAAAATAGGTCAAAAGCAAAAGTCGTCCAAACCGATAATAATATAGATTTGTAATCATATTAATACATCAAGGAGTCATTTACCAAACGTTAATCGAGTAAATGGTTTTCGGTATCACTTACCTTACTGAGTAAACAAATAAAAGATCAATCTTACCTAATAAAAGGTATAGCAGATCAGACACTAAAAATGACTGCTAAATGAAAGAAAATACTCGTACCCGATTAATGCTTACCAGGTAAGATACATTTACTAAAAATACATTTTGATGACCAAAAAATGTTCCTCAATAAGATAAATGAGGATAATGATTTTTGCTGGTAACCGTTTAAACAATAAACATTTGATAAACGATCCCTAATTATTTGTAAAATTCAAAAATATTGAATAAAAAATACTAAAAGAAATATATATTTATGAATGGATGTAACAGTGGTACATACAAGGGGAGGGGTAAAGAAGAGAGGGCCAGCATTTTCAGCCGGCCAATGACCATCCCAAGCTTGAATCGCCCGGTTCAATCGAACCGCTTTCCGTACTGCTGTCGTCACCGCCTCATACTTCACCTCTTCCTCTTCTCCAAGTCTCACCACTGGCTCACTCAGATCGATTCCACTTTCCTTAATAAGCTGTCCATTTCACATTTTCAAATTCAAATTCAAAATCATTTCTGTAAAACTGTAATGATGATTATAAGGACGAATCGATATATCGAACCTGCATACGCATGAGCAAATCGCTGCAACAATGGATGCCGAGCTTCTTCTTATTAACGAGAAACTGTTCTCTGGCGTCTTCGACTTGTGATCGTTCTTCTTCGGTTCCGGCAGTTGGATCGAACTCCCATATCTGTCTGCCCACGAAGTTGTTGGTGCTATACAATTTCTCGTCCTTTCCTTCACCGATTTTCAGCTTCCACATCTTCACAGTTAAGATGATGGATCAGTATGTTAGTGTGTGTGTGTATTTCTGGCAAAACTACTGAATGTTTTTATCATCCATCATATCAATTTATATAAGGAATTCGGGTATTTACCATTTTTACAACGTACCGTTAAGTCGAAAGATTTATGGTCAAGTCTTTTTTGATGTAGTGTGAGGTCCACGATAATTTCATCCAGTGATGGACCAGAAATTTTTTGACACCATATAATATACATAAAAAATAGTTACAAAAGACACGGATTTTATTGACGTAATTTCATCTTTTTACCGATGTTCAATATTGTCAGATATCTTTTTAGCCTAATTCCACCATTACGGGGATTTTAAACCTTTTTGTTTGATTTCGACGGATTTTTAAGTTTTTCTTATCGATAATTTTTCGGTTTTTTTGGTTGATTTCAAGAGCTTTCTTGGGTTTTTTTGGTTGATTTAAGGGATTTTTGGGTTGATTATGAGGTACGGTTGCATCTTCTTCAAATTTCCAAAATAATATGGTACCACCTTCCAAAACGATACGGTTGCACCTTTCACGAACTTAAAATTTTTACTTTTCGTCGAAGAAATGATACGGTGGCCCGTACCACCGTGGCCACAAGGGTGAGTCCGCCCTGATTTCATCGGTTCGACCTAGGATTTTTGCAGAGCGTTTGCATCTTTAAAGTGAAACAAAGGCTGGTATAGTTGTCCAATGTGTTTTTAGTTGAATTCTACTTCTTCAACCAACTTTTTTGTTTTTTGGTTGATTTTGAATGATTTTTTTTGTTTTTTATTTATTTATGTTATATTGTATTTTCTAATATCCTATAGCATCTCTCAAGGTTTATCGGGTGCATCTTTGATACTTCAAATAAAATTCTACTTGCGAAAATAAATTGAGCGGATACATGAGACCCTGCTCGGTGTCTCATAGGTCCGCCCTGATCCTGTTATTTAAAAATATATTTTTTCTATTAAGATATGTTTTGAATAAGATGACTAAACATGGTCGGTAGATACATGATGCAGGATAGTAGATGAGGGTGTTATAATGTGAGATATAAAACATGGTGTCCAAAAATATTTGGGGTTGAGTTATACATGTTTTAACATTTATCTAATTATATATGTTTCATATTATGCCTGATTATACATGTTTTAACTTAATTACATTGTTTTAGGCTTTTGATTCTTTTAGCCGATTTGGCAATTCCTGATTCCGGTTTTCGAAAATGGCTTAATAATGATTTTATTTAAGTTAATTTCATATGTTACTTTTTTAACTTAAAATATTTTTTATTGTTTTAGTTTGTAAGACTCTTAGGGGGTGTTTGGGTTTGCTTATTTAAAGTGTTTTTTAGCTTATTGCGATTTGGCACCGGAGATGAACACTTTCTAGTGTTTGGATGGAGGAAAAATGAAAGTGCTTATAGCGGTGTCAAACATGAGATAAACATTTTTTTCATAAGTCATTTTGTTTTAACTTATTAGCTTATTGGAAAAGTGCTTATGACTTTTTAGGTTATTTTATATGTATAAGCAATCTCAAACATCTTTAAACAACAACTTATTAGCTTATTACGTTTTGGTACCACAATAAGCTAATCCAAACACTTTTTTTAAAAACTCCGGTTTGACACCGCATAAGTTGATAAACATTTTTCAAAATAAGCATAAGTTGTTTTAAATAAGCAATCCCAAACACCCCCTTAATGTAATACATGATATGAATAGTTATATTTTGGTTTATGTTCAATCGATCCACAATCTGGCAAAAATATAACATTAGCTACAAAAATATTGGATTAACGCTGACATGATGGCTTATCCAAATCAAAATTTTATATAAAAGTTAAATAAAAAATAAACATTGTTTGATAACTGAACAACCGAATCATTAAACTTCATTTATTACTTGGAAAAAGGCCTTTGTGTGTCGTTTCTTTTTTGGGAAGCTTGAATGCAACGGAACACACTATCAATCACTTATGCTCAAAAAAAAAACTAGCTTATAAGCTAGCTTTTTTTTCCTGGTACATGTTTGGATGACCATAAGCTAGCTTATAAGTTAGTTTTTTTTTTTCTGATACATGTTTGGATGACCATAAGCTAGCTTATTGAAACGTTACTCAATTTGTCAATAAGTAGCTTTTTTTTTGCCAAACATAGCTTATAAGTAACGTTTTGAAAAGTTAGTTTATCAGCTACAAGCTAGTTTGCCAAACAATGCCTAATTAAAACAAGAAAAAAAATTATTGATGTAACGTTAGTATAATCTATACTATATTATAAAGCAAACATAAAAAACTCTTAAAAACAAGTCATAAAGCTTAATGTACAATCATTTAATGTTAATTACTGAAAAAACAACCATTAAAGTTATATGTACTACATTTAATGTTATTTATTTCTATACTATATTATAAAACAGACATAAAAAACTCTTAAAAACAAATCTTAAAGCTTAATGTACCGCCATTTAATGTTAATTACTTAAAAAACAACCATTAAATGTACTACATTTAATGTTATTTATTAATTTTCAATCATTATCTCTAACCATTTTAACTCCCCTAAAATCATTTCCCACTTTAACTTCCCTAAAATAACTCTCAGCATAATTAAATATAGAATAAAACTCAAATTTTAAATATAAAAAATATAAAATATAATTAAAAAAATCTAACATAATATTTTATAAAAAAAATTATATTATGAAACCAAAATAAATTACATTATATTATTAAGTCTAAATTAAACAAATTTATATAAAAAAAACATTATCACCCTCTCTCAACCATCCAAAATCGTAATGTAAATCGACAAAAAACAGAAAATAAAATGAAACATTAAAATCGTGAAGTATCTAGCTGCATTGCGCAAGTATACTTCTAGTACTTTCTTTATAATGACAATTGAATATGTAATATTTCTTTTGACAAGATAGATTTTACACTCTTGATATAAGTTAGATATATTTGATATGAATGTTTCTTCTTTCCTTTTTAATTTTATTACTAAATCCCATGAAATCACGAGATTTTAAATCCAAACAATCTTTCAAACCAAACATGAGATTATAATGAAATTGAATTCCAAATCCATCGAAATCTTATCTAATTCTACAAACCAAAATGGACCTTAATACAAAAAATATTATATATTTTCTTAACAATAAAGTAATAGACCATGTCTTTTGTTATCTAAACGTATACCACAAATATAGTCAATTGACACAAGATGTTTTGTTGAGCTCTTGAATTAATGATACCAATAACAACTTTAGTTAAAAATATGACGTGTGAGACACAAGTTGGGATGATGTAGCTTTGAATTATGTTCTATATCGATAGCTAAGTAATATTCTAACAACTCTTTGGTTTTTGGATATAACTCGACCTACAATGAGGGTAGGGGTGTAGTGACTACTATTTGATTCTCTATTACAATGAAAAACATTTAGAGGTCTTAAAGGCCTATCTGGTTAATTTTAAGGGGAGCCTTGAAATGTTTTAAAATTGGAATAACTGAGAAGGTCTAAATTGTTGGATTAGCCTGGGGTGGATGTGGTATACAAATTTTTTTTGGGGGTGGGGGGATGGGGGGAATTAAAAGAAAAAAATGAGAAATTTTTTAAGTAAAAACATAAATTTTTTAACTTCCTACTTTGGTTCCCCAGTAATTTCTTGTCTGAGACCGGATTAACCAAAAAGTGCATCGAAACCAACCAAAAAGACTCTTAAATTCAACTAAAAAATCGAAAAAGTCTCTCGAAATTGACTAAAAAAACTTAAAAACCCCTTGAAATCAACCAAAAAGAACTTTAAAAATCCATTGAAACAATGGATTTCGGCTAAAAAAAAACATCGGGCAACTTTATGGACATTTAATCTATCTTAAAAGGTGCCTCAACTTGGAAAAAATCTTGGATCCGCCACTGGGATTAACCCTGCCCATTGCGAGGTCCCAAGTTATATTTGGTATTTCACCTTTTCAATTTCGGTTTCTATTACTATTGTGAATAAAGATGGCGGAAAATAGCAGGGGGGAAGGTCGTCCAACCAACTAATTTGTAATAATCGGGTATAAGTTTTAGACTTTAAAGTTTGGGTGTTAAGTTGACCTTGACTCAAAGATGAAGGGGGAAAGATGTAACATTGAAATAAAAGGATTTTTACCTTAATAACCTCAAAATGTCATCAAACGGCGGTTGAGAAGAGAAAGGGAGATTAGGGCGATTTTCTAGACAAAGCAAGGAAGGGGACGACTTGATCAGATTTCAAGTTTTTTACTGATTCTTCCTTAAGGTAATCTTCCTTCTAAACAATATCTTCATATTATAGTAGAAGTTTAACCTTTGGGTTTGGGATTATTGGAGCGAGCCGATGTTGATTTGTTTCGGGGAAGTTGGGGTTTCATTTATTTAATCTATGTTGTATGGATTGGTGGATTGTTGGGGATAAAGTTTTAATTTATTTATTAGTGTGGTAATCGATCTTTAGTGAGGGTTTTGATTTCAAGGATCGGGAAAAGGAGAGTCTGTGGGTTTGGGTTTTCGATGTCGCTCGTCGCAGAGACCGGACCAAGGTTGGGAGTTTGACCCCGGTTGATACCAGGCGGGGTGGCCCCGGTCGACACCGGGCGGTGAGGTCCCGGTCGACACCGGGGATTGAAGTCCCGGTCGACACCGGTCAATACCGGGCGCTGAAGCCCCGGTCGGATCCGGTCCGGGCGATGGTAATGTAGGCTGCGACCATGGTCTGTTGCATTTGGGTTTGGAGTAGTTAGATTAGCAGGCCAGTTGTACGTTTGTTATCAGGTTTGGACTGATAAGGTTTTAGTGGACCGGGTTCTATTAGATTAAATTGGTCCAACCATTTGGGAGCTATAGGGTGTTAAGGTCGGTTTTTGTATTAAACTAGAAGGTACTGGGAGTTTATCGGTCTATGTCTTTTCTTATAGGATTCGTTTCGGGCCGTAAGAGTAATGCAAAGATTTAAGCAAAGGACACCAGGTGAGTTTTTCTGAACTAAATCTTTATTAACGAAAGCTTACGAAAGTTTCATTAAAACTTTGTTTTATGACGTTGGCTTGTTCATGATGAATTTATTTAAGCGTGTATATAGATTGCTGATATTTAAATGTATGCATACATTATTCATGGAGGCAGTGACCTAAGTCGGGGAGTGTGGCCCGCCTGCTCGTACCGGGGAGTGTGGCCCATTTATGCCATTGGGGGTGTGTCCCAAAATTAAGGCAGTGCGAGTTAGACACACCGTATTCGACGGTAGTGTGGTCAGTAGTGTGGATTACTCATATGTTGCTTTTAAATCTGTTTTGATTAAAAGTTGATGTTTGCATTTGTTGCTTATTTCGTTAGAGGGGACTCACTAGACCTTTGGTCTAACCCTCGCTCTTTCAAATTTTAAAAACCTTTTACAGGTAGGCGTGAACTAGGAAGAGCAGATATGGGTAAAGAGAAAGTGTTGCGGGAGTGCATAGAAGACCGTCACCTTAGTTTATTCTTTTTATTATCTCAGTTGTGTATAGGTTGTCGTTGCAAACCTTGAATTAAATTGTAAGCTTGGGGACGTTTTGGCATGGATTATTATTGCAGTTATTATGATTTAATTATTGTTATTTGTCGGGGTTGGGTTGTTATAGTTGGTATCAGAGCCATAGTTTAAGGGATTTAGGTGACCGGATGGGCCTAAACTTAAACTGTGGAGTAGGGAACACAACTGAGATTTATGAAGCCTTTAAGAAAGACTTTGAACATCGAGAGGCGTGATAACCAAAGTGAGTACTCTCATGTAAGGTAAATTCAGAATTGTATCTGGCCAATGCCATTATGAATTTACAGGTGCATGGGCATACTCGATTGCTATTGTTGAGTGTAGTTTAGTGTAGAGAGTTCTATCTATGAATTGATAGTATGGGTCTGGCGTGTTGTGTGGGTTCACTTGTGGTTGTAAGGTTAATACCGTTTGGGAAGAATGTCGTGTGGGATGTAGATACTTCGTTGAGAAAGGATCTCATGGGTCCATAAGGAAGATAATATGTTAAGAGATGAGCCTTCCGCTTCAAGGGAGTCTTCGGTTTGGTAGATTGCCATGGCGATTGGTGGGAATTAGGAGAGTGTTAATCCAAGAATCGAAGGATAGAAATGAGGCTTTTGGAACTGTAGCTAATTGAAGGGCGGTTGGGAGACGATATCAGTGCTGACTGATAAAATGCATTGAGGATCAGATGGAAATGAGTTATGGTTGGTAAGTTTGTTTGAGGTCAAAGTAGGATGAGCGACTTGCGAAATTTTGGTTGGTACTTGGACATTCAAGGATGTTGGGAAGCGTTGGTGCCGGAGGTTATAGCATAGGAGAGGAACCCAGCTGGTTGGTCGAAAGTAAGGAGTTTGGGATAAATCATGGTGAGTGTAAACAGTTGACCTTGTTAGAGTAAATAGCCTTCAGTGTCATTGAGTACCATGTATTGTGTTTCAAACAATTTGCTGAAGCCTTTCCATATCATTCATATCAGATATTTTTGGTTATGTGTGCCTTACGAGGTGTTTATTTTGAATATGTGACGACGCGTGCAAACGTGTGTTGGAATTGAACAGACAAGTTTATGGCGTTGAATGATAAATATTTCAATTTTTGGTGTGGGAGAATTATTTTATATCTTTTTGTAAATGAGTTAACTTTGTTATGAAAATCAAAACAACATTTGACCGCATGATTTTATAAGTGAGTTTGGTACAGGCATGTGTTGTCATATCAATGAGGGTGAAAGTCGTTTGACACGCTCAATGTAAGCAATTTTGTAGTATTTTATAAATCTTGTGGGTAAAATTCATCGAAAATAATTTCAATTGTGCCAACACCGATACTGGGGTGTGGTGAAGAGTATTTTGTCGTGGAGTTGGGGTTGAACGATTCTTGAAATCGTTGTGCATGGCTAGTCGGTGTTGTGTAGTGTACACTCAAGTTTTTTCATAATGTAGTCCCCTCTAAATTTTCGAAAGTGTCAAGAATTTAAATTTTGGTGTGTCACACATGAAGGCTATGAACTCTCTAGGTCGTGGGGGAAAGGTTGCAATTAAGAATGATGTTAGTTTGAGAGTGGAAGTGTGATGCTCGATCAGAGAGTAGTCAATTCTTGACTTTGGCGTTTATGTTAATGAAAGGTGCCAAATAGCGGGAGGTGGTTATTGGAGGCCTTGATCTTCGATGTTAAGGATGTTTTTATGGCGTACTCGCTTGTTTAGTGGCATAAGATGTGGATGTCGGTAGATGTTTGTGCCCAGGGTGGAATTCAAAGTCGTTATGATGCTCTTATATTAGTAAGTTGTTGCATTGGGAGAGGTAGGTCCCATTGGGAATCCTGGTTGGTCGAAGATGTGGTTGAAGTATCAACATGTCGACTGTTGATGTTGAAGCCAGCGACCATTTTGAGGTCAATAACGGGACATTGAAAATAAAGAAGTAGATATGGATGGTTTCGTTGGGTTTTTATGGTGGGATGCTGGACCACCTAGTGTGAGTACTTCAGAATTGAATGATTACCTTTTGGTTAGGTGATCTTCGACGAGGTTTTGTTGGTTTGTGTAGGAGCGAAGTTATATAGCTCAACTGGAGGGGTTGCATTTCGAGCGTTTAAATCTTCGGGGTAGTAAGCTTAATCTTTCAGGTTGCCAGAATGTGTTTCTAGTAGATCGCGATTGAACTGGCAAGGAGCAATATCTGGCAGGGTAATTGGAGGATTATAGTTTTGTGTTTTATTCAGACTCGAGGAAGACCAAGTCGCGAAATGCCTTGAATTCAGATATTGGGGTATGACCCGAAGGAAAATGGAGGTAAATGTGTGTGGGCAAGTTAGTTGCGGATATTTTGGGTGTGCTGTGATAGGGTGGTAGGGTGGTGGTTGCATCGATGAGTTGGTAATTTTCATGACATAAGTGGGTGTGCAATTTATTATGGTGGGAAGGAACTTCTTTAAGGGTGGTGGTCGACAAGTGTTTTGTTGTAGGATGAACGTCCTTGTCTGGAGATTTCTGGGGAATGATTTATAAGTGGCAAGTTTGTTGATGGGATATGTGGATGAGTCAATGATATTTATGCCAAGGTAGATGTACAGGTCCTTGGTATGGTAAAGACTTCTTGAGAATAATTAATGGATTCGGGTTGTTGAACTGGAATGAGCGTAGGTGGAAATACTCGCCTAAGGATTCTGGTTAACTGTCCAAAAGTGGTGAGTGTAACACCCTAAATATTGGGTTAAATTAAAACTTAAAATTTCGACAATATAACAGTTAAAAGTAAGGATTTAAACCTGTAATTACGAACAACTAAAACCCCAAGACCTGGGTTAGTTTGTACAAGCAATTGTAGCGATAGAAATGAAACATAATACACAACAACCTAATTAATCTAGAACATATCAATTAACTAGATTAAGCACGGGTGTTGCTATGTCTCCAAAAATCGCTCTCCCTCTCAACCTCAAAAATGATGCCCGAGCCATGGCGCTCCTAAAAGTGCCTTTGGCGAATCAGGGTGCCCTAGATGCACCGCTAATGGAACCCATGAGTCATGAATACATGTACAAGTGTTAGGTAGGGTCCAAGAAGGATATCCAAAAGGTTCAATTATAACCAACAATATAATTAAACAAGTAAATGTTACCGATGCGCCAATTAGATCAAAATAGTACCATTATCTCGTTTTGGGACAATCATGCTCAACCTGTAAGAATCACCAGAGATATACACCATTTAACGGTACACACCCGTTCCACCTTGGGTGACGAGAACACACGAGTGGAGTCACTCGCGATGTTAAATTGGATTTCACCACGTATCCCGGACCTAGTTCCCATGCCACGCCGGACATCACAATCCTCGGACCATTTATGCCTCTAACGCTTACTCCGTCGAGTTACGCTCCAAGGACTTATGGACACGGGTGTCTATCCAAAGTAGACGAGTTACAACCCCGCGACTTGCGTCGCCTATTGCCTCCTCGCTAACGACCCAAATAGTTATATAATACTCGTCCAATTCCTCGTGCACAAGAAACTAGATGCAACATCCGAAGTTTTAACTCATGCACATGTGCATATGTATAACACCTTTCATGCAATGTACACATACCATTTATAATCATAATAAAACATTATAGTGACTAACATTCATTTGATCAATAGAGTAATGTTGTAAAGACCCCATTTAGTAGACATTAATCCAACTGCTGATAAGAATAATTCTACACATTTTTCCATGCTCAATGTACACCAACTCTATAGTAATTAATGACATATCATATCATGTATATAACATTACCCTCCTTATTTAAGGATCCCTTCAATCACAAGTTTCCCAGACATGGCAAATCCATGAAACCCTAGTTTAGGCTTACTTAAATATCTTGCAATGAACATTTAACACATAATACATAAATATGATTAGTTCGGGTTTAGGAGACTCACCAATAGGATTGTAGTGTAAAACCCTATAATATGGAAACCCTAGAGATTTGGGGGAAATGGGTGGATGGAGACTTGAATCCTTGAATCCTTTGTGAATAAATGCTTATGTAGACTTATAACCCTAGAAAACACCAACACTTAAAGATTATGTTAGATCTCAGATTTATTGGATTCAAGATCATCCAATCTGAAGATTGAAATCTGAAGCTAAAGCTGAAAAGCCACTCTCAATATTAGTCTAATGTTAGTTTGTAATAAAATGTCAAAGTTTGTTTTTAGTATTTTATTATTATTCCTAAATATCTACTATTAGATATTTTAGGATATTATCTATTTAGGATATTATTAGTTAGATATTATGTTAGCTTTAGTTATTAGGTGAGATATTAGAATATATCTCATAACTCATCATCCTGATCAAGAACACTATTCATTAAGAGAGAAAAGAGAGAGAGCTTCAAAGAGAAAAACATCAATCCTGTAATCCGTCGTTTGTAATCGAACAGGTTGGTAAATCGTATATGTTTGTGATTGTTTGATTGTCTGGTAAGTGTTGGTCCCTAAGGTGCTTAACAAGTTTATAGAAAGGGGGGGGGGCTTTGAATACAAACACAAGAATTAAAGTTTAATAAATTGTTTATTGATAAATCAAATACAATTTACAAGTTTGTTGCGGAATAAGATTAAGACAGACTCAATCTAAACAAACTTAAGAAACACTAAGATGGTTGCACAAGAAATTCAGAGAATGGGGGATTAAGAGATATAGAAAACAAGGGTTTCTATTTGGGGTTCAAGGATTAAGCACCCTTCAGATGAAGGGGGTGATCTTCCTATTTATACCCTATGCATTAAATGCATGGCAGGGCACTTTACATGTGGCGTTCACTGATTGGCTTTGGGAGTCTGACTTTTGGGAGACATGCTTTCGGCCGGACAATGAACAGTGTAGATGACAGAGGTGTTGTACGAATTGTGGCAGAGACATGTCCGTTCTGACATATCGTACTAAGTTGTGCAAGGAGAGACAAAAGGAAACTTGAGACATAAGCTAAGTGATCATTCGATCGCTGAGTATCTCTTTCTTCAGAGATATCAAGAGTTCAGCGATCGCTGAAGCTTTTCCTCATGTTCCTTCGCGTATAAGTAGATTCGTCTTTGCTTCACTGATATTCGCATCAGGTCACTAGTAGACTTACCTTTGTTTAGCAGCTTCGTCTTCGATTCAGCTATGAACATCTGTTGACGCGAGACTTGTCTTCAGGGATTACGTTACTGTTTACATCAGAAACTACCAGCGATACTGAACATGATCAGTTGGATCACTGATAGTGAAACACTAATACATACTAGATGTTTATAAGAAAACTATCAGCGATAACTGAACAGACTCAGTCTGATCGCGGATGGTGAAACACTAATACATATTAAAACGTAATTTTCACTAAGTATAGAAAAGGGTCGTTATCAAATCACTGAGAGAGTTTGGATCAACAATCTCCCCCTATTTGATAATGACAAAGTAACTGAAGAAAATTACTTTATAATTCAAAATGATGGAATAATCAGGACTCATAACATACATGTCCCAATTACTATTTTGAGGGATCTTTTACAGTACTGATAGAGTTAAGTACTTCACTGAAAATCTCATTAATCCAAGAAAAGAATTACAAGGAATGAAAATTACAAGTACAAGTGATGTACTAACTACTGTAAGTTAAACTAATAGATTACAAGAAAAGAAACTAATCTATCAGCTATCTAAAGAGGGTTTAGGAGGATTGATCAAGTACTCAGGTATTTCTTCTCCTTTTTGCCTTCGCTCTAAAGATTCTTTGCAGATGATCGCTATGATTGGCTCAGCAGCAGGAGAGAGAGTACACCATAGGCACATGAGATCCTTGAGAAGAGTAAGGGGACAGATAGGGATTTCAGAGACGCTTTGAAATCTGAGCTGTTCCTCGTCATCTCTGAAGAAGATTCCAAAAGGTTCTTCGAGTACTTGTCCCGCAACATATGGTCCGCCAGGAGGCAGAAATAGATCCAGAACTGAAAGATCAGGAGGAGGACCGAACAGAGCTTCTCTTGAGAATTTGATGGAGGTTTCATTTCTGATCACTGCGACATTATCAGATGAGGAGGAGATAGGATTTCTCTTGATTTTCTTGGACTTTGGAGGAAGAGTAGATGGCACCTTTAGTATAGCAGCGACTCTGTTGATGAGGGCATCATTTACCCTTTCAACATAACCTCTGTATGTAGACTTTGATTTCTTCAGCGCATCTTTGAACTCAAGCCACTCCATGTAGCCAAGATTTTCCAGCTTTGAAATGAACATAGCCTTGCAGCTTCCATCCTCTCTGGTAATCTCCATGGTGACAGAGAGTTTATCCTTCTTTTTTCTTCCAGAGATAGCAACAGCTACGATCTTCATTGGGTCAGAGCGATAGTCAATTTTGTGCTTGCACCAATCGACAGAATTATCGCTGACCGCTTTTTCTTTGGAGAGTTCCTCTTTAATCACTTTCAAAAGAGCTGCCTGGACTTCCACTGGTTTGCTTTTCAGCTTCTTGTCTTTGACTTGAGAAAACTGAATTTTGAGAGCCAGAGAGGCATCTCTTTGACAGTCAGCAATCAGCTTCTCAGCCCTGACGGATTCTTCAATTTCAGCTTCAGTCAGGAACTACAGATCTGATGATTGAGAGGGGACCTTTCGTCGTTGACTCTCCAAATGAGAGATCATCTCTGTTCTTTTCTTTATCTCTTCTTCTGACCAGTGAGATGGTCTTGAGGGCCTTCCATGATGTTGCAGGGACTCTTCTTCTTCTTCATCCTCTTCATCAATCTCTCTGACAGAGATTGGGACTATTTGGTCATCAGCTTCAACAGATGGGATTATTTAGAGCTCTTTACCCTTAAGCAGGGGAGAGAACTGTCTGGTCAGAAAAAGAAAAAGGTTAGATTTATTTTTAGGGAAGGAGAGAGATAAAGGCTAGAAAGAAACAGGGGTAAGATTTTTATAGAAGGATAAAGGAACAAGAGTAAGGCATACCTGAGAAGGATTCTCCTCAGGTAGTGAAATCATCTTCAGGGTTCCCTCAGCAGTTGCACCTTTGCTTTGGGAAGGGGTTCCTGAAGGTGTCTCTTGACTCCCCCCTGCTTTGATAACTTCTTTCGAAGCTATCGCTGATGAAGTGACGGCTGAAGAACACCATAGAGATTGATCTTCATCGTCATCATCATCATCTTGATGAGAATCTTCCTCTTGATCTTCAAGATCAAGGTCTTCATCATCATCATCGTCTTCTTCCTCTTCATCATCGACTAGATCAGCGATGGTAGGAGGGGCTTTGTCAGCAGCTATCTCCCCCTCAACCTGAGAGGGAGTTTCCTTCTGTTGGACCTCAGCAGCGACTTCAAACTCCGTATTTTCTTCAGCTGCTTTCTCCCCCTCTTTGTCATTATCATTGAGAGAGAGATCTTTGGAAGGAGATGAAGCTTTTGCAGCGGCCAACACCTGAACTTCAGCCTCCAAACAATCCAGACGGCCTTCAAACGCAGGAAGATCAGACGTTTCCTGATGAATAAATTCCACGGCAATATTCAGCGATGTTCGATCGTTCTCTGTGAATGAGGGAGTAGGAGTCGGAGCTGGTGCCTTAAGGTGAGTCAGGATTTGCTGAAGGACTTCACAGGCATCAACCTTTGTAGACAGAGCTGCAAACTGTTGTTGTGAGTCTTCTCTGACTTTGTCAATCGCTTCTTGGAGAGTAGCGATGTGAGAAACGTCAGCTTTGGAGGCGCAGGTGGCAGTCAACGTCTTCAGTGCTTCACCTGCTGATTGAACAGCGTTGGTGGTGTTGTTGAGAGAGGCAGTCATAGATTCCACCTTTGCACTCAGATTGTTGACATTGGTGTCAACAGTCGCCAAACTAGGACCTGAAATATAAGTTAGTTTTTGAGAAACAGGCTTATATGGTGAGTTGGGAGAAGTGTTTAAGGTTATAGGGATACCTGAATTATCAAACATTTTGTAGAATTGTAAAGATTCCTCAAAAGATTGATGTTCGGGTCCTATGGGTCCAAACTGTGGAGTAGAGATAGATGGAGGGTTATAGATCAAAGAAATAGAAGGACTAGAGATGGGGATAGAAGATGTAGGGATAGGGGTAGTTACCTCAGGTTGTTGAACTGAGATTGTTGGTTGCGTCACTGTTGTTGTGACAGCGACCGAGATCGCTGGCACGGTTGAAGTGGTTGTCGTTGAGGATGTGGAGGATAGACCCACGAAAGCATCCAAGGAAGTTTGTAGAGAAACATCCCTAGGTATAGAGCTAGAAGTAGCTTTCTCCTTGGTCACCTTGGCCTTCTTCGAAGGACCAAGGGAGCCAGTTGATGGTCGTTTGGAAGGGGTAGCGGCAGGGATAGCAGAAGAAGGAACCTCTTGCGTGGCCGCTGAAGTAGAAGAAGTGAGGAGAGAGAGTCGGGAGCGAAGTTCGGAGATACTTACCTCGTTGGGGAGCGGTTTAACTTCCAAGGAGCGCTGACCCACTTTCGGAAAAGATGCATCCGATTTGGTGGGATAAGTAGTAGGGTAGAGAAACTTCAGGTACGCCCAGATAAAGCGTACGTAGGGAACTTTGGGATCCCTCTCGGTCTTCTCTATTTTTGACTTAAGGTCGTCAAAGATAGTTGTTGCGTAGTCGAAGTTTCGTCCAGCGATCACTGAGTAAGCCATCTGGACCTGAACCTTGCTGGCTTGGTCCAGTGACCCACTCTTCCCACTCATGCACTGAATGAAGTGTGAGAAGATGTAGTTTAGCTGGGAAGGCATCAGTGCCTTCTTCACAAGAGTCAACTTCTTGTTTGGAATCGTAGTCCTTGGTTTGGGTTCCCAAGCGTATTCCATGGCATCCAGGAATTGGATGAGTTCAGCGTCAGTTGGCAAGGCGTCGAATCCATTCCTGGGTTTGTCAGGAAAACGCAGAGCTTTCCTCAGGCCTAGGGCAGTCATCATCCCTGATCCAAGTTGAGTGTTGAAGGAGATAGCAGGAACCTGTTCACCCTTTTTGTTGGTGATAGAGGTTTCGTCAGCAGTAAACCAGAATTGCTGGAGAAGAGCTTTGGAGGGTGTGGGATCCACAGTGATAGCATAAGCAATGCAGGATTGTTTTAGAAACATTGCAGCTTCCTTCAGATGTGGATACTTAACACCGTCAAAATCGAGGCGAGCGAGATGATTATTCTTCGGAAGCTCCGATTCAGTGATGGTGAACTTGACGTTCTTAGAGGCGACAAGTGCAGATTGAGCCATTATGAATATGAGTAGATAAAAGAGTAGAAGAAAAGATTTTAGTCTAAAAATAAAGAAGATTTTTTAGTTTCTATTTGAGGAAAGAAACATATAAAATCAACAAATTTGAAGATTAAAAAGGTGTTCTTAATATAAGATACAAGAACAAGAAGAAAAACCAAAGATTTTGAATGAAGAATAATCAAAATAAAATGGTTTTTAAAGAATAAAATCAAAAATGAAAATGATTTTATGTCATTAGTATCTTATAAACCCATAAATGGAGGTTTATGTAAAAAGATTTAAGATAAGAATTAGAAAAAGATCAAGAATAACCTGTTGATTTTTGAAGAGGATGATGCAAATGCTTGAGAATGCTAGAATGCTTGAGAGAGTATTCTTGCTTTGAAAGTATTTCCAGAAAGCGTAAAATGATAAGAATGGAAAAACATTCATTTTATACGTGTGAGAGAGGAGAGAGAATGTGAGAGGCGGGAAAGCAAATGCTCATCATGACATGGACACGTCCCACGAAGTTGATTGGATAGAAGAGCAACAGACGAACGTGTCAGAAAAAAGGCATGTCGTGGATTGTCGGTTCAAATGACGTCATAGAAGAGAGAGACTGTTCATTTGTCCGTTTGAAATTATCGCTGAAGAAAAGTCAGCGGTAGATTTTTCTTTTTGAAAGTATCCCTGATGGTAAAGATAGGGATAGATTTTCTTTTAAAAGGATCACTGACTAGAAATATCAGTGATAAATTTATTTTTCAAAAAGCTTTTAATCATTTGAAGAAAGTTTCAGTGATTAAAGTTTATATTTTGAAAAACATCTTGAATGAAGATTCAGTTGTAGGGATTGAGAAAACATACCTGAGAGTCAGAATGTTTATCAGAGAGAATGATAAAAGGGGAACTTATGATTACTGACACAATGCATGAACGCTGAAGATTTATCTTCTAGATTCAACATTCCAAGCTCACTGATGAGAAAGTTGAACCTTGTCTCATCAAGAGGTTTGGTGAACAAATCAGCAAGCTGAAAGTCAGTAGGGATAAAGTGAAGTTCAATATCACCATTCATCACATGATCTCTGATAAAGTGATATCTGATCTCTATGTGTTTCGTCTTTGAATGTAGCACTGGATTATTTGCTATAGCGATAGCACTAGTGTTGTCGCAATAGATAGGAATCTTTGATAGCTGAAGGTCATAGTCTAATAGTTGATTTCTCATCCATAAGATCTGAGAACAACAGCTTCCAGCGGCTATGTATTCAGCTTCAGCTGTGGTAGTGGATACTGAATTTTGCTTTTTGCTTGTCCAACTTACCATCTTTCCTCCCAGGAGTTGACATCCACCAGTGGTACTCTTTCTGTCAAGTTTACAACCTGCAAAATCACTATCAGAATAACCAGTTAGATCGAACCCTGAGTCTTTGGGATACCAAAGACCGAGGTTAGGAGTTCCCTTCAGATATCTGAAGATTCGCTTAACAGCGATCAGATGGGATTCCTTGGGTTCAGATTGATAGCGTGCACATAAACAAGTAGAGTACATAATGTCAGGTCGGCTCGCTATAAGATACAACAGGGAGCCTATCATTCCTCTATAGGCAGTGACATTAACAGGTTTTCCAGAAGGATCTTTGTTAAGTGTCAGGGGTGGTGCCATAGGAGTTTTCATCGCTGAAGTTTGAGTAAGATCAAACTTCTTCAGCATATCTTTAACATACTTACCTTGGCTGATAAAAGTACCTTTGTCAGATTGTTTAATCTGAAGACCAAGAAAATATGTCAGCTCACCCATCATACTCATTTTATATTCTTTCTGCGAAGCGAGTACATAGAGATGGGTTAGTAGAACCAAATATTATGTCATCGGCATATATTTGTACAAGAATTATATGACCTTTTATCTTTCTGAAAAATAACGTATTATCAATCTTGCCACGTTCAAATTTTTCAGAGATAAGAAATGATGAAAGAGTGTCATACCAAGCACGAGGGGCTTGTTTAAGACCATAGAGAGCCTTATCCAATTTATAAACATAATTTGGAT
This sequence comes from Arctium minus, assembly GCA_954870635.1. NCBI lineage: Eukaryota > Viridiplantae > Streptophyta > Magnoliopsida > Asterales > Asteraceae > Arctium > Arctium minus. The sequence continues at coordinate 43,365,430 of OX941088.1, read as the reverse complement.
ACTTAGGGTCATAGAACCCTGGAGGTTGTTCTACATATACTTCTTCATTCAGCTTTCTATTTAGGAACGATGATTTTACATCCATTTGATAGACGATAAAATCTTTATAGACTGCATAAGCTAAGAATAGTCGAATTGCTTCGAGCCTGGCCACAGGGGCAAAGGTTTCATCATAGTCTATACCTTCCTCTTGTCTGTATCCCTGAGCAACAAGTCGAGCCTTGTTGCGGGTTACAGTTCCATGTTCATCTAACTTGTTTCTAAACACCTATTTGGTGCCTATAACAGTTTTATCAGATGGTCTAGGAACGAGATTCCAAACTTTGTTTCGAGAGAATTCAGTCAGCTCTTCTTGCATAGCGCTGACCCAGTTTGGATCTCTGAGGGCATCATCAGTCTTCTTTGGTTCTATTAAAGAAAGAAAGTTGACAAAGAGACAGATATTACCTGAGCTTCGTCGTGTATGAATACCTGCATCTGGATCACCAAGAATTTGATCTATTGGATGATCTTTGGTCCATCGCTGAGCAGGAGCATGATCGCTCAACTCATAGGTTGAATCAACAATAGGGATGTTTACTGATGAGGACGTTTGAGGTTCATCAGCAATTAACTGTTGAGTAGTGGACAGACGATTGTTATCAGAGTGGTTTTCAGACAGAGGTAGATCTGATGGTAGCAAGGTGTTTAAAGGTTCAGCTGAAACCCATGAGTTGGATTCAGCGCTAGGAGGTATAATGTTTGGATCATCATCAGCGGCTGGAGGATCTGAATGTTGATGTTTTGAGAAGAAGGGTTCAGTTTCTTTGTAGTGAGAGAACGTCCAAGCATTTAACTCTTCATTGTCAGTGATTGGTTTAGAGTTCGCTGAGCGAGTTTCATCGAATGTGACATGAATTGTTTCTTCCACAGATTGTCTTCTTTTGTTGAAAACTCTGTAGGCTTTGGAGATGGAGGAATATCCTAGAAATATTCCATCATCAGCTTTTGGGTCGAACTTCCCAAGTTAATCTCTGTTGTTTAAGATATAACACTGACAACCAAAGATATGAAGAAAACTGAGAGAAGGCTTTCTTCCATGAAAAAGTTCATAAGCTGTCTTCCCAAATCGCTTTACTATCAGCGATATGTTTTGAGTAAAACATGCAGTGTTTACAGCTTCTGCCCAAAATTGAGTAGGGAGATGAGAATCACTGAGCATTGATCTAGCAGCTTCAATGATTGTTCTGTTTCTTCTTTCAGCGACTCCGTTTTGCTGAGGTGTTCTTACTGAAGAGAAGTTATGAGTGATTCCCTTTTTCTCAAAGAAATTGTTCAGGGAACTGTTTTTAAATTCAGTTCCATGATCATTTATTGAACGAACAGTAAGATTATTCAGCACTTCCATCTTTTTAACAAAAGATATTAGTTCTTCTGGAGTATCACTCTTACAGCGAAGAAAGATAACCCAGGTATAACGAGAGAATTCATCTACAATGACAAGCGTATATTTCTTTCTAGCTATTGATTGGATGTTAACAGGGCCAAACAGATACATATGCAAGAGCTGAAGAGGACTTGTCACTGAGGAAACTTGTTTAGACTTGAAACTAGCTTTTGTTTGTTTTCCTTTTTTACATGCTGAGCAGAGAGATTCTTTAGCATATGAGTGCTGAGGAAGACCAGAAACCAGTTCCTTAGATGAGAGAGAATTCAGGGTTTTGAAGTTTAGATGAGAGAGCCTTTTATGCCATATCCAGTTGACATCAGAAGAGGCCTTAGAGATAAAACATAAGTTTTCAGTGATAGTAGAGTCCATATCTATTACATAGACATTTTCTCTGCGATAACCACTGAGAGCAAGTTTTCCTTTCTCATCCACCACTAAACATGCTTTCTTAGAAAAGCGAACTTCGTAGTCTTTGTCACATAGCTGACTAATGCTCAGAAGGTTGTGCTTCAGTCCATCTACATAAGCGACTCTTCTAAAGGTAGTTATCCCATTGCTGAGGACACCAAACCCTCGGGTATATCCTTTTCCATTTCCACCGAAGGTCACAGAGGGACCTTTCTCTTCCTTATATTCAGTGAGCAGGTCTTTTTGTCCAGTCATATGATGAGAACATCCACTATCGAGATACCAGATGCCCTTTGATTCCTGCACACATAAGAAAGATTAAGCGTTGTTTGGTACCCACTTTTCAATGGGTCCTTTAGAGTTAGTGGATAAGGAAGTTTCAGCAGTCTTCTCAGCAGATGAAGATTCAGCTTCAGTGGTGATCTTCAGTTTGGTTAATTTCTTAACCTTAGTGGTATTCTTCACCTTAGTCGATTTTTCAACTTTGGTGACCTTCTCAGCTTTAGAGGCATTTATCTTCACTTTAGCTGTTTTATCAGTTTTAGTGGCAGTTGGACATTTGCTTGCAATATGGTCAGTAAAACCACAGTGATAACATTTTCTGTATTTGAAAATGGTTTTAGGACCAGAAGTAGAAGGTTTTGCAAGTTTAAGATGAGCAGGACCAGGTCCAAGAAGACTTTTCTCATGAGATATGGGAGGAATTTTCATTTCTTCAGATCTCGTGGGTTTAAGATCAATCTTTAGCTTTGGAGGACAGAGATCAAAGATTTCTATCATAGAGCTAGAGGATTGATTCACTGAAGGTTTAGAAGGAACTTTCAGTTTTTCTTTCTTGGTAGCCTTCTGAGGACGAAGAATGGATTTTCCTTTATCCGCAGACTTAGTGTCTTTGGATTTTTCCTCAGGGATAGAATTAGAAGATGAACAGGGATATAATTGATTATAAGAAGTGACAAACATTCCAAACTTAAGCGAGGAACTTTCTTCTTTAGGCTCATCCTGTGGTGTCCAAAAGCCAAGACCAGTTTTATCACTTTCAGGAGTTTGAGCATTTATTATCTCAGAGATCTTTGTTGATGATTTGCACCATTTTTCAACATGAGCCTTCTCTGCTTTTAGAGCAGCGATGGCTTGTTCGCGTTCAATGCTGATGATTTCATTTATAATGACTTGATCTTTCAACTTTTCTTCTAAAAGATTTAGTTCTCTGATCTTTTCATGACATTTCTCTAGCTTTTGAGTTAAATGAACATTTTTATTTTCAGCTTGAGTTTTGTCGTTTAGAGCATTATAAACGTCAATCGTCAGCACATCAACAGCGCGACTTCTCTCAGCTTCAGGCAGAGAGGGATTTATAGAGATAGATACCAGAGATGATATGTAGCTCATAGAAGGTTCGGATGGTTCTTCTACTTCTTCTTTAATATCGGCCATGAGGCAAAGATTAGCGACTTCTTCTTCAGCAGAACTTGATTCTTCTGATTCAGCCCAGTCATGTTCTTCAGCGATGAGACCTTTACCTTTTCGCTTGTAGCTTTTCAGCTTTTGATATTTGTTCTTCAGCTTTAGGTATTTGTCATCACTGGATCTTCTTGAGGTAGAAGGTTTGAAGACCTTTTTCGACCTGCACTCACTAGCAAAGTGTCCAATCTTTTCACAGTTATAGCAAGTGGCAATAGCCTTATCAACAGGTGTTGATTTTGGCTTTTCAGTAAGAGAGAGAGGCTTACTTCTTCGGAAGTTGCTCTTTCTTGCAAATCTCTTAAAAGAGTTTGTCAAGAGTGCTAAGGACTCATCAAACTCTGAAAGATCAGGGTCTGATAGATCCTCTGATTCAGAATCTAACTCAGTGATGGTGAGAGTAGATCGCTGAGATGGAATTATCTCTGAAGAGACTAAAGCAACAGGAGTGCTTTTGGAGTCTTTAGAATCTTTTACAAGAATCTTCTTCAGGAGATTCGATTGCTCATAGTTGATCAATATTCCATACAGAGTGCTGAGAGAAAGAGAATTTAAGTCTTTTGTAAGCTTAAGACATATTGAATAACTGTCCCAGCTTTCAGGAAGACATTCTAAGAATTTTGTTAGAACCTCAGAATTAGAATAGGTCCTACCAACAGTTCTTAGGTCAATGATTAAGCAGTTAAACCGCTGATGAACGTCAGAGAGAGATTCATTCTTACCAGCGATGAAACTTTCATACTGTCTTACCAAGTTAATCTTACGAGTTTCTTGGATTTCAGTGGTGCCCTCATATTGAACACATATGGTTTCCCACATTTCTTTAGAAGTTTTCAGATGCATGATGGAATGGAAAACTTCATCAAGCAGAGCCATTGAAATAATGGTCTTTGCTCTTGCATCTATTCCTACCTTCTTTTTATCTTCATCACTCCACTGTCTTATTTCCTTAACGACATAGCGTTCAGGGACAGATTCAGTGGTGGCAGTAGCAGGAACTGCAGCTATAATTCTAACAGGTTCATAGGGTCCATTTTCTATATATTCAGGTATAGTAGGATCCGCACCTTCAAGAAATAGCATCATTCGATTTTTCCATAGAGAAAAGTTATCTCTGCTAAATCGAGGAGGTTTAGAAAGTGAACCATTATCATAGTAGTTTGTGTTTGTGTTAAGTGCCATTTTAGAACAACAAAGAAGAAAATAAAGCAAGATCTTGTTTATTAGATTAAACAAACCGCTCTGATACCACTTGTTGGTCCCTAAGGTGCTTAACAAGTTTGTAGAAAGGGGGGGGGGGGTTGAATACAAACACAAGAATTAAAGTTTAATAAATTGTTTATTGATAAATCAAATACAATTTACAAGTTTGTTGCGGAATAAGATTAAGACAGACTCAATCTAAATAAACTTAAGAAACACTAAGATGGTAAGATGGTTGCATAAGAAATTCAGAGAATGGGGGATTAAGAGATATAGAAAACAAGGGTTTCTATTTGGGGTTCAAGGATTGAGCACCCTTCAGATGAAGGGGGGTGATTTTCCTATTTATACCCTATGCATTAAATGCATGGCAGGGCACTTTACACGTGGCGTTCACTGATTGGCTTTAGGAGTCTGACTTTTGGGAGACACGCTTTCGGCCGGACAATGAAGAGTGTAGATGACAGAGGTGTTGTACGAATTGTGGCAGAGACATGTCCGTTCTGACATATCGTAATAAGTTGTGCAAGGAGAGACAAAAGGAAACTTGAGACATAAGCTAAGTGATCATTCGATCGCTGAGTATCTCTTTCTTCAGAGATATCAAGAGTTCAGCGATCGCTGAAGCTTTTACTCATGTTCCTTCGCGTATAAGTAGATTCGTCTTTGCTTCACTGATATCCGCATCAGGTCACTAGTAGACTTGTCTTTGTTCAACAGCTTCGTCTTTGATTCAGCTATGAACATCTGTTGACGCGAGACTTGTCTTCAGGGATTACGTTACTGTTTACATCAGAAACTATCAGCGTTACTGAACAGGATCAGTTGGATCACTGATAGTGAAACACTAATACATACTAGATGTTTATAAGAAGACTATCAGCGATAACTGAACAGACTCAGTCTGATCGCTGATGGTGAAACACTAATACATATTAAAACGTAATTTTCACTAAGTATAGAAAAGGGTCGTTATCAAATCACTGAGAGAGTTTGGATCAACAGTAAGATCTTGTTAAAATATAAGGGACCGACAATTGGTATTAGAGCCTTAAACCAGATTCAAATCAAATTTTATAGAACTCACTATGTTCTTCATCTTCAAAGTCACTGTACCGTCGATCATATTTTCAAAAAGTGTTTGTTTTTTAAATTACTTAGTTGTAAGTTGTTGTAGTTGATTAGGCGATCACATTGTCAAATTCTAGAGTTGTAAATCGATTTCTAGATAGGTTTATTTGGGTGTTTAAGAGCCAATTATCGAAGAAGAACACACACCGGTCAACACCGGTCACACTCACATCAGTAGAACACACCGGTTGCAACACCGGTCGCTCTACCCCGGTCACAAGACCCCGGTCGAAGGCAAGGCACCGGTCGCAGACACCGGTCACCACAACGCCCCGGTCGCAACACACCGGTCAAAGGAATCCGGTCGACGCAACACTCCGGTCAGGACTCCAGTCGAACAACATACCGGTCACAACATCATACCGGTTGAGCACACCGGTTTGCGCCATCAACGTCTCGCGCAATTCTCCGGTTTGCACCATCAACTACTCGCGCAAACTTCATTTCGCATGACCTTCTTCTCGCGCAAAGTCCTTTTCGCGCGACCCATTCCTAGCGCAAAGTCTGTTTTTGCGCCAACCACTATTAGCGCAAGTTGTTCTTTTGCGCCAGTCTCCTTTAGTGCAAATTGTTCTTTTGCTCCAATTCCTGACTTAGTCTTTCTGAAAGGATGACATCAAGAGAAGCTCTAGCTATCGGAACTGATACAAAGCCACCAGTACTCTTCAGGGGAGAGTATGAGCAGTGGAAAGATCGGTTCATGGACTTCATAGAAAGACATGATTTGGGTGAATTAATCAGGAAATCTTTAGAGGAAGGAGCTATGCCACCTGTTATGAAGACTCGTATGGTTGGGACAGAGGAAGAACCATATCAACTTAAGTTTGATGAACTCGATGGTGAAGACTAGTGGCGGAGCCCTATTGGGGCTATGGGGGGCCATGGCCCCCCCCACTTTTTAACTAAAATACCATATTTCATATTATAGGAACACTTGCGATGGTACAACTCAGTTGGTTATTGTTTGTTCATTCTATCCTTTAGGTCTTGAGTTCGAGACCTTCTCTGCACCTCACCGTTTTTATTATTTTTTCTTCCTCTACTACATATTATATTAATATCAATATATATATATATAAATTAGTTTTTAAATAGTATAAAAAAATAATTTGTATTTAGTCATTTTTATCATTTTTCTTTCCATCTAATACATATTAAATTATTAATATTAATTTGATGTAAAATTAACTTTTTAAATAACATAAAAAACAATTTGCATTTAGCCATTTTTATCATTTTTCCTTTCCATCTACTAATGTAAAAGTTAGTTTTTATATAATACAAAGAGATGATGTTTAAGTTGGTATATAGTGTTATATTACTAATCTAAAGGGTTCCTTTTATTAGTTCATAATAATTCAAAAACATAACAAATTTGTGGTATTATTTTTCGGTTATGAGTTTTAGTCTTACATTAACCAAATTTTTTTCTAAAATTTAATATTAGATCATAGCAACAGAAAAAAAAGAACTTGTTACATTATAATATTATATTTCGGCCCCCGCGACTACAATGATCGTGTTCCGCCCCTGGTGAAGACCTAAAAAGAGCAAAAGTTGATAGATTAGCAAAGTCTTTCATTCTTCAAGGCATTACTAATGAATTATATGTGAAGATTGACAAATACAAAGCTACAGGCAAACAAATGTGGGATCAACTAGAGAAAATGATGCTTGGTTCAAAAGTTGGAAACCAACTCAAGATATCCAACTGCCTTAACAACTATGAAGAATTCAAAGGCAGAGTTGGAGAATCTCTAGCAGAAACATATGATAGATTTGTGACCTTGCTGAATGAGTTAAGAAAGAACAATGTCAATAAATCACAGATAGAGCTGAATGTCAAATTCCTCAACATCCTTCAGCCTGAATGGAAAAGGTTTACAAGGCAGATGAAGCAAATAAAAGATCTGAACGATATTCCACTTCACGAGGTATATGAAACCCTCAAGCAAAATGAGGAAGAGGTGGATGAGATCATGGATGAAAAGAGACAGGGTGAGAAGACAGTTGCTGATTCAATTGCTCTTGTTGTGAAGAAGAAGAAGAAGATGATGATTGTGTCTGAATCAGATGAGGTTGAAAGTGAAGCGAACTCTGACTCTGACGACTGTGAAAAACTAAAGCAGGCTATGCTTATGTTGACCAAGGCTTTTCAAAAGAAGTTCTACAAAAAACCTAGCTCGAACAGTCAGAGGTATTCATCTGGTCCTAGTAACTATGTTCACAAGGAGAGATTTGAAGGAAAGAGGTTAGAGGAATGGAAGCCAGAAGAGAAAAGGTATAAAGTTGAAGAGACCAATCAGCAAGAACCTCCAAAGTGCTACAACTGTGGTAGACTTGGACACTTTGCCAAAGACTGCCGAAGACCCAAAGTCCTGAACTCCGACTACTACAAGAACAAAATGCTTCTAGCCAAGTAACAGGAAGCTGGAAAGGCATTGATGGCAGAAGATGAGTTCTGGCTAGATCACTCAGACCAAGAAGATGAAAATGAAGAGAAGGACGAGACAACACACCTATGCTTTATGGGCAAGCTGGAAATAGAAGCTGAAGTTGATTCCGATGAAGAAGACAACGAAGAGGTATGTGATTTAACTAAATCATATTTCTTAAATAAAATGCATGCCATGATGACAAAACTCCAAGAATTAGAGTCTAAACTTAAACGTGAAAAGGGTGTTATTCATGACCAAAACCAATCAATACAGAAACTTAGCGAGGATATTGCTGAGAAGAAAGTATTGGTTGAGACCTTACATAAAAACATTGACACCAGCGCAAAAAAACAGACCATAATTCTTAAAGAGATTGCTGAAACAAATTCTAAATTGAGAATGTGTGAGTTTGATTTCAAAGAGCTTACGAGAATGTATTCTTCGCGTTCTGAAGAAAACAAATCTTTACTTGCAAAATTAAATGCTTTGGAAAAGAAGTTATACTCATTGGGTCAAGCTGAACAAACCATTCATCTAAACAAACCCAAAGAGAATAAAGAGAGTTGGGGAATTGGTTATGAGAATCCTAACTACCTTAAAAAGGGTATATCTGAATTTCCAACACTTTATGATTTTACATTCTTAAGACTTTCTCAACGATACCCTGAACTTAAAGTTTTCTGGACTAGACTTTCTAAAGAAGATGAAGCCAAGGAAACAGAAAAACGAAAGAACAAATCCAAATTTCAACTTCCATTTCTTTATGGGAAGTTGAATCAAAGTTATAGTTTTGTTCAATCAAAGATTTTTTTGAGAGTTATTCTGTAAAAGAAATGGAGGCGAAACCTATTGAAGGTAAACTTTACGTCCCTCATCTCATTTTGGAAAGTAAAATTTCTGAACTTGAGAACTCTTTAACAGATGAAAGACTTTTGATTGATGTTGAACAAAAAGTGTTTTCAACTGTGCTTAAGAATACTGTTCTTTCTAAATCAAAGAAGGCTTCAAAATCTGATGATATGTTAGGTCTAACTGATGGAGGGTTTAATTTTCTAAACTCTGATGGTGTTTTAGATGATTATATTGATCAATTTGATTTTAGTGCCAAACTTCCTAATCATTCGTCTTTTGTTGTGAATTCCTTTGGATTATCCCAAATGTTTGAGAAAGGTAAATCATCAACGAAAGTTGATAAATCAGTCTCTGTGAAAGGTAGGAAGAAATCTCAGCATTCACAGAAATCGATCACTACTGGTAAGCCAAAGAAGAAGCATTCGTTTGGTTCTCAAATTTCTAACTCAAAAGTTTCAAATGTTTCAGATATGAGCAAGAAAAGGCTTGGAGTTAAATCTAAGTGGCAACCAAAACAAGAGATTGATGAGACTGCTAAATCTTTTTCTAGTGCTGATTGTAATAAGATTACTACTAGTAAAGATGATATAATTGTGGACGTTGCTTTTTCTAAACCAAAACTTGTTAATTCTCTCAAGAAATATTCAAGACAGCAATTAGTCCAGTTATCTTTGTCTACTAGGAAGTTTTCCAATTATGATAGAAATGATTATAATTCTCACAAAGATTCTGATGTTTGGTTTGGCACATATCATGTACACACTTATCATTGTGTGTCCCTGTGATTCACGATTCAATCAAGCAAACAATTAAACAATACGATTATGCAAACCTGATATTGATTATCAAACGATTCGAATGGTTACAAGGTTTGAATCTTCTCCTCTGTATTCTTTCTATCGCCTCTACTCTCTCTCTAATTCTCTCTGTATATGGCGCCCACACACACCAACAATTAATTCACTTCTCTTTTTCAACTAAACCTAATTAACACTAACAAAACTAATTTATACTTAGGCATATAAGCCTAATGGGCTTGGGCCCAACATACTAAAACCTATTTAATAAAAATACGGAAACACACTTTGACTATTTATTACAAAAGACCCTAGACTATTTGTTGAGACGACTTTTCCAGCTTTGACTTCAGATTTCCATCTTCAGATAATGATGATCTTGAATCCAATAAAACCGTGCTTTAACAATCTCCCCCTTTGGATCAAGATCATTACTAAAAAGATTTAGCAATTCAATCCTTCTCTTTTAAGCTCAAAAGATGCAATCTCCCTCTTTGTCTTCAGAATGTAGCAATTTCCCCAATCGATGAGAATAAAAATCTCTTGGAAAGAAATTATCTCCAGTTTCATCTCGGAGTGCTTCAACAAATCATCTTCAAAGAAAATTTCTTCAATGCAGCATATCTTCAGAATATCTTCAGAAATTCTTTCAAAAACTTTTGATCTCCCCATTTCTTGGTTGATACTTCTCCCCCTTTTTGATGAAAAAAACAAAGAGATCATCAAAACTTTTCTTCAAGAAATGTCGTCCACTACTTATCTTGCAAACAGAACCACTGATTATCCGTCAATTCATAAATATGTGCATCCAGATCTTTGCAAATCCAGACACAATAGAAAGGTAACACCTGAATCAACAAATGAACCAGTTAAAATTGTCTGTCAGTAACACGAAGTCACTGTGTGTAACGAATACACAATATAAAAGAGCTTTTATGATGTTCACTCCCTCAGGGCTTCCATTCAATCATCGAAACACCACAAAGGCAATTTCTATGAACGTTATGACAAAGAAACAAATTCTTTGTGTGTTCGTGCAAGTGATAGAATAAATTAGACATATGATGATTGCTTATAAGGCACAAAAAGTGTAAACCACTGATACAAGTAGTTAAACACCGACTCAATGTGCATGAGTGAAGTGCGAAGGTGGGGCAAACTTCCTTCTTTTCAATATCCAGATTTTTCAAAGGAAAATCAGATAGCATATGTGTTGCGTCCCCTTTGAAAATGAAACATTTTCTTGTTGAGAAGAAAATGAGTAGCTGGTGGGGTTATGTCAAGAGTTGGCATGGGCTAGTTGTCTGTTTCACTAATGTTCACCAAAGAGATGTGAAGCATTAGAAATGTGGTTGCTCGGCTTAGAAAGTAGTTGGTGCATAGTTTAATATTCTTTTGCTCTGATACCAATTGTGTGTCCCTGTGATTCACGATTCAATCAAGCAAACAATTAAACAATACGATTATGCAAACCTGATATTGATTATCAAACGATTCGAATGGTTACAAGGTTTGAATCTTCCCCTCTGTATTCTTTCTATCGCCTCTGTTCTCTCTCTAATTCTCTCTGTATACGGCGCCCACACACACCAACAATTAATTCACTTCTCTTTTTCAACTAAACCTAATTAACACTAACAAAACTAATTTATACTTAGGCATATAAGCCTAATGGGCTTGGGCCCAACATACTAAAACCTATTTAATAAAAATACGAAAACACACTTTGACTATTTATTACAAAAGACCCTAGACTATTTGTTAAGACGACTTTTCCAGCTTTGACTTCAGATTTCCATCTTCATATAATGATGATCTTGAATCCAATAAAACTGTGCTTTAACAATCATTCTAATTCTTCATTTAATTATCAAAAGCAAAGAGGACCCAAATTTCAATGGGTACCAAAATCAAGTGCTAAGACAGTTGGATCCAAATGGAAATGGATACCAAAGAAAAGAGATGAATCTGTGTTGCAGGAACCTTCTGTCAAGGGGGAGAAGGGGATCAGTGGCTTCTAAGTAAATCAACTTAGGACCCGTACTTCAACGAATAATGACTTCTAAACACAATAGTTTAGGACTCGTACTTCAGTGATCAAAAGACCTTACTCCTGTGTTGATAAGAGATTGTACTCCAATACTCCAATGAGGAAATCAACCATCAAAGGGGAGTACATACTTTTCTGAAATTTTATGCATATCTCTTTCAATGATAATTTTCAAATGAATAATTTCAGGGGGAGTAAAAGAATTATGACTTCTAATTATTTATGATCAGAACTCGTACTTTCATTGTTTTACTGCTTTTTGTCTTTTTAATTTCAGTGAATAACTTTGCTTTGACTATGACTTAAGACTTTTGCAGTTTGAGAGACGCTTACACGTTCATATCTATTATGACTTTAAGCTTAACTTCATGAGATGTAAGATTGCACGTCACGATATAATTTTTTATCTTAATCTCATATATGGTTGAAAGAAGGACAACTTTCAATCATTAAGATCTTGTTCTCAAATGTTCAAATCACTTCCTGATTCTCAAAATCGATTTTATAATTTGGAAGTGAAATTTTTTAAATGTTTTCTAGATCTATTTTGTGCTTTAACGGATATAGTTAAACCAGTTTTGAGCATCATATGCTTCATAGGAAAACATGATTTCTTTGTTATAGGACTTAACACAACTTCTATGGATACACGTTAACCAATGTTTCCTACCCAAGAGGTTAATCCATAATGATTGAGTGTGAGAAGTCGAAAAGAAATGAGTGTGGATTGTGTGATGAGGTATACAGAAAAAGAGAGTTTGGTTAGAGTAAGCTAAATGTTTAAAAGAAAGAGGGTGTGAGAACAAAGTTAAAAGAATATCAGAACTCTGCACCAACTTTTTCTGACCCGGGCAGCCACATTTCTATTGTTTCACAATTCTTTGGTGAACATTATTGAAAACAGGCAACTAGCCCATGCTAACTCTTGACCAAACCTCACAAGCCACTCATTTTCTTCTTAACAGGAAAGTGTTTCACTTTTTCAAAGGGGAAGCAACACATTTGCTATCTGATTTTCATTTGGAAAATTTGGATATTGAAAAGAAGGAAGTCTGCCCCACCTTCGCACTTCAATCATGCACATTGAGCCTGTGTTTAACTTACTGTTGTCTCAGTGGTTTACACAATTTTGAGCCTATAAGCAATCATCCGTGCTTAGTTCTTTCTATCACATGCACGAACACACATGGAATTTGTTTCTTTGTCATAACTTTCATAGAATTTACCTTTGTGGTGTTTCGATGATTGAATGGAAGCCCTGGAGGAGTGAACTTCAAAAAGCTCCTTTCCAATGTGTATTCGTTACACACGGTGACTTAGTGTTACTGACAGACGTTTTAACTGATTCATTTGTTGATTTAGGTGTTACACGATTAAATTGTCTGGATTTGCAAAGATCTGGATGAATATCTTTTGGATTGACGAATCAGAGGATCCTTATGAAAGACATTTCTTACTCAAAGTTTTGATGAAATCGTTACTCTTTTCATCAAAAAGGGGGAGAAGAGCTAATCAAGAAATAGGAGAAGAAATGGGAGAGAACAAAAGTTTAGAGAAATGTTCAAGATCGAATTCTTCAAAGACAAAGTATTCTGAAGACATGCTGATTTTAGAGAAATTTTCTTTGAAGATACTTTGCTAAAACATTCTGAGCTAAAACTGGAGTTTATTACATATTAAAAACAAAGAAGGAGATTGCATCTTCCGAGCTGAAAGAGAAGACTGAATTGATAAATCCTTTTAGTAATGATCTTGATCCAAAGGGGGGGATTGTTAGATCTCAGATTTATTGGATTCAAGATCATCCAATCTGAAGATTGAAATCTGAAGCTAAAGCTGAAAAGCCACTATCAATATTAGTCTAATGTTAGTTTGTAATAAAATGTCAAAGTTTGTTTTTAGTATTTTATTATTATTCCTAAATATCTACTATTAGATATTTTAGGATATTATCTATTTAGGATATTAATAGTTAGATATTATGTTAACTTTAGTTATTAGGTGAGATATTAGAATATATCTCATAACTCATCATCCTGATCAAGAACACTATTCATCAAGAGATAAAAGAGAGAGAGCTTCAAAGAGAAAAACATCAATCATGTAATCCGTCGTTTGTAATCGAACAGGTTGGTAAATCGTATATGTTTTTGATTGTTTGATTGTTTGGTAATATCTTGTTAAAATATAAGAGACCGACAGATTCAACAACCAAGAATTAATTGAGGAGAGAAGAGGAGAAAATGTGTGAAAATCGCACCTTGAGTGTGTGAAAACGGCCTCTAGACTGAAAATCCCAAAATGACACTCAAAACACCCAAAAATGGCATTAAATGAAATTTCCCGTCTGAACCCCCTTTCCGCGCGACCTTGCCTTCGCGAGAGTGCCATTGGCACAATCGCGAGGCACAATCACGGCAGATGTACCGTAAGTGATACACTCTGCGCGACTTTGTTTTTGCGAGAGTGCCAATGGCACAATCGCGGGGCACAGTCGCCGAACTCCCCCCACCTTCTGTCCGAAGTCGGAACGACGCGATAAACTTGATCCAACCAAAAGTACAACTAACCAAATAGAATTTGAGCCTTTAATAACACACTTATAATTAATAAACAACAACGAGGTCTAAAATTCGGGATGTTACAGTGAGTGTGTCGTTGAATGAATGGGCGTTTGGTTGGTATCGAGGTATTACTAAGTTGAGGATAATGTTTCGAATGACACTTAGCGGCTATCTAAAAGAGGGACCTGGTGTTCTTGTGTTGCGTCAGGTTATGGGCGAATATAGCTTATTCCAACAAGATATTGTTGGAAAGATCGAACGGATTAGTTTTTGAGGTTATGGTAGTAGTTATGTTAATCCGTGGGGATGTCGAAGTCACCTTTGGGGATAACGGAATTCTAGCGGATGGAACAACCCTTTTGGGAAAGCGAGAAATGCGTAGTGTATTCAAGCATTATGTATTGCTTTGGGAGAGCCTGGTTAAGTATCTCGAAAGAGAATTGTGAGGAATCGCTGGTTAACGCAGTAGTATAAAGGTGCTTTCAATGCAATTGGTTGATCAGAGAATGGAACAAGTAATGTTCTACACTAGTAGGAGGTAGTGGAAATGGTATGTTTAAATACAAAATGGTGGAATTATGTTTTCAGACTTCGCCATTAGTAAGTTTATGAATCCCTAGCGGAGGTGTGAGAAAGAGATTATGGCGCACGTTGCAGTTTGGGTGTTGAGCAATCTAAATTGTGCGGATGGTCTAAAGCTTGCACTGTTAATCAGTGAGTTGGCCTTTAGAAGTGGGTTTGAAGTCTTCTAGAAGGAAAGGAATAGGTGGTTGGATGTAGTGCTCAGAGTGAAAGACCATAATGTCTGTCCAGATATTGCGTGGAAGAAGGTTCCAAATGAGCTGGTCGTCCAATGCTAAACTACTTGGAATAATTCGTGTGAGCATGGTCACTCTGTGTTGAGCGAATGAAGCTTGGTTTTAGGGTATATATGGTTGGGCGATTGTGGATGCAATGAGAAATTGAAGTATGCGTCACATCATTCGGCCAGTTAAAGCTGGTGGATTACGGAGGTATTGGATTGAGGAAGTTTTCTTCCATTCCGTAAGTAGTTTGAGTGATGACGTTAGGGCGATGTATGTTTGGCGTGTATGAGTTGGGTAGCAGCAATGAGTTGTGATCAGTGTGGTTCGGGAAAGAAAGTACTTCTACGCTAGCCGAATGTCGTATTAGGAGAGGCTACTTTGTTATGGCGGGTTGCCGGATGAAGAAACTCATGATTGTGAGTTCATGGTGATGTCTAGGGATGACTACATATGTTATGTTGGCAATTGGGTGGTTACTTTAGTCGGTGAGGCATGTGGTCGTGGTGTTAACTCCGATAAAATCTCTTCTTTAAGGAAGTTGTAGTTAATCAAGGGGTAAATCCGATGGTTACGTACGACTATGTATCTGATCAAATGGTTTGAGCAATTGAGCGGAACTAAGTTGGCTAGATTGAAAAGTATGAGGCATGAGTCTCAAGTGGGGACAAGGTAAAGTTACCAGTCCTGCCT
Source organism: Arctium minus (assembly GCA_954870635.1). NCBI lineage: Eukaryota > Viridiplantae > Streptophyta > Magnoliopsida > Asterales > Asteraceae > Arctium > Arctium minus. Next base: position 43,349,598 of record OX941088.1, on the reverse strand, counting down.
CGGAGGAGTAGTCCGCTTCGGAAAGAAGGGTACCAAGATCCGTTGGACCTTTCGCTATCCTAGAGCGTATTGGTGAGGTGGCATATAAACTTGATCTACCAGAGGAATTGCGTGGGATTCACCCCACTTTTCATGTGTCAAATTTGAAAAAAAAAAGTGTTTGGCGGAAGCAGATGTTGTGGTACCACTGGAAGAAATACGAGTAGATGAGAAATTAAGTTATGTCGAAGAACCAGTGGCTGTGTCAGATCACAAAGTGAAGAAATTGAGGAGTAATGAAATTCGAATAGTGAAAGTGCAGTGGCAATTTCACAAAGGACAAGAAGCGACTTGGGAATTAGAGTCGGATATGAGGGCCCAATATCCCAGTTTGTTCAATAAGGGAATTCCGGGGACGGAATTCTTTTGAGGGGAGGATATTGTAATAACCGGGTATAAGTTTTAGACTTTAAAGTTTGGGTGTTAAGTTGACCTTGACTCAAAGATGAAGGGGAGCAAGATGTAACATTGAAATAAAAGGATTTTTACCCTAATAACCATAAAATGTCATCAAACGGCGGCTGAGAAGAGAAAGGGAGATTAGGGCGATATTCTAGACGAATCAAGGAAGGGGACGACTCGATCAGATTTCAAGTTTTTCACTGATTCTTCCTTAAGGTAATCTTCCTTCTAAACAATATCTTCATATTATAGTAGCAGTTTAACCTTTGGGTTTGGGATTATTGGAGCGAGCTGATGTTGATTTGTTTTGGAGAAGTTGGGGTTTCATTTATTTAATCTGTGTTGTATGGATTGGTGGATTGTTGGGGATAAAGTTTTAATTTATTTATTAGTGTGGTAATCGATCTTTAGTGAGGGTTCTGATTTCAAGGATCGGGAAAAGGAGAGTCTGTGGGTTTGGGTTTTCAATGTAGCTCGTCGCAGAGACCGGACCAAGGTTGGGAGTTTGACCCCGGGCGGGGTGGCCCCGGTCGACATCGGGTGGTGAGGTCTCGGTCGACACCGAGGATTGAAGTCCCGATTGACACCGGTCAATACCGGGCGCTAAAGCCCCGGTCAGATCCGGTCCGGGCGATGGTAATGTAGGCCGCAACCATGGTCTGTTGCATTTGGGCTTGGAGCAGTTAGATTAGCAGGCCCAATTGTATGTTTGTTATCAGGTTTGGACTGATAAGCTTTTAGTGGACCGAGTTCTATTAGATTAAATTGGTCCAACCATTTGGGAGCTATAGGGTGTTAAGGTCGGTTTTTGTATTAAACTAGAAGGTACCGGGAGTTTATCGGTCTATGTCTTTTCTTATAGGATTCGTTTTAGGCTGTAAGAGTAACGCAAAGATTTAAGCAAATGACACCAGGTGAGTTTTTCTGAACTAAATCTTTATTAACGAAAGCTTACGAAAGTTTCATTAAAACTTTGTTTTATGACGTTAGTTTAAGCGTGTTTATAGATTGTTGATATTTAAATGTATGCATACATTATTCATGGAGGCAGTGACCTAAGTCGGGGAGTATGGCCCGCCTGCTCGTACCGGGGAGTGTGACCCGTTTATGCCATTGTGGGTGTGTCCCAAAATTAAGGCAGTGCGTATGTTGCTTTTAAATCTGTTTTGATTAAAAGTTGATGTTTACATTTGTTGCTTATTTCGTTAGAGGGGACTCACTAGACCTTTGGTCTAACCCTCGCTCTTTCAAATTTTAAAAACTTTTTACAGGCAGACGTGAACTAGGAAGAGCAGATATGGGTAAAGAGAAAGTGTTGCGGGAGTGCATAGATGACCGTCACCTTAGTTTATTCTTTTTATTATCTCAGTTGTGTATAAGTTGTCGTTGCAAACCTTGAATTAAATTGTAAGCTTGGGGCCGTTTTGGCATGGATTATTATTGCAGTTATTATGATTTAATTATTGTTATTTGTCGGGGTTGGGTTGTTATATAATTGATCATGATATTATGAAAATTCTTTATAGTTTTCACTCTTATGGTCTCATGGTGTCACCGTTTGAAAATTTTCTAGCATCTGTCCCTGGTTTCATGTATGGAAGCAAGGTATTATATGTTAATAATTAATATAGTTAATGTAACATTTATACAATATAATGATACATTTACCACTTCTCACAAAAATTCTTTTTTCTCATGTAATCCCAAGTATGTATGTATATATCCATATATATAATTTTGACACTGTACAAAAGGTTCATGTGCATTAAAATTGATGTTACTAGTGACAAATAATTGGGGTAATATAAAATAAAATTTTAGTTTAATTATTAAATTGAATATATGTCATTTTCATTGTGTAATTTATGTTTCACGTTTGTGATCAGCAACGCCCAAGGTCTGTCGGGTTAGATAATCCTTCCCGATGAGGCGATGCCTTGCACCAAACCACATCCCCATCTTTTTGTACCCACAAAATAAAGTCTTAGGGGCCGTTTAACAAACACTTACCCGGTAAGCTCTTAACAAGTCATTTACCATACCGGATGAACATTACAAGTACCGAGAATCTTACCCGGTAAGAACGATGGTAAGGGCCGAAAGTCTTACCCGGTAAGTGTGGGCGACAAGTCATACCGGGTAAACACTTACAAGGTATATTGTTGAATACGATGCCGCTTAAATGAACTAGAATCTTATGCGAGAAGGCAAGTGAATATGTTAATTTTTACCGGGTAAGCATTTGGGTAGACAACCCCTTTAGTCCAAACACAAATTGAAAAGAAGTTTGTGGGTCTGTACTGTGTTGTCATATATAAGAGCATCTTTTTCATGTCACGTGAGAAATTGATTTTCGATGTATAAGTAAATGTTTGAGGTGGAAAACAATTGTCCCACATAGGTGGGAAATATAACCTATACTTAGGTCCCGTTTGATTTGTGGGATTGGAATGGATTTGGAGGGATTTGGATTTCAAATCCATTTCAATCCTGCGTTTGGTTTGCAGGAATGAATTTCGTTGACCGGATTTGAAATCCGTTGACCATTTAAAATTCCCTTACATGATGGATTTCAAAATCCGTTGCAATGAGCCTGGATTTGAAATACAAATCTGATGGATTCTAAAGCCTGATGAATTTCAAATTCTTATCCAAACACATGAAGGGATTTCAAATCCCCCCAAATCCAAATCCTTACTTGAAATCCAATCCATTCCAATCCATTCCCGCAAACCAAACGCACCCTTAGTTTCACAGGCAGACCTATTAATGTCCAAGCGGGGTCTCTTGCACCCGCTCAATCAATTTTCGTAAGTAGATTTTTTTTATGGTATGAAAGGTGCATATGTTAAATCTTGAGGGATACTCCCGGATATTAAAAAGTACAAGAAACATCAACCAAAAAACATAAAAAGTCCCTCGAAACCAAAAAACCTAAAAATCCCTTGAAATCAACTAAAAAACTTTAAAAAAAATCCCTAGAAACGGTGAACTTCGGCCTAAAACACATTGCGTGACTTTACGAACCTTTGATCGACCCTTAAAGTTGTACCCCTCGGCCAAAATCCTAGGACGGCAACTGATTAGATTTCATTGTTAAAATAATTAAATCACTATGATGACATGGTTCTTTAAGGTACAAAACTAAACCAAAATGGCTTCAGACTATCACATTTGTGTGTGAACGCACATTCTGCCGTGTGCATGTTGACCAATAAAGTTTTTATACTAAAAATATATGTATTTCTGTTGTTCAACCCTGAGTAGGGATGGTGATTTGGCTTGATCCGATGGGGAACCCGGTCCACCCGACCCGATTGGGGCCGGGGATTCCCCGCTTAATCGGGTACCGGGTCCGGGGGCGGGGATCCCCGTTTTGAGAAAACCGGGGTCGGGGCCGGGGCCGGGTAGCACACCCCCGACCCGCCCGTACCCGGTATATATATATAAGCTAAATTTATTTTATATATATTTATATATGTAAAATAAATACATTTCCTATTAGGGTTTTTTCACACAGCGCCTGTCACTACTCACTCCTCAGTTCACATCTTCACGAACACGACTCACTTAGTCGCCGATTTCCAAATTCCTCAGTTCAGTCCTCACGACGAGTCGCCGAGGCCTCACCGGCTAACCAGTCTCCCCTCGTCCCTTCGGCCTCACCCCCCGACGGCCTCATCCATCGTCGAACAACCCTCAGCCCCTCACCCCTCACGGCCTCACCCATCGTCCCCTCGGCCCTCGAATCTCCAGTCTCCACTGCACCAGTCGACCTCGACCACCGTCATCCGTCACCACCAGTCGATCGCAGCGCTGTATTTTATTTCGTAAGTCTCTTAAATCTTAATCTCTTTTGTTGAATATGGATTTGTATTGTTAGCTAGTGTTTTGTATGTGGAATTTGTTAGACATTGTGGTTTTGTATGTGGAATTAGGTATGGAATATGGGTTTTGAATATGGATTTTGAAAAACGGCCAGAAACGGGTCCGAGACCGGGTCTGACCGGGTCTTGACTGGGGGCGGGGCTAGCGTTGACCGGGGATGGGGATTCAAACCCCGCACCCGCCAGGGGCCGGGGCTCCCTACTACGAACCGGGGTTGGGGCCGGGGATTGCGATCCCCGCCCCATCCCCATGCCTAACCATGAGTGTCGACCTCTGTTTTTGTTTAATACAATTTCTATCCTACCAAATGGGTCGTAATTTTTTCAATAGTATGACTATAAAATTCCGGTGTTGTTATCCCTACCCTCCTATTAAATCTATACCCTCCTACGAGTCTATCACTCTCACTACGTGGACAACAACCTTTCAAAAAAAATTATTTTTAATATATAGTTACATTTTATAACCCTATAATTATTTAGTTAGTATACTTTATATCTTTTACTTTTCTAATTTTTATTTTACACCATCACTATATTAATACATATAATCGTATATTAATTAAAATACGTTAAAAAATACGTTTTAATTTTAACAAGTTACACCATTACAATCGTCTCTTCGATACATTCGAAATGAGCTCAATATTGAATATTTTTGGATTTAATTATTTTATTATATGCTAAAAAATACGTTAAGAAAATCAATTAATTGTGGATATCATAAATGTCGATTAATGAAAACAGAATCATTCGATATATATAGAGCGTACTCGTACTCGTGAATATGTTGATTTAAATGAATAATTAAAGTTGGAATTTATTGGAATAAAAAAAATACGCAATATATTTATTATGTTTATTATCTTTATATTAAAAACTTACATTCGATGTGATGCATTTTCTCTTTTTCAAAAAAAAATCGATTAATCAAGGTACAATATATGACATATAATAATATAATCAAATAAAAAAATATTCAATATTGGGTTCATTTCGAAGGTATCGACGAGACGATTATAATGATGTAACTTGTTAAAATTAAAAATTATTTTTTTAACGTATTTTAATTAATATACGATTATACGTGTTAATATAATGAAAATGAAAAATGAAAATATATAACTAAAAGGTATAAAGTAAATAAATCTTTATAGTTTAGGGACCAAAAATGTAAATATGAGAAAAAAATCGATTGTGAGGTAGAGGGGTATACGTTTCTAGAAAATTTGCAGGGTATAAAAAGAATTTCCCTAAAATTCACTGGCTGACACGTGACCATGGTCCCATCTACATAAATCTACACCTGCATTCACACCTTGTCGTGATTATAAATCGCGAAAATAAGAGCATCTCCAACTACAACACAACAGCTTCTTCAAAATGAAGATTTTGTGGGGGTTTTTTCTCCAACAGTTTCTCAAAACCTTCTCTAAAATGGAGAAAACATGAGAGATAAGAAGAAAATCTCTAAATTTGGAAATATCTTCAAAAATGATAAATAAATGTTTAGGAGAGAGAAATAATATTTTATGAGTTGTATTAAATATTTTAATATTATAATTAAGGGAAAATTACATCAAAATGAAACCAACTTTCGTCTTATTCCTATTTTAGGAAACCAACTTTTAAAGTTATCATTTTAGTGTATGAACCAAACTTTATATTTATTTAAGGGTTTGATTTACCTGGTAACCTGCTAACGATGATGTGGTTCAGGTTAACGCCAACTAATATGCCATGTCATATTTAAAGTTTAAATAATAACTATTGTTTTAGTTTATATTCTTATTTTTTTCTTAATGTTCATCTTCTTCATCAGTACAAACAAACCTAAATCAAAAACTTCAAATCAAAACCTAAAACTAAAATCCAAAACATTAAATCAAACTTATAACCTAAATGAAAACGTCCTCTGTTCCCTGAAACATGATTTGTATCAAAACCTCAAACACTAAAACCTCCTCTCCTTCCCTTCTTGAGATCCCCTCACCGTCCCCCAATCTCCTTGTGTCAGCATCTGCACCATCTCCGGCGACATACCCCACCGACGCTGAAACGTTTTCTCCCACGCCGCCGAAGCCGATTATGCACCACCAACACCATATCTGGCGGCGTTCAAAAACTAGGTACCCATGGATGGGATTCCTTTCTCTCTAAACCAAAATGGAAACCTCCCTCTGAGATCCAAAACCATATGGGTCTCGATTTTGTAGTATGAAATTGCCACCTAAAAAACACTTTCTTCTCTGGTCGTCGATTTTGCTTCTATACCTTCATCTCTATATCATGCAAGCAGGTCGATCTTCGGTGGAGGAAGGATGGGTCATGAACAGAAGCAAAATTTTGGTTTCAGTTTTCACCCCCATAAACCTACATCAAACCCCCATTTGGATTTTGGTTTAGAAGAAGATGAAGATTAAATGTGGTGGATACTAAAAACAATAATATAAAAAATTAAAAATTAAATTAATGCCACGTCATTGTCATGTCATATTCTGATAACCTGTTACCTACTGAATAGGTAATTGGGACCCTTAAATAAATATAAAGTTTGGTTCAGACACTAAAATGATAACTTTAAAAGTTGGTTCCCCAAAATAGGAAAAAGGCGAAAGTTGGTTCCATTTTGATGCAATTTTCCCTATAATTAATTGTGTAATCTCTAAAATGGAGAATCTGTTAGAGATGAAGGTGATTTTTTTTAGAGATTTTCACTTTTTACTTCTCCATTTTGGAGAAGCTATTGGAGATGCTCTAAGATTTTAGTATATTCAAGTTTTTGTAAATATTATCATTTTTTGTTGTAAATCATTGTCAAGTTTTCATAAAGGATGGTTATACTTATATTTAACTCGTATAAAAAATAAAAGTGGTTGCCAAAAAAGGGAAAATGTAAAATAATAACGGAAGTAGAGAGAGTGAAAGCTATTTTTCTCATTAATAAAAAATCTTTTAAATAGAAATGAGTTTACGATGAAAAGGAAACAATTATTAATATGGTAAATCCTAATATTTGGAAAATATATATTCTTTCAATCCATTCCTTTTGATGATTGCAAATAATTTTTCAACATTCCCCTTTGTGTCGAATCAAAAGGGGTGATAGTGCATAATTCTTGTCTCGTTAAAACCTTCCTGCCATAACAAAACTCAATGGGAAAAATAAAAACTTTATACGAAAGAAAGAGTATAAGGCACCAGTAAACAATTCTTTTACTTTACTATCCTCCTCGATTCATACATTAATCAAGAGGTTTAGAAAACAAGATGGTGTATATATAGTTGCCTCTCTAGAACCTTGCACCAAGAAATTAAACCCAATGAGAAAAATAAAACATTTGACAAAGAAAAGAGCAAAAACCATCAATAATACATTTTTAGTAGACACCACCTTTTGTCTATTACTGCCTCTAATTCGTACATCAATCAAGGGAACTTAGAAAGTCTTCGCGTTCCAATGATTTCCACATGTTTCTCAAGTGTAGCCTTAGGCAATGATTTGCTAAACAAATCCTGCCATATATTCTTCTCAGACCTTACTTGATTTACTTGAATGTCTAGGAAAGTTTGTTGTTCTTGATTGTAGAAAACTTTGGTACAATATGTTTTGTATTATCACCCTTGATGTTTGTTACTTTTAGTTTTTCGGTATAAGCTGCAGTTTTTCATATATGCATGTAGGAAGTGGTTAACTCAAATGACTAGTTCCTCCAATATGTGTAATGCTAGTCCTCAACCAAATACATTCTCTAACTGTCTCATGTAGAGCGTGCTACAAGGGGTTGCTTGGTTGAATTTTAAACAATCATTGTGTTCCCCATGGCGAATTCTTATCTACTTTAGGAACGACATTTGCATGGGTCGGAGAGATACCCAATATCAACAAAACTTACCAAGACATCCATTTGGTGTTTTTGTATATGAGTTGATACTTTTGCCGCTTACATCATCTGTAGGTATTAAAATTTTATTATCAATTTCATTTTTCTCTCTTTAGGGAAAAATTAAGCCGAAGTCATTGATTCCTTTTAGGTATCTAAAGATATTATTGATACCATTCCAATGACTTTACGTTGGCACTGAGCTAAATCTAACTAACAAGTTCAGTGAAAAATACAATATACAGTCGAATGTAAAAACGCCTATTAACACCTCCTCGTCATCATCCTTTAAACGAAATGAATATTTTCTTATATCTAAGACTTCAAACAATCATGAGAGTGCTAGATGGATGCGATTTGTCCATATAAATTTGCCTGATCATTTTTTGGACATATGCGGGTTGATGGATTAATATTCCACAAGCTCGAGGTCCTAACTCAAATAGCTAGTAGAGAAAATCGAACTTTCTCAAGATCTTTCATCTCAAATTCAGATTTCAAGTAGCTTGTGGTTTCTCTTATTTTATCAAGAGTTTCTATTATGTTCATGTCATTGACATATAAAGCTACCATTGAAAATCTAGAATCGTTGTCTTTATAAATACGCAAAGGCACAATTCATCGTTCTTGTATCCCTTCCCAAATTAAGTATTCATTTAGGATGGTACACCACATTCGCCTAGATTGCTTTTATCCATAAAGTAAGCATTTCAATTTATTTGAAAACGCACTCCAAATGAGAGCCTTATACATTAGAACTTCATTATTCTCATTATGCTTTTTAACAAAGACTCGTCTATGTCCTACAGGTTTACACATGGTGGGTTAGCACTATCAGACCAAATACCTGTTCATTTATCAAAGAATGTAATTCTTTCTAGACTGCTTCTTCCATTTAGGCCAATATGCTCTTTATTGACAATTTTCAACTGAGCGTGGTTCTATGTCATTCTGCTCTATCATTTTGTGAGCAACAATATATGTGAATATATCATTAATAAGTATGTATGATCTGTATCTTAACTCATATGCATTCTCATAATTCATTTGAGATTTTTTCTTAGCTAGAATCAATATTAATTTTGGAGCGTCCTCGAGTAATGATTCATGGACATAATTATAATTAGAGACAATCTCATGAGAGTTTTATGTATTGATGATAAATGGATGTGCCTTACTGTTCTCTTCCTTTAGATGAATATTTATCGAACTAAATATCTTCCCCCATTTCCTTTTTGGAGCTATGACCTCAACCACACCTCCACTATGTATGGTGACAACGCACTTTCCGACGGTGTTGTGTCTCTGTTTAGGGCCATTTAACCTTGTCGGTTTATTTGCAGCTAGTATGTGTGATTTTGTCACATTTGGAATAACATTAAACGTATAAGGTATCGAGTGTAGGGATCATAATGAGACAGATTGGGAGCATTCCGTGGCAATTCCTGTTGTTCCCTTGGAATATCATTTTTCCTATCTACCCCTAATGACGACAAGACTACCACCAAAGTGATAATAAGTAAATCATGCGGCATAAAAATCACCCATCAAAGGTTCTAAATAGAAGATAATTGTTGAGGATCCATATCAAACATATACACTTAATCGTTTTTAGTACCCATTTTGGTGTGTTGTGGGGGCACAATTGTTTGTCCCTGTAAATCAAGCTTCTTATTGCAATAATAACAATAAACACAACAAGAGAATAAACAAACCTGTTTTTGATATTCAATCCAAATGGTTACAAGGTTTTCTCTTGAGAGGATTTTCTCACTAAGCTCTCCCTCTCTCTAACTTGGCGGCTACAATTTTTCTCAATTAGGCACACCCTTGCACCCTACAACCCTAGAGCCTAATAGGGCCCACACACCTATTTTAGGAAAAAGACATAAAAGCCCAAAATACAAGGAAAATTAAACTTTGATAATTTATTACAAAATAACCTAGACCATTTGATGAGAATCGACTTTTCCAGCTTTGACTTCAGATTTCCATCTTCAGAAATTGATGATCTTGAATCCAATAAATCTGTGCTCTAACAAAAATTGCCACATATACTGCACAACCACACACACACACACATATATATATATATATAATATATTGATGGGCATAATTAATAACCTAGTTGTCATCTGTATCTTCTGATGAAAGTTCTGCAATTATATTTTGTGTATGCACATGGGGTGCATGATTCTTTACATTGATCATAATCGAAATTTAATAATCATAAAATTTTTATGATGTAAATTCTCCATCATTACCTATTATAATTTGGTAGTATTAAATATTTTTTAATATATATTCAAGTTTTAGTAAATATTATCATTTTTTGTTGTAGATCATTACCAGTAGTGGTGGACTTATCCTTTGGGGTATGGTTGAAACTTTAAAAATGTAGGGTGTAAGTGTAATTATTTAAAGGTATATAAATGTGAAACCATAAGTTTTATAAGGTGAAACCATAAGATTTATTGGAGTGAAACCATAAACATTAAAACCTTTAGGGGGTTTAAATAAAAAATTAAGAAATAAACCATCCACGATTGCTTAAGTTGAGGATGGTGGTTAGAAATAAGTTACCCTTTCAACCCTTCAAAGACTTTAATGGTTTTAATTTTAACACCCGAAATTTTCGGTAAGTATTGGGGCACCCAGACGTTTTCTGTACCTTGTGTTTAGTGGGATTCATGTTGGGAAAACACTACTAAAAGTTCCAAAGAGTGTCGAGGGCCTTAGTGTCGAAAAAGATCGGATTTTTGGGCTTCGGGGAGTCTGGGCGAAAGTGACATGTCACAATTGCGTGTCACTCTCACGGAGGGCCTTATGGCCGCGGTACATTCTCCGCGAGAGTGCCCGGCGAAAGTGACACATGTCACTCTCGCCGACGGGCTGCAGGAGGATTTAATGCATTTTTCCAATCCTTTCTCATTTCCCACTTTCACCTACCAAAAACCCTCACTTTCTCTCTCGTTTTTCTCTCATTAAATGCAAACCCTAAGCTCTTCTAAAACATATAATAATTGGATTTCAAGAAGCTAAACCATCATCTCATCCAAGATTTGTCAACGTAGAAGTTCAAGGTCAAGGTTGCTACCATTTTAAGAGTTTCTTGGTTTCTAAGGTTTACCAACACCAACCATTGTAAGTTCATCCCCTCCATTTATGAGCTTCTTTATGAGTTATAATCACTCCATGGATGATTTCCTAGTATTATGTTTCTTCAATTTCGGTTTGCAAGATTTTGGAAGATTTAAGTCAAAATTAGGGTTTTGACCAAAATAGAGATTTTGATGTAAAGTGTTTGGGGATCGATTCTAGATGGTTGAATGTGTTTGTTTATGGGTGGAAATTGTGTATCTAGATTTGGCTTGTGGATTCGGAATTATTCAAGGAAGCTCAAGTTGGGGTAAAAATCTAGATTTAGCCTAAATCTAGCAAGGTGAGTTCAAGTTGATTTGTGAAAACATTGTACATGCCAAAATGTCTATTTTAAAGCATTTATGTGTTTTAATGAAATTATCAACTGTTGAGTTATTTGGTAACTTTTGATTATTTGAAGTGTTTAGCTTATTAAACTTTATAAAACACCCACATTTGGGACTTTTGGGCATTTTGATGAATAAGTTATAAACTAAAGTGTGTTATTATTTCATTTCATGCATGAAGATTATTTGGTAAAATGTGTTTCCGTGTTGGTTGGAAATAGGCATGATTTGAGTTATAGGAGGTTTGAAAACAACAATGGATGAGTCCTTGGGTTTTGGTCATTTCCGACCTTGTGCACATTTTTGGAAACTTCAATTCTCTGTTTTGGGGAAAGATGCATTTTAAGTATTTCAAAGAGTAAACTCTGAGCAATTGAGCACGTGTCTATGGTATAATCTTGTTTGGGAAATGATCTATTTTATTCTAAGTTGTGTTGGAGTTAGTCGTGTACTTTGGAGCATGTGTTTTCATAAATGTTGGTCGAGTGTGTTTTATTACATTATATTTCCTTTGACAATGAGTCATTTGGTTGTTTGAGCCTGTGACTCGGTATTTTATTATGATTGGGTTTTAGGACATCTGTCCAGTTTTGATAGCTTGACTTCGAGCTTTGGTTGCGATATTGGATGAGGGACTCAATGTAAGGGCCTTTTATGGTTGAAGTTGATATCCCGTGGGTGTACGTTTAAAGTTACCAAGCCTGACATCCCTTGCGCTTGGAATCATTACATCCAATGATGGAACACTAGTTTTTCACATTGAGGCACATTTAGGCATCAGATTGGGCTATAAGTCCTACGTGCTAGTACGCGATATTGGATGAGGGACTCAACGTAAGGTCCTTTTATGGTTGAAGTTGATATCCCGTGGGTGTAGGTTTAAAGCCACCGAGCCTGACATCCCTTGCGTGTGCTTGTTTATATGACTAGTCTTAACAACATGAAATGGGGCTTACTTTGTGTACCGTCACATTTTATGGAATCGAGTCTCCCCCATCACTGAAAAGTGTTGTTTTGGGTATTGCGTTTAGTATCCATGTTTTCGGGGATGTTTTACATTTACGGATTTTATATATATGATTTATGGGTTGAGTATTACGGTTTTGGGTATTGCGTTTAGTATCCATGTTTTCGGTGATGTTTTACATTTACGGATTTTATATATATGATTTATGGGTTGAGTATTACGCCCACCCGTGTTTGGGTGTTTCGGGATATAAAGTTTTATTCGTTTTTCATCTCTTGGGAGTTTGATTTTTATTATCATTTGGAGTGAGTTTTGGGTTGAATTTAATTTACGAAATAATGTTTCATATTGGGATCTTCGCCCTTAAAATAGTTTGGGTTGGAAAACGTTTATTTTGGTGATTCCTTTGCCTAAAATGCATATTATTGGTCAACGAGTCATTTTCATAGTTGAAGCTTATCATTTTGAAAGGGTATGATTTTAATTGCATCCCTTCCATTCAACGATATATTTATTCATGCTGAAAACTTTTGAACTCACTAGGCGTTAGCTTAACCTTTTTATTTGTCGGCATGTGCAACAGGTTTCGGTTGGGAATAGTTCTAGTAAGACCGTGAAGAGATGAGTGATAGTCGTGTGCTCGAGATGCGAATAGTGTGGTAAAGTCTTCCGCGTTTATTTATGAGAGAGCAACTTGTATTTGGGTTAAGTAACACCCGAATTTAGTCTAGCCCTTGTATACTAGTGGAGTTTGTAATTGTTGAGGTTATTTATCGAATTTTATATTTAATCCGGAATAAGTTTTGATTTGTAGGAAGATGTGTTGTCTTTATTTGATGTTGTATCGAAAATTTTTATTAGTTGCTCTTACTAAATTTGAGGGTGTTACATTAATATACTTCTCTTTTCATTTTTTATTTTATATCCTTATCATATTAATTAGTTGATTAATTATTAGCTAAAATACATTAAAAATACGTATTTTTTTTACAAATTACAGTGTTAGGTGGCGTTTGTTTTTTAAGAGGTGCTGAAGTCTGAAGTCTGATTTCACTTCTTATTTTTAAGAGATGGTGCTGAAATCTGAAACAATAAGACTGTTTGTTTTTGTAAACTAATAAACATCTGAAATCTGAATTAATTTTTTTTAATTAAATTATATTAAAACTCAAAAAATCCCTCCAACCCTCTCACAGTCTCACCCCTCATCTTCCTTATTGTTATCTGTTGATGGTCGAAAACCCAAAAATCCCACCATCAGTTCAACACCCATCTGCCATAGGACACTCACTTCCGTCGATCATACCTCCACCCTCTAAACCACCGCCGGCGACCCCTTCACCCCATAACCCATCGGCAATCACAAAATCCTCCACCGCCGATTGTCCAATCCTCTGTCCAAAACCCTTTATCGGTAGAACACTCACCTCCGGCGGCTAAACCTCACGACCAGCGACAGAACCTTCCCACCGACAGAACCATCACGACCGGCGAAAAAACCCCTACCCGATTTGTGAATATCAGTTTGGGGGTTTGAGAAGATAGAAGACGAATGAGGGAGACGGATGAGGGAGACGAACAGATAGAAAATCGAACGATTTGGAGAACGACTAGATTGGAGACGATCTGTAGTTCCTGGGCTTGTAGATCGATCTGGAGTTCCCTGGCTTGGAGATCGATTTGGTAGAGGCGAGGGTGTGGAGCGGCTACCATGAAAAAAAAAGTGATAAGTGATTAGGTTATCACTTTTTGTTCCAGACAAGTTTAAGTGATAAGTGGGTCTGAATAAATAAAAAAACAAACAGACTTATTTGGCAAACATCTGACCGAAAAAGTGATAAGGGATAAATAAGCTCTGAAAATCAAAAAACAAACAGCCTCTTAGAAATGTCTCTTCCATACTTTTGAAACGATTCTAATATTGAATATTTTTAAAATTAATTATATTTTTAATGTTAACACTAATAAAAAAATAATATATTTTTAAACTTAATTACATGCGTGCATGATAAATGCAATATTTAATCTCTATTAAATACATATTTGACTTGATGTTTGTCGTTGATCATTCTTGAATTTTTCTAATAAAATTTAGCTGAATAATAAGGTGAAACTTTTCTAATAAAATTTAAGGTGAATACAATTTATTATTTGAGTCTGTTTGGTTAGAGTTAATTTATTTATATTGATACAATAAATAATATGTTAACCAATTCTTTAGGGTTATTTTGTGTATATTTCACTTTGACTTTGTAAATCTTATTTGTTTAATTAAAGTTAATTTTGGGGTTAATTTTTTAATTAATTACCAACTTTGTAGGTTAGTTTGTTTATATTTGATGTTAAGTCTTTAAACTTTAGGGCTTATTTGTTTATATTTGAGGTTAATATGTTGTATCTTGACCTGATCATGTAAAATCACCAAGTGAAAAACTGGAAATGTACGAACAATTGATTAGTTTTAAGATTTTAAGAGATGATTTTTTGAAAAAAAAACAAGTGTATTGATTGTTTGGTAAGCGTCTTAAACCCGATAAGAGTTTACTGAGTAAGAGTTTTTTTCATCACGGGTAAGGCTCTAGGTCATAGACGGACCTAGTGTGTTAGATATGGTTGCACGTGCCACCGTAAGATTTCTTTGGCAAAGGGTAAAAAATTTTAGGTACGTTAAATGTGCAACCGTATCGTTTTGAAAGATGCTACCGTATTATTTTGGAAGCTTCAAGAAGATGCAATCGTGTCTCGTAATCAACCAAAAACCCAAAAAAAAACTCTTGAAATCAACCAAAAAACCGAAGAAAACTCTTGAAATCAACAAAAAAAAAACAGAAAAAAATCTCTTGAAATTGATAAAAAAAAAAAACTTAAAAATCCGTCGAAATCAAGCAAAAACCTTTAAAAATCCCTCGAAATTGTGGAATTAGGCTAAAATACATCAGACAACATTGAACGTCGGTAAAAAGATGAAGACACGTTGATAAAAACCATGATTTTTTTAATTATTTTTTGTCTATATTATATGGTGCCACCGTATGAAAAAATTTATGGGTTCGTCCGTGCTCTAGGTACTTGCTAAGCCTCTTTTTTTTTTAACGACAAGTTAACACACGCACACGTTCCCGGGGTATCCGGGCTCCCACTTAAGGGTGCCACCCGACTAATTAATCCCCGTCGATCACGACCCAACCCAATTAAGGGTACCACTATGTGGCAGACCCATGATCATGAATGTCACAGGATGCTCACCATGGGGTTCGAACCTGGGTAATCAGAGATACAATCCACTACCCCCCAGGATGTTACCTTACCACTGGGCTACAACATGAAGAACATACTTGCTAAGCCTCTTGCCAAAGTAAGATTTTCTAACCTATATTTTCTCAATCAATAAGAAGTAATATCGGTAAACGTTTATTTATTAAGGTTGTTATAAACAATATTTTATGTAAATTACAAAATGGATAGTTCGAGAAACTACGAGGAGGTGTGGAAATGTAGTTTTTGGAATGCAAAACATGGCTCACGTGTAAAACACGGCACCACTTATTGCATGGAAAACATGGATCGCAATGGATTGGTGGGGACACCCAAAACCACATCGTTTCACGTGTCATTCTATTTTACACATGTTTTTATACAAATATTTGTGATTACTGTAATTTGAAAAACTAAAACCACAATAAAAAAAATGTGGTTTAAAAATAAGGATAATTAGATAAGTTTGTGTTCTGCTTTCTCTTATAATCTTTTTATTTGTTTATAATTAACATGGTGTAATTTCGAGAAAAAACTATTTGTCCTACGGGATAGGCAAATGAGTTGTGCAAATTATCATTAGAGTTTCAAGTAGGAAATAAGATTATGTTTAAAGATATAATCATAGAAGGGAACCGTTCGATTTGGAAAAAGAGGTAAGCTAGTTTGATCAGATAGGTCAGGTCATTAGAAATTATAGCATGGGTAGGATCGACGGCATATCAATTAAGGAGGTGTTTGGGATTGCTTATTTGAGGTGTTTTTTTAGCTTATTGGGTGTGGCACCGGAGATAAACACTTTCTAGTGTTTGGATGGAGAAAAAATCAAAGTGCTTATAGTGGTGCCCAGGGATGGATGCCTCTTAGGGCATTTAGGGGCCAAGGCCCATGTGGTTTTGGCAATTCATATAGAGAGCAATCTGACGTTTAGTAATAAAAAAAAATTTGGGTTTGGGCCCCCCACTCACTGTTTCAATCCATAAAAGTGTATGACTCTAATCCGAAGTCCAATAAGAATTATAAATCTGCTCTTTATGACTTTATCTTTTATTTACTTTAATCGATGAGAAAAAGACTCAGACCAAATCACCAAAGTCCAAACCGTGAAACTGAAACCCTCATCTCCATTCTCCTCCTCTGCTCGACCCTCGACTGTTCCTTCCTTCTCCTCAATCAACCAAAGTCCAACAGCACTGCAACACCGTCGGCGTCTGACGTCCGGCGACCGACAAGGCGACAACCACAACCGCCGGTAGCAGCACCGAGCCACCGCCGACGTCCATTGAAACAGTCAAACAGGCAGTAGGTAGTAGGTACCGTTTTAAACTCTTAATCCTTGATTTGATGATTTCCCAATTCACATAAGGACATTATACATTGTTAATTGTTTGCTTGATTTGATGATTTCCCAATCTACCATCCAGATTCATTGTTTGTTTGATACTTTGATTGAGATTTATTTTACATAATTACATCAATACATTGTTAATTGTTTAGTTGATTAGTTGATGAAAACCCAATCTACCATCCAGATTCCAGATTATGACCTTGATTAGTTGATTTCGCATCCTTGATTAGTTGATTTCCCAGTTGTAGGTCAGACCACCTCCAAGACTTAAACTCCAATCTTCAAATCTTTAAGTTTTAAATGAAGGAGCAACAACCAAATCCTCAGAATGCAAGTGGAATTCCAGTGATTTTAACTTCATCAAATAATCCTCCAACAGCCCCAAAATCACAGGTTTTTTCCCCATGTTATTCAAGTTCTAAACTGTTTGATTATCTAGGTTTAGATTTATTTGACATTGTTTGATACTTTGATTGCTTTGAGATTGTTCATTTGTTTGTTTGATTGATATTTATTTTACTTCAATACATTGGTAATTGTTTACTTGTTCAAATGCCTACCAACTAGTAATGAATTTAGGATGATAGGATTAGGATTAGGATGTTTACTTGTTTCAAAGTAGATGTTTGATTAGGATGATTTGGAATTATATAATATATTAGGTCCGACCCCTGCGATTTTAAAGGTTGTGTTACGTCCCTTGCGGTGCCAAACCGGATATAAGCACTTTTTCATAAGTCATTTTGTTCTAACTTATCAACTTATTTGAAAAGTGCTTATGACTTTTTTTGTTATTTTATATGTATAAGAAATCCCAAACATCTTTAAATAATAACTTATTAGCTTATTACGTTTTGGTACCACAATAAGCTAATCCAAACACTTTTTAGAAAACTCCGGTTTGACACCGCATAAGTTGATAAGCACTTTTCAAAATAAGCATAAGTTGTTTTAAATAAGCAATCCCAAACACCCCCTAAATCTACCAGAAGAAATGATTGACGTGAGCCCATCCAAAGACCCGAATGATGAAGATCCATTAATATGACATATTGACCGATCACATGGTCTAGGTCCAAGATGTTCAATGATTCTCTTAATGGCTTGATAAAATGTTGTTGGAAACAATCTCTCATCACTTCGTCAAGTAGCCAAGGAAATCTTTGATTTATGCTCCAAATTGAAGGACAAGATTAGCCTTAGGGGTCGTTTACCAAACGCTTACCGACAAAAAATGTCACCTGCACTTAACTTATCGTCTAACATTATCAGTCATCAAAATGGAATGCTGGTAAGCGTCTTAAACCGGGTAAGTGCTAATTGGGTAACATTCTTTTCCCTCGGGTAAGACTCTTGGTCCTTGCTACGCCTCTTACCGGATAGGATTTTGGGTCCTTGTCATGCTTAATCGGTAAGGTAAGTGACAACGGTAAGCATTTACTCGATAAAAGTTTAGTAAACGACCCCTTAGTCTTGGTAGCCCAAGTGGTGATTATGTCATCCATAAATTACTCAAGTCCAAGCAATTTCGGCCAATTCAATATATGGCCCATGTTTTAGCCATAAATCACTTATTTCAAGTCCAAATGGACTCAAATCAAAGCTTACTTAAAGAGTAGTCTTATTCCTACAATTTAAGAAAGATCGAAGCCCAAAATGAAGGTGGAAGCCACATCCATGAATCCGCCCATTATGATGTTCAAATTCAAGTAACTCATCTCATTGAATTGGAACTCATTTTGAAGGTTGTTGTCATCAGGAAGTCATTTACTTAGAAAAAAAATTGAAGGTTGCAAACATGAAAGTCTTTGAAGTAGTTATAAATGAAATAAATGGATTTGACCACTTGATAGCTTATCATGATATGTTAAGTTCCTTATCTAGATAAGTACTAGTACTTATATTTTCATCTATAAATAGAGGTCCAATGTAATCTTTTGAGAATACCATTGATTTGAATGAAATTGTGAGTTTTAAACTCTTTTAGTTCTTTATGAACTTTCAAACTTATCAAGTCCTCAAGCTTGTAGCATTCAATACTTATCAATCAACTTGGTGGATTGATTGTGGTGTATCTTTATAGTAAGGTTCTTGTGTTTTTTTATAGACAACGGTCGCGGTTTCCATCATTACTATCTCGGGAAACCATAGATTGTCGGACAAATCACATAAAGATAAGGTTTATGTTAAAGAGATAATCGTGGAAGGGAATCATTCGATTCAGAAAAAGAGGTAAGCTAAGTTTGATAAGATAGGTAAGGTCATTTGAAACTATAGCAACGGTAGGATCGATGTCATATCGATTAAATCTACTAGAAGAAATAAGAGGTATGCATGACACGTTTCATATGTCAAGCCTGAGAAAGTGTTTGGCTAATGAGACCAACCATAGTGAATTTGGAGGATGTCGGGTTGAAATGAAAATTTGAGCTACATGGAGAAACCTGTCCAAGTGTTGGATATGAAAACGAAGGGGCTAAGGAACAAAATCATGCCTTTAGTAATAGTTAAGTGGTGATTTCATAAAAGCTCAGAACTGGCATGAGAATCGGGGGAGGAGAGAGGATTAAGTATCGTCAACCATTCAGATAAGACTGACTCTGAGGATGCAATTCCCTAAAAAAAATTAATAATGAAATGATAAACGAGTTGATTACGTCAATATTGAGAATGAGTTCAAGGGGATAGTTTGCAAAAACATGGGAACTTGGAGGATTAACTTGGATGTGTCATGGTTTAAGTTCAAACGACAAGGAGTGAGATGGGAGGGAGTCAACAATCGTGGAGGTTGAGGGCTGAAATTGTGGAGAACAAAATGGCAGTGGTTGTGTCATTTCACTTCATTCCCATCATTTGTTGTTAGCCCTAACGTTTATCCATGTAAAGGCATTGAAAAGATTACAAGTCCAGAGCACCAGAGACTCCTCTGGTGGAAAGATAGTTGATCCAGAGATAGCACCATAACAGAGTCAATACAGAGCGTGCTCAACCAGAAGATGACCCGTAAGCGAGAGCCCCTCAGGCCACCTCTGTACCAACCTCTAGATTCAACCAAGTGCTTAATTGCTCAAGTATGATCTTCCTTAAGATTGACAGGTCATACCTCAAGATGGTTATTGCACTTTACACGTGGAGGTCATCCATTGGACAGTGCCTTGACTTTTCTAGATTCAGGCTATAGATAGAAGATCATTTGTCACGATGTTATGTACCTATTCTCCATTCCACTACTAAGGAAATATTGTGTAACAAACTTTGAGAGAATCTTGAGAGATTGTACACACACTACTGTGTGAATTCTTCAAAGTTCATAACCAAACTGTCCATTAGTGATTCTCATAGATTGTTTAGAATAGTTTTATCTCTTCTATTTCCACAACAATCTATAAATTCTGTTTTGATTTATCAATAATCAATAAAAGAAATTTAAAAGTAAAAATTAGTGTTTGTATTTATCCCCTTTTTATAAACTATGATATCTTGTAGAACCCTTTTGGGACCAATAAGAGTCTTATTCCAGACGCACTCAAGGATCGAATGGAAGTCCTTCCAGACCCAAAGCAAAAACAAGTCTGAACGAAGACATCTCTGGAACAGAGAAGAACTTGGAAGCATGTGTTGCAACCAAGGAGTTACTCCCTTCTGAATATGTCACAAAGTCTTAGTTCTAAGACTTTGCCACCTTTGTTCAGAGTTCCTTGGATGAACTAAAACTCCTTCATGTATACTTGTGTTGAGATCTATTTGCACGCATTTTGAGGTTGTGTAAAAACGATAACAAGTTTTTGGCGTCATATCACATTTTATATTCCACAAGTTATTTTCTTGTTATTTAATTTCCGCAATTTACTTTCTCGCATTTTATTTCTTGCAAAATTAATTATTTTCATTTATATTCCATGCACTTTAATTTTAGTCGTTTCCTAAAGATCGTTACTTGCGCAACAAGCTTCATTTCCTAAATTTTAGTACTCGTAATTTATTTTCATGCATTTTCCATCCCCCTTTTGATATTTCAAGTATTTACATCTTTTTCTGAAGAACCGAACTATGATGGACTGACAACCTTAGCTTGGGTGTAAAGCTTCGTTAAGATAAAAACAGATAATAAGGTAAAAATATATTATAACAAACTTACGTTATCTCAAATTTAATATTTAAAATAACTTCTTAAAAGTTAACACATTTTCATACATGTAATTAGTCGTCAACTAATTAGATGTAATCTTCAATGAAATATTTAACAATCCGATCTAAATAACGATAAAACTATATTTGATACACTTCTTTACCTTTTTATCAGTTTAAATCTTAATTTTGCTTTACGCCCCAAGCTAAGGTTGTCAACCCATCTTTGCTCGGTTTCTTTTCACAAAATATGTAAAGACTTGAAATGTAAAAAAAAGAGATGGAAAATGCATGAAATAAATTGCAAGTACTAAAATTTAGGAAAGGAAACTTGTTGTGCAAGTAACGATTTCCAGGAAACGACTAAAAAAGTGCATGAAATATAAATGACAATAATTAATTTTGCAAGAAATAAAATGCGAGAAAGTAAATTGCATAAATTAAATAACAAGAAAATAACTTGCGGAATGTAAAGTGCGATAATGTAAATTACATAAAATAAACGACTAAAAAGTAAATGCGAGAAAGAAACCGAGAACTTGTGCATTAAGGATCAATTCAAAAATATAAGACTTGCTCAATTTACTTAGGGAAATCATATTTCGGTCTTTTGGGTAACTAGTGTTGGGCCCGTGCATTGCACGGGAGGATAAATTTTTTGTTGGAATATTGAACCGAATTAAAATGAAACGTAATTTCTCTGTTAAAAGTTAATGAAATACAATGTGAAAAACGAATGTATTTTCATAAGTGGTTAACTTGCTTATATTCTTAATCGTTTGTTGTTATGAGTTTGTGCAATAATATTGGTAATAGTTTTGTATTATATTATTTAAAACTCAAACGACATGTCTCACAACATATCACTATTATTGAAATAATTATAAATATGAACATACGTTTTTACAGATTTTGCAATTTTTCTGAAACCTCCTCGATAACACTTGACAATCACTTTGAACGTATAAATCTGTAGATTAATTAACAACATTCAACCCACATCAAATATGACAAAGAAAATAAATGATTTATATCTTTTGTAACCGGCAACTCAACTGGTATAGTTCAAATTCACTCAATACCACTTGAAAATTTATCTGACTATTGACTTCAAGACCTCATAGTATTAGTCGATAAAAATAAAGATATGTATATATATCTTATTCCCCTACATCGAAAAATATGATTGTGAGTTTTGAAAAATATAAACAAATCCTTAGTAAATAAAATAAAATATAAAAAAGTAGTTTTTCAAATAAACAAAAATATAGTGGAATACATTTCGTTCAGTTGCAGGTTTCGCCATTGACACCCGACCGTTCGTCTTCTTCTTATACTCGGATGATACATAGAGAAGTTATATATATTTATAGTGAATGTAGAGAATATTTTAAAATCTTTTATTTTCATTTTCGATTTTACATTTAAATGTAAATATATTAAAAATATGGAAGAATATTTTTATATCTACATCGTTTCTATTTTATTTTCTTTACACTTGGTTAATTTGGAAAGTATTGCGGAATATTTTTATTTTAAAGAATACGATAATTTATAATGTGTATCTCGTTATTTTTTATTTTTAATTCATATCAACCTTCTTTTTTCTTCTTTTAATGCTCGTGAAAAAAATACGTGTAGATTTTATATTAGCAAAAAAATACGTGTAGATTTTATATTATGCTAATGTAAAATACGTGTAGATTTTATAAAATAAAATAGATTTTATATTAGCAAAAAAATACGGAAGAAAAAAGAGTTTATATTACATCTCATTATGTAAAAAGATTTTATAAAATAAAATATGGAAAAAGATTTTATAAAATAAAATATGAAAAAATCATTATGAGATGTAATATAAAAAAATACGGAAGAAAAAAGATTTTATATTACATCTCATTAATATAGATTTAAATGTAAAATCTATATTTAAAATAGATTATGCTAATATAAAATCTATTTTATAAAATTCTCCACAAAAAAAACAAATATTTATATTAATAAATGAGTATCCATTCCACAAATAGATGATTGTATGAGATATTGTGCTTGGAAAGGTTGTACCAAAGCATTAAGAAATTGTAAATTAAGTAATTGGCTTTAATTAGTTGTACCTTATGCTTAAAATGTTGAAATTAAGAGTTTTTTATGTCGTTTTTATAATATAGTATAGATAGTGACGAGCCACAATTGGATTTGTGTGAATCCAATGTAAAACTACAATCAAAACGTTCCCAAAGAGTAAAACTCAATTATAAAACTCCAAGCAAAATGAGAATTGAATAGATGAGATTAGAAAACTTGCACAACAATTGAATACTTAATAAAATCACATGTATTTCCTTATATTGAATATGAATCACCCGAATCTATTTAGAACAAAAGAACCAAAGATTGTAGCTAACAATTCTTTCCAAGAACTTTCTTCACTTGGAGAGTGAAGAAAACCAACTAAGGAAAGAGTTGAGAAATTGGAGGATGATTAAAAACCCTAGCATAAGCCCTCTATATATACTAAGGGGTTGTTTGTTTTTTTAAAAAAACCTTTTAATAGCTCTTAAGTCTGAATCGTTCAGACCTTTTTACATACCACCTCTTATTAATCATAACTAAAATAAGACTTCAGACTTTAGAACTCTTAAAAAACAAACGGTACCTAAAACTATTTGAGCTAACTTACTTAAAAGGCCCTTTTCACAAATCCAAACATTAAACTAAAATTAGCCCAAATATTAAACTAAATTAAATCCAATTAGCAAACCAAGATCTATACCAAAAATCAATTTGTTAGGCCCATCAATTAACAACTTGTCCAAATTGTTTGCATAATTTAGCCCTACTTCGGCCCAAGCAACATCATCATCATCCTTCGAACGTTGACCCACACTTTGTCTTAAATAATTTCTTTACTCAATCGACCTCTATCTTCATTCATCATCTAATAATTCATCCAAAAATTCTTTTCATCACAACCTACGTGAGAGAAGCATAGAGTGAGCAAGTTTATATAATTAAGCTCAAGTTTTAGTTCCAAAGTCATCTCTTATTTTAAAACCTAAAAATTAGCCAAAATATAAAGAAATGAATAAAAGACTCCTATTGACTTAGCCTAATTAATAATAAAATATAACAAAAAGTGATGTAATAGAGGTTAATAATTAACCTCATCAAGTTCCTTGGATGAACTAAAACTCCTTCTACCCTGACAGAGGACTCTGCCTCCAACAACTTTGTACTTCAAGCAATCAGAGCTTATATCTCCATACTTGAAGCAAAATCAGAGGCACATGCTCAGTCTCTGGAGTAGATCAGTAAACTTGTCGATAAAAGACTTGCTTCTTCAACCTCTGCCTCCACCTCTTCATCAATTTCTCCTTGATTGAATAATCGAAGTTGAAGGACGGACGTGTGATAACAACACTTGATTTCGTGCCAATCAAAAACCAAGTTTCTAAACTCTTTGCCCAAGTATCTGCTCAGTCCAACTCACTTTCAGAGATTAAAAAACTTCTACAGAGACAGCCTCAAACTACACAACTAGAACCAAGCACTTCTGTACCACCAACACCAACCATCTATGTTCAATATTTTCAGAGCTTCATTGAACAAATAAAGACTCTCATCCCTGAGTCTCTGCCATCCTCCACTTCAAGAACATTTATTCATGCTCCTCAACCTGTTTCATCTGACTTGGTGAATGAAGGTGATCTCCCAAACTTCAAGCAGACAATCTTGCAGAAGATGACAAAGATTTGTGCTAAGTTCGTCACAAATACCAACCAACCCATCTCTTGAGGTAA
Source organism: Arctium minus (assembly GCA_954870635.1). NCBI lineage: Eukaryota > Viridiplantae > Streptophyta > Magnoliopsida > Asterales > Asteraceae > Arctium > Arctium minus. Next base: position 43,324,400 of record OX941088.1, on the reverse strand, counting down.
AAACTATCCTTGCTAAACATAATTCCTCAGTTGATGCAGAGGTTAGTTAGATTATAGACGCAACATAAAACTTGTGTGACAAAGTTGAAAAGAAGATTTAGAGCATCCCTACTTCTTCTGCACCTACACCAAAAGAAAAGAAACGAAAGGCTCCAACAACTTGTGCAGAAGAAGGGTCCAAAAAGCAAATATTTGATGACTCGGAGGACCCAGAAGATGATGGATCCTCTGATCATCAAAAGGGGAGACACGATAACACTTCACATCAGCAATCCCTGTTTCTTCTATTGCTTCAGAATCTTCCTCAGTTACCAACCAAGAAAAATCCATACAACAACCAGAAGTTAAAGAATCAGGCGACCAGGACTGAACTAGAGGGGTCCCCAAAAAGGGCTTCTGTTGATGAACCTCCAATAGAGCTTACCAAACTCACAACTCCAATGGCAATTTTATCCTCTAACATAGCTGAATACCCATGTAACACCCTGAATTTTAGGTACGTAATTTATTGCCTTATCTCCTCAAGGCAGTAGACAATCGTGTTTTCAATTAGAAATCTTGCTCTGTGGGAAAACATAATGTTGTGGCGAGTTGGTTGGATCCCAAACCTATGCATCGAAGGCTTTCAGGAAGAAAAACTCCACGAATCGGGGTTCGGTACCACACCGACGACAATGCCCATGATTGTGACACCTTGTCACTCTCGCGGGACATAACTGCGTAAAGTGTACCGCGTGGTGGCATGGTGGGGCGACAATGCCCGCGAGAATGACACCTCACTCTCGCAGGGAAAAGTCGCCGGGAGTGTACCGAGGGGAGCTGAAACCGGGCGACAATGCCAAGCGAGAATGACATTGTCATAATCACGAGGCATAGTCGCGATCGACTCCTAGGCCCTTAAATGCTCACCAAACCATTTTTAGCTCATTTTCTCATCTTGGAGCTTTTAGGGCGCGATTTCCTTGGAGGTTTTGGTAAGTCTATCTTCTCTCTTCATTGATTTCTCATAGATGAGAACATTAAATGAAGTCTCGAGGATGCCCACAAGTCAAAGTATTTTATCCATCCGGGAAGCACAAAGATGTACAGAGATTTGAAATTGAATTATTGGTGGCCGGTTATGAATCTTGATATGGCGCACTACGTGGAGCGATGCATGACTTGTTTGCAAGTGAAGGCAGAACACCAACGTCCCTATGGGAGTTTATAGTCTTTGGAGATTCCGGAATGGAAATGGGAGCATATCACTATGGACTTCGTGACGAAATTGCCAAGGGCCTTAAGGGGTCATGACACAATTTGGGGGATAGTGGACCGCTTGACCAAAAGCGCCCATTTCTTGGCCATGCGGGAAATTTTGCCCATGGACAAGATAGCAAAGTTGTATATTGATGAAGTGATATCTCGTCATGGTGTACCATTTTTCATCGTCTCGAATCGTGATAGTCGGTTTGCGTCACGTTTCTGGGATGGTTTACAAAAAGAATTGGGTACACGTGTGAAGCTGAGTACAACCTACCATCCCCAGACCGACGATCAAAATGAGAGGACAATTCAGATGTTTGAAGATATGTTGAGATCTTGTGTGATCGACTTCAGGGGTATTTGGGACTCTCACTTACCTTTTGTGGAGTTCGCGTACAACAATAGCTACCACTCGAGTATTGGTATGGCGCCGTTTGAAGCTTTGTACGGGTGGAAGTGCAGAATGCACGTGTGCTGGCTTGAGGCGGGTGAGAAACAATTTTCTGGCCTAGAGATAGTCCAGGAGACGGCCGACAAGGTTAAGGGACACGAGCATTTGAAAGCGGCTCAGGACCGACAAAAATATTATGCCGACAAGAAGAGGCGATCGATAGAGTTCCAAGTGAAAGACCGTGTGATGCTAAAGGTATCCCCTTGGAAGGGGATAATCCAGTTTGGAAAGTGCGGAAAGTTGATTCCCCATTTCCTTGGTCCATTCACGGTGCTTAAACGCGTAGGGCTCCAAGATTATCAGTTGGAGTTACTGCCAAAAATGAGTGGAATTCACAACACATTCCACGTTTGCTATCTTTGCAAATGTCAAGCGGAGGAAGAGAGCGTCATACCACTCTCCGAGATTAGATTTGATGAAGGAAATCGTTGCGTCGAAGAACCCGACGCGATTTTGGAAAAGAAGATGAAGAAACTTCGTCACAAAGAGATCACAATGGTCAAGGTTCAATCGAAACACCATCGTGGTGGCAACGTGACTTGGGAGGCCGAAGAGGATATGAAGTGGAGGTACCCTCACCTCTTCACCTAGCGAAGATTTCGAGGACGAAATCGCTTTCAAGTTGGGGAGGATTGTAACACCCGGAATTTCGGGTATGTAATTTATTGCCTTATTTCCTCAAGTCTGTAAACAATCGTGTTTTGAATTAGAAATCTTGCTTTGTAGGAAAACATAATGTTGTGGCGAGTTGGTATGCATCAAAGGATTTCAGGAAGAAAAACTCCACGAATCGGGGTTCAGTACCATATCGACGACCATGCCCGCAATTGTGACACCTTGTCACTCTCGCGGGGCAAAACCGCGTAAAGTGTACCGCGGGGTGGCGTGGTGGGGCGACAATGCCCGCAAGAATGACACCTTGTCACTCTCGCAGGGCAAAGTCACCGAGAGTGTACCGAGGGGAGCTGAACTCGAGCAAAAATGCCAAGCGAGAATGACATTGTTATAATCGCGAGTCATAGTCGCAGTCGGCCTCCAGGCTCTTAAATGCTCACCAAACCGATTTTTAGCTCATTTTCTCATCTTGGAGCTTCTAGGGTGCGATTTCCTTGGAGGTTTTGGTAAGTCTATCTTCTCTCTTCATTGATTTCTCATAGATGAGAACATTAAGTGAAGTCTTATGGTTGGTTTAGGTTGGCTTTAATTTAAAGAACCCAAGTGGTTAAAGGTTCAAGCTCATCTCCATTTCTCCCAAGTTCTCACCATCTAGGGTTTGTTCATATATCCTAACAAGGTGAATACATTCACATTTTAAACTCCATACATGTTAATCTTCTTGTATTTAAGCTCTTACATACTCTTAAACTATGGGGTTTTGGATTTGGTAAACTTTTGACCTAAAATTTGATTTTAAGAGATTTTAGGGTTTTGGATGTGGATGAAAATGTTTGGAAATGTATTTGGAATGAATAAAGGATGTTTATCGTATTTACATATTCTATTATCATCATCTTTGTTTTTATGGAATTTTGGTGAACCCAAGTAAAATTAGGGTTTTGAGAAGGTTTGGATTTTGAATTAAAGACGTGTTGTGGTTTTATTATTGAGACAGGCTTTATATTGGCATATGGTGGATTTGGTTCATATGTGAACTTCCATCCATTAATTTGGTAAGTTGTCTATGGATTCTTATTGGTATGAAATTGGTAGACATATACCCATATTGTTGAATTAGAGTATGTCTTGGTCTTGGTTTTAGTGCAATGGATCCATAGGCACGATGGATTTAATGTCGTGATTTTGACGTTGAGTTCCATCACTTTAGCACGGAATAGACATCGAGTCACCATGGTAAGTAAGGTGTGGACCTATATGGTCGGGCAACATTCCATGGGCAGTAAGATGTAATTTCTTGGTGCATAAGTTCCCGCTTTGGAGCTTCCCGAGAATAGACATAGAGGGGTTGACTTGGTATTTTCTTGAGTGATAGACCTAGAGGGGTTGAGCTCATAAAGGTAATTGGTATTGGGTTAAATGTAATATGATTATTGATGGTTTTCCTACTTGGTTGATTTAGCTTCTGGTTATCAAATAACTCACATTTTAAATGGCTTTATATTCGTCGCAAATAAATGTTTGTTCTCACTAGGCGTTAGCCTAACACTTCTTCTTTAAATGTCATGTATGGCAGGTCATTCTAGCGGCGGGGCTTTTCAGGATTTAGCGTTCGACTTAGTGGTCGAGAGTGGTCATTTTTGAAGACTTATAGATCGGCGCGATTTGTTTTGTGGTATACCATTTTGGAAGAATAGCGACACTCGAATTTAATCTAATTTAGACTATTAGGTTGTTGATCTATATTCTTCATTTCATTTTAATTTGTAAACACCATACTATATTCCCCGGTTTAGGGTGACACACTTTATTTATAGAATGTCATTTTCGCAAATATTCAGGTTTAATTGACCCCTAGTTTCAGGGTGTTACAACCCAATACTTTCAATCCTAATAGAGCAAATGATTGAACTAAAAGTACCAAACATTCCTAGAATGCTTAAGATATGTACATACCAAAGCCACTTCCAACAAAATCTTCAGCACATTCTTCTACTTCTGTCAATATCCCAACTGCCCAAGCTTCTGACATAATGCAAGAGGCAATTGTTCAGATGGAAAGTATGAGAAGACAAATTTCCCACGCCTCCACATCCATACCACCAGATAGCAGGTACCCATGGAAAATATCCATGGTTACTTGTACTCCGAGGGTGATGAACAACCAGAGCTTGCACCTCCATCTCTGTCTCAACCTGCAATGAAAAGTATAAGAATAAGATTTGAGGAAACACTAGTGCAACCAAAATCCTAAGTCTACTCCGACCATGGAATAAGAAGGGTTCTGGAAATCAAAACCATAACTTTCTTACAGGACCATCTTCTATCAAGAATACACTATGCAGATAGCATAAGGTCAGAACAACATCTTCAATGAAAATGACCTCATAAATATGAACCCTTGGGACTTGATCACCCTCTAAGCCTATTGGGAGGCTCATTACTTCAGTTGCGATAATGAAAAATCCCATTCCAATGCCAACTTTGACATAGGGATGATGTTCTCTATTGCTTTGGGAAACATAATGAGGACTATGAAAAAGTTAGTTGACTTTAGAGCTAAGACTGATTTTCAAATAGCTCTGGATATGGGAGTAGATTGCCTCTCTATGTATACACCCAATGAACAATTGGACCACATTGATCATGCCCCAACTTTCTATGTGGTGACTCTTCCAGAACTTGGCATGATCTACAAGAACGATGCTACGAAAAAGAGATTCTTCAGAGTAATAGAATCTTTCAGATACTCAAACAACACTCTACGTTGGATAGCCCAATCTGCAAGAAACGCCTTGGTTCTGATAGAGTGCCCACTGACCTTGGTAATGATCAGTTATTGAGTATATAAAGCTTATGATAAGGTTCTAAAAGATCTCAATGGATGCACCAGATGCAGAGTTGTAAATATTTTCTTATACTTTCTATTTTCCTTGTATTGTAATTTCCTTTTGAATAGAAATACATTTAACAGAGAATGAAATTTTCTCCTCTTGCTTTCTAGTTAGCCTTAATTGTAAATTTGGATCCCAATAACAGTCCAATAATCACAAATAATCAATTAGAACAAAGAATTAACCACAAAACCTAAGGTTGACATTAGCTCCTAAATCACATAAGGCTTTTCCAACCTCTTTCCCACCTATTGAGCAAGGAATAGTAAACTCCCTAGATCTTTAAGCTTAGGAGGAATTTTATTGGTCAGGAGAGCACTACATCCTTCAGTGAGGGAAACAGTCTCATATTCAGTCAACTTCTTCTTCTTGCTTAGGATGTCTTTAAGGAACTTGGCATAATTAGGCATTTTCTCAATTGCTTCAACAAGGGGTATGTTGATATACAATTCTTTGAACACATTAAAAATTTTCTTAAACTGTAATTCTTCCTTTTGATTCTTTAATCTTTGAGGATAAGGAACATAAGGGGAATTGGTTCAATTATGGCCTTTTTTGTTTTTGTTGAGCAAGATGGATCTTTTATGCCTTTGGTTGTGCCTTCTTTAATGGGACACTTAAAACTGGACTTAGGATTGTTTACTTCACTTCCTATTGTCTTTTCCTTGGGGGTCATGGTTGGCCTTAATACCTCCAAAGGTTGGGATGGTTCCTCAACAATAGTGGGTAATGCTGCAGCATTGCGTTTAGACATTGAGCTTATTTCAAAATCAGTTTTGGTTATTGGTCCAAACTCTTTGTCTAGGGTTGCATCTAAGTCTTTTCCACTTCTAAGTGTCACATCTTTTACATATTCCTTTCCTACATATCTTGGGACTTTTGTGTTGCTTGGCAAAGTCCCTGTGGTCCTGTTGTTTTGGTTAAGTGCAAGCTGAATGATCTGAGTTTCAAGATTTCTCAGTGAAGCTTGAGTCTGGGTTATAAAGCCTTTCATCATTGCTTCCAAAGAAGATGATGAGTCAGTCTGTGGGGGTGGTTTATTTTGAAAAGGTGGTTGATTGTTTGAAAACCTTGATTTTGACTGTTTTGATGATGATTTCCTTGGTGAGGATTTTGGGAACTGCTTGCCTGATTTTGAAAATTTAGGTTCCCTTGTTGCTTTGATGAAGGTGGAATTAAGTATTGACTGTTCCATGAAAAATTTGGGTGTTGCTTCCAACTGGTATTGTAATTGTTGGAGTGGTACGCACATCTATTTTGAACAAAGTTTACAGGCTCAGAATTATGAGGACAATGTTCAAAAGAGTGTTCCCCTCTACAACAAACACATTACACTGAGAGGACTGCTGGAGTAGGTGTAGTGACAGTAGGTTGTGTTTCTTGACCAGAAGTTATGTTTTTAAGCATATTGGTCATGGAAGCAAGTTGGGCTGTCAAGGCAGTATATACATCTACATCATACATTCCAAAGGTCTTCCTTTGAGGTTGAGCCCTTGGATCAACCCATTGTCCATTGTTTGTTGAAAATTTTTCAAGAAATTCATACCTGGCATTTTACGTGTTGGAAGTAAAGGCCCCTCCTGATGTCGCATCAAACATTTGTTTAGACATAGGGTTTAACCCATTGTAAAACGTCTCAAGTTGAATACAGTAGGGAATGCCATGGTACGGGCATTTCCTTAATAATTCCTTAAACGTTTCCCATGCATCGGGAATTGCTTCATTGTCCATTTGTTTAAACATACAAATTTCGTTTCTGGACTTGGAATTTCGGGTAGGTGGAAAGTATTTTCTCAAAAATTTCTCAGCCATATTGATCCATGATGGTACAAAACCCGGTGCCAAGGAATTAAACCATGATTTTGCTCGATCCCATAGAGAGAATGGAAATAGTGTGAGTCTCAGAGCATCGTTAGATACTCCAGGGATCAAGAAAGCATCGGTGATTTCCATAAAAGATTTTAAATGGGAATGGGTATCCTTCGATGGCATTCCGGCAAATTGGCCATTTGTCTATAACATATGGAACATTATGGGTTTATGTAACACCCCGAATTTTGGACTATTGATTATTTTTTGTTTATAATTTCTTTTATTTCGCTCATTTGAAGTCGCCAAAGATCAGTCGTGATTTCGGAATCGGAGTAAGTTGAATTTTAGGAGGAAAAACACACTCGGCGAGAGTGCCATGGTCACTTTCGCGGTGGCAAAGTCGCCGAAGGCAAAGAGATTTCGGTACAAAATGAGCGAGAGTGCCACGTGGAGTCACAATCGCGGAGGACAAAATGGCTCGTGGGCCGAAGCCCGCGGTACAAACTCGGCGAGAGTGACCGGCGAGAGAGCACTCTTGCGGTGTCACAATCGTCGTCGGGTGAGAAGGCCATAAATGACTGATTTTCTTAGGAGAGCTCATTTATTTCACTTTGGGGTTTCTAAGGCAGTCGATTTCTCTCTTCTCTAGGTAATATTTCTCCATCCCAAACTCTATCTCTCTTACATTTAATCCTCACTAGATCCTTGTTGGGTACAATAAATGCTAACCTAGGGTTCCTCTCTTTTGGTAATCAAACTCTAGCTACTTTGTGGACCAAGGTTTCTCATCACCTTCTTCCTCTTCTCCAACCTTCTAGGGTTTGTCTACTTGAATCTCTAGGTAAGTTTCTTAACCCTTACTCATACTTTCTCCATTACTTGCTTATGTGAAATTTATGAAATGTGAAACATTAACCTAAAACTAGGGTTTTGCATATCCTTAATAAATAAGACTTTGGGGGTTTGTGGGAGCATGTAAACGTCTTGAGGATTTCATTTATGCATGTAATATGGTAGAAAGCTAATTTATGATGATGGGCCACTCCTCTAGATGATTAAAATAATTTACATGTATTCTTATCAGCAGTTGGAGTATCACTTGGGGTTAGGGAGTAATACGTGGTTGAATGAGCGTTGTGGTATATTGATGAACATGTAATGATCATGATTATATTATTTGCAAGAAATGTGCTTTGCATGAGGTTTGTTAACCATACTTGATCATAATCTATAAGAGGGGTTTTATATCTATCTCCTTGTGCACAAGGATTTAGATAACATGTTTATTGTTGGTACAATTGTTGCCCGTTGGGCACTAGTGGGTAGACAATAGGGGGCGTAAGTCCCTGAGTTGGAACTCGGCTAGATTGGATAGGCACCCTTGTAAGTCCTTGAGGTGTAACTCGACGGAGTAAGCGCTAGAGGCATAAACGGTTTGAGGATTGTGATGTCTGGCATGGCATGGGAACTAGAACTGGGATTTGTGGTGAAATCCAATAACATCACGGGTGACCCCATTCACGTGTTCTCGTCACCCAAGATGGTAACGGGTCTCCCCCGTCTTTCAGGAGTTATCTCTGTTATATTTGTACAGGAAAGAAATAATGTCCCGTTTGGGAGGTATTGGCATTGATTCAATGCATGGGTCTTCTGGTAACATTTAATTACTGTTCATGCTTACATTATAAACTGTTTTGGAATGTTAACCGTTAGACTTCGGCCTAACACTTGTGTTCATGTTCATTGGCTCACAGGTTCTGCTAGTGGTGCGAGTAGGGCACCTTGATTCGCCGGGAGCGCACCTAGGACCCTCCATGGACCGGGCATTTTTGGGAATTTGAGAGAGAGCATTTTGAAGTCATAGTGACACCCACCTTAATCTAGTTGTTAATTTTTCTAGATTAAATAGGTTGTCATGTATATGTCTTATTTGTTCCGCTACTTCATTTAAAGAACTACCCCAACTTTATTGGGTTTTAGTCGTCAAGTTACAGGTTTTTAAATCATCTCATGTTAGACGTTATATTGCCGAAATTTTAAGTTTTATTTTACCCAAATTTTTAGGGTGTTACAGTTTAAGCTCAAAATGGAGGGATGACATATGGGGTTTAACTATCCCTAAATTTAATTGCTCAAAATCGGGATAGCATAGTCCATGATTTTTCCCTCTTTGGAATTTGCAAGATCAATTATGTTTAATGGTTCATTTCTTTCATTGCCATCATGAGATTCTTCATCATCATTTTCATTAATTTGTTGTTGATTTTGTTGAAAAGCTTGTCCCAGTGGAAAAATAGGTGGTGGATTTCCAAAGAATGGTGGTGCTCTTGGATTTTCCAAAAGTGGTGGTCTCATTTGATTTTCTAGATGTGGTGGTCTAATTTCTAAGACTGGTGGTCTTGGGGGTCTATTTTCAAAACCCGGAGGTGCATCCATATTGGGAGGATTCATGATGTTTGTTGTTCTTTGTATCCTCCTTTTAAGACGAAAGGTTCTTTTTATGTCGGGATCTTTTGAAAAGTTCTCCTCGTGGTATTCTTGGCATACACTATAATCACAATGAAATTCGAACGGTGGTAGAAAAATCAAATATTTATAAAACCTTGTACAACTTTTCGCTTGCCAATCCCCGGCAACGGCGCCAAAAACTTGATAATGCTTTTTACACACCTACAGACTTGTGATAATTATACCTCAAAGCAAGTATACAATGAGATCTAATATTGTCTTTCAAGTAATAGAGTGGTAAGATACTAGATATCATCCGCAGAGATTATAGTAAAAGTTAAATAGAAAGTAGAAGATAGAAATGATTTCAGATGGTGATTTTGAAAACTTTGATTTGTTTGAGTTATCACTTTGATGAAGTTTACAGAGAATGAAGCAAGCAAGGGTGTAATACTTTCAGGTGGGATTTTGTTAGAGCACAGAATTGTTGGATTCAAGATCATAAAGATTGAAGACAAAAGTTCAAGAAGTCAAAGGCTGAAAGTCAACTCTCAAGTGAAAGTCAAAGTCATTTTGTTAATAAAGTCAAAGTTAACATTTGTATTTGTTTGTTTCTTTGTATTTTGTCTCGGGTATAAATACCTTGTTTTCCCTGTAAGTCATAGTTAGAAAGTAAGCAAGTTAGTAGTAAGATTGTAGAGAGAGAGAGCATATTAGAGAAGAAGCTATTGTAAACATTTCTAGAGAGAGAAGGTTGTGAGTTTGTAATTCTTGTGTTTAAATCAATGACATATGGATTTGGAATTCTCAACTTGATTGTGTGTAGCAATTAGAACTTGAAATTTAGGACTAACAATTGGTATCAGAGCATATCCAAAAGTGAAATCAAATCAAGAAATGGTCGACGTTGTATTCTTGAATATCCAGATCGATTTCTGAGTTTTTGTGCAATTTTTGAGTTGTAAACGATTAGAATTTGTATGTTAAGTGAATTCGATCGAGTATGTATAGTTTAATTTGGAAATTGCACTGTATTTGATCTTGATTTGGTGATTTTGTATGTTTCGAGTTCACGAGTTTCAAATTCACTGTAAATCGAGTCAAAGTGTATCATTTTGTGTTTGTTTTTGAAATTCTTGCATTGTAATCTGTTCTAGAGTTGAATTCGAGGATTTCTGCAAAGTTTCGAAACAATTGAAGAAGATTTGAGTCGAAAACAGATGGAAAAAAATCAAGTTTTGGGCCGACAGACTGAAGAACGTGCTAGATCGGCAAAACGCGCAAGTTCATCCGCAAGAACGCACAAGCTGAAAATTTAGGTCTCAAACGCGCAAGGCGTTATTAGCGAGTTCTACAAATGCGCTAGTAGTATCTTGCGAGTTTCTCAAACACGCAGGCCTCAGCTTGCGAGTTTATAAGTAAATAGTGGTTAGCGAGTTTTTACCAAAACCCGCTAGTTGTGCCTAGCGAGTTTCTCAAACACGCACGCCTCAGCCTGCGTGTTTACCAGTGAATAGTGATCTATGTGTTCAGGCTTTAGCGAGTTTCTTCAAGAACAGTCTCTTGCGAGTTTCAACGACTAGCGAGTTTCAACTATCTGCGAGTTTATCAGAACACGCAAGTCTTTGCGTGCAAGTTTCACATACGCGCAAGCTTTAGTCTGCGGGTTTTTCAGTAATAGTGACTTGCGAGTTCTACAGTGACTTGCGAGTTTTGTCACTTAGTCAAATTTTTCGAAATTTCTGATTTTTTTTATTTTATTTTAAGATTTTTCTTGTGATTTCATTTGGATTAACGATCAAGTTCAAGTTCTTTTTGTAACGGATATTCAAGATGGGATATTTTTCTGATGATGATGAAAAGAAGATTGCCAATCTCAAATTAGAAAATAAAATCTTGCTTCCTCAGTTGACTACTACTCAAAGAGATCAAAGAAATACAATGATGAAAGGAAGATACTGAGAGAAGAAGTTAGTGCTTTAAAGACTATTAATGAAGAAAATGTCTTGTTTTTGGAAGCTGAAAACACTAAGTTAAAGAACAAGATCTCAGAATTAGAAGATCACATTGTCAAGTTTCAGCAAACAGGGTGTGCTAATGAAAAGAAGATCTTTGAATTAGAATTGCAAATTGTTGAAGAAATATCAGTTTTTGAGAAAGAAAAGAAAGAGTTTGCTAAGAAATTCTCCGAGTTTTCCAGAAAATGTGCTGACGAAAAGAAGACAGTTGAGTTGAAATGTTTAAAGCTTTCTCAACAGATTTCTGAGTTTGAGAAAGTAATTATTCTGGAAAGAGAAAAGTTTGCAAAGGAAAGAAAGACCATAGAACAGAAGAATGTTGGATTTTTTAAAGAGATATCTGATGGACGAAAGAATGTGGAAAAAGATTTTGAAGAAGAAAGAAATATATTTGAGGAAGAAATAAAGAAGCTGACTGCAAAGTTATCTGAATTATCTGAGAGTGCACTGAAAGAGCAGAAAGCGAAGTCTGAATTAAAGAAAGAAATTGACTTACACATCAAAGAAAAGAACAGTTATTTTTCAAAGATTAAAGAGCTTGAAAAGATTGTTTCAAAGGTGGTGGTGACTGAGCATACGACTCCAGAGTCCAAAATCCACTCACCTAGAAATAGTTCAGTTGGTTCTTTCAAGACAGCTGCAAGCTCACATCAGAAAACCGTTTCTTCAAGAAGGTTAATTTATTCATTTGATCAGATTCGTACAACTAACATTTTCTATGATTGGAAAATAGATGGTTTAGGTACATATAGAAGGAGAAGAAAAAGATATGAAAAAGAGAAGCTGGTTTGGAAGGTAAAACCAATTGAAGATGAGAAGAATAATGAGAATAAGGAAGAAAAGAAAGGAAAGAAGGAAGAGAAGACATGTAATAAATCATTTGTATCTGCCTCAAATGCAAAGAAGAACAAAGTGCTGAAAGGTAAACCTGATCTTGCTTATTCGAGAGATCAAATGATCAGGTTATCTAAAAAGAGGTATTGTTCTTATTGTAGTACTTATGATTTTGTTCATAAAACAAGTGATCATTTCTGGTATGGTTCTTACTCATTTACTCCCATTCGAACTGCAACTAACACATATGGACCCAAATACCAGTGGGTACCAAAACCAAAGGATGATTCTGTGTTGCAGGCACCTCAAGTCAAGGGGGAGTAAGAGAACAAAGGTTTCTGAATAAATCAGTTCAGGACCCGTGCTTCAACGGAGTTTGACTTCTAAACACAACAATTTAGGACTCGTACTTCAATGATGAAAAAGAGATGTTACTCCCGGGCTGATAAGAGAGTGTACTCAGATACTCAGAAGAGGAAATCAACCTTCAAGGGGGAGTACATAAATTTTTTTGGAAATATGTATTCGGAAGATATGATGAACTACACTTCAAAGGGAGTTGTAGATTTCTATCATGTACTTTATCACTGATAAACTACAGATGCATATTTTCAGGGGGAGTAAAAGGATTTTGATTTCTGATTATTTCAGATCAGAACTCGTACATTAATCGTTTTACTGCTTTATGTCTTTTACATTCGAATAAATTTGTGAATAAATTTGTTTTGACTAGACTTTGAGACTTATACAGGACGAGAGAAGCTGACACGATCATATCTTAATGACTACAGCTGACTTTATGAGAATTAAGATTGCGCGAAAAGGTAATTTTTTTATCTTAATCTCAAATGTATCTGAAAGAAGGACAACTTTCAGATATAGAAAACATGTTCTGAAATGTTCAAACCACTTCCCGATTCTTAAACAGATTTTATAATTTGGAAGTGTGATTTTAAATGTTTTCATTTTATTTTTGTGCTTAATTGATAAACAAACCGTGTGTTTCCAAAGATATATACTTGTGTATTGTCTTTTCTATATACTTTCAAGTATTCACACACACTGGTTTGACTTTTTGTTCAAAATGTTCTTACCATGTCTCTAAATTGAAACAATTTTTCGATGGTAAGACACCCCGCTTGTACTTTAAAGAATTTTGAGCAATATTTCATTTCGAAACGTCATTTCAAGAATGTCTATATTTAGTTTCGTATAGACAATATCCATTATTCTTGACCTTAAGCTTTAATTGTTATATTATTTCATTTCTGATCATTTTCATACAATGTCAAATTTTCAGACAAGTTTTTTTTTTTTTTGCATTCATGTTCATTCATTCAATATACTTGTTTGAAAATACTTCAACGTTTTCAAATGCTCAAATCTTCATGATTATATTTTATGAGCATACATTCGTCTGACATTTGTATATGAGCTTTAACTGAAAAAGTTAAATCATTATGAGCAACACGTTCTTTTAGGATCTTACATGGGTTCTTTGTGCTAGGAATTAACTGAACTTCTATGAAATCACGTTAACCAGTGATTTCTACCCAATAAGTTAATCCTTAGTGATTGAGTGTGAGGAGTCTATAAAGAAATGAGTGTGGGTGTGACGAGGTAAAATGGAAATGAGAGATTGGTTAGTAGTGAGCTTAATGATCAAAAGAAAGAGGGTGAGAGAACAGAGTAAAAGAATATTAAACTCTGCACCAACTACTTTCTGAACCGGGCAGCCACATTACTAGCGTTTCACAACTCTTTGGTGAACGTTATTAAAACAGGCAACTAGCCCATGCCAACTCTTGAATTTAACCCCACCAGCCACTCATTTTCTTCTCAAAAAGAAAATGTTTCACGTTTTTCAAGGGGATGCATCACATATTCTATCTGATTTTCATTTGGAAAATCTGGATATTGAAAAAGAAGGAAGTCTGCCCCACCTTCGCACTTCAATCATGCACATTGAGTCTGTGTTTATCTACTGTTGTCTCAGTGGTTTACACTATGTTGAGCCTTAAAAAGCAATCATTCGTGCTTAATTCTTTCTACATGTGCACGAACACACAAGGAATTTGTTTTCTTGTCATAACATTCATATAAATTGCCTTTGTAGTGTTTCGATGATTGGATGGAAGCCCTGGGGAAGTGAACATCAAAAATCTCCTTTCTATTGTGTATTTGTTACACACAGTGACTTAGTGTTACTGACAGGCATATTAACTGATTCATTTGTTGATTCAGGTGTTACATTCTTATTTTGTCTAGATTTGAAAAGATCTGGATGAATACTTTGTTCGAATTGGCAATGCATCAGAGGCTCAGCTTGAAAGATCTGTGGTCATAAAGATGTCAAAGACATTTCTTGGAGAAAGTTTTGATGATCAGATTCTCTATTCATCAAAAAAGGGGAGAAGATATCAAGAAATGTGTGATTCAAAGCAATATTGAAGTTGTGAAAGAAAGTTGTTAAAGAAAGTTTGCTGAAAGAATTAAAAGATTTCAGAATTGTTGAAGATAAGTTTGTTCAAAGTTGATAAGAGAAAGTTCAAAGAATCTCAAAAGCAAGCAGATTTTGGAGAAATTTTATTTGAAGAAAGTTGGATAGAACATTCAGAGCTGAAAATGAAGATAATTTCTTTCAATGTCTGAAAGAGGTTTGTTTATAACCTTAGGGGAGAATGTTACTATTTTTGAAGATCAGATTTTGAGTAAATTTCTGAAAGTTTTTGAAAGACAGTGTTTATCAAAGAAAGGGGAGAACGTCAATGTTCATACGAATAGGGGGAGAATGTTGATTTCTTGAGAAGATTTGTTTTTACATCAAAGGGGGAGATTCAAATTGAGCTTAAGAGAGAAGATTGAATTGCTAAATCTTTTTAGTTATGATCTTGATCCAAAGGGGGGAGATTGTTAGAGCACAGAATTGTTGGATTCAAGATCATAAAGATTGAAGACAAAAGTTCAAGAAGTCAAAGGCTGAAAGTCAACTCTCAAGTGAAAGTCAAAGTCATTTTGTTAATAAAGTCAAAGTTAACATTTGTATTTGTTTGTTTCTTTGTATTTTGTCTTGGGTATAAATACCTTGTTTTCCCTGTAAGTCATAGTTAGAAATTAAGCAAGTTAGTAGTAAGATTGTAGAGAGAGAGAGAGAGCATATTAGAGAAGAAGTTATTGTAAACATTTCTAGAGAGAGAGAGAGAGTATAGAGAGAGAAAGTTGTGAGTTTGTAATTCTTGTGTTTAAATCAATGACATATGGATTTGGAATTCTCATCTTGATTGTGTGTAGCAATTAGAATTTGAAATTTAGGACTAACAGATTTAAATACAAATTCCAGTGGGCCATGTTGTAGGAATGTTGTAGCATGTAGTTCTGCCACAACTAGATCCACCATCTATTTTGAGGTTATTTCTCTCGGACTTCAATATTCACACTACTGTTTAGATTTAACTAAACACATCTCTTTGTAGTCTCCAACTATTTATAGTGTAGAATAAAGTCCTCAAAATATATGGATGCACAAATCTCTTTGCATAAAAACCGCTCTCTCGAGTCGATTCCCATATCATTCAAATTAATGTGTTCTAAGTGGCTTATCTCTAAGTCCACTACACTTTAACACCTTTTATTAGTGATCAACTTTTCAAGAATAAATCAGTTTGGAAACTATAGATGATAATTGTCCTTATCAGTAACTCTCAATTCCACTTCCCATATCATTCAAACTGGCGTTCATTTGGTGGCTTATCTTGAAATCCACGACACTTTAACACTTTAGCAAGTGATCAATTCCTCAAGAACCATCATTGGTTTTTATAAAACTTGAATGAAATTATGGAACATTGTTATTGTGAAACAATGTCCACCTTCTGTTTGGTTTAAAATTCCCACCTTTTCGTCTCACACCCGAACTAATAAGATTAGCTACTCCTAAAGAAAATAAATACATAAATTAAATGACATAAATTAAATGTGGGGATGTAAATGACGTAATAATAAATGACGGAAAAGTAAGTGCATAAATAATAAATGACGGAAAAGTAAATTGCAAGAATGAATAACTAAAAGTACTTCGATTTCTTTACTTAGCTAATCAAGACCCAAGAGTTTGTCACTACTCTTTTTGAATCTGATTTCAAGTATGTGAAAACATCATCCAAAGCTCCCTTTAAATACTAAGGAGGGAGAGGGGTATATTTGTCTTTCCACCAAAAGGAAGTACCAAAAGTGCAAAAGGTGACATAAAGTACACAAAGGATAAAAGCAACAAGACTAAAATAAATATCCATCCCTTCTTTGATTCTGGAAGCATCCCAAATCAGTTACAAAAAATCCTTTGTCTTCCAAAATAAGCTCCCACGCCTTGATGGATTAAGATGTCGTAGTCTGCTGCTTCCTACATGCTGCAGCATGAGTCTGCACTATAAAATCTACCAAAAGAGGTACTAAATTAGCCATTCTAAGTCATAAAAAAGGCATTCATTACTCTAGCTCCAATGAACAAGAAAGTAGAAAATAAGTGAATAAAATGACTCAAATTTCAAGATATATAAAATAAAAAGACCTAAACTAATAAGAAAAAGACTTGATACGCACTAAATGATTAATGCATATCACACCCTCAAACTAGAATTGTTGCTTATCCCCAAGCAACCAAGACACAAAAAGAAATCACTCAACTTGGTAAATTTGCATCATGAAAGCAGTAAGTGCATACATAATCATGGTAGATGCAAGGATGCAAAACATAGCCATTCATATGTCACAAGTAACATAATCTTTATCTAATCATGAGTATGAACCATAAGCTAACATCATTTTCTCTTTGTTATGTTCTACACATCTAAGATCAAAAGGGCTCTGAGGTAACTGGATCACTCATTTGGCACATTTTGTCTCTCTTTGCCCTTTTCCTCTCTTTGCTTCAACATATATGCATCTTTTTTATTTAATTTTTTAGTTTTGTGGAACTTTTGTGCTCTTTATGTTGCAAGCAGTCCACTTAGCCCCTATGGGACTTTTCTATGCTTAAAGTTCAAACATGGTTGTGTTTTTGCCATGGTGGACTTCCCACCCTCAAACTAATGATTGACAATGTCCTCATTATTATAGAATGATGAAAGTGTAATGGTGGGTGCAAGTGGCTCGTGTAGAGTGACAAATGATGGCCTTGATCACTTCTTAGATGTTGTGAGATATGGATCAAAATGTTTTCCCAAGTAAAATGATGCTAGTTCTAGCAAGAACTACACCATTAGATGTGGGATCTTGACTTTAGGAATTATTTAGGCTATGTATGCATGCTTAAGTCTATCACATATGTTCATAATGCAATGAAAACTAAACCCTAAAAAATATATAAGAACAATCCCATACTCAAGAATAGAAATTGGAGCTAAAGGGGTTTGAATGAACATGTCCTACTCCTTAGAAGTAGGTTGTGTTCCCTGTTGTGTCCCTGCTACAGCATTAGTGGTAAGAACCCTCAGTTGCTCTTTTAAAGCCAAGTTTTCCTCCAGCAGGTTTGCCTTCTCTTCTTATATCTTCTTGATCTCTGCTTGTGCTTCTCAATCAGACCAACCTTGACCTTCTCTAATTCTTCTCTCTGCATTTGTCCTTCCTTCTGAAGTTTGGCAGCAACATCACTCTTTAGAGTGCCAATCCTGTCCAGGAACTCAGTTCTTTGCTGCAGCAGACTGTCGATAAGTGAGCTATTTTGGGATAACATGTCTTGCAGCATCACAGGGATTTCTTGGGCTTGAGAATTTCTTTACTTCCTATCTCTTAGCCTTGAAACAGCCTTTAGATCGATCTGCCATCTTCCTCCAGCCTCCCTTACTATGATGTCACCAGTATATTGTGGCACTCCACTCTTCACCAACAACCTTGTAATCATGCTAGGGAAGAACATCTTTCCCCTAGCCTTTCCAACACTCCCCTTCAGGCTCTTCAGAATTAGTTTTCCAAAGTTTATTGTCTTGTCTGCATGAGACAATACAACAAGAACATCCTATCCACAGATATGGAACTATCATGGGTGGTGGGTGATATAGAATGTCTGAGAAAATCAACCCAAACATTGCAATCAGGTTAAACTCACAGGCTCTAAAGTGTCTCATCATGAAATTTGCATGATGGTCCCAATGTGCTTCTGGAATACCCAAAACAGTAGCAACCTCTTCCAAGACTTCCTCACTTGCAGTGGTCATCATCTCATGCTAGTCAGTGTGTTTGAGGGTGAGAGACCAAAATATTTATTTATTTTCTTAGCAGAGAGCATAAAGTTCTTACCCTTATCTTGAGTCTAAGTGAACTTGCAACAACCACTTCAGCATAAAACTCCCTCAGAAGGGTCAAATTGTATGAGGTAGGTACCTCACACATTTTCTCAAGGCCATGCATGTCTACCACAGTCCTGATGAAGTTGTATTCATTCAGACTTTGGGGATGGAATCCCTTATCTATCAATCCCACCTTACTTTTGATTTGGAACATTTGGAAGGCATCCTCACAACTAAGACCCCATACTCTGCGTTGGGCCTAGGGATAAACTTAGCTCTAATAGAGGATGTTTTCTTCATTTTTTTCTTCTGCATCAATGTTGTAGCCACCATTCTCATACCCCTAGTGGCCACCCTCTGTCTCTATCTAGAAGTCCCCTCTCCACTATCATTGGTTCTAGGGGCACCCCTCTTTTTCATCACCCTAGACTTCTTCTTTTTCGTTTTGGAGGACTCACCAATAGTGGATGAGTCCTCAAGGGGTTGATCACGGGATAAGTTTAAGTCAGGAATTTCATTCCTAGGACTTGGTGTGTGAGGTCTCTCCTACCCATTGTTGATGTCCAATGAGTTTAACCACTTGTCATTGTCCCCAAAATCAGTATGTACCTCAAGGTCATAGGGCATAATGGCCTAATCCATGTGAAATTATTCATCAGGGAGAAGAAAGAGGGGAATGTCTCTTGCAATCCTATCTAGCCCATCATCCTCATCAGAAACAGAGGAGAGATAGCCATCACACATCATGAAATCAGGGTTTGAATGTACCTTTGTTGTTTCAGTGGGGTTGGAAACTTCACCTACTGGGGTATGTTACTCGGTTTCCATTGCTTCGGTGGTTTCAACAAGCTTCAAGGAGGGTTCTTCAGGTGCTTTTGAGGAAACTAAGGGGTCAGAAATGGCTTCAATCGGCGGTGGGTTCATCTGTGGTGACAATCGCCCTCAAGGTCGACATTCTCTAGTTCTCTTTGGTTTTGCGGTAGTCGCGCCATCGCTCGTTGGCGCTGGATTCGTCGAAGTGAAGGGGGAAAGTCATCGGGGTCTCGAACGGCTGGTCGTTTCATTCGGGTCATGGACTCGGCGAACGTTGATCAGAAGATGAATGGTCGGAGGTGGTTTAGCACCTTCATGGGGAGAGAGTGGGAAGAACCAAAAGTGGGTTTTTTAGGAAGAAGAAAGGACTCCTGAAATAGTCTTTGAACAGAAAAAGATTTTTAAAATTGTACCCTCAAGCAACTCTTGAATATGCTTTTGAACAAAAGATTTCTAAAATTGTACCCTAAAATCAGTTTTAGGGGTAGTTAGTACAAAATTTTAAAAATAAAATAAAACTTCTAAAAAGTAATGGTACAAAAGTGATTATGTTTTTTAAAATTGGATTTGACAACTACTTTTTCTGAAAAAAGAGGTCCTATGGTGCCTTTGTACCTTTCTTAAAGAAGTTTAGACCTTATTTTTAATGTTTCTCGCCTAATTAAATGTTGATCTTTCTTTCAAAAGCTAGGGTTTGATGTTGCAGCAAGTACTGTTGTCCTTCCTTCTTTGATCCAGGCTGCACATCTAAACAAAAAATTAAACCTAACTGTCCTAAAAAGCATTTAAAAGAATAAAACCTATTTACAAACAATCTTTGAAGCTTTTAGCACAAAGTGATCAAATCCACAAAACTGGGCTCTGGGATGTTCACATGATCATGGTAGGCTTTTACTCTCTGTCCATTAACTTTGAACAAAGTGTTGTCTTCTGTATTAACTAGATCTATGGCCTCATAAGGGTAAACATGATGAATAACAAGTGGCCCAAGCCATCTAGATTTCAACTTTCCTGGGAAGAGTTTTAACCTAGAGTTAAACAAGAGGACATGTTGGCCAGCTTTCAATTCTCTGTGATGGATTCTTTTGTCATGCCATTTCTTGTTTTTCTCTTTATAGAGCTTAGCATTTTCATAGGACATGTTCCTATGTTCTTCCATCTCACAAATTTGTAGCTTTCTTTTATTCCCAGCATCATTTAGACAAATGTTCAATTCCTTGATGGCCTAAAATGATTTGTGTTCAAGTTCCAAAGCTTTGCCAAAGACTAGCTTGTATGGGGACATACCAATTGGTGTTTTAAAAGTAGTTATGTATTCCCATAAAGCATCATCTAGTTGAAAGGACCAATCTTTTCTATTTGGCTTGACAACCTTTTCCAAAATTCCCTTTATTTCTCTGTTAGAAATCTCAGTCAATCTATTGGTTTGTGGGTGGTATGCAGTGGCAATTCTGTGGTAAATGTTGTATTTTTGAAGAGTTTATGTAACAAATTGTTCACAAAGTAGGTACCTTCATCACTGATTAGTGCCCTGGGGTACCAAACCTTGTAAATATGTGTTTCTGAAGGAATTTTACCACAGTTTTAGCATCATTTGAGAAACATGCTATTGCCTCCACCCATTTTGAGACATAATCAACAGAAACAAGAATGTATTGCCATTTGTTTGATGGGGGAAATGGTTCTATGAAATCAATTCCCCAAACATCAAACAACTCTACTTCCAGGGTCCTATTTAGTGGCATTTCATTCATTTGGGAGATGGAACCACTTCTTTGGCATTGCATCTTTGTGCAAATGTATGGGCATCCTTAAAGAGAGTTGGCTAATAAAATCTAGATTGTAATACTTTAGTTACAGTTCTTTGGCCTCCAAAATGTCCTCCATAAACTGAGTGGTGGCAATGATGCAGGATTGTTGTCACCTCAATTTCTGGAATTCACATTCTTAAAATTTGATTTGTATCAAGTTTAAACAAGAACGTGTCATCCTACAGATAAGTTTTGGTGTCATGGAGAAATTTCTTAAAAATTTGGCCAGAATACCTGGAGGGTTTTATGCCATAGGCCAAATAGTTTGCAATATCAGCAAACCATAGTGATTCAGAATGCTGCAGCATAAGAATTCTTTCATCCGGGAAAGTTTCAGTGATGTCTCCTTGGTCCAAACTAGGCTTTTCTAACCTAGACAAATGGTCTGCAACTTGGTTGTCCACTCCTTTTCTATCCACAATGTCTAGATCAAACTCTTGCAACAACAAAACCCATCTTATCAACCTAGGTTTAGCATCTTTTTTTGAGATCAAATATTTAATGGAAGCATGGTCAGTATGCACAATGACTTTTGTTCCCATCAAATATGATCTAAACTTCTCAAAGGCAAAAACCACAGCTAAGAGTTCTTTTTCTGTTGTTGTGTAGTTGATTTGTGCTTCATTGAAAGTCTTATTTGCGTAATAAAAATTGAATGAAAATTTTTTTTCTTTTCTTTGACCTAATACAGCACCAACAACCCAATCACTGGCGCCACACGTGATTTCAAAAGGTTTTTCCCAATCTGGAGTAATACCTACTGGTGCAGTCACCAAATCTTTCTTCAAAATGAGGAATGCATTTCTACATTCTTCATTGAAATCAAATTTGTGATCATGTTGTAATAGTAGACACAAAGGTTTTGAAATTTTTGAAAAGTCTTTAATGAATCTTCTGTAAAATCCAGCATGACCAAGAAAGCTTTTGATTCCTTTAACAGTGGTTGGTTCAGGTAGTTTTTCAACAATTTCAATTTTTTCTCTGTCTACCTCAACCCCTCTCTTGGAAACTACATGTCCAAGGACAATCCCTTCTTTAACCATGAAATGACACTTTTCCCAATTTAGGAGAAAATCAGTTTCTTCACACCTTTTAAGACTCTTTTTAAAATTTTCCAAACATTGATCAAAAGATGAACTATATACAGAAAAATCATCCATAAAGATTTCTATGGATTTTTCAAGCATATAAGAAAATATGGACATCATGCATTTTTGAAAGGTCGCAGGTGCATTGCAAAGTCCAAATGGCATTCTCCTAAAAGCATAACTACCATAGGGACACGTGAAGGTGGTCTTTTCTTGGTCCTCATGTGATATGGCTATCTGATTGTATCTGGAGTATCCATCCAAAAAGCAGTAGTATTCCTTACCGGCTAACCTATCCAACATCTTATCAATGAAAGGTAGAGGAAAATGGTCTTTTTGGGTAGCTTTGTTGAGTCTACGGTAGTCTTGGCATTAATTTGTTGTTGATTTTGTTGAAAAGCTTGTCCCGGTGGAAAAATAGGTGGTGGATTTCCAAAGAATAGTGGTGCTCTTGGATTTTCCAAAAGTGGTGGTATCATTTGATTTTCTAGATGTGGTGGTCTAATTTCTAAGACTGGTGGTCTTGGGGGTCTATTTTCAAAACCCGGAGGTGCATCCATATTGGGAGGATTCATGATGTTTGTTGTTCTTTGTATCCTCCTTTTATGACGAAAGGTTCTTTTTATGTCGGGATCTTTTGAAAAATTCTCCTCGTGGTATTCTTGGCATACACTATAATCACAATGAAATTTGAACGGTGGTAGAAAAATCAAATCTTTATAAAACTTTGTACAACTTTTAGCTTGTCAATCCCCGGCAACGACGCCAAAAACTTGATAATGCTTTTTACACACCTACAGACTTGTGATAATTATACCTCAAAGCAAGTATACAATGAGATCTAATATCGTCTTTCAAGTAATAGAGTGGTAAGATACCAGATATCGTCCGCAGAGATTGTAGTAAAAGTTAAATAAAAAGTAGAAGAAAGAAATAATTTCAGATGGCGATTTTGAAGCCTTTGATTTGTTTGAGTTATCACTTTGATGAAGTTAACAGAGAATGAAGAAAACATGGGTGTAAGACTTTCAGGTGGGATTTAAACACAAATTCCAGTGGGCCATGTTGTAGGAATGCTGCAGCATGTAGTTCTGCCACAACTAGATCCACCATCTGTTTTGAGGTTATTCATCTCGGACTTCAATATTCACACTACTGTTTAGATTTAACTAAACACTTCTTTATGTGGTGTCCAACTATTTATAGTCTAGAATAATGTCCTCAAAATATATGGACGTACAAATATCTTTGCATAAAAACCGCTCTCTCGAGCTGATTCCCATATCATTCAAATTGACGTGTTCTAAGTGACTTATCTCTAAGTCCACTACACTTTAACACCTTTTATTAGTCATCAACTTGTCGGGAATAAATCAGTTTGGAAATATCACCGTCCTTATCAGTAACTCTCTCAAGTCTACTTCCCATATCATTCAAACTGACGTGCATTTGGTGGCTTATCTATAAGTCCACGACACTTTAACACTTTATCAAGTGATCAATTCTTCAAGAAGCGTCATTGGTTTTTATAAAACTTGAATGAAATTATGGAACATTGTTATTGCGAAACAATGTCCACATTTCTTTAGTTTAAAATTCCCACCTTTTCGTCTCACCCCCAAACTAATAAGATTAGCTACTCATAATGAAAGTAAATACATAGAGTAAATGACATAAATTAAATGCGGAAATGTAAATGACGGAAAAGTAAAGCGCAATAAATAGTAAATGACGGAAAAGTAAAGCGTAATAAATAATAAATGTCGGAAAAGTAAATTGCAAGAATTAATAACTAAAAGTACTTCGATTTCTTTACTTAGCTAATCAAGACCCAAGAGTTTGTCACTACTCTTTTTGAATCTGATTTCAAATATGTGAAAACATCATCCAAACCTCCCTTTAAATACTAAGGAGGGAGAGGGGTATAATTGTATTTCCACCAAAAGAAAGTACCAAAAGTGCAAAAGGTGACATAAAGTACATAAGCTATTACATAAAGGATAAAAGCAACAAGACTAAAATAAATATCCAATCCTTCTTTGATTCTAGAAGCTTCATAAATCAGTTACAAAAAATCCTTTGTCTTCCAAAATAAGCTCCCACGCCTTGATAGATTAAGTTGCCCCAGTCTGTTGCTTCATTCTAGCTGCAGCATGAGTCTGCACTATAAAATCTGCCAAAAGAGGTACTAAATTAGTCATTCTAAGTCATAAAACAAATCATTTATTATTCTAGCTCCAATGAACAAGAAAGTAGAAAATAAGTGAATAAAATGACTCAAATTCCGGGATATATAAAATAAAAAGACCTAAACTAATTAGAAAAAGACTTGATATGCACTAAATGATATCAACCGCCTACCACCCAAAGGAATATCGAACAGCCTAGTGAAGTCACTGAAAGCCTCAGAATCCCTCTAATTTAGAATGTAATTCAACCTTTCATTTGCACCCTGAAGGTAACACCCGTATTTTTATAAATTTTTGTATTTTTGGAAATTCAGGAATTACCTTTGAATTCAATATTTAAGGTAGGAAATTTATGCTCAAATGCGATTATTTGATCTCGATTTAGTTCGGGACCCAAATCTGATGAAAATGCGATGTTCAGGTGTTTTGGGCGACTTCCCGAGCCGCTTAAGACATGGGAGAGGTCGCCCAAGCTACTAGAATACATTCGGGTGTGAATCTAGTCGATTGCAAGAAAACATAAGTTGAGGCACCATGTGGGGCAGCTTATGCTGCATGAAGAAAGTCGCTTGCACAACTAGAGTGTGTTATGTGTGTTGGCGCGCCGTATGCATGTGACGTGTGTGCCAACAGGGGCAAGCGACTTGCCCAGGCAACTTGGGTCGCACCAAGGATCTCACCATGCATGCCAGGTGCTTAAATCCATCTTACTTCCTTTCTTTCCTCATTTTTTTCGCTTATGTTTCCTCATCTACTCCCAGAACCCTTATCTCTCTTTATTGATTTCGTTGGGAGCATTTATAGGGCAAATTTTTGGGGAGTCTCCAAGGCATTTATTAACTTCTTGTGTAAGAGACCAAGTGGTGGATCAAAGCTTCAAGATCTCATCCATTTATAGGGTTTTGCTTGGTTTTCTAGGTTTTTTCTAAAAAAACTAGCATGTGAGTTCGAAATGCTTTGTAAAACTAGATGCATGCCAAAATGTCTATTTTATTTATGTTCCAAGCTTCATTTCAAGTTTTATTTCTTATTTGAAATGTTGGTTATATTTCCTTATTAGGAAGACGGATTATGCATATTTGAGAAATATACCATTTTGGCAGTATAAATGCCTCTTTCTAGTCCTTGAGACTTTATGAAGAAATATTACTTGACATTTGATCGATATTACTAAACGCTTATGATTTCCTTGACTTGTGGAGTATATTGACCTAAATTGGAATATCTCATGTTTACTTGCTATATTATTATGTGTAACCTTATTGGCTTGTTTAGTTACTTTCCAATATGATATATGGGTTTTGCCCCCACTTTTTGGATGACATGGATATCCTCACTTACTATGATGTTGAGAACTCTAAAAGTAGGCAGCAAGATGGTTGATTCTTGAGGTACTACTCGAAAAGGTAGGCGCTAAGAACCATTATACTTGGGTTGCTATTCAAAAAGTAGTCATTAAGTATGTGAATCTTGAGGGGTTATTCACAAGAATATACGATAGGGTCAACATATTCTTGAGGTGAAACTTAGTTAGAGGTCGTTGGACACTTGGGCATTGTGTCCTTAAGGTGTCATGCGACAATATTAGATGACAGACATACTTTTGTATTCCCACCACTCCTAATGGATACGCATCTTCCCTGTTGAATCCAAAGGGATGGAACTTGTGGACTTACGAGCAGATCCGAAAGCTTATATATGATTATTAGTTGGCATTATCTTGTATATTTTGCATCTTATGTTATGTTCAAACTCACCAGACTTTTTAGCCTACCAATTAGTTTTTGTCAGCATGTATCTCAGGCTTTAGTGGCAGAGTCACTAGGGAAGGGTGATTGGTCGCCCTTAGGTGGCATAGAGCGGGAAGCATTTTGGGATGCCTTGTGTAGATTCTAACTTTTGGCGGTTTAAGTGACACCCGACTGTAATCTAGTTTTTGTAAGAATTAGATTAGGAGGTTGTCATCCTTAAACACATTTATTTACACATGTAATTAACTGGCGTAATTCCCCTTTTTGGGTAAAGCTCGTATTTTGATATTCCATTATCGATTTCCTTTGTCTTGTTTTGGTTACTTGTCATTCCAATTTTTGGGGTGTTACACTGGACTTTGTTGAAATCACCAAAAACACCAATAAAGATCTTAATGATTGGCGAAAGAGAATGCCACAAGATAACTTTCCTTTCAACATCATAGAGAGCATAGACATCTAAGAAGCCAAATAAATCACTCTTCCCCTTCCAATGTCCCATGACCACGAGGAAACTGTTGCCTCCCCCCCCCCCCCCCCCCTTCCAAGCACTTGTAAACAAAGAAGAGTCTCACATAAGAAAAAGGCCACCCGACCGTTCATTAGAAGTAATCTTAAAACTACTTGATTATTTATTTTATTGGAAAACAAAAACAACAATTTACAAGTAAGATTGTAAACGAACCGAACAGTTTATTCGTGAAGATGCTAAACGAACATAAATGAGGGCCCATAAACTAACATAAATGAACATAAGCAAACGAACACATATGAAAAAGAAAACCATTACTCGTTATCTTGTTCCTCTCTGAAAATGTATATATATATATATATATATATATATATATATATATATATATATATATATATAATATTTTATCATTAACTATTGTACACAATCACCAATTATCCATAGTAAAAGAAAAGAAAAAGTGTATGTAAACCATGACATACATTTGTTATATATATATAGGGTGGTGATATTTTGCAAACCAACTTTATTTGTGTAAAGCATACAAACTTGTATCAACCAATGAAATAATTCCATTTTTTTTATTTTTTTTAAATTTAAAAGGGCATTAATGTAAATTAACTTTTAGTTTATTAAGTATAGTAATTTGTAATATTTGGTAGAAGAATCAAATCATTAATGATTTTGATAAAAACCATTATAAAAAATAAAATTTTAGATTACTGACAGCGGAAAATCGTATAGGTCCACAAAGTGGCCACTATGTCGCCACAGTGGCGGTGCAAGTGCACACCGGACACTATGATCGCTACAAGTAATAAAGTGGTAGAGTACCGAGATCGTTTCCACAGGGACTAGTCAACTAAGAATCAGAGACTTTTTCATGAATTTCTAGTGCTTGGTTGAGTTTTGAGAACAAAATCAATATTTGTGGGTTTTAAGCAACTAAACAACGATTAAACGGAATTAACAGTATTAAAGGCAGGATGTGGGTACAAGCATTAACTAAGACTGTTGTAGTAACAACTTGGTCAGAAACAAAATGACACACGACAGCCTTAAAAACCTTTTTCTCTCGAAAATAAGTTTTCTCGGAACGTGGCCACGTTGCACCCACTTTGTCACCACGTTGGCCAAATTAAGACTTGCCGACTTAACTAAGTAAACCTCTAAGGATTTCAGTTCCACCAGTATAGATATAGATGCCCAAATCTCTTTGTGACACCCATATCGACCGACATTTGAACCTTAGTTAAAATCATGCAAAAACCCGTATCTCTACGTGGTTATAAAAGACTTTCTCAAATCTTCTTTGCATCACTCAAGCCGTATTTCAGATCTGCCCCTCTCGAGGTCTAAGATCTAATATTAACACTAACAAGTGATCGGCTTGTCCGCGTTGAGTTGAAGTCCCGACTCGAGTGACTAAGTCTAAGAGTTAGCAAAGATGGCAACACCCAAGTGTTGCCTACTAGTCTTAGCTTTAGCTCATACCCACGCCCAAAGGGGTGTTTAGCTCATAATAACAGTAGAAGACATGAGAGAAGAAGGAGAAAACATAAAGTGCTTAAATAACTTAAAGGGATGCTGCCAACGTGGTGACAAGGTGGCCACTTTGGCAACAGCTATTACAAAGAAATTAAAATTAAATGCAACTAAATTACAAGCTTTAAAGAGAGACTAGAAATTAAATGCTAAGCTCCAGGGGTATTGAATGCTCCTGGAAGTTGTTGATGCTCAAATGGTTCCTCCAGGCTCCAATTTATAGCCCAAGGAAGAAGAAATGTTGATGTGACCAAACATAAAAAGTAGCCTTTAAGGAAGAGTATAGCACCTTCCTTTGACTTACATCTCTTGTCCTCTTCCTTGTTTATTCTTGTGAAAGTGCAGAAAATTCTTTTCATTTCTTCAAAAGACAAACTTTCCAAGAATGGCTAAATTTTATCCATTAATTTTCAGCCATCTTTCCAACGTGGTGGCAAGGTGGCCACCTTCTGCACAAAAAGTTAGTAAAACCACAATTTTTGCATTCTTGAGACTTCATCACAATGTTTGAACAACTAGACCAAACGAAGGAGGTGAGGGACAAATTGGGTGAAAATGTGGCAAAATGAATATAAAAATAGAGGAATTAACTCTCAATATTTGAGAGTTATCAATTACAAACCATGATCTCGATTTTCAAAAATAATGAGAATCTTAACAATTTTAGTTTTAAAAATTAAAATAAAAATCAATTCCATTTGAGATTCTCAAGAGGTCGTGACAGTATATAAAAAATAAGATTTTTACCAATCTTATTTTAAAAAATAAAATTAAAAAATAATATTTTTTAGAATATCAACAATTTTATTCGGTTAGCAATGAACTGGGTTTCACTATCAACCCAATGTGTTTCACCAATATTTCAATGTGCTTCATTAAGTCTCTTTGTTTCATTAAACCCATTTCTTAAACTCATTTGTTTCATCACCAATATTTCACTATCAACTGTTTTCACTATCAACCTAATGTGTTTCATCAATATTTCAATGTGTTTCATTAAGTCTCTTTGTTTCATTAAACCCATTTGTTTCACCAATATTTCATTAAACTCATTTGTTTCATCACCAATATTTCATTGTGTTGAATTTATTCTATTTGTTTCATTAAACCTCTTTGCTTCATCATCAACATATCTATGTGTTTCATTAAACCCATATGTACCATCATCAACATATCAATGTCATCTCATTAAACTCCTTTGTTTCCATTGAACCATCCATGAATCTACAGTAAAACGATGGGGGTCATGTATTGGGTATGAAAGCAAGGTAATGAAACTTGATTTAATTTATTTGCAGAATGAAGTGGATGAACGTAATTAAGTAAATGCACATGTGAAGATGATCTGCCGGCGGCATCGCCTCGTTTCATCATGTGTATAAAAAAAATCAAATTAATATTTGATGAAATTAAATCATTGCTATATATGAAATCGAGACATCAAAGCACCAATTTCAATACCAATCCCTATTTGATGAAATTAAATCAAGCTTCACCCGGTTTCCCGATTTGAAACCCCCAATTCCTTATTTGAAATCTGATTAGAAAATACTAATAAGCCATTTTCTAATATTTTCCTTTTTTTTTAAACAAAATTAATTTTATTGTTAACACAATTAGACCAATTTAATTTAATCTTAACCATTGATTAGTCAAATCAAAATCAAATCAATGGTTCATATAGGTTTTTTTAGTTTTTACAGATATCTTGCTTTGCACTATAACTCATCCCTATATATATAGAGAGAGAGAGGGAGAGAGAGAGAGGGGGGGAAGGTTCAAACAAGAACGCTAACTATTTAAGAAAATAAGAAAACAACAAAAAAAAGCAGATCATATACAAAATCATATGTGATTTTGCACTAACCCGAAAAAATCGGACGCGGGGGATGTCAAGACAAAAATCATATGTGATTTTGCATAGTCGTGTGAATCATATATGATTTTGTATATACTAGGTTGTTTTCGTGTTTTCTTAAATAGATGTTGTTCTCGTATGAACCCACCTCTCTCTCTCTCTCTCTCTCTCTATATATATATATATATATATATATATATATATAAGGGCCTAATCAAATGAGAACTAGATAGTTTGTGGTAACCGTGAGATCCAATGTGAGCCACTAATTTAATATAATTAACCTTGTTTTTAAAATAAAGTAAAAGGATAATTTGGTAAATTAACAATTAGATTTTTATAACAAATTAATTCCCTATTAATCCTACAGTTACCTAATATATTTGATTTCAAAATACCCTAATATATTAGGTTGAAATCAACGCCTCCCTTCATTCATACGAACCAGCCTTTCCTACTACCGCCACCGCCACCACCATCAGTTTTTCTTTTTCTTTTTTCATCTTGCTATCGCCACCATCGTTCGCCTCTTGCTACCGCCACCATCGCCTGCCTCTTGCTACCACCACCACCATCCGGTTGTAGTGCTACCACCACCACCGTCCGCCTCCTGCTACTACCGTATATGGGGGAATGTAACCAATGAGCCTTTGGTACAAGTGGTGCTTCAATGTCACTTCAGGCCAAGTCCCCCGGAGAATGATCAACACTGATCAAACATATCAGGGAACTCCGGTCGTAGAGGTATTGTGGTGGTATCACAGTGGTATCATCCTTGTTGCTATTACAATGGGTATGTATCATAGTGTGTATCACAATGAGTTTATGTCTTAAAGTTTAGAATTAATGGGTATCACATATGTATCATCGTTGTTTACAAAGTGTATCACAGTGAGTTTCTGTCTTACAAAGTGTAACACAGTGTGTCTTCGTTGTTTTAGAAAGGGTATCACCACATTTTCTTATTTATTTTAGTTATTTTTCGATGTTTACAAAAGGTATCACACTGTGTATCATGTGGTCACCAGAATAATGTTCGCCGGAGAGAGGAAAGAGGAGATTTCTAAAATACCTAACCTATCCTTTAATTAAAATTACCAAAATTATTGTTTTCCTAATTTATCCTCTAATTTGTGGTTAAGATTGGATCTCACGGTTACCACAGATAACTGAGTTCTCCCTTGAATGGACCCCTATATATATATATATATATATATATATATATATATATATATATGATTACTTAAAATTTGAAAAATCATAGGACCACCGGCAACCACCGCCAACACAACTGTTGTCCATATCCTCCCTCCCCGATCAAACCCACAAAGCAAAGCATAAACCTAAAAATCATTCCTAATGACATCTCCCGCCATGACCAGGGACGAAACCACACGGAGAAAATCACGGGGCCAAATCACAGGGATGAAACCACAAGGACCAAGTCACAGGGAGGAAATATGCGGCCATGACATATGTTTTTGCAGCTTCTTCGATCCATCATCACCCACCCCCTTCGTTGCTCTAGTATCACCATCACCCACCCTTCCGTGGCTCCAGCATCACCGTCATTGAGGATTGGAGTCGCTTACAAAGGCGTTGACGACAAAGGTTCGTGTATGATTAGTGGAGCTTTAAGTTCTTCCTTGATTGCCTCCACGTCTTGGAAGAACTTGTCGAAGTTGGCACCAATGCCTTCTTATTTGTTATCTTTGAAGATGGTTGGTCACGAAGATAAATTACGCTGGTAGTGGGTTAAAGGGGTGTTGGAGTGTCGTCGTGGGGGAGAGGTTAAGAAAAAACAAAAAGGAAGGAAAAACATGGTTTGACGAATTTACTCGTGTCTCTAACAGACATTTTTTAATGAAGTTAGTGATGAGGTCTCATTTTCAAAGCAATATCCAAACCTGAGGCACGACATCTTGACTTATTGAAGTTCAGGTCCCACTTTCAAAGAAATCACTAAACCTCATGGACCAAAAGTGAAATTCTCTCTCTCTCTCTCTCTTTATATATATATATATATATATATATATATATATATATATATAGCCATAGGTTCATTTGGGAAGTGCTAAATGTGTCAGAATTAAAGCAGTAATCATATCCCTTCATCTAAAAAAATGGTTAAAATTTACGGCACTATATGTGCATATGTGAACTTGTGTGATTCGCATATGAATTATACGTTTGTATGTGTGTGTTATTCGGTCGGTTAAATCGATTTTTGGTTTATTCGTTTTGGGTTAATCGGTTTTCAAGTTTTTTAAAACGAACCGATAACTAAACCAAATAAGGTTCAGTTTAAATCGGTTTCTGGTTA
The DNA here is from genome assembly GCA_954870635.1 of Arctium minus. Classification (NCBI taxonomy): domain Eukaryota; kingdom Viridiplantae; phylum Streptophyta; class Magnoliopsida; order Asterales; family Asteraceae; genus Arctium; species Arctium minus. The sequence continues at coordinate 43,291,949 of OX941088.1, read as the reverse complement.
TTCGGTTCGGTAACCGGTTAAACCAACTAGGGATTTATATTTATTTAATTGGACGTTTGCTCAAATAGTTTTCCCATATTAAGTGTATGTTGCTTCTAATAAAAAATTGTATCATACATTTATCTCAACAATTGACTTTATATTAAGTAAAGAACACGATCTATCAAAAACCAATATTTATCAAATGACATTATTTTTCTTAATGAGACGTTGTAAATCAGGCAAAAAACATAATATAATAAAAAAATCATTATCTACTATCAATAAAAAAACATTATATAACAATAAAATATGTAAAATAATAATAGTATAACATGTATTTGGTTTCTTTTTTATAAACATAAAATATATAAAATATTAGTAGAATGTGTTATTTGGGTTATTCGATTTAACCGAATTAGGAAAAAATTAACCGAAAACCGAACCGAATAAGTATACTTATTCGGTTAACCAAACCGTTTAACCCGAAAACCGAATAACCGATTAACCCAAATATCATTCGGTTTGGATGGGTTATTCGGTTTCGGTTATTTTTTACATCTCTCCTGTGTAATTCATATATGAACTATTTAATTGATTCACATATGAATCTGTGTGATTAACATATGAACTATATGTTCATATGTGAACCCGTGTAATTCATATATGAACTATTTATCTGATTTACATATGAACTATTTAGTTGATTCATATATGAAAACCCGAATGATTTACATATGAACTGTTTTTAAGTCATTCACATATTAACTATTTAATTGATTCACATATTAAGAAATTTGATAATTTTGATAACCTAAAATTGCGATATATGGTCAAGAAAGAATCGAGAGAAATCGATGATAGAATCATTTAAAGGGATCGAGATCGTATATCGTTGATCATACTTCTGTTGTTGTTGTCGTCGTCGATGATTATGAAGTGATCAATGGTTAACAGATCGATCTTGATTATCGTCGCCACTTTACAATATTACCCTTTCTTTAAAAAAAGTGGGTCGGGATTTGCGGCTTTGACTATGAAACACTGAATAATTTGATCATTTGATCAAAGGGTTATGGTCACTTCTCTACTTCTCACATACTTACCACTTCTCATTTGAACCTCTCCCTATATATATATATATATATATATATATATATATATATATATATATATATATATATATATATATAGGGATGGGTTCAAATGAAAACGCATCTTTCATTGTGCACATGAGGACAAATTTTAACCATTGATCAAAATTTAGAAAACTAATCAATGATTAATACATAATAAGGTTAATTGGGAAGTGATTAAGGACAAAATTGTAATTTTGAATCAATGTCTACCTTCTTTGACTTTTTATTTTTATTTTTAATTAAAAAAATTTACCCCCTTAAACTTTAAAATAATTTATCTTAAAAATTACTAATATTTTAATCAAACAAATTACATCAAAAAAACGAGAATTTTGTGTTCTTCGATATGACATCCATCTCGATGTAGTTTTTTTTCTTCGTTTTAACCGTTTTTACGTTAAATTCTATATACGTGTTATATTCATTATGAATATGCATGCACGTCTTCGGGTGTCCACATTCAGTATGAATAACAAAGGTGAACATTCATTCATTATTCATGATGAATAATATCGTATGCAGGATGAATAATACAATATTCAAGATTTTTTTCGTTTTAACCGTTTTTTACGTGAAATTCTATATATGTGTTATATTCATTATGAATATGCATGCACGTCCTCGGGTGTCCACATTCAGTATGAATAACAAAGATGAGCGTTCATTCACTATTCATGATGAATAATACAGTATTCAGGATGAATAATATAGTATTCAGGATGAATAATACACGAATCTATGATTCATGTATTATTTATCATGAATCGTGTATTATTCAGTATGAATAACAAAGGTGAACGTTCATTCATTATTTATGATGAATAATACAATATTCAGGATGAATAATACAATATTCAGGATGGATAATACACGAATCCATGATTCATGTATTATTTATCATGAATCGTGTATTATTCAGTATGAATAACAAAAGTGAACGTTCATTCACTATTCATGATGAATTATACAGTATTCAGGATGAATAATACAATATTCAGGATGAATAATACACGAATCCATGATTCATGTATTATTTATCATGAATCGTGTATTATTCAGTATGAATAACAAAGGTGAACGTTCATTCACTATTCATGATGAATAATACAGTATTCAGGATGAATAATACACGAATCCATGATTCATGTATTATTTATCATGAATCGTGTATTATTCACCCTGAATATTCTATTATTCATCCTGAATGATACATTATTCATGATGAATAATATATGAATGATCCGTGAAGGTGTAGACACATGACGCACTCTCTTTTGTTTCCCAATTCACAATCGAAATTTGGTTTAATTCATTATGAATATGTATGCGCATCTCCGGATGCCCCCACATTCAGTATGAATAACAAATGTAACGTTCATTCATTATTCATGATGAATTACACAACATTCATGACGAATAATACACAAATTCATGAATCGTGAATTATTCACCCTGAATGTTGTATTATTCATCCTGAATCATACATTATTCATGATGAATAACACATGAATGACCTGTGAAGATGTGGAGACGTGATGCACTCTCTTTTGTTCCCCGATTCACAACAGAATTACTCGATAGGTTCTCGATTCGTCTTGATGGGTGTTGGGTTATGGTGCTGAAGAAACGTGATGCCTTACGACGTTGAAGAAAGTGGTGAAGATGGTGATGTCGAGTTACATACTTACGGTGTCGAAGCGTTGTACAAACTTGAACGTACATAAATATTCATAATGAATATAACACATATATAGCATTTCACGTAAAAAACGGTTAAAACGACAAAAAAAACTATATCGAGATGGATGTCATATCGAAGAGCACGAAATTCTCGTTTTTTTGATGTAATCTGTTTGATTAAAATATTAGTAATTTTTAAGATAATTTATTTTAAACTTTAATTGGGTAAAAAGTTTTTAATTAAAAAGAAAATAAAAACTCAAATATGGTAGGCGTGTGTTTAAATTTTCTTCCAATTTTACCCCTAAGCATTTTAAAATTAAAAACTCTGTTTAATATGAGTTGTTGGATTAAAAGAGATCGAGTGGCTGAGATTTGTCCTCACGTGCACAATGAAAAATGAGTTTTCATTTGAACTTTCCTCTCTCTCTCTCTCTCTCTCTCTCTCTCTATATATATATATATATATATATATATATATATATTTGTGTGTGTATATAAACGAAGGATCGTGCGAGAATAAGAATTAAGGTGAGAAGGCAAGAAGGGATCTAAACCCTTGATCATTTTTAATCTCAAACTCACCTATGAATCAGGATTGATACGGGAATTAATTTGCATCTCTGTGTATCTCATCCTAATGTGTATCAAAGGGTGGAAATCTCTTCTTATTTTTTTCACCGTAACTTTTATTCTCACTGGAACTAACCCTATATATATAGAGAGAGGGAGAATCAAACGAGAACAGTAACTATTTAAAAGAATACGAGAACTAACAAAATCATTAGTGATTTTACATTAACGCGCAAAAAATTCATGATGGCTGAAGCCGCGGCCAAAGTCCATTTTTCGTGTGTTAATGTAAAATCATTAATGATTTTGTTTGTTCTCGTATTCTTTTAAATAGTTACTGTTCTCGTTTGAACCCGATATATATATATATATATATATATATATATATATAATATAGAGATGTATAATATATATTTATTATATTAATAGTATGAGTAAATTACACGATTGGTCCCTGACGTTTACACGATTTTGCACTGTTGGTCCCTATTTTGAAATAATTATGGAAAACTTCCCCATGGTTTACATTTTCACACGCCCTTGGTCATGTGCCCTAACACCATTAAAAGGTTTTGTTAAATGGATTATTTAGAAGGGTAATTTAGTCAATTCATATTTTTTTTATTTTCCTATTAAAAATCATAGGGACGAATAATGTAATTTACTCTATCTGATATTATATACATATAAAATTCACACCTGCATCTCATCTCCCATCTCATCTCCCCCACTGTCCATCTCTTCATCTTCTCCGGTGATGCTCCCATCAACTATCACCAGCCTCACCCACCATTACAACCACCACCATAACCCATAAACAACAATACATGACATATAAATAAATAAATGAAAATAAAAAACACGAATTCATCAATAAATCTTGATAAAAACCCAAATTCATCAACAAAATTCAACAAAATTGAAAACCCAAATTTCATCTATATAACTTGATAAACCCACAAAAAAATGATCTTAAATAAGAATAGCAACACAAAATCTGATCTATAAAAAAAATCTATACACTAAAAATACTTTTCAGAGACCCAAACCAAAAACCCATACAGAAACCCAAATCTATGTTCTTGATCTACTGGGGGGGGGGGTATTCAGTGGGATCTAGAAGATCCAAAACTTACAATCTTCAATGTCTTTTGGGTTCCAGATCACGAATGTCTCAGGTTTCCTCAAGAATATGATCTGGATCTAGATCTGAATCTGGAGTTCAAATATGAAGATCGTGAGGAGTCGGTCGTGTAAGATGGTAGGGAGATGGGGACGATGAGATGGGACGACGACCGTGGTTCACCTTGGTTGTGGCCGGAAAAAGTGAAGGGGAAGGGACCAAGGGGACGGTAGTCTGCAAACCATTTGACCGATCTCTCTTGTATTTATATACATATAAATATATGAGAGAGAGAGAGAGAGAGGAAGTGAGAGAGTGAGAGATGAAGTGAACCGTCGCGGCACCTGTAGTAGGACAGAGAACTTATCGCGATGCCCGCGGACCAATTTACGATGTCTCTGTCGCTTACGTTCGTCAAGCAGGCCACGTGGATTGGCCAGTGTCTTCTTCGGCTAATGAGACCTCGATCCCGAAGGCTTCCCCATCTTATAACTTCGAATTAGGAGGATGCCAGAACTGGAATCCCTATTAGTCACCGATGTTGGTGCCTTTTTTAGTTCTTATTAATGTCCTTTCTTTCTCCCCAAAAGATGGAGGGTACAGAATAAATGATCAACGTAATGTGGTGTATAAGCATGTCCAAGAAATGGGTAAGGTAAATAGACTGTACCGGCTTGACTTAAAGCGATCATTATGCATCATTCCTAAATGTCTTGTTTTAGATAGTGTTAAGTCATTAACTGGAGATGGTGATGCTTATAATTCTTCTATATTTGATCTTCCTTTTTTTTTTCTTTTTTTCTTTTTTTTTTTTTGGGGGGGGGGGGGGGATAAGGTGAGTGGTGTATTATATGTTTATAATAATCATCTAATTTACAATAATATTATATACATATACAAATAAAGTAAAGAGTAAATTACATTTTTGGTCCTTGTGATTTTTAAATCAATACATAATTTTTTATTATAAAATTAAAAAAGGATAAAAAGATTAAAATACCCTTTGACTTTAACCTACTTAACAGATGTCATTAACGGTGTTAGAACAAAGGGACCAAAGACGTGTGAAAATGTAAACCATGGGAACGTTTTTCATAATTATTTCAAAACAGGGATGCACAGTGCAATTTTATGTAAACCAGAGGGACCAAACGTGTAATTTACTCTAATAATATTAATATATTAATTACGTTATTTATATTATTTTTTAAAGAAAATAAAGAAAATTGAAAATGACAAAATACCCTTTACTCTATAATTAATGATAGGATGAGGGACCAAATTCATAGTTAAATTGAAACCCTAAAGACGCTAGTCATAAATATTAGGAATCATCGACCTTCTTTATAAATTATAACCAACACTAAACCACAAGGACAAAATTTATATTCTACTCTATTAATTAATGTAGAAGTCATAAATATTAATTAATTAATTTATATGCCTAGACTAATCCCTTGGCAAATTATGACTGTAAGATATCAGCCCTGATTAAACCTCAGTGACCACAATTGTTGTGTACGTCTGGATTCGAACCCTGGATAGATGGGATATTCCACCACATCCTTTATGGTTAAGAGATTATAACTTTTGATCATGTATTTTGGACCTGCTCATATGATTCATTGATATTAGCAACTAGATGCTTCCTATGAACGAATTGGTGGAAAATGGCATTAAATTCTCATGTTATGATCAACGGAAGTGCCAATCACGAATCAAATGAACCATTAGATGTTTCTCGAGCGTTAAAATGTGCTCATTTGGGTCGAATAGAGACGCCTCCCTTGTCGTTTGAATTACATTTTGGGAGCGTTTGTACCATACCATGGAACCATATGACGATGACATTGAGGATGAAAACTAGAAGAGTCGAGAAAGACGTTTAAAAACGAAACAAATATACAAATAAGAATAAAAGATCTAAAATAATTTACAAAACGAGACAAAGTAACAAAGATATAGAAGATTGAAGACAATATTAATAAAACAAAGGCAAGAAGACATGAAATATATAGGAAATTGAAGACATTTTTGAACGAAGATTTTCATTGCGTTCCAAGAAAACAATACCAATGTCCCGATTCTAAATACAAAAATTGTAAAACGACGAAAACACTGGACCGGCTGGTAAAAATTCAACAAACTCGCTTGCCTCATCATGTAAAATCTATTCTATCAAAATGGCGTCGAATGCAATAATTTACCCGGTAAGCGATAACCGGGTAAGAGTTTTTGCGCTCACTTACCGGGTAAGACTTTCAGGGGGCATTTGGTTCATCGGATTCCGCCGGAATCTGATGGAATTGGAATGGTCAATTTCGTTGACCAAAATTCATTCCAGTCGGAAGTGCATAGGCAGATCAGCTTCCTCTACCTAGGTACGGATTGGATGCTCCTCCTGGCATTTCCAAAAAGAAAAAAATCCAATCCCGCAAAGGATTGTTCATGGAAGGCATTATTGAAGGAAAGAGATGGCGGGTCGATCAAGTGGGCTTCTATCCCCCGGTCATATTCAAAGGATCTCTCAAGAGAAAAATATTGAATTCAGGCTTTCATTAGCTCCTTCAGGATGGGATTGACTATTTCAGCTCGTTGGGTCCTATTCATTAAAAGACCATTTAACGTTTGGTTACCTAAGGAATGGAATTGAATTCCAAAGATTCCTTCAAAAATGGATTTCACCGTTCCTTCACAAAAGAGATGGAATTGAAATTCATTCCAACCCAAATTTTAAAAATGACAAATATGCCCTCATGAAACATAAAACCCTATCGTCTCCTTCTCTGGTTCAATCAATCAAACGATTGTTTCTTGATTTCTTCCCCTGGTTCAATCAATCGAACGATCGTTGCCTGGTTTCTCTCAATCGATCGATTTTCCCCATCGTCTCCTTCTCTGGTTTCTCAATCGACTACGTTTTTTTTTTCTCAATCGTCTCCTCTGGTTCTGTCGAACATTGTCTCTTTCTTTGGGTTATGCTGTCAAACAACGATGTTGCGATAGTGTTGGGTTATTTTTCAGATCTGCAATGGTGCTGGAAATGGCTTTTTTTCTTATTAAATGTAAATTTTATAATTATTTATAATTTAAAAAAAATTAAAATAGAAAGGGTATTTTGTCATTTTTTAATATTCCATTCCAATTCATTTGCAAACCAAACAGATAGATTTCAATTCATTTGACATATTACATTTCATTTCCTACCAACCAAACACTTGGTCAAACCTGATAACATTTCATTCCAATTCCTTCCAGATTCCAATTCCATTGACAGATTCCATTCCTTCATAAATCATTCTGCGAACCAAACGCCCCCTCAGTCTTTGACATCGCTCTTATCGGGTAAGATTTTTGTTACTTTCCATGTCCATATGCAAGGTAAGCGACTCGATAAACTCCTTCCAGGTAAGCATCTAGTAAATGGCCCCTTTAGACCACTTAAGGCCCAGTTTTTGCCCATGTCTACTTGTAGTCGTAGACCTCAAAACAAATGCATACAAAAAGACAAAATACTAACACTGTATTCTCAAGTCCTTTTTTTATGAAGGAAAGGGAAATATAAGAAAATTAACGGAAAATAATGTTGATTTCACTCCCAATACTTTCCTTCCAAATATGTAGGGATGAGCTCCGGACCGGTACCGAACCGGTTGGTACCGAATTTTTTTGGGACTAAAAAGTAGGACTGAAACCCGAACCGTATGTACCAGTTCGGTACCGGTTCGGTTTTGGGACGGAAAATCGGTACTAGGACCACTTAAGACCGAAAATATGAAAACATATCAAATGTGTATCAAAACCAATCGCAAATCAAAATATGTTCGTAATGTTTCAAAGGTGTATCAAAACCAATCCAAACAATCAAAAGTTCAACAATATACATTTTCATTTCTTCGATTTTTGATGGTGTATATACGAGCCGATTTTTTGATGGTTATAACAAAATTTGGAGAAGATGGTAACTTATGGAGGTGTGGTTAGTTTAGAAGATGATATATCTTGACTAGGAAAAGATAAGGTTAGTTTAGGAATTTAAAAAGTCAATGTCCCTTAAAATTTCGGTTCGGGTTCGGTTTTTTTCGGGAAAATACCGGTACCGAATACCGAATCCCGAATAACGAATTTTTCGAAATCTTGGAACCAATAACCGGACCAATTACATGGTACCGGTTCGGGTTCGGTCCGGTACCGGTTCAGTCCGAGAAAATGGTCCTCAAGGCTCATCCCTACAAATATGGCTGGAAAGAAAAGGAAAGAAATAATAACTAAAATGATTTATAAAAATTACATATCTACCCATCAATTACAAACTCTTGTCAAATAAATAAAAGTATATTTGTAAAAATGACATCTTTTCTTTCCTTTCTCTCATGTTTAATAACATGAAAATTTATTTTATTTCCTTCATTTCCCTTCCCTCTTAAGATCACTAAATAAATAAAAAAATTCTCCTTTTTCCTTCCCTTTTGAGAAGTGTTCTAACACATTTTTTATAGGACATTTGTTTTTATAAGACCCATTTTCAAATAGTATCTTATAAAATAGCTTATATGACACTTTGTTTAAAAAAAATTCTAAAAGAACTTGTTAAGACGCCCAAGAGTGCCATATAAACTTTCAGTAACACTTTTAGATAAGACGTTTTATTGTTTTGTCCTATAAATTCAATATCCGGAAAGCAGTCTCTTAGAACACTTGAAACATTTTTGGTGTCCTATAAAACCCAATTTTGTTGTAGTGTGAACTAGGGAGTTGTAGTAGGGACTGAGAATCTCGTTGGCAAAGTGCGAAAAGGAATACGAAAATGATGCAACTAAAAGACCTTAAAATTAAGGTTCATAAATTTGGGACAAAGTAAACATACATTAATCAATGGCCATAGCTTCTGAACTCCCAGCAACATCCTCCACAATGTTCTTGTTCTCATACATCGCCATACGCATTTCCTCCACCATACTCTTTTGCTCTTCCTCAATTGTGTTCTGTAACTCATCCACCTGCATATGATATCAAGAACACAAACAAACGATATGATTAACAAGTAAGATTACTCATTTGGTAATGGAACATTGTAACAGAAACAATGTATGTGCAAAACGCAAGTGAAAGATGGCATAGAAAGGCTTCTCTTCTAAACCCTCATTCGTTTCGTATGCAGGAAGGACAAGACAAGACAGAATAAGAACTTGTTAGTCTCACGTTTGATGCGACATTAGACTAGGACAAGACTGGACTGAAAAATGCATTTTTTTTGTCCCACCAAAATAGATGGAACAAAAATCAAGGAGATAAACTACTTATGTTAAATTAAAAGTTAAAACCCTAAAAACTTCAAATAATTCTTTCAACCGCCTACCTCACTCTCGACCGTCCGGTCTTGTCCAGTTCAATCCGTCCAATCATTTCCGGTCCGTTCGTCGGTTCGTGTACCAAACACACTCTCAGAAAGCCAAGGTACATTGGTGAATCAGGGTCGATAGATAGATTAATATCCACTATATGAATGTGCAAAAACACGATAAATCAACCTAATTAGAAGTTACCCTTGACCGTTATTATGGTAAGAGCACTTTAACAGGAGTGACAAACGTAATGTGCAAACTACAAATAGTTTATTAGAACCGCCGACTCCCATAAGCCTCAGACCAGTTAAATTTAAAATCATATGGCCCACTAAAGAATACGAATGAAGTGAATGTCATGTATAGTTTGGACATAGGTTCCTCAATCATGCACATCTCCTTGGTTACACAGTGTAGTTATGATATCTTGTGTGCAACTGTGCATACTGTAGGTATTTATTTTCCACTAATATGTTTTTTTTCCTTATTTAACATGAAAAACCTTATGTATGAAGGTTTTTCTAATTTTTTTTTCTAGTTTAAATATAAGTAGCAGTTCCTTGGTCCTTAGTGTTAACATAATCCAGGTTTGTTACTAATCAGTAACTAGTAATTACACACTATTATTTAGTCACTATACTTCAGCACTAAAAAACACATTACTTCCTGTCATTTATTTATTATATTCAACCATTTAGATAACATATATTGATCATTTAGGTGTCGTTTGTTTTTTAAGAGGTCTAAAGTCTGAAGTCTTATTTTAGTTATAATTAATAAGAGGTAGTGTGTAAAAAGGTCTGAACGATTCAGACTTAAAAGCTATTAAGAGGTTTTTTAAAAAAAACAAACGACCCCTTAGTAATCACACGGTTTTGAATCTATAACTTATTTATCGATTTGTGGTGCATCAGCTATCAAAAACATCAACTTTTTCTACATCGAAGTGGTAGATCTTTTGTGGCCTTCGGTGTTAAAAGAACAAAATGATGAATTTATAAGTCGATTGTCGCTCAAATTTTGTTTACTTCAAATCCTAGAATTTTGTTAGGTTTTTAACCTTTTAATGGTACCAAAGATTTTAGACATGGAGACTTCAGACATTTATGAGAACAAGCCTCTGATAGGAGAAGATGGAGTAGGATAGCAGACTAGGGGTGGGGTTTGTAGCTAGCATAGTTGGGAGCTGGAGAGGTAGAGGGTAGGAGATAGGGTTAGTGAGCCTGACAGTCAGGTTACCAGAGTGCTACGCTTTCTTACCTTGGCTACATTTTTGTACCAACTTCTGCTTGTATGTAGATGTCTACTTCTAACCCAATTTTCATGTTGCTTGTTATTTGTTTCTTGTTTCACGTCTGTTTTTCTTACCTTCTCCATTTGCTATTTCCTCTATTCCTTTGGGGGAAGTTTATCTTTATTTCGCACACTTTTCATTGGCCACGGTTTTTTACATAAATGACCGCTCTACTCTCTAAGATAAAGGTCAGGTCTACATATATCCTCCCCCCCCCCCACCCACCCCCAAAAAAAAAAAAAAAAAATCCCACGTCCAGGTGGGATATACTGGGTCGTCTGGTATGGTTTGGTTTTTAATGGTACCAGAGATTTCCCCAACACATCATAGATACATTGGTGAGCCAAGCATTGCCAAAATGGAACAAAGGTTTACTGGCGCGGACCTATGGCCACGTGGCCCACTTTTGTGGGCCCTACATATCCTAGCCTCATGGATATGCACCGGAAAAGTCCCCCTGTCCCCCCCGAGACTCGAACACTTGAGATTCAAGCCCCGAAGGAGCGTTTACGGAGTAAGGCTGGCCACCAGGCCAAGGCCTGATGGTTAAAATGGAACAAATTGATCAAGTTAAAATAGTTAAGAAGCAGCCAAGTTTATTATGTAACCTATTTATTCTCAAATTACTATTCTTAGTAACGCAACCACAGGCCTTTTACCACATACTAGTTGAGATAAGGTGAAAAGTGAAACCCACTAAAAATACAGTTGTAGCACATATGACATACCCTGGACAAACTGTTACATGTGTTCTTATTTGAAGCAACCTAGTTATAAAAAAGCCAAACCAAACAAACCCGGTATAGCCCACGAGGTGGAGTCTGCAGAGGATGTACACAGATCTGACCTCTACCACAAAGAGTAGAGCGGTCCTTACCGTGAAGACCCCCCACTTGTGAAAAGTTTGACGAAGAGAGGAAGACATACATGATAAAGTTTTGAGATACCCGGTTATCTGTTTTAGTATTATCACCTAGAGTTTAGTTATATTGACTGATTGACAAGGTCAAAAGAGTATAAAATAATTGAGGAGTTTTTGGGGGAAACCTATTCCCAAGGTGTTTACAAGAATTCTTGGATTTTCGGACTCGCCCCCAGCTACGTGTCCTTTGGACCCTTCGTCCGCACGCCACCGGTGGAAGTAAGCACCTTGATAGGAATTTCCATCGCGAAGGGTAAGTTGACAGGTTTTTCTTTTTTCAGTTTTTAGTAAGCACCTTGATAGGAATTTCCACTTCTTGAAAGCAGAGAATAGATTAGACTCTTTTTTTCTTTTTTCGGTTTTTAGTTATTTTTACAATCTAAGTTGCTTCGTAAGGCCACTATCTAGCCTTCAAAGATGACTTTTTGACTGTATGCCCCTCCATTGATCCCATTGCATTTTCTCACTTCCGAGCTCTAACTCCTTACTTTCTTTCCCACCGTAGAACTCCAATCAAAAGGGAAGATGGATAAGAGGGTCTCTATCAACAATATGACATGTTTTGATACTCTATCAAATTCGGACATAATTAACCATCTATTTGATAAAGGTTGGAATCAAATTGAAATTTATTGAAGAATATTCCATTATTCGAGAGACTGGATCTCTCCCACTCAATTATAGAAATCGAGAAAATTACAAATGAATCTGAATGCTCCTTACAATCCACTAAAGCCCCTTTTATACTTCCCACACACGCTCCCCCATAACAACCTTCCAACAACCTGTCACAACTCAACAATCCCTTTCTGAAAATTACTTTTTTGCCATCCTTCTTACGTGTGTGATAAGTTCCTTGCTCTTATCAATACCCCCCCCGGCAGGCAATTCATTCATCTTGTCCTCAAGATGAAACTCTGGAACTGCTTTTGTATCACCTCCGACTCTTCCCATGAGGCCTCAAATACTGGCAGATTTCTCCATTTAATCAACACCTCCAGAACATTTGTTTTCGTCTTTCGTACTTGTAACACTTCTTTCGGTTCAACCACTAACTCCATGTCTTTCGTTAACTGAGTTGGCACCGTGTTGGATGAAGCACATGGCCCCACTACCCTCCTTAATTGTGACACGTGGAACACCGAGTGTAAAAGAGTAGCCTCTGGCAATTCCAACCGATAGGCTAAACTTCCCACACGACCTATTATTTTGAAAGGACCGTAAAATATGGCCGACAATTTTTTATTATTGTTGCCCCTTAATGATCTCTGTCTATTATATGGTCGAAGCTTTAAAAAGACCATGTCCCCTTCCTCAAACGATACTTCCTTTCGATGCCTGTCGGCTTGTAATTTCATCTTGTGTTGGGCTTGCATCAAAAACAGCCTCAACACATCCAAGGCATCATCTCGCTCTTTTAACATTTGCTCCACTGCTGTGTGGACCGCTCTTTAACCCGTAAAATAGTAGGAGCATCACGTCCATACAACGCCTTAAAGGGTGAGCAACGGATGGAACTATGGTACGAAGTGTTGTACCAGTATTAGTATTCTGCCCAGGCCAGCCACTGTTTCCATTGTCGTGGTCTATCCGACGTAAAGCATCGCAAGTATTGTTCAATGTTGCGATTAACCACTTCTGTCTGACCGTCGGATTGTGGATGGTATGACGTAGTAAACTTCAGCTTGGTTCCTTGTAACTTGAATATTTCTCTCCAAAAACTACTTTGGAACACTTTATCCCGGCTTGTAATGATCGACTCCGGAATCCCATGCAAACTCACGATCTCTTTTATGAATACTTCAGCCACCCTGCTGCTGCTGTAAATGGATACTTCAAAGCTATAAAATGGGCATATTTGCTCAACCGGTCGACCACTACCAAGATTGTGTCCATGTTTTCCGACTTTGAAAGACCTTCAGTGAAATCCATCGTCACTTCTGCCCATACCAACAGGGGTAAAAGAATCCGTTGCAACAGCCCCGCAGGTGTTCCACTTAAATTTTTGTTCATTTGACAAATTTCATGGTTCCCTGTCCATTTTCTGACATCACCTTTCATTCCAATCCAAAATAGCTCTCCTAATCATCGTTGATATGTCCTTTCTTTTCCTGAATGTCCTCCTATTGGTGATGCATGAAACTCCTCAATACTTGGGATTAGTTTGGACGATTTAGAGAGCTAATCTTCCTTTATACCACAAAAGATCTTGCCTCACTTCAAACCCTTTGTGCATGTCTGCTTGGCTTCATACATTTGCCATTACTTTACTCAAGAATTCATCGTTCAAGATCTCCTCTGATGCACTCCCATTGCCGCCACTGAGGTCCTCCAACAGCCGACAACTCTATATCTCTACGAGAGAGGGTATCTGCTGCCATATTAGTTTTTCCAACCTTATACATGATGTCAAATTCGTAACCTAACAATTTGGTCAACCACTTCTGATATTGAGGTTCCACCAAGCGTTGCTCCAAAAGGAACTTTAAACTTTGTTGGTCGGTTTTTACTATAAACTTCCTTCCAATTAAGTACGGTCGCCATTTAGTCACCGCCAACACAATGGCCATCAACTCCTTTTCATATATGTGTTTCTGCCTTGCAATCTGACCCAAAACTACTTGATTGTTGTTTTTCTTGCATTAATACTGCCCCCACCCCTTGACCACAAGCATCTGCTTCAATCACTAGTTTTTCAAAAGCATCAGTCGCCTCTTCATTCCACTTAAACGCTTGCTTCTTTAAAAGATCCGTCAAAGGACGAACAATTTGACCATAACCTTTTATAAATTTTCTGTAATATCCCGTTAACCCCAAGAACCCTCAGAGTTGCGTTGCTGAATTAGAAGTGGGCCATTTGAGCATGGCCTAAACCTTAGACATATCTATCGATACCCCTTCCTTAGACACCACATGATCGAGATAAATCAACTTAGTTTGCCCGAACTCACACTTCTTTCTGTTGGCATATAATCTATTTTGAGACAATACCTCAAATACCATTCTCAAATGCTAAGCAGTTAATTGCGGCGCAATTTCAGTGAAATTTCGGTGAAATTTCGGATTTCGGTCCGGAGAAAAATTCCGGTGACAAATAGCGGTGAATAATAGCGGTAGCGAAATTTGCGGCGCAATTCACCGAAATTTCACCGCAATTTAGTAAAAATTGCGGTCCGAAAATACCGAAATTATTATTACTAATAAGTTTGGGCTTTTTCCTTTATGGGCTTTCAATTTCCTCTTGGGCCTGTTTTTATTTTTGATGTTTGGACTTTGTGGACTTCCAATTTGACTAACCTAACAGCCCTACCTCTCAATCTCTTCTCCAGCGACCACAGCGACCACAGTCGCACGCTATTCCACAATTCACACGACTCCCAACTCGATTTTTCCCAATCGGCTCTACTCCTACTTGATTTTGCCTAATCGACTCCTACTCAGACCTTTCCTAATCGGCTACTTCTCCTACTCGACTTCAGAACCCTCTGATTGCTACTTCTCCTACTCGTCGATTGCTACTTCTCCAACAGCAGCATGTTATTCGATTGCTTTTACTTTTTTGCTTTAAATTTTACAGCCAACAATATATTAATTATTAAGTTATATATATATATATATATATATATATATTAATTATTTATATATATATATATTAATTATTTATATATATATATATATATATATATTCATATTAATTTATGAACCTATTTTTTTACCGCTATTTCACCAATATCTCACCGCAATAACCGCTATCGCAATTTTAGGTCCTGACCGCAATTTCCGCAATAGACCATGTTAACTGCTTAGCTCAAATGTTTCACATGCTCCTGAATGTCCTTGTTGTACACCAAAATATCATCAAAAAATACTAAGATGAACTTACGTAAAAAAGCCCTGAAAATGTCATTCATCAAGGCCTGGAAAGTGGTTGGGGCGTTAGTAAAGCCAAAAGGCATAACTAAGAACTCGTAGTGACCCTCGTGAGTTCTAAATGCTGTATTGTGAACATCTTCTTGTTTCATTCGAATTTGGTGATATCCTAACTTCAAATCCAACTTCAAAAAATACGCAGCTCCGTGTAGTTCATCTAACAACTCTTTTATGATCGGGATTGGGAATTTGTGGGGAACCGTGTTCAAAGCCCGATAATCAATACAAAACCGCCAACTTCCGTCTTTCTTTTTTACTAATAATACTGGGCTCGAGAAGGGACTTCGACTATACTGAAACACTTCGGCAGCCAACATTTCCCGAATTAACCTTTCAATCTCGTCTTTTTGATATTGCGGGTATCTATACGGTCGCACATTAACGAGCTTCGTGCCTTCTTTGAGAATAATCCCATGTTCTCTACCCTGGCTAGGTGGTAGTCCCTCCGGCATACAGAAGACATTCTCAAATTCCTCCACTAATTGTGCTATCTCAACAGGTGTTTCTACATCACCACAACATGTCTCGACATTGGCCAGTTCAATCAACACCCCTTGGCCTTCGTTTCTTAGTGTTTTCATCATGGCTTTCAACGATACCAAGGATCAACCCAATGAGGATCCCCTTTCAACATTAAAGATTGCTCATCTTTTTGGAACTTCATCTTTTGCGATTGCCAATTCACCCAGGTTGGCCCCAAAGAAGCTAGCCACTTCACTCCGAGAATGACATCTGAATTTCCCAAATTAATGGGCAAAAAGTCTTCCACTATCTCAATTCCTTGTAACTTCAATTTCACCCCTTTACAAACTCCTTGGCCTTTAATTGATTCCCCTGCTCCCATCAATATGTTATACTCCCCCGTGATTCTCGTGATTAATCCAAGTTTTTCCACTAATACCCTTGCGACAAAGTTATGGGAAGCCCCACTAGCAATCAAGACAACCACCTTTTGTCCTCCTATCTCCCCTTCCAATTTCATCGTCTTTGGGTTGATAGACCAACTAAGGAATTCAAAGAGACTTCCACATCTTTTTCAGTCTCGATACCTGCTAATTCCGTTAAGGGTTTATGTTCAACGTCTTCCTCCATGTCAAACCCCTCTCAAACCCCTCTGTTTCTCGTACTACAATCACATTCATCTCTTTCTTTTTACAACGGTGACCTGGTGCATATTTTTCATCGCATCTGTAGCACAAACCTTGATTTCGTCGTCGTTGTAATTCTTGATCTGAGAGTTTTCTAAATTCCCCTGTGACTTTTGGCACAAAACTGTTGCTCTTGTTTACAGTCTTGACAGAGCTCTTATCATTTCCTGACCCTTCAGTTGCCTTTTTATTCATCCAGCTCGATTTGAAACTAGGTGTATGGGCCATAACCTTGTTCTTTTCCTCCACTGCTTGAGCCAACTCCAATCGCTTTCCCTAATCCCACTGGTGCTAGTAAACGCACTTCTGCACGAATCTGGGGACTCAACCCATTCAAGAATTGACTCACAAAAATTTCCTCCGAAATTCCATCTAATGGAGCCGCTAAAGACACAAATTGTCTTCTGTAATCGGCTATTGTACCTTCCGCAAGAAATTGTTCACATAAAGGTCCTCCCGTCGATCAAATTGGTGAATCAACAGCCTCTTTAATTCCTCCCAGATCAAAATTGGTCTCCTCTTATTTTCCCATTTAAACCACATCAACGCATCTCCTTCGAAAGAAATAATCGAAACCTCCAATTTCTCTTCGTTTGTGAGTCGGTTTAGAGTGAAATACCTCTCTCCTCTCATTATCCAACTGTCGGATCTTTTCCTTCCTTCAAACATGGGTAGCTCTAATTTCCTTCCTCGAATAGCGAAGAAACGACTCGATTCCTGATAACGATCTTCCTTCTCCTTCGCATTTCTTGGACCAAAATCGCCGACATCACTTCCTTCTCGTGTCGAATTTGTTCTTCGTAGTGTTTCCTCTTGCATTTTCAACATCGATTCCATCTGCTGCATTATCTTTAATCGATGAGATTTCCGCATCGTGTTCATCAATTCTTGTTTGGACTGAACGCGTCATGATCGATTATTGATTGGATGCAATTTGACCTCGCTTTGATACCAATTTGATAAAGGTTGGAATCAAATTGAGATTTATTGAAGAATATTCCGGACTGGATCTCTCCCACTCGATTACAGAAATCGAGAAAATTACAAATGAATCTGAATGCTCCTTACAATCCACTAAAGCCCCTTTATACTTCCCACACACGCTCCCCCATAACAACCTTCCAACAACCTGTCACAACTCAACAATCCCTTTCTGAAAATTACTTCTTTGACCTTCTTCTTACGTATGTGATAAGTTCCTTGCTCTTATCACTATCCTGGAGCAATGGAGGTAAATCAGAAATTATGAAAAAAAAAAAAAATGACAACTTCTTTGGTTGTACACTTTAACCACTCTTCCTATGGCATCTCAAGATAAGGAAGGGAGCAAACCCCACCTTTGTACAAGGAGTCAAGAACATAGAATTCATGCACTAGAGATAGAGAAGTACATCACTGTCAAGAGAGAGAGGGTTGATCAATAGGCCATCACCTTCATCTTTAAACTATTAACTCAATAGCATCTTCAAGATAGTGATAGAAAAAAAAGCATGCTGAGAGAACTACACATGAAAGTTCATAGTTAAGGGAAACCCCTCTATCTAGATCCATCCCAATCCTTAATAGGGGTGTTCATCCAAACCGCCCACACCGCAAAACACGGTTTAGAACTTTCGGGGTGCGGTTTGCGGTTTGCATTTTTACCAAACCGTACTATGTTGTGCGGTTTGCAGTTTTGAGTTATCAAACGGCGGTTGAAACCGCACCGCACAACGACGCATATTTTTTATATTTTTTAATTTTATATAATATATATAGAGGCCCTTCGAATGCAAATCTTGCATATGTTGCACCCCTTACAAACTAATCTCAACCCTTGATCTATCCTTCTCTTTTTCCTTTTTTATTTAAAATAAAATATTATGGAGGGCGGGAGGGGTAATATTGTAATTGGCTTAATTAATTTTATTAAATAATATAATTTTTAATTACAGATAAAATCGTAACTGCCATAATCCTCCCATTATTTCCTAATTTTTTGCTGAAACTGCCATAATCCTTCCATTCTTTCCTAATTTTTTGCTGAAATTGTAACCTCCATCTCTATCTCCATTCATGCATATCAGACTTGTTTGATCTAATGCATATATTCATGCATAACATCATATCCAGACTTGTATCATCTAATGCATATATTTAGATTCCCAAATATAGACCGTTCGTTTCATTTCAACATATGTGCAACAGCGCATATATGCAGATTTCGATTGTAAATGAAGTTCTTGTGCACATGTGAATTTTCTCCTTTTAAACATGCATATGTGAAATTGTGAATGTACATGATATACAGATGGGTTAGTTACCATGGCTATACGGGTTTCATATATGAAACAATCATATTTACCGTGGTTTCACATATGAAAGGCCTTTCTCCTCCTATTGAAGGTGCATATGTGAATATACACGGTATACAGATGGGTTACCATATGTAAACAGGTTGCATATATGAAATAATCATATTTACGATTATCTCGCATCCTCGATACGAGCCACATGGTTCGCCCAAGATTCATATTCGTGAGCCATATCAAGCCGCCTCATGTTTCCGCAATTCTTCATCCATAACCACCCTCTCTTGGTCTTTTCGATCGATGGCACACAAAATCTTCCCTCATTCATCTTGTTAAACCGTTAGTTACAGAAGATGTGACTTGATCGACTCCTGAATTGCAGCTATGAATTCATCGGTTTCGAACTCGTAATCAGTTCTTCTGTTCCGCCGTCGTTCCATCCAATTTGAGCTGAATATGGTGGCGGTGGAGAAGGAGGTGAAGAGACGGTGGTGATGTCACGAAAAGTATGAGGAGGAAGAGGTTGAGAGACGGTGGTGCTATCACAATGGTAATCGCTCTGAGAAACCCCGAGATATGCATTGTGCAAAAATTGTTGTCAGAGATGGAGGAGTGGAATCCGCTACCGAGCCTTTTCCTTATTTGAAATTCCATTTTTGCCCTTCCCGTGCCTTTTGCTTTTTCAGTATTGGTAACCATAAATCATATATTTACAATTCTTACCCTTATTTAATCTAGACCATTAGATGAAAAAATGGAAGGTTAAGATTAGTTTGGAAGGGGTGCAACAGATACAAGGTTTGTATTTAATTTGCCCTATATATATATATATATATATATATATTATTTATGTAACTTTTTTGGCCTTCGTGTTTTGGACTTTTGAGTTTGATCCAACATGGAAATTGGCAATTGAAAACCATGAAACGTCTTACATATACAAATCATCATATGAAAATTCTTGAGAATTATAATCACAACTGCCTACACACGTCCAATTTAGTTTGAAGTTTGTTCTTTTTTACTTCCTAGACTAATTTTAATTGTGCAATATGTATTTGGGAATCAGATGTATTGAAACTCTTCATTTCTTTGGACTACGGTTACTTTATCATTGATTTTATAATGTATTTTTAAACTTATAGTTATTGGATCGTTGGCATAAAGTGCGATAGGTACAAATCGCATAAACCACACCGCTATGAAGTTTATGCAGTGCAGTTTGCAGTTTGGGAAAATGCTCAAACCGCATAAGTGGTGCGCTTTGCAGATTGAGCCTAAACCGCACCAAATCGCACCGCTAACACCCCTACTTATGAGTTATGATAGTAGTAATAACTAACCTTGTTCTGTTCAAAATGGCAAACCAAATCATAATCTACTGTAAGATAATTCATCACTTATGGTTCTTCTTTTATTTTACCACGTTGGTTGATAAATAGACCAGTGAGATTGATTTGTTTCAGTTATTGCTATATAACATAAAGCTTCTAGTGACAAGTTTTTACTTAAGATTAACTCACATTAAGTAAATTTAAAAAGCAATCCTCAAAATAGTGAAAGATGCTTTAAGTAACAAAACCCAAACACTTTTCGGACACCAACATATCCCTGTCCTATTTCAGTCGCTCTAAATGTTAAGATCCCCCAACGCTACAGCACCGCGTGGACGTGGCATCAGGCATGGGTTTGAATTGAGGATATAATTGGAAGAATAACTTGCAGCCAGTCCACTACTAAATACATCCATCCAAAGGTTTTATGTAAAGGCATAATGAACGTGTTACCGAGCTTTACAGTACAATACAGACCAAGATTAATGTAGTTATCAATGTTCTCTCACAAAATGACAAAATAACAAAATTCATATAAGCATTGAAAGTGTAAAGCATCCAGTTTGGCTACAAAAGTCAAGATGTATCTCCTCTCTTTGGAACAAAGCTTCCATTTGAACTTTGAAGGTAAGTGTTGGTCATAGGTAGTTATGGTTAATTCATTTATTATAAACTGAATTCAGGTCCATATCATATGCACATGAAGACACAATGGTGGAAAAGCAACACAGGACTAACAGGGCAACTGAAGTAGTCCAATGGCATAATGTCGTAATTCAAGTTGAATGCTTACAACTGATATGCAGTAATAGTTCATAAACACATGATAGCTTTTCCTGGTCAAACCCACACTGCCACAAATGCATTTTACATGTCAATGTGTCCATATCTTGGTGCTTAGGCGTACAAAATTAATCGAGTCATGTCAGTGACCTCAAATCATTTGTTTTTTACTATTTTACCCATATTAACTTTAGCTACTCTTAAAATGGTAATAAAATCTATGAACGTTACACTCTTCCTCATAACATGCTACATTGTCTCTCTTAACCACCTAAGATGAGCCCATTCCTTGTATTATTGAGTTATGTACCAACATGCCTTGAATTTAAGTTTAAGTACTTCTTTCATGTATCCTATGTTGTTAATAGCGGTGAAACAGCAGTGCAATAACGGCCCTCGGTCATGGAAGGAATTGCGGTGGTTAAATTGAGGTCCTAAATAGTGGTGCCAAGAATTGTGGTTCGATTTACCGCTAAATGGCCAATTTTTACACAAAATAGCGGTACGCATAACCGCTTTTGTGGTTTGCCTTTCTTTTGTCTAACCAGCTTATATTGGACCTATTTAAATGATTTGGGCTTTTATTCTGGACATGGACTTGCTTTGTTAATGATTTAAATCATTTAATCCATCTATTTATCTTTAGCAGACAGTTATAAGATTTAGGTTTTCAACATCATCGAGCATTCAACCACGCTTTCTAAATCCTTCCACCATCATTCTAAGTCTATTACTGAATTCTATTTTTGGGACTATTAGTCTATCCATGAATTTCATTTTTATATTGATTACACATAATATGTTAAGTTATTTGCATTTTATGATATATATATATATATATTGTATATAATTCTAAATACTTATATGGACCACTATTTTTGGACCGTTTTACCACTGCGATAACCGCTATTTCAAATCACAGTACTGACCGTGATTTGGTATTTTGACAGCTGTAACAGCATAGCATGTATCTACTCATACTAACCAACAATTTCATTTCAGACATGCTCTTTATGATCAAGTTGTTCTTTTGTTACTCAACAGTGACCACATTAAACAAGCTGGTATTCACATGCTCTTTATGATCAAGTTGTCCTTTTGTTACTCAACAGTGACCACATTAAACAAGCTGGTCTTCAGGTTGACGTATTGTTCACCATTGACCTTGATAAGATCATAAGACACTTGTGAATTCTAATTTTAATGGAATTATATATGAAATAGTATAAAAACTTCAAAACTTCCAAGCAGATCAATTGAGGTGTAACCTAAGCTATTTACATACTTGAAACAACAAACTGCTAGGACCAACTGCCATTCAAGCTATACAAACAGTGTGCCTCAGCATACCAGTTCTCAACACTCGTGAAAATTTGAACTCAACAGTATCTGCATATAGACCTTTAGTACAAAGGTCACTTAACAGGGTCTTAGGGGCCCATATTTCTACAATCAGGGTCCACGTCCCAACTTAACTTTAAATTCAGCCACTGGATGCCTCCTGAACCTCCATAAAGTCCACTGAAACAAAGACTTCAAACATTCTAGGAACAAAGTTCCAAAGGATTTGACTTTCACTGTCTAAGGGCTGAAAAACATGACTAACTTCATATAATGTTCAATAAAGTAAACAGCTATAGCCATGAAGACACCAGCAACAGCACTGAAACGACCAAAATGTGTTCCATAATATCAACAAACAAATGCAGTACATCAACTCGAAATATGTACGGCTTGTAACTCCAGTCAATTTCAAATTATCTGGGATCAACATCTAAGATCAGGTGCTGCAGGACAGCGGTATGAGTCATATAGGTTTCTAAGATGGGAAAGTCTTCTTTTGTTTTGTAACATTTGGCCAAAAATGTACACAATTCCCAAAACAGGTCAGAAGTTAGGTGAAACTTCATCCATTTTCTACCACAGTGAGACCACAAACTAAGAGTTTAGTACCTTCTAGTTGGATGTGGTAGAAGAAGCTGCACCTTTTGTGCCCAAACAATAGCTTTCTATATGATTTGAGAACTTGGCACTTGGATAATAGTTAGTTTAATCTTTAAAACTCCTTTGTTAAAAACTTGTTAGCCCATGCAAAGCACAAATTAGTTTATATATGTTTACTCGGATAGCAACATGAGTTTTGAAGTAAATTAGATAAACTGTCTAATCTAATCAAATATTTCAACCAGGTCACTGAAGAATAAAAAACAAATCTGATCAGAATGATTCGTTTAAACTTTGTGCATTTTACAGTTACCAACATGAGAAGCATTTTGCAGGTACTTGAGGTTTGGTTAGGGTGCCTCTTCCCCAGGACTCATTTTGAGAGTGAGATCATCATTAGGATCATAGAGATATTGGATCAACATGAGGACTATCACATATTGGTGCATTTGGACAATTAGATGGACCGGTGTGCAAGCATTTTAGGCTTCTAAAGCAGATGCCTTTGAAGATGCAACTATTTAAATTTAAACATTCATGAGAATGAAATAATTTTCCACATAAGGTAGAGTTGGTTTCTTTTCTTCTTTCTAACTCAAAAAGGCAGAAATAGATACACATATAAATCATGTATTTTTTGGATATACAAATATGGTTAGTGAATTATCTACATGAACTAAGAGTCTAAGATAATATTCTGTTATATGAACAAGGTGTTCCTAAAAGGAGGAGGAGCAGCATGTGTCAAAGAGAACATCTAGACATATCTCACGTTAAATTCTGATATATGATGCAAACTTAGTTTTAAGATCACAAGGACTATTTACTATTCAGTATTTTCATTTTCAAAATTCCTCCCGAGTGAAATCTAACTTTCAGGCCATGCAGTTCTGGAGATAGTTAAACTATGCATGTCCAACTTTCTGGCTCCCTTCAATGTGTTATCAGATTAAATAAAGAAACCAACAAATAGCCATCCCTTTTACCTACATTTACAAAGTTAAACAAGAAAAAGTATTCTGTTTAGATGTCATGAAGCTAGCAGCCTAGTACCAACAACATTGGAAGCTCGGTGTACTGCTACAGTTTAACTTTTGACTAGAGCGCATGTTGCAATATTAATTGTACACAAGACATCATGCTGAGCAATACAAGATTCTACATCGGGTGGGAGAACTAAGAGTTATATGAATTGGTGTTCGCTTAGTATGTATTAATATTTTATATATTAATATTCAGAGTTGAAATACAATCCGTCAAATATTTAATCGAAACAAATATAGCTATATTCAAGTTTGTTTAGGTTAATGTCGGAGAGATACGAATTCGAGTTAGAATTTGATGGTTATCTAATTCAAAGTTGGTTGGCAATGGGATTTTCCTATTACCATTTACAGGGATGCTAGGAATCCAAAGCACCATGTTGGTATTTGCCAAAGAACCTCAACCTACATGGTGTGTCTATTACAGCAACAGAACTTCTAAAATGCTCTTAGACAGTATAAAGGGATAAAACTATTCTATCACTGGCCCATGACTACCAAGAGCTATGTAGTTTCCTGTATTTCTATTTCAGGCCAAGAGAACTCTACACATGTAACTCATCCTACAGAAATCAATTACTGCACTGTTACCATATGCCAACTATAATGCAAGCATCACATAGAGTAGCAAATAACATTTTAAAGATGCTCGCTATGCAAAAAGTACATACCACGTGCAATAGAAGAGCAAATTGCTTTTTACGAAGCTCTAGGGTCCTCGAACTTGCAGTATTATCCGCTTCCAATGCTGCAATCTCCTTCTCCAGTTCATTGATCAGCTTCTGAGTCTCAGATCTGGGCTGCTGTGCAGCAATCAACTTCCTAATCGTCTCACACTCCTCCTTATGCTTCCTCTCCACCTTGCTCTCCTCAAGTTGCCTCTTCAAATCCTCAATATCATCTTGTGCCTCCACTATCTTCCTATTAATCTCATCATTCAACTCATTGAAATTCTCCTTCTCTCTCACATTTGCATCAATAACTGCCTTCGTCTTCACCAAGGGGAGCTCAAAAGTCTTCAGCTCCTGCAAGAAAGCCTTGGCAAGCCTCTCGCAATCAGCATAATTCTCTGCGTCCTTCTCAGTTTCCAGAGCAAAAGCAGTGAACTTTTTTTGTAGCTTTTTCAAAGGAGGTTCACCCCTAGTGGTTGTTGTTCTTGTGAGAAGCCTATGTTTAATGATCATATCATCTTCTAGGGATCCAAATGCATAATGTGCAGCTCCTCCCGTTGTTTCTCCCCTCCCACTAACTTTCCTAGGTTTCAACATTTAGCTAAGCAAAATTTCTCTGTTTGATTTAGCCCTGAAATTTTGATTTTTCATCAAATAAATGGAAAAAAGGCATCAACAAGAATCGAGATATTCACATATGACCTAATTTCTACACAAACGGCGTCATGACTCACGATCTTATGAGTTATGAACCGATTCATGAGGAAAGAGAGAGGAGGAATGGCAAGAGAATGCACCTTTGCTTGTGATATTGCAGATTCTGAAGAGTAGAGGAATACGCAGAGGGCGGCCGCGGACTTATTCCGGCGGTAGGAAGTGAGTATCAAGCGGTGGAGGTGACCATCGCAAGAGATTTCAATTTTCGCGGCGGCCTTTTAAGGGCATAACGCTTTCCTTTTCAAAATAAAATGATAAGTACTCCGTATAATCACAAATTTATTGATTATATAAATAATTTTATATTTACTTTTTAACATTTTTTTCTATTACAATATTTTGATTAGCTCATCTGCCAATAAAACTTGAGACTTTTGAAATTCTCCTCTAAGTTCACCGATTCAAGTTTTTCTAGGACATTGAGATTTTCCTACCTGTTCTCCAAGATTCATGGGATTAGTCGAGGTGTACGCAAGTTAGTCCAAACACCCACGATTAACAATATATACATATACAGAGAGAGATAGGGGGACAATTTTTTGAAAACTTTCTAAACGATGCAAACTGTACAAACTCATCTAGGTAATCCGATTTTTTGATCAACAGTTGAGAAATTTTCAGATTTAAATTTATTAAAAAAAATAGGAAAACGGTAGTTTGGGAATATGTTTTAAATAATTTTAATTTTAATAATTAATTTGAATTTATCTAATTTTGGTTATAATACCGACAACCTCCTCCCCCAAATTCCAGCGACCCTACTCTCTCTCTCTCTCTCACTCACGATCCACCGTCAGCATCTAGTTCCCAACGACATCATCCCACTCCAGCGACCTCCCCTCGAATTCTGACGAGTTTATGAATTTTTTATTTATTTATTGACTATATGAAAATTTTCAACTTACATAAATTGTTTTTTCGAAATACTCAAGTTCATACATTGTTTGTTCAAGTTTCATAAACTGTTTTTTCGAATTTTTCAAGTTTCATAATATGTTTGTTGGATTTTTAAATTTCATATATTTTCTTTCATATGAATAATCAGATTTTTTTCGAAATAATCATATATTTTCCTTATAAATGAATAATCAGATTTTTAAGTTTAATATATTTTCTCCAATATAAATAATCAGATGATGAAACGTGAAAATTTCGGAAAAACAACTTATGAAAAAATAGTTTATGAAACTCGGGTCTCGGACAGTTTATGAAACTCGTCGGAATTGAGGGGACGTCGCCAGAGTGGGAGGACGTCATCGGGAACTGGATTGTAAGAGAGAGAGAGAGAGAGAGAGAGAGAGAAATTAAGGAAGTTGGTTGTTCCTAAAAATATGAATGTTGTAAAAAGACATAAATACCCCGGGTTTGCATAGTTTGTACAATTTAAAAGTTTCTATTTGAAGGAGCCTCTACATATATATAAATCAACTTTGCGAACGCTTATTTGAGTTGTCTTGTCATAGATGCAAAAAATGGAGTTTTTGAAAGTAGGTTTGTAAAAAAAAGGAAAACAAATTATGTTCCATTTTGACGAATTTGTGCTTCATTAAAATACAAAGATGATCCATGACGGTAGTTTTAAACATTTTTTTTTTTGCAAAACGACCACTTGATTTTTCACAAGAAGAAGATTTAGCCGTAGTCGTAAGCACGGATTGCATGGTATTATTGGTAATATACCAAAATTTTCAAATATTGATTCTATAGGTGAAAACCTAGAAGAGATTAGTCTATGATTAAAAGTCTCCTCGTGTGTTGTCTTTTTGGCATGTTTCTAAAGGTTGGATTGTAAGTTTCAACAACTTGTTGTGAACTTAAATTCGCTCAAATGAATAACCTAAAAGTCAGTATTATAAACGATATCAATTTGTCGATCATTAAAACCGATGATGCGCAACATAAATTCAGATAAAACCTAAAATCGACATTTGCATCAACAAATTCTTAAACAATTACACAATAGTTTAAATAGGTCCCCACAAACTAGGTAGATTTGTAATGAGTAAATTTACATATATAGGATCGTCTCGAGTTTCGTTATGTGCATCATAATCCACCGAAAGTTCAAGAAGCATTTATACGACCACACAAGCATCATTCAGACCGATCTTAGGATTTGTAGCACCTTTCAAGTTTTCAGGATGTTTATAATGGTCTAAAAACTCATTAATTATTTGTCTCTCACATACAACAATGAGATCAATAATACTACATATTTGCATCATTCACATTTTCGATGTCGATACGGGTATTAAGCCTCTAAAAAAGTTTATTAGCATCAATAATTAATTTTTAAAATGAAAAAAATTCCATGGCTTATTGTATGAATGAAGTAAAACAAAATGGTGTGGTTATCTCTGAAAGAGAGTTGTGTCGAATCGAAGAAGAGCTAAGAAATCAACATAAATGGTGATTTGTGTAATAAATCCTAGTGTAAATGAAAGAGATAATGAATTAACGATGATGGGTTTAGGAGGCGTTGGAGATGTGGTGGTTGCTGAAAATCACATTGGGTTTAGGGTCAATGGTCGTCTGTGGGTTTTAGGTGATGAGGCATTGTGGCCTAGCGGTGTTGGTGTTCATATAATCAAAAAAAGGAGGGCATATGGGGGAGGTTAATTTCAATGACGATGGAAGATGGAAGAATGTTCCAACAGTGAGGGTAAAGTTGAGATGGATAAGGATTTTAATTTTCAATAAGGGAAGAAGGTTGGAAATATAAATTTTTATATACTGTAACACCCTCAAATTTAGTAAGAGCAACTAATTAAAAAAATCGACATTACATCAAGTAAAAGATAACTCTCCAAAATAAAACTTTCTATTTAACCTCAAAAATATGAACCCCAGTCTTATACAAAGACTAGACCAAAGTCGGTGTTACTTAATCCCAACTATAAGTTGCTCTTCCCGAGACAAGTGCGGAAGACTTCACTAAGATAACCACCTTTTGAGCACACAACTAGCACTCCTCTCTGCACAGTGTCACTAGAGTTATTCCCAACTGGAACCTGTTGCACATGCCGACAATTAAAAAGGTTAAGCTAACGCCTAGTGAGTTCAAGAGTTTTATATCATGATTATAAAGGAAAACGTAAAATGGAAATATTGTATCTTATAATCATGATCCTTTAGATGATTTACTTTAAAATAAGAGAATAACTCATTTACCCACAATATGCATTTTATAGATGGACGCCTCAACGCCAAAACATTCTTTCATGAGATAATGCAACCCAACACTTACTCAAAACGAGGATAATGGTAATGCTCGAATAATGAAATTTGAATAAACTTTATAAAACAAACAACCAAAATATGAATAAACTCAAGTCTCCAAAATTATAGCGTATGGGGAATAACCCAAACTCAAAACGTCACCGAAAATAAGGATAAAACTAAATACCCAAAACAACACCTTTCGGTGACGGGGGAAACCCGAACTCCATGGATAGTTGCGGAACACAAAAGTAGGCCACATTCCAAGTTATTGAGCTCACCATACTAGGATCAAGGCCACGAACACGTCGGCTCGTACTAAGATGTGGGGGGAGGGCACCGATTCCTAATCATGCTCATTCGCTAGGATTTACATTTACGACCCACGGCTAGTATCCGGTCCCACATAACCGTACCAAGTTGTCACCCTAGGGTCCAAGTCTCAACTAGCTACAAATGAGAAATAACTATCCCATAAAAACAGGTTCAGAAATTACATCACGGATGCATGTCCGTGTATTGGACTCCACGAGCCCTCACCGTAATATCCTCGAAATCCCATGACTAATTCTGGTGCCAACATATAAATAATAGCCCATTTTCTTTATAATAAAGACCGACTCATATGCCTATGGATCCACTGCATTATAGTCTAAAACAGTACATGGCTCCAATTGAATGACCAAGACACTCAAAACATGTAATTCTCAAATGATGTGCATTAACCGCCATCATACTCAAAACTCCACAACGGGCTATTAAACCGGACAAATGTCCTCAAGACTCATTTTAGTCAAAACCGAGCCAAAGGCTCAACAATTTACTTTAATCACTAATGAAAGCCAGTGTAAACATTAAAATACGTTTGACCAACGGATATACGAACACAACGACCAAAAATAAGATTAGCTCAAAATTCATCATTGGTTGAGGCAACCCATTTTCCAAATGAACTTATACCCTTATATTTCCAAAATGCCTCATAACACAATAATATGCATTTTCCAAATGATTTATAAGATCAAATGCACAAAATGACATTTACATCAAGTGAACTATATATATATATATATATATATAATCATCTAGGAAACATATCAACATGATTTATTTACCAAAGTGTTCAAAAATCCCAAATGTGGGTGGTTCACAAAATTTATAAAACCAAATAATTCAAATGCTCAACTTTTGATAAAGTTCATGTAAACACATAAACACTTTAAAATAGACAATTTTGGCATGTACAACGTTTTCACAAATCAACTTGAACTCACCTTGCTAGATTTAGGCTAAATATAGGTTTTACCCCTAAAACTTGAATCTCCATTGATGAAGGCTTGAATCACCAAGAAACCTCCCTAGATCTTAGATCCAACACATCTACAAGATCACCTTCACCACACAAGTCATCAAAATCACACTCACGTTGAAGGATAAAAGGGAAGAGGATGAAATCATCAAATCCTAGTTTAACATTGAGAGAGATGAGGAGCTTACCACCACAAAATACTCTTGTATTCTCCAATAGACTTCCAATATCTTGATATATCCTTGAATATCTCTCAAAAATGAAACCATGGCAACTTGAATCACCAAAAACGGAGTTGTGATGCAAAAGTTATGAAGAAATGAAGTTATAGGGCTGAAAATCGGGTTTTATGCTCGACAGGGCGTTTCACGACTTACCACGCGACCATAAGTCGCGGCATAAGTCGCCCGCTTCCCCTAAGTCATGGAACAAGTCGCGTAGTGCACTGTCCGTCCGGTTTTCTTCTCATTCACTGTTTTGGCTGTAACTTCTTTATTATAGCTTCGATTTTGCTCCGGAAAGAACCGTTGGACTCGTAATTGAATCCTTCATCCACCAAGACTATAAAATCTAGGATTCAAGTCCAAAATCCTATATCTTCTATTTCCCTTAAAATATCGATTTCTTTATTAACTTGAAATGATACATTTCGAAAAATCGGGGTGTTACATATACTTTTTATATGTTTTTTTACAACAAATTGTTTGAATTAATATTTTGTTCTTCCAAATTGTTGTTTACTTTTTGTATGTTTGTATACATTTTGTATGCTATTTTTATTAGTTCTTATGGATTTGTAATATTACATTGATTCAATTTGAAGGGTGTATGGTCATTTCCATCATTTAGATTGTTGATTCAAGAAAGAAAGTAAACAACAACATATATTTATCCAGTCAGACAAATTTATCCATACAGAACTTAATAGAAAATTTGGTAAACAACCCCTAAGTGTACTAGATGAGAGAAAAGGCACATCTAACCAGATTTTGTGCCCATTAGGGGTGCTAAAAAACCCGACCAACCTGACCAACTTGATAAACCCATGTAACACCCGAAAATTATTAGATAAGTAAGATTTAAGTCTAATTTTCTTTGTGTTACTCTAGTAGGCCTTATCTGATTTAATTGCATTCTCATTCATGGAAATAATCTAATAGGTTACTACTAACTGTTAGCGAAGATTTTCGGACGAAAATCGAGTGGCCAGACACTCTTAGCGACCTTGTCGGCGACAGTGACATGTGTCAAGGTCGCGCGACACTATCGCGGGGGGTTTGTGAGTTTCGGTACACCTCAGGCGATATTGACCGCGATTGTGCCATTGGACACTCTCGTCGGTCACAATATCTGGGATTGTACCGAGAGTGGGGAGAGGGTTGCAACTATGCCCTGGCGATAGTGCTAGTGGCACTGTCGCGGGGCACTCTCGCCCGTGTGGTCTGCCCGATTAAAAACCCTCTCCAACCTATTTTCACTTCACACTTTCACAAAATCAGATTTAGGGTTCGGTTGGGAGCATTCTTGGAGGCGATTTTCACTCTCTCCTCAATTAATACACTAGAGTTTGGTGGGTGCAATAAATCTCCATCAAAATCACTTCTACGGTGCATTTAAGAGCCAACAATCAAGCTTGGGAATCACAAAACTTCATCTCTTCTCACTTCCATCAACTTTTCTAGGTTTTAAGCAAAAATCTAGATAGTGAGTGTTCTAAACCCTTTTAAAATGAGATACATGTATTTATTTGCTTAAATGTTACCTTTTACTATTTTATGAAATTAGGGTTTTCTCACATGGTTATTTGGATTTAATATTGCCTTGGATTATGAATGTTTAGTTTTGAAGGAAAGAGATGAGTCCATATTGGTAATATGGATGAACTAGCAAATGGTCTATGTGCTCATACATCTCTATGGTAATGTTGCTTAAGTGGTTGGGAGATATCTCACATTTTGGGTAAACTCTTTTATGGTTATATGCATAAATGGTCATGATGTGTAAGTCGTTATGTGCCTTACACCTATTTGATGATGAATATGAATCGTTGGACCATATGACAAATATTGGGGTTGAATATACCTTGTGTGAGCTAATATGCTACATGGTCACAAATGAGTTGTGTGGATGAACCAAGTCAAATGGACACTAGGAGGACATAGTCTTGGGTGCCACCATGATGGTATGTGCCTAGACCTCCGCCACTTGGGGCAATTCCTATGTTGTATCCTCGGGTGTGCTGGGCCATATGGTGTTACTCGTAGAAGTGGACATTAAGGTATCTCGTCTCTTGGGTGTAATTTGATTGGTGTTATGGGTCTCCCCCATTAATTCCAATCATGGTTATGAATTTCGATGGAACTACCCGACAGTTTAAACCAACCTTCGGGGGGAAGGGGAACCGACCCCGGATGGGAAGTGAGATGGTGCCACAGTTGTAAGAGCAAACATAGTGGCCCGTGTAATCAAAGGACCTACTCGGGCCCTCCCGAGTATGCTAAATGTGGGAAGAAGGATCACATGACCAGTGATTGTCCTATCCGAGGACTCATATGCTATGAGTGCTGAGCCAGGGCATATGAAAAGAGAGTGCCCAAAACTGGTTGGGAGTAACCGCGGATTCCCAAGCGGCTCAGCCTCGAAGAAAGAGAACCCACCAAGGGTGCCGAGCCGAGCATTCCAGATGACCGCCGAGGAGGCAAGGGAGACCACCGATGTTGTATCGGGTACGTTTCTTGTAAACTCCTTACCTACGCATGTTTTATTCGACTCGGGTGCAAACCGATCGTTCATGTCAAATTCTTTTTGTGCAATGTTCTCTACTCCTGTTAGTGCCCTTCCCGATGCCTTGATAGTAGAAGTAGCCCATGGGGAGCATGTGTTGATTCGGGAACACTACCGTGACTGTGTTATAGAGATAGATGGGAACTCGTTTAAGTTTAATCTTTTGCTAATGTCCATTGGGGGCTTCGACGTAGTGATAGGCATGGATTGGTTGACCGAAAACGGCGCCGACATCATTTGTTCCAAGAAGATGATCAGGGTACCGGTGTCGAGTGGTATGCTTACTATTTTTGGTGAGAAGAGGAAATGATCCACCCCGGTGATTTCTTACTTGAAGGCTCGCAAATACCTAACTAAGGGATGTTCGTCGTATTTAGCCTACATCGTGGATGCAAAATTGGAAAAGAAGTCGGTGGAAGATGTGAAGATCGTTCAAGATTATCCGGATGTCTTCCCAGAGGATCTACCTGGTCTGCCGCCGGAACGTCAAGTGGAGTTTCAGATTGATCTCACCTTGGGAGCGGCCCCGATAGCCCGTGCTCCCTACCGCACCAACGGAAATGCAAGAAATGATGTCCCAACTACAATAACTCTTAGAGAAGGGTTTTATCCGACCGGGTTCTTCGCCTTGGGGAGCCCACGTGCTTTTCGTGAAGAAGAAGGATGGGTCGATGCGAATGTGCATCGACTACTGGGAGTTAAACAAAGTTACGATGAAGAACAAGTATCCTCTCCCTAGAATCGACGACCTTTTTGATCAACTACAAGGGGCAGGATGGTTCTCAAAGATTGATTTACGGTCGGGATATCATCAAGTGAGAGTGAAGAGCGACGACATTCCGAAGACAACCTTTCGAACGAGATATGGACATTACGGATTCTTGGTAATGCCATTTGGGTTGATAAATGCACCGTCGTGTTCATGGACCTGATGAACGGGGTGTGGCGACCTTTCTTGGATAAGTCGGTGATAGTCTTCATCGACGACATCCTAATCTAATCACGAGATGAAGTGGAGCACGGGAAGCATCTGAGGGAGGTATTGGAAGTCCTTCAGAAAGAAAAACTATTCGCAAAATTCTCGAAATGCGAATTTTGATTACGAGAGGTCCAATTCTTGGGCCATGTGGTGTCTAAAGACGGAGTAAAAGTAGATCCGGCGAAGATCGAAGCAATGATGGGATGGGAACCGCCAACGAGTCTGACGGAGATTCGTATAGTTGCATTTTCATTAAATTCATTCTTTTCTCATCTTCTTTTGCCTCAACTTCCTTTGATGATTTGGTGACAAATTTGGGTTTCAAATGAGGATATTTATCAGCAGCATACATAAAATTTGCATTATATAAAGCTGGTTGTTTTCTGATAGCTTTTTCTAGGTAATGAGGATTATCAAAACCTAGTCCCCATTTTTCTTTAAAATCAGCTTCTTCATTAGGTGTATTCAAGAAAATAGTTTGATTTGTTTGGCCTCGAACATATAATTTTGCTTCCAGACTATTTACCTTTTGCTCTAAAGTCTTGTTTTCAACCTGCAGTTTAAACGCTTTTAGAACACATTCTTGTTTTTCTGAATCAGACTTAGACAATTTAGATTCAAAATCAGAAATCTTATTTTCAAAACAAAGCTTTTCATTTTTAAAAACAGAAGCAGATTTGCGTAGAGAATCAATTAAATCTTTGTTCCCAATAACTGATTTATTAAGTTCAAAGTTGTTTTAGAGCAGAAATATGTTGGATACAAGATCATGAAGACTAGAGGTCAAAGATACAAGAAGTCAAAGTTGGAAAGTCAACTTTCATTAAAAGTCAAAGTCATTTTGTAATAAAGTCAAAGTCAATTGTATTTGTTTTGTTTTCCTTGTTTTAGATGATAGGTATAAATATAGTTGTTTTTGTTGTTTAATAGATAGATGACTTGTTATTGAGTTTGAATTGTGTGAGGACTCGTACGCCCGAACATAATGGAGTAGTCGAAAGGCGAAATCGAACGCTAGTCGAGGCCGCTCGCACTATGCTCAGCCAATCAGACCTTCCTCTGTTTCTGTGGGCAGAAGCTATTTCGACTGCGTGCTACACTCAAAACCGTTCCATGATACACCGCAGATTTCAAAAGACTCCGTATGCGTTGATCAACAACCGAACACCAACCATCAAATATTTTCATATTTTTGGTTGTAAGTGTTTTGTGCTAAACGACAGAGAGAATCTGAACAAGTTCAGTGCTAAGGCAGATGAGGGCATCTTCATTGGATATTCTTCTACATCTGTTGCATATCGAGTTCACTTGAAGAAGTCGGAGACTGTTATCGAGAGCGTAAACATCACATTCGATGAGGAAATGACTTCTGAACAAGTCAGTTCAGAACCCGTGATAACTGGAGTGTTAGCTTCTGGACAACTCAGTTCAGAACCTGTATCTGAAAAGAACAAATTAGATGAAGCATCAACGTTTACTAATCATTTATCTGATTTATATCTTTTATTTGAACTGTTTTATGATGAATATCTTGGATCTAATGTGCATAAACCTGTTGTGGTTGACAGGATGGAAGATTCAACGGCTAATCATCCAACCATTTTAGATGTTTCCACTGAATCAAATTCCCCGATTCAGCAAGATATTCCAGTTCAGCTGCCTACTCCAATAGTTGAAGTTGTATTTACTAATGATGAGCAAGAAGTTTCTGAGTCAGTAGGATGTGCTGTAAGGACAGATAAATAGATTGAACAAGATGTACCTACTGAAGCTTCTGCACCAATTACTTCAACTGAAACCCTCCCTCAAATTGCTCAAACTGAAGAAGTTGATAGTGGATTTTTGGATGATAATCATGATCAATCTTCATCTAATCCACTCCCTCATGAACATCGTTGGACCAAAGAGCACCCTTTACACCAAGTCATTGGAGATCTCAACAAACCGGTGCAAACTAGGTCAACAACTTTAAACCAGTGTCTGCATGACTCATTCCTCAGCAAGATAGAGCCTACTCGAGTATCAGAAGCTCTAGCTGATTCGGATTGGGTCTCTGCTATGCAAGAAGAGTTAAATCAATTCGAAGCCCTGAAAGTTTGGAGACTAGTGCCAAAACCAGAAGGAAAGACTGTGATAGGCACTAAGTGGGTATTCAAAAACAAGAAGGATGAAGATGGTATTGTTATTCGAAACAAAGCAAGACTTATTGCCAAAGGTTACCGGCAAGAGGAAGGCATAGATTACGACGAGACTTATGCTCCAGTGGCACGTATAGAGGCCATCCGCATTTTTCTCGCCTACGCAGCTCACAAGAACTTCACAGTCTATCAAATGGACGTGAAAACTGCCTTTCTAAATGGCATTCTTAAGGAGGAAGTCTACGTATCGCAACCAGAAGGCTTTGTGAATCCAGATAAACCAGATCATGTCTACATCTTGGATAAAACACTTTATGGGTTAAAACAAGTGCCTCAAGCCTGGTATAAGGTACTATCAAAATTCTTGGTCAAGTCAGGTTTTTCAAAAGGTAAAGTCGATATCACTTTATTCATTAAAAAGGAAAAAACTGATATCATTCTTATTCAAATATATGTTGATGATATAATATTTGGTTCTACAAATCCTAAATATTGTAAGAACTTTTCAAATCTAATGGTGTCACGTTTTCAAATGAGTATGATGGGAGAGATGACTTTCTTTCTCGGATTACAAGTAAAACAATTTTCAACGGGGAATTTTATAAACCAAGCAAAGTACATTTTTGATATTCTTCAGAAATTTAAAATGGACAATTGCAAACCAATTGGAGCCCCAATGGCACCAGGTACTAAGATCGGCAATGATCCTTCGGGTAAAAGTGTTGATGTTAGGACTTATACAGGAATGATAGGTTCTTTAATGTATCTTACTTCAAGTAGGCCAGATATTATGTTCTCAACATGTTTATGTGCAAGATATCAGGCTGATCCTAAAGAATCCCATTTGACTGTTGTCAAACGGATCTTTAGATATTTGAAGGGGACTGCAGATCTTGGTCTGTTGTATCCTAAAGATACTGGATTTGAACTGACTGCTTATTCAGATGCAGATCATGCTGGATGTATGTTAGACAGGAAGAGCACGTCGGGTCATATTCAATTCCTTGGAGACAAGCTCGTTAGCTGGGCGTCAAAGAAACAACTTTGTGTTTCCACTTCGACTGCTGAAGCAGAGTATGTAGCTGCTGCTCTCAGGTTTTGTGGATGAGGACACAGTTGCGAGACTATGGATTCAAGTTTGACAAAATACCGATTTATTGTGACTCGAAGAGCGCCATAGCAATATCAGCTAATCCTGTGCAGCATACTAAAACAAAGCATATTGATGTCAGATATCATTTTATTAAAGATAATGTAGAAAAAGGTACAATAGAACTTTACTTTGTAAAGACTGATTATCAACTTGCAGATTTGTTTACCAAAGCTTTAGATGAAAAGACATTTAATTTCCTTGTGTCTAAGCTTGGTATGCTAAATCTCAAGATCTAATCAGTCATTACCTATTAAAGTTTTCTTTTATTGTAATTTTTCATCATTTCTTTATCATTATTTCTGAAAGGATATTTGCACTTTAACATTTTGTTCATGATCTCAGGGGGAGTGTGACAAGATCCTAAGATGATCATCATTATTCTGAGGGAAAGTTTATTGACTTGTTGCATTTACTTAACTGTTAATTTTTTTTTTGTGATGCATGATTTTAGGGGGAGTTTATGAGTACAAAAAGGAGTAAGGATATGATTTTTGATTATTTTAGATCAGAACTCGTACTTTAATCGTTTTACTGCTTTATGTCTTTTATTTTTTTAATAAATTTGTGAATAAAGTTGCTTTGACATGACTTTGAGACTTGTGCAAAATGAGAGAAGCTATCAAGATCATATTTTTATAACTTCAGCTGAATTCATGAGATTTAAGACTACACGAAAAGGTTAATTTCTTATCTTAATCTTATATATGGTTGAAAGAAGGACAACTTTCAATCATAGGAAACATGTTCTTAATTGTTCAAACCACTTCCCGATTCTTAAACAAATTTCATGAATTGGAAGTGTGATTTTTAAATGTTTTTCAAGTTTTATTTGTGCTTACATGTTTACAAACCGTGTGTTTCCAAAGATAAATACTTGCGTATTATCTTTTCTATATACTTTCAAGTATTCACACACATCGGTTTGCATTTTTATTCAATATGTTCTTACCATGTCTCAAATTTGAAACATATTTTTCGATGGTAAGACATCGCGCTTGTACTTCAAAGAATTTTGAGCGTCATTTCATTTCAAAACGTTAATTTCAAGAATGTCTATATTTTTGATTCATATGGACAATATCCATTATTCTTGACCATAAGCCTTAACTGATATATCATTTCTTATAGGGGTGTTCAAAAAAACCGTTGGACCGCTCAAACCGGTCGAACCAAGTCAAACCGGACCGTTTTTGGCGGTTTAGGCGGTCTGGCGGTCTGGTCTGGTCTGAAAAATCGCCAAACCGGGCGGTCTGGTCCGGTCTGCGGTTTGGAGGTTTTTTTGGGCGATTTGGACCAAACCGACCGCCAAATATATCTATATATACATTTTTTTATTTTTTATATACATCTTTATATCATATATTGTTTAGCCCAAATATCTAATTTATCTTTAGATTTAAATATATATACAAAAAGGCCCAAAGATAATTTTAAATCGCCGTGGATTTTATTTGCACTTTGCATATTACTTTTTTTAGTGTTTTGTCTTGAGATATTTTGTTAACTTTTGTGGACATTGTTAACATTGTTATAGACTTTCTTTATTTCAAATGAACTCAAGCAAACCTTTAAAATTCAAATTTTTATATGTTTTTTATGTTTGAACTTTAAAGCCCACTAAAAGGCCCAAACCGCCTAAACCGGTC
Source organism: Arctium minus (assembly GCA_954870635.1). Lineage (NCBI taxonomy): Eukaryota > Viridiplantae > Streptophyta > Magnoliopsida > Asterales > Asteraceae > Arctium > Arctium minus. Next base: position 43,252,805 of record OX941088.1, on the reverse strand, counting down.
GACCAAACCGCCTAAACCGCGGTCCGACTTGACCGGTCTGGGCACTTGATGTCAAACCGCTCGGTTTGAAAAACCAATAGACCGCCACTAGCGGTTTGGTTTGTGGTTTGAGGGGTTAAACCGCCCAAACCGGACCGCAAACACCCCTAATTTCTTATCTGATCATTTTTCATACAATGTCAGATTTTTAAACAAGTTTCTTGCATTCATGTTTATTCTTTCAATATACTTGTTTGAAAATACTTCAATGTTTAAAAATGCTCAAATCTTCATGCTTATATTCTGAGCATATTAACATCTGACATTTGTATTTGAGCTTTCACTGTTCAAGTTAAATCACTTTGAGCAACATATGCTTCATAGGAATATGGGTTCTTTGTGCTAGGACTTACATGAAAACTTTTATGGATTCACGATTACCAGTGTCTCCTACCCATGAAGTTAATCTAGAGTGATTGAGAGTGAGGAGTCAAAAAGAAATGAGTGTGGGTTGTGCGTTGAGGTAAAATGGAAAAGAGAGTTTGGTTAGATGTGAGCTTAATGATTAAAAGAAAGAGGGTGTGAGAACAGAGTAAAAGAATATTAAACTCTGCACCAACTACTTTCTGAGTCAGGCAGCCACATTACTAATGTTTCACAATTCTTGGTGAACATTATTGAAACAGGCAAATAGCTCATGCCAACTCTTGATAAAACCCCACCATCCACTCATTTTCTTCTCAAAAAGAAAATGTTTCATATTTTAAGGGGACGCAACACATAATCTATCTGATTTTCATTTGGAAAATCTGGATATTGAAAAAGAAGGAAGTCTGCCCCACCTTCGCGCTTCAATCATGCACATTGAGTCTGTGTTTATCTATTGTTGTCTTAGTGGTTTACACAATATTGAGCCTTTATAAAAGCAATCATCATATGATTAATTCTTTCTATCACTTGCACGAACACACAAGGAATTTGTTTTCTTGTCATAACATTCATAGAAATTTCCTTTGTGGTGTTTCGATGATTGGATGGAAGCCCTGGGGGAGTGAACATTAAAAAGCTCATTTCCTATGTGTATCCGTTACACACAGTAACTTTGTGTTACTGACAGGCATATTAATTGATTCATTTGTTGATTCAGGTGTTACATTCATAATTTGTCTGGATTTGAAAAGATATAGATGAATAATTTGTTCGAATTGGCAACGAATCAGAGGCTCCGTTCAAACGATCAGTGGTCAGAATTGATAAAGACATTTCTTCGAGGAAGTTTTGATGATATCGATGCTCTATTCATCAAAAAGGGGGAGATGATTTAAAGAAATGTCAGAATCAGAAATTTCAAAGTGAAAGATTTGAAGAAGATAAAGTTCAAAGTTTGAGAGTTTGAAAGAATGTTCAAGCAAAGTCAAAAATGTTTGAAGATGTGCTGATTTTCTGAAATTTTATTTGAAGATTATTTGCTGAAGCAATCCGAGCTAAATCTGAAGATAATTTCTTTCCGAAGTCTGAAAGAGTCTTGTGATAATTTTGGAGATTATTGAAGATTGTTTCTACCATATTTGGGGGAGACTGTTAATTTTGTTCAAAGACAGACTTGGGAAGAATAAAGTTAAACAAAAGGAAGAGATTGTCTAGATTGAACCAAAGGGGGAGATTGATTTGCTAAATCTTTCAAAGATGATCTTGAATCCAAAGGGGGAGATTGTTAGAGCAGAAATATGTTGGATACAAGATCATGAAGACTAGAGTTCAAAGATACAAGAAGTCAAAGCTGGAAAGTCAACTCTCATTAAAAGTCAAAGTCATTTTGTAATAAAGTCAAAGTCAATTGTATTTGTTTTGTTTTCCTTGTTTTAGATGATAGGTATAAATATAGTTGTTTTTGCTGTTTAATAGATAGATGACTTGTTATTGAGTTTGAATTGTGTGAGAGAGAATTGTAGAGAGAGAAAGAGTCGTCTAGAGAGAGAAAAAGAGAAAACAGACTTGTAATCTTTGGATTGTGAAATTGTAATCAAAACAGGTAGTTGTTAAATCTTGTTTTGTTAATTGAATTGCAATTAGAATCTTGAATCAGGGACAAACACTTGGGTTTGGCTGAGTACTACAGAAGATTTATTCAAGACTTCTCAAATATCACTTCGCCACTTACATCGCTGACAAGAAAGAATATCAAGTTCCTATGGTCAGACACTCAAGAGCAAGTTTTCCGTACCCTCAAGAAGAAATTGTGTGAAGCACCGATCTTATCCCTACCCGAGGGATCAGACGATTTTGTTGTCTATAGCGACACCTCTAAGATGGGTCTTGGGTGTGTACTTATGCAAAGGGGGAAGGTAATAGCCTACATGTCACGTCAACTGAAGGATCACAAAAAGAACTACCCAACCTACGACTTGGAGCTAGCAACAGTAGTATTCGCGTTGAAGTTGTGGCGCCACTCTAAAATTATGTTTTAGCGACTTCTCTAAATGTTTTAGCGACTTCTCTAAAATTATTTATATTTCCAACTATAACTTTTAGGCATAACATATAACTTCTCCAACTATGAAGCTCTGTGTGTGCCATTTTTCCTTCGTCCAACCTGAAACCTTCAATCCCTGAGATGCATACTATAGTCAGCTTATAAAGCTCAGTGAGTTCATGGTTTGCGTGAGTGAAATCACATCTTGTCACACATATCAAACATGCAAACTTCGTATAAAATAATATTCATTTTCTGAAATATGCAACACCAAAAGAAAAGAGACCTTATAACTGTCTCCTCGAGTAAGGACTGATAAGTTGCAAGCATTCTCTGGATGTGTACGACTCACCTATAGCCAATAACCGATTACGAGGTCGTGCTTCCATGTCACAACCATTCCTTGGTGTGTACGGCTCACACAAAGCCAGTCACCCATTTCGGGGTCGTGCCTCCCTTTAAGTGTGACAAACCAAGCAAACCTTCCATATTCTGAACATGCACCATTTGTACAATATAAACCAACTGAAAATCGAAGCATACTAAATTCGTTTAAAAACCGGAAAACAATTAGCATGCATGCTCCACAAAACTCCACATACATGTAAACATATACCAATGACATTATTTAAATCATTATCATGCATAACATTCACCATAGAAATCATATAATGCTCATAATAAATTTGTACGTAGGTATGCATCCCAGTGTAAGTCTTATGAAGACTCACCTGATTACGTGTAGATCGACTACTGATAGCTCTCATCTGAAAACCTACACATTTCATACCACCATATCCAATTAATGACTTAATTTCTCAAAAAATTCAAATATGGTCAACCTGACCCAACCTAAAGTCAAACTCCATATCCACACACCCTAATATGCCGCAAACAACTCAATTGACCCCATCATTAAAATCAACATGGGTCAACTAGTCAAAAGTCGACCTATTGGATGTACTTTTTACAAAATAAAAAGTTAATGGTTTAAACCTCCTTTTTTTTCTTTTTACAAAACCCTTTGTGGATAACAAATATTTAATTCATTAAAATATATTATATATAAAATTATAAATATGAAGAGAGTGGTCTGACAACCACCACGTCTTGATCATCGTCTCCAAGCAACCAACTACAGAGCTGAACTTTTTTAGTTTTTTACTTTTATCTCGTCAACTTTGAACTTCAAAACGGCTCTTATCTTGCTCTTTTAATTTATTCTTTTTACATCATTTTATAGTAGACATTTTCCCCAACATTTTGGCGTAAAGAACACAAAATTTTGTCAAGAAATGAGTCTCATTTTCTCATCCAAAGTTTAGGTTTCTAAAACTAAAACTCAACGTCTTGACCACCGATTTGCATCATGAAAACACATATCTGAGATGAGAGGTTACTGGGGTTCGATAGAACTCTTAAAAACGAAGTCATAGACATAATAATCATAAGATTTGGTTAAGAACTCACCTTGGACCGACGAAAACCGAAAACTTGAACTTCAAACTTCAAACTCGATTATCTCTCTCAAAACTCCATTATTTTTAAACGGTTTGAACCAAAATGATCCCTGATCGATATTCTTTATTTATGTGGAATTTTTTTGGCATATTAGTTGAAAATTATAGCCAATCGGAAGCCTCTAAAAGGAGCCATCGACAAGTCGTTATCAAAATCAGTTTTTAAACTCTTATGTCCTTTTTGGCAGAATAGGTCTTTCAAGTTTCTGTAATATAATTTTTGGCCCCCAAAACTTTCTGGAAATTACATTCCGTCCCCTGATCTCATTTAAAAACTTATAAATTTAACTAAATGGCAGTTTTGGCCCCTCTAAACACCTTTCTTCACACTTTTGATCCAAAAAATAAAAATATTTTATTTTATTTCTTATTTATTAAATTGTACCATTTTGAAGTGTTACAGGTTGAAAATTATCAAACCGCCAACGTTGGGTTGGGTTGTTAAAATACCTTCAACCCGATCAATCCAACCCGCAAGCACCCTAGTGCCCATAGATTGACCTAAGTAAGGCATCATCTACATGACATCCCTCAAATAGCAAACAAAAAGTGCTAAGAATTTAAGAGAAATAAGAAGTTTTTTATAGGTTTGGTATGGATGGAGCAAACAAAATATTTGGGTACAAACTTCTAGTTCAACTTTTGATCAATTATGTATTTTATGTTGTAAATGATTAAAAATAGAGCTTCACATCAACTATTTCTATTGACCAATAGTTTTAGTCATCGATCACCGCCAACCATAATCCAATATCAATGATATGTGTAAAGTGTAAATAGTGCTACAACCCTAAATTTTGCCAGTTCAAAATAGTAGATATTATATTTTTTTAACATTAATGCTCTATTTTGATTCCTTGCCGTTTTGCTATAAACGAGAGTTAAAATAAGGTTTATATTTTAAATGATCGTCCCATTTAAAAAGCACACATCTCAAATAAGTCAAGGAACTAATTGAAATGTAATAATTTATACTTGGGCCTAAAAATAAGATTCTATTACAAAGTGGTTAAATAAGATTTTAAAAGTTAATTTGGCACCAAATTCACCATAGTATTGTCAAAGAAGTCCAACTAAGTTTTGGAACTTCTGTTTTAGTCTCAATCTCCATGTAAAGTACCAGAATTGTCCTCAAAGCTTTTGAAGTGACATATTTCACCCAAACCAACTCACTCCATCAACCATTCCATTGATGACCAGTTAAACACATACATACACACAACCCTATATCGAGGTTCAAATTAGAAAGACAAAAATGGCAACAAGGCTGTGTTTGGGGTAGGCTGGGTTGGGTGCACGTCCAAGGCCCACAAGAAATAGGGGCAATTTTTTTTTTGTATATACTGTATAGTATATATAGTAGTAGTTAAAAAAATTAATAAATAAAAGAGACACAAATTTTGTAAGTATCTAATAGGTCATCAAAAATAATTTAACATTATATTAAAAACCCAAACATATATTAGTTAATTAAATTCTAGAATAAAATATGTAAAAAACTCATTGATCGTTCATTTTATAGTATTGTTTATTTGTTTATTATTTCTCTAAGTTTTTTTTTATTCAGTACTAATATATAAACTACTTTGACTAACAAACCTTCATATATTTTCCATCATTCGTTTTTACTAAATCTTTTGATTATTCCATAAGTATAGTGGAAGATCCACGATGTTTGCCTAATGGGGGCACCTTTAAGGTAGATTAAAGACTTGCAAAATCGTTTGATGTGTCTTTAGCCTAATTCTATGATTTTGAGGGATTTTTTAAAGTTTTTTGGTTGATTTCGAGGGATTTTTAAGTAATTTTTTATCGATTTCGAGGGATTTTTTTCGGTTGATTTCGAGAGACTTTTTTGGTTGATGGGGGTGGAGCCTCGGAGGAACTATGATAGGAAGTTAAAAAAATGATTTTTAACCTAGGTAAAAATCTTTTTTTTAATGGGGGCTCATCCCTCCACCTTTTACATGCTACATCCGCCCTTGATATGCATGAATTCTATTTTTGTATCAGAATATATAGTAGATTTCTTGTTATTAACTAAGAAAACTCATAGATTTTGAAATTCTTTTACCAACAAAATGAGACGATCCAACTTATATCTATATTTGAGATTTCAAAACTACCATTGTTTTTCATACAATATTGACTCATATCTCTAAAACAAGAATAAGATCTCAAACTATTACCAACATGGACTTTAGATTCTAAGATTGATGGTTAATAAAAAGTTTGTTTTAACCCTAAATTAAATTTTAATTGGTGATGAAAACATTAACATGAGGTGACATGGAAAACCAACTGATTTACATTGATTAACATAAAGTGTTACTCTGAATAGTCAAAACTCTGACCCAAAATTTTGTCAATCTATATATTAAAGGTATAACATATGATGTGTTCGATGGTAGAACAAATTTACAGTGCTATGTAAAAATGACATGATAAATAATATTATTTTAGAAATAATTTTTGATTATGTCTAGGAATACTCAGAAAACGGTTTCATATGAAATATTAGTATTTTCTAAATTCGTTGTTAATCTAATGATAAAAGCAACATATTGAAATTTTTATCGTACTTGTCGAGGGCCCATTCTCACATGTCGCCCACGGCGTATAAAATGTCAGGAACGGACTTGAATGGCAAGAACGTACGACTAAACAAATCATATGTGAATTATTGCTAAACATAAAAAAATGCATTTGAAAATGCATATGTGAACCCACATTTATTTACCTATGCTTTTACCAATTATTCATATATGAAGATGCATATGTGAGCTCCCACTACTAGAGATGCATTTTAACACATCATGTAATCCTTCTCCCGGTACAAAACTAATTGAGTTAGAGGTGTACCCATAAAAACTTTCAAGTTGCGACACCATTTGACTACAAGGAAGAAATATATAGAAGTTTTTCTTTAAATTATTATAGATGTGTTCGTTGGTTCTTTGCCCTTGCATGAAATGGACCCATCTCGAGTCTTACCATGACGTTATCTTGAGTCTTTTTTTTAAACAAAAAGTTATGGAAAATACCCAATACTTAAGATGAAAAATAAGAAATTTGAACCCATGCCTATTTGAAAGGGACAATAACGTGGACCAACTCTGCCAACACGAACTTGTGGCCTTAGTTTAGTTACAAAAAGTATAAGGTGTAACACCCTAAGAATAGGGATAACAAAAATCCGAAAAACGGACATGCGGTATTTAAAATTGCCAAAGCAAGAGCCTCCCAAAAATGGAGAAAATACATAAACCTGTTTAAATACAGTCGTAATTAAACGGACAATAAATAATAACCAACTAATCTAATTTCTATAACTAGAAAAGAGATTACAAACAAGGGTGTCATTTATAAACCCAAAAGTTCTCCTACCGAAAGTAAGTCCAAATGCAATATTCCCAAATCTCTCACCCAAGCACTATGCCAGCTTAGAACCAATGCCGCTAAAACCTGAGATACACATCGACACCAAACAAGTGTTAGGCCAAAAAGCCTAGTGAGTTGAACAATAATAAGCATGCATGAACAATCACAATTCTTATCAGCAGTTAACCAAAGTTCAATATATGTGGAGTCATTAGGGGAGACCCAAAGCACCAATCAAGTCTCACCCAAGAGTCGATATACCTTGATGCCCTTAACAAGGAACACCCGAAAGGCCCGACACACCCGAAGATTATCGCTAAGAAAATTCCCCGAATGGCGGAGGTCTAGGCACATACCATCACAGTGGCGCCCAAAACTACATCCTCCTAGTGTACTGACTTGGTTCGTCCAACATAACGCATATAGGAGGTCCTTTTGGTGTATTTCAACCCAACATATTTCCATACCGACTACGGGTACAATATTACCATCCTATCCTCATGAAGTCCAACAAAAGACCCAAATGACAATTATATTCATCATGCATATAAATATGTCACCAAAGTGGTATTCCAACTAGAACCATCATAATACCCATACATGCATACATTTAACATAACAAGGTACCCACATTATGTATCCATGAGAAAAACCCCAAATAATGGTACATGTAACATACTTCATGGCATATCATCAATATCCACTTCTCCAACTATTTCCACAAAGAAAACCCAAATACTTGAACACATAGAGATAAGATAACAAATAGAAGATTATGATGTGTATCTAGTTTTAACAAAGATTTAGTAAACTCACCTTGCTAGATTTATACTAAATCTAGATTTTACCCACTTAGAGCTTTCCTTGAAGAAACTTGGTTCTTCAAACCAAATCTTCCAAAACCTAGTTTCACAAGGTTCCAACCATGAATATACATATTCCACCATAAATAATTGTTCCCCAAACACTTAACATCAATATCTCTATTTTGGGCAAAAACCCCAATTTTGACCAAAAACTCCCAAAATCAACCAAACCAAAATTTATAGAAATCAAACACTAGGAAACCATCAATGGATCATTTATAACTTACTTCATGGTTTATAAATGGAAGGGATACACTTACCACTTAGGTTTTGATGAAAACCTAGAAAACCCAAAATAAGCTTGAGGTTGAAGATGAAGATGGAGATGGCGAATCTTTGACCATAGCTTTCAACCCTACTGCTTGATGATGTTTTACCTCCACAAAATCCAAAGATTTGAGCCAAAATAAGTTAGGGTTTGAAGGGAATCGGTTTGGGAGAGAGTAGAAGAAGTTTGGATGAGGAGAAATGAGAAAAAGGGCTGAATTTCGCGATTTAACAGGTTCTGGACATTTTGGGCGACATTGCCCTGGGCAATGTCGTTGGTCACAGTCGCTGGTCACAGTCGCAACTTCTTCCAGTTTCCTTCTCGTTCACTGTTTTGGTCGTAACTTCTTCGTTATAACTCCGTTTTCGCTCCGGAAAGAACCGTTGGATTCGTAATTGAATCCTTCATCTATCAAGACTATAAAATCAAGGATTCAAGTCCAAAATCAAATACCTTACTTTTCCTTAATATATCGGTTTCTGTATTAACTTGAAATGATACCTTTCGAAGAATCGGGGTGTTACATAAGGTCACCAACAAAACAATATGGTAACACTCTTCAGAAACAAAAAAAAAATCCATTAAGGCAGAATAATAAAGTGATGGCATGGGTCACCGTATGCTCTTATATAGGTCCGCCCATGAATTGAGTCACATTAGTGACGTGCAAAGCATATGTTCTTAAATATTTTATGCATATTAACCTTCAACTATTCATATAATAGTTATAAAATCTATGAACTTTGTATTCTTCTTTCAACTACCTTTATGTTCACATTTATTTTCATTTTCAGTCACTTTCACAAATTTTTTTATGCATTTAATCACTTCCATGTGCATGAATTTTTTTGATAAGGTTTCATTCATGATGATAAAAATATGTAAATAAAGGTAGATGAAGATATATGAAGTTTTATTCTTACGTTCTCACCATAACTTTTATTTTTATCGGAATCCAACCCTATATATAAGGGGTCATTCAAGAGAGAACTAAGTATTTTGTGAGATTTGTGATATCCAATCTAAATCGCATATCATATTCAATCAACATTGATATAGAAGCATGGTATTTTTGAAAATTTTGACTAAATGATTTCAATCAAGAGCATTATAAGTATATTGCATATCTCTTTCCTCTTTCCTCTCTCCTGCAAACCTTACTCCAACGAACACTATGCGAACACCTTGTAAACATAAGACATACATTGTGATTGGTGATTTGTGAATCAAGATAACACACTGTGATCAAGAATATCCTCTGTGATTTGTGGATCCACAACGTGAACAAGAAGATACACACTATGAACACAAGATACATATTGTGAACTATCATCATCTCATCTCACTACATGTTACCACATCTCTACAACCTGAGGCTACTACTTTCATAACCGATCTGCTAAATCCTTCTAGAATACTCAACATTAAAAAGGAAGATTTGAAATTCAAGTACGTCATCGACGTTCTTTGTTGCTTAGTTTGTTGTCGTTGCTAGAAAGAAAGAAAGATGTGGTGAGTGGAGGTTGTCGTTCTTCGTTGTTACTTGACTGCGCCTATGGTGTTGATGAAATGTTGGTGAGATGGAGAAGGTTCTCGACGGTGAGGGGTAGCTGTAGGGAAGTAGTCGACGACATAATTTTCACCGTAGTGGTGGTTTGGTAGGATTGACAACTCTTTTTTGAGACAGGGAAGAGAGATGGAAGGAGATGACCTTTTAGGGTTTTAGATGCACATTCTTGAGAGGTGAGATAATATGGAGAGAGTGAGTGAATTTGATGAGTTGCCATTTGATTTACTAAATCTTTTTTCAAGATCAAAAGTTTGAGTCCTTGAGTTACAGAGAAAAGAAGTAGTGATGAAATTTATTTGATATTATTAAGTACTACTTTATGTTGTACGAGGCCACTATAAACGATCATTGGATCCTTTAGAACAAGCTTGGATCAGACCTAGAATTGATTTAAGAGTTGCTCCCATAGGGTTTCAGATGGTTACCTAAAGTGGTCCTTAGCTCATCACATGTGTGAAACCGCCTTTAAACATTTATCGATAGGAAAAGCAAGTCTATTTGGGACAAGAAACGTTCAATCAAATGGTTTTTGGCCCTAGTCTTCCTCTAATTCATATACAGTCAAACCCACATCAGATGTGTATCGAACTGTCTACAAGATCTAAAACCCAACTCATATTGCTTTAACGAGCTATGAATCACCGTGCTATTAAGTATTTTTATTTTAGTTATTTTCTTTCTAAGATGTGGATAGAATAACTCGACTAAAGCATAATGATTGTAAGTCTGCAATGCGTCAATTTAGACAAAAAAAATTTGTGCATCTTTGTCTCGACAAATAAACACAAGTTCTTTTTCTAGAGTTTCTAAATATTTTTATGACACGACAAAAAAAAATCACATTTATATTTTATTTAAGAATTAGTTTACGAAGCAACAAACTTTCTTATCTATATGACTATATCCATTGTCGTGTACGTACAAAATTGAGGATTACAAACATTCAAAACTACAACGAAAATATTGACTCACACAAAACACATGCCAAAATTATTGAAATCCACGACATCCCTAACACACGTCTTTAGCAATGAATATATGTATTTAATTTTTTTAAAGGAGATGAGAACCAAAAAAAGATTTCTTTTGGTCTTGTTTGCTAATTGTTAGAACCAATCTATATAATAACATAAAACAAACAAATATACTATGAAATTTATAAAATATAACTGAGAAAAACTAAGAATCATGTACCTTTTTCGATGAAAAATATTGAATTGAATGTTGTTGAAACAGATAGAAGCCGATGAATTGAATGCAAATTTTTTGTGGTCTGAAAACAACGGAGAAGGAAAGGTATTTATACTTTTTCTTGTCAACCAAATTTAATTGTCAGAACCTGACCAGAGACCAATGCAATGCGGGTTTACTCACGTGGTAAGTTGCATTAGACACTATAGACCATGCTCCTCAACAAAGTCTAATACAAACTCAATTACTTGGGGTTTTCTCCATTTTCTCCTTATAAACCCACAAAAGTTTCAAAATATTTCCTATTGGGATTAGCCGACTAGAGATTAGTGTAACACCTTCAAATATGGAAATAACAACTAAATTAAAATTTCCAACAATACCTTAAAGTGTAATAAATTCTCTTACTACAAGACCATAATTGAAATACATTTCTAGGTTGAACCATCAACAAATGATTAAAGTCTTAAATTAAGACTAACTAAAGTCGGGTGTCACTAACAAAACCACTAATTGTCGCTATCTCCAATATAATTGCAGAAGTCTTCAACAAGCTAATCACCTTCTTGAGCACACAACTAGTACTCATCTCTTCACTGTGTCGCTAGATCTAATCCCAAAATGGAACCTGATGCACATGCCGACAAATAAAAAGGTTAGGCTAACACCTAGTGAGTTCAAAAGTTTTATATCATGATCATAAAGGAAATCGTAAAATGGAAACATTGTAACTTATAATCATGACCTTTAAAATGAATTACTTTAAAATAAGAGAACGATTCATTTACCAATAATATGCATTTTATAGATGGACGCCTCTACGCCAAAACATTCTTTTGTGAATTAATGCAACCCAACGCTTACACAAAATGCGAGTAACGATGAATGCTCATATATTGAAATTTTAATAGAATTTATAAATCAAACGTTTGAAACGTGAGTGAACTCAAACCCCAAAAATTTTAGCAATTGGAGAATAACACAAACTCAACACGTCACCGAAAACAAGGATAAAACTAAATACACCAAAACAACACCTCTCGGTGACGGGGGAGTCCCGAAATCCAAGGCTAGTGGCGGAACACAAAAGTAGGTCACATTCCAAATTACTAAGATCACCATACTAGGACCTATGGCCACGAGCACGCCGACTCGTACAAAGATGTGGGGGAGGGCAACCCGAGGATCCTAATCATACTCATTCGTTAGGATTACATTTACGACCCATGGCTAGTAACCGACACCACATAACCGTACCAAATTGCCCCTGAGGACCCAATGTCTCAACTAGCTACAAATGGTAAATAACTATCCCATAAAAACAGGCTCAGAAATTACATCACAGATGTAGGTCCGGGTATTGGACTCCACGAGCCCTCACCGTATTGTCCTCGAAATCCCATGACTAATTCTGGTGCGAACATATAAATAATAGCCCATTTTCTTTAAATAAAAAAAGACCAACTCATATGCCTATGGATCCACTGCATTACAGTCTAAAACATTACATGACTCTATTTGAATGATCAACGCACTCAAAACATGTAATTCTCAAATGATGCATAACAACCGCCATCATACTCAAAACTCCACGATGGGCTATTAAACCGGACAATTGTCCTCAAGACTCATTTTAATTAAACCGAGTCAAAGCTCAACAAAATAGCTTTATCGCACAATAAATGTCGGTGTAAACAATAAAACACTTTTAACCAACGGTTATGCAGACACAAAGACCAAAAGTGTAATTAACCCAAAACTCTTCATTGGTTGAAACAAAACGTTTTCCAAAAGGACTCATTCCCTTATTTTTCCAAAATGACTCATAACACAATGATATGCATTTTTCAAACGGTTTACGAAATCAGATGCACCAAATGGACAATTACTCAAAATGACATCCAATTATATATTAAACCATTAAAGAAAACATATTAAAATGAATTATTTATCAAAATACCCAAAAATCCCAAAGAGGTGGGTTATATAAGTTTATAAAGTTAAATATTTCCAAATAACCAAAACTTATCACCAGTTAACAATTTAATATAAAACACAAACACTTTAAAATAAATATTTTGGCATGTACACCGTTTTCACAAATCAACTTGAACTCATCTCGCTAGATTTAGGCTAAATCTAGATTTTACCCCATTTTGAGTTTCCTTGAAGAAACTTGAATCCACAAGCAAAATTCTTCTAAAACCTAGATCCACAAGTTCCCAACCATAAGAAATCATATTCAACCATTTAGAATCATTCCCCAAACACTTTGAATCAAAACCCCCAACTTGACCCAAACCCTAATTTTGGTCTAATTCCTCCAAAATCATTAAGTCCAAAATTGAAAGGTGTAACCACTAGGAGATCATCAAATGAACATTTATGATCTATATAAATGTTTAGAAAAAGGAGAACGAACTCACCAAGTGGGTTTTGAACAAAACCCCAGGAACTCCAAAAATCTTAAGGGTTGAAGATGAAAGCTTTGTCTTGAATCAAGAGATGTACCCACTAGCATAGATGATGAAGAAATTCTTGATTTCAGGAGAAGAAACCCCAAAATAAGTTAGGGTTCATGAGAAGGTGTGAGGGATCGATTTTGGAGAGAGAGAGAAATAAGAGTTAGAAATGAGAAATGGAGTGAAAAGGGCTGAAAATCATATTTTAATCTATTGGTACCCCTTGGCTATAGTGCCAAGCGATTGTGCCAGTGGCACTATCGCTGGCACAATCGCTGGCACAATCGCTAGGAGTGTACCACGAGACCATTTGGCTTAACGATAATGCCAAACGATTGTGCTCTCTGGCACTCTCGCTGGCATGGTCGCCCAGGTGCCCCCGAACCCCAAAAATCCGACTTCTCCGCTCTCGACTAGCTTGGCGTTCAAGGCGACAAATATACCAACAATAATACGCAATCGTAGCTTAAATGGGGAAGGAAAGATAGTCAAACGTACCAAAATTCAGGGTGTTACAATTAGTTTAATACCCAACACTAATGTTTTTGTTCCTTTGTTTTTTTTGTACATGTTGTAGAATGTAACACTCTCAAATTTGGAAAGAGCAACTAATTTAAAACTTTCAATTATATATCAAATGAGGATAAAATCTATTCTACTAATATCACTTGAGTCACCTAAAAAGAATACTAGATTTAACTTCAACAAATAATAGGTCAAGTCTTGTATAAAACTAATCAAGTCGGGTGTTACTAAAACCCAATGACAGTTGTTATCTCCAAAAGTGCGGAAGGCTTCACCAAGCTACTCTATCTCGCGCAGGATTAGAACTCATTTCACCACGAAGTCGCTGACAACAATCCTCAACCAAATCTGATGTACATGCCGACAAATAAAAAGGTGAGGCTAACGCCTAGTGAGTTCAATAGTTTTCGTCATGAAACAAATATATTTGTTAAAGAGAAAGAATGCAGTTTAAATCATAATCTTTCAAAAGGATTTACTCTAGATATTAAACGACTCATTTTCCAATAGCCCACACCTATAAAAACAAGTAACCCAACATAAACATTCTTTTGTAAAACAACTTCAGCCCCAAACTCACCTAAAACGTGAATAGAAAAATGAACTCCCAATTTATAAAAGTGCGGATAAAAAAAACTTTATTTCCCGAAACACACAAAACACGGGCGGGGCATAATACTCAACCCATAAGTCTTGAATAACAACCATATATGCAAAACGTCACCGAAAACATGGATAATAAAATGACACAATTTAATACCCAAAATAACACCTTTCGGCGACAGGGGAGACCCGATTCCATTGAATGTGACGGAACACGAAAGTAGGTCACATATACATGTTCAAGAGCCCCACTACGAATAAATGGTCATTCTATTAACTCTAGATTTCACTCATTCACAAGAAATTACAATTAATGGTCGTTGGTCGTTTCCCGACTTTGAAGTCCACAACTATTACCCATTTTGACCCCATGCCTATTTCTTGGTACATTATGGAAATTACAATTATTGGTCATTGTCCGTTGCCCGACTTTAACGTCCACAACTATTACCCATTCAGACCCATGCCTATTCCACGTGTCAAACAGGGATGTTCATCCCACACAAACCGACTCATATGCCTATGGATCCAAAGCATTACAATCTATAACATTACATGACTCAAATAATGTCAACGCACTCAAAACATGTAATTCCCATCAACTCACAATTAAATGTGTTGTGAACTCAAAGCTCCTCGATGAGCCGATAAAACTGGGCAAATGTCCCCAAGACTCATTTGAGTCACAAACGAGCCAAAGCTCCACACATCAATTGGTCACTTTTTGTCAAAAGTCATAAAATGTAATAAAACGCAATCGACCTACGTTTATATAAACACGCACTCCAAAATACATAAATAAACTCTGACACAACTTAAATTGGAACAGAACATTTTCCATATGAGTTTATACTATTTATCCTTTCAAACAAACGTCCCATAACGCAGAATCGGACATTTCTCCCAAAACACACATTAAAATGCATTTATACTCAAAAGATTTACTTCCATGAAATAAATCATCAAAACACCAATACTTATGTTTTATTTATCAAAATGCCCAAAATCCCAAAACTCTTCATTGGTTGAGTCCGACCATTTTCCAATAAAAATCATGTCATTTACCTTTCTAAAATGTCCCAAATAATAACAATATGCATTTTCAATCCGAACACACTAAAATACATTTACATTGGAATAACCTCCATTTATAGGAAAAATCAACAAAAGACCCACAATTATGATTTAGTTATTAAAATGTCTAAAACCCCCGAATATGAGCATTTCTCAAGATTTACAAACTCATTATACTATGATGCAAAACTCATTGAATAAATACCACATTTGATAGATGACAAGGAAAACATTTCAGTATATCAGGATAAACATTTTTGGCATGTACATAGTTTTCACACAACAACTTGAACTCACCTTGCTAGATTTAAGCTAAATCTAGATTTTCCCCAACTTGAGTTTCCTTGAAGAAACTTGAATCCACAAGAAAAAACTTCCAAAAACCTAGGTTCACAATTTTCCAACCATAATATACTCATTCAATCATTTAGAATTGCTCCCTAAACATTTTACATCAAAATCCCTAATTTTGACCTAGTTTATCCAAAATCATCAAACCCAAAATTTGAGAAACTAAACACTAGGATATCATCAAGAGAGCATTTATATATTATAATAAGGTTTAGAAATGGGAATGATGCACTTACCACTTAGGTTTTGATGAAAACCTAGAAAACCCCAAATTTCTTGAAGATAGAGGTGATGATGATGAACTCTTGACCTTTTCTTCCAATCCACCACCAATTATTCTTGGATATTCCCAAAAATAACAATATAAACTTGAAAATCTCTCAAAAATGAAATCATAGCAACTTGAATCGCCAAAAACGGAGTTGAAATGAGAAAGTTATGACTAAATGAAGAAAAACCCGATTTTATGCACTGCAGGTCTGGCGCGATTGTGACATGCGACTGTGCCATGTCACAATCGCATGGCAGGATCGCTCGAAATGTACCGAAAGTCATTTCACCCCCTTGGCAAGCTTGAAATGCTATAATGCCACTGGCACAGTCGTCGGGCACTATAGTCTGGCCGTACCGTGGGTTTTTCGGCCGTTCTTCAACTGTTTTGTCGACGGCTTTCTCGACCGCTTCCCCGATCCTTTTCCCGGCCGTTCCTCGACCGTTCTCTCGACCATTCCTTGACCATTCTCCCGGAACATTTGATGCTATTATGCAATTTATTGTGCCATTGTCATAATTTCATGACACATTTGCTGAGATGACCGAACACTCGGTAACGTCGATGCTATTGTGACATATGTCACAACTGCATGGCACTGTAGTCGGGACTACCACACTTTCAGTACCATTAGTGCTATTGCGACAGATGTCACAACCACGTGTCAGTATAGCCGAGACGACCATACTCCTATTACCATTGGTGCTATTGTGACAAGTGTCACAACCACATGGCACTATAGCCATACTCCATACTTGGTTCTTCCTTTACTGATTCATCCAGTTCAACATTTTTCCTCAATTGAGATAAAAATCAGGGTGTTACATAGAAAAGGCGGAAACACTGAATAACAAACGACTCTTCATAATTGTTTACATTTTCGAATACCAAAAACGATTTGCTCCTTGGGTGAGGAGCATGAGGTGAGTGTCCTTGTGTTAGGCATCTGTTCCCGTAACTAAAAACAAGACAATCATTGCTTGCAGCTAAAACAACCCTACATTTCTGACCGAAGGGAAAGAAATGAGATAAGGGTTGACCTTACTTAACTAAACAAGAACACTGTATAACAACCCGACATTGATGACCGAAGGGAGATCAATGAGATAAGGTTTGACCATTAAAGGAAACAAAAGCATTATATAAATAAGTTGACTTAAGACAAAATGTCTTTTGTCAACATTAATATAGGACCCCATTTAAACCGTGTTAAAATAGGTTTTTAGGACCCTTAAATGACCTCTAAGTGTGTTATTGCATAACATCGTTATACCCAACCGGAACACAAATCCATCCTGGTTCCATGCATCTTGTTGTTGCTGGAGGTACACATTCCTCTTCTCGGAGTGGAGCGATATACGAGAAATTGATGCTCAACTTGAAATGTCCGATAACGGTGCTGAAGTAGTGATTTATCGGTACCATAGTTGTGGCATACAATTTTGGATCTAACAACCTGTCATTTAAAATTATAAATATGATTGATATTTTTGTAGTTATAAATTTGGTTTTTTTGAGTCGCCACCAATATTCACCGATTTTGAATTCATTTCTGGTTGATGTTACTCAATTTTATCGTAATCAGTTACGTAAATCTCCCATAAAGAACTTTATTCAATTAGAGAATGTATCTAAACTCGAAATAACCTGTCCGTTATCAAATGCTTCTATTTTTGGGTTTCTATATATGCTTTTAGAAAGTTTAGATCCAATAAAAATATAGTGGTCGATACTATTTACGTCTTCTGAACAACCAACTTCACCAGTAGTATTTGGTTTTGATGTTTCTCTGAACGCTTATCCAGTAAGTGTTTATTGGCACACCTTATCTTATAGGATAAACATGACAAGAATTGAGAGTCTTACCCTGTAAGAGCGATGACAAGGATCAAGAGTCTGACCCGGTAAGTGAGAGTGACGACTCTTACCCGATAAACGCTTAATTACTGAGTAAAAGTGTTGCATACGATATTGTTTTAATGGACTAAATCTTACCCGGTAAGTTAAGTGAAAACGTTAACTATTACCGGGTAAGCATTGGGTAAACGACCTCTTAGTAAAATAATGTTTGACGACTATTTATTTGATAATGGATAATTGCAATTTGGGGTAACAAATTTTGTATCAAACCAAACCGGTCAATATATGTATACCAGCCATACCATTTTAATTGGTATCAATCACAGTAGGTTGTTAGTACTGTACCAAGTATGAAAACTTGGTTCGTAGACGGTATTGGAAGTCAAATACTATGGTACCACCATGGTACCGACTTACTTAATTATTCATCGATTTTTGTATTTTTTTTAATGTTTTGAATATTAAAAATTGTAAGTTTAACTATTTTGTTTGAACATTTGAATATTTACAAGTTTTATTCCTTACAATAAAAAACCCTTAAACATAATATTGGTTATTTGGAAACTTAAAATGGCATTCATAATTTGAATAAATAACAAGTGTTCATATATGTAACTTGAAGACCGGTAAGCTAGTACAAAACAAGTAACAACATATATCAACCAAAAAAAATTGATACAAAATATTGTTTTTTTTTGGAAAGGGTATCCTGGGCCATAATCCCTGGCAATTAGGGCCTTTGGCCCAACTGCTAAAGCAGCCCTGAGTTTATCCTCCGTGGCCACAAGTGCTGCGAGTAGGGCTCGAACACGGGTTGAGTGATACAAAATATTGTTGTTTGATACATGAACAACAATATTTTGTACTAGTACTAATTTAAATTGGTTGGTATATAATATTAAAAAAAAAACTTGGTACCATACGGATCCACCCATAATTACAATCTCTTTGATATAAAAAAAAAGTTTTATTTATTAAAAGAAGCAATTTGAAAATGTTATATTATTTATATGTATGAGCTCATTTCCATATCTATCAATTTTGAACTAAAAATAACATATTATAAAAATCGTATATCAAACGTCAATTGTTAGTAATCAAACAAAACTATAAAAAGTATGATATATTTCATAATTGTAGATGTTTGGGTCAGTTTATGTATACCTCTACTTTCATGGCTCTGAGATTTACAATCGGGTAAATCACCGCTGACCCTGAGAGGACTCGAATTAATGATCAATGGGGAGCAAACTCAAGCTTTGACAAGATGAGTTATACAGTTCAATTTGAACTTTTAGGATGCGTTTGCTACGCAGACAGATAAGTCTGACCAATGCGAGACTCTAACAGTCATTAATATGAACCTACACCTTTCTTTATCCGTATCAAAACCCGTCATTGTTAATTACCCGTTTAATACGGTCTAAAGAGACGGGTTTATACAAAAAAGAACGGGTTCAATCGGTAAACGGATCCATTTTTCTTGCCCGAAGTGTTAATCACAAACCCAAAGGGCACAAAAAGCATGAACTTGAATAGGCTTAATGCCTTTAGCCAAGAACAACCATCAACCCTCCAACCACCCATCTTCACAACTAGTTATGTCATGTACGAAACATGGTGATCACTACTAATCATCACCACTAGTTATTTCCTTCAATTTCCCACCCCCAAAAACCAATCTATTTCCAATTTTCCAATGTCAGCACCACCCCTCACCACCGTAGCACCGCCACATGCCGCCGCCGCCACCGACACCTCCGTGGCTCCTCTCCGAACCACCAACCGAAACTGGTGGCTGAGAATGACGGCACACACGCTTTGCGTCCTCTTCGGACAAACCGTTGCTACACTACTCGTAAGACTTTACTACAACAAAGGAGGAAAAAGTGTTTGGTTAACATCACTTGTCGAAACCGTAGGTTTCCCGATTCTAATCCCTTTCTATCTTCACTTCAAACCATTAACATATCGTCAATCGACAGAAAACGATAGAATTAGAACGAACCCGCCTTCTGTTTCGATCCTTTTAGCGATCTACGTTTCTTTAGGAGCACTTCAATCGCTCACCGGAATCTTGTATTCCGTTGGACTATTCTACCTTCCGTTATCGACGTTTTCACTCATCAGCACAACGCAGCTCGCTTTCAATGCTTTCTTCGCTTTCTTTCTAAACGCCCAGAAGTTAACGCCTTTAATCGTCAACTCATTAGTTCTTCTCACCATCTCTACCGTTTTACTGGTTCTCCAAAGCGATTCCGAAGGAAATCAAGTGGGCGTTTCACGAAAACGACACTTAAAACTGGGATTTGTGTCTACAGTTATCGCGTCCGCGCTTTATTCGTTGGGTCTTTCCTTAACGCAACTATCGTTTCAGAAAGTGCTAAAAGGAGAAACTTTCAATATGGTTTTGAACATGATCATCTACCAGTCGTTGGTCGCATCTATCGTCACGATTCTGGCGCTATTCGTTAGCGGCCAATGGAACGATTTGGAGAAAGAAATGGCGAATTTCGAACTGGGGAAGATAATATACTTGATTATCATGATCTGCATCGCGGTCGCGTGGCAAATTGCGACCATCGGTGGAGTCGGCTTGATCTTTGAAGTGTCGTCACTTTTCTCGAATGTGATCAGTACGTTGGCGTTGCCGATAATCCCGATTCTAGCGGTTATAATCTTCCACGAAAAGATGAACGGGATGAAGGTGGTCGCCACCGTGTTGGCGATTTGGGGGTTTGCTTCATATGTGTATCAACATTATCTCGATGAATCCCAGCCCGTGATCGGAAGTGAAGTTGCCGATGAGGTTTCTGAAACATAATAGAGAAAATTTACCGAAACGACCAAAAGAAAACTTGCAGGAGATCGATCCGTTTTTGCTACGGGTTCGGTATGTGATCGTTAGAAGCCGGGTGCTGATCGAAATGGACTCGATTTAACTAGGAAGAGGGAAACCTGCGAACCTCGTCTCCGTATCAATCTCGAAGCCGAGTGCAGGCACTACAACAAAAATCGGTTTTAAGATGCATCAGATATGTATAAATGTCTTAATAAACTGCGTTATACGATTTAATTTTATAGGACCAAACAATTTTGTGTTCTATAGAAATGTGTTTAAATATGATGTTATGACCTATTTGGTAATCCTAACAATTTTTTTAAAATTTTGAAATAAGATGTCATATTAGCTTGAATGAATTACATTGGTAGTCCATGTGGTTTGTTCATAATTTGGATTTGGTCTTTAAACAAACTAACACGGATGGTCCCTAACTCTTCAATTTTATAACCCTCATGGTTTATGGACTTAACACCTTTAGTTAACAACCGTTATAAAGGACAAACTATAGGGATAAAAGTGTAATTAGGAATGGCAACGGGCCGGTTTTTAGGGTCCCCGTCCCCGTAACCATACTGACCCCGATCCAAACCCGAAACGAAAAAAACACAAGTTTCTCAAACATAAATTAAATGAGTAGCTATTTTTGAATAAATCATGACAAAAATAGATATATATTTAAGTTGTAGCCCAAAAGAATTTTGAAGTTTAAAATATGTATATATAATATATTTTTTATATCTATCTATCTATATATATATATATAGAGAGAGAGAGATATCAGGCTGGGTCGAGCCGGTGAGGATGGTCCCCATCCCCGCCCCGTCCCCGTTATAAGTCCCTGAACCCGACCCGAAATGTTCGGTTTTCGATTTTCACCGTCGATTTCGGGTTATTTTTTGCCATCCCTAAGTGTAATTCACTCTAAAAGTAATTGTGAATTTGTGATTCATATATTTTTTAAATTTCTTTATTACAAAATATTTTATATATCCAATCATAAATCAAATTTCTTAAATAAAGTACATATTTAATAAAACATTTTATATTTATTTAAAATTTTGTTATATTGACAAAATGACTTTTGCGTTAAAAAAATTCCCAAGTTCATAAAACAAAGGAAATCAAGAGAATTCATGTATCTTTTGGGTTGTGCATTGAAATATGCAAATAAAGTATTGAAAGTTAACTACGTTAACATAATTTTATTAATACACAGTCAAAGCACAAATAATTAAATAATAACAAAATAAAGATGGAAAAAGCCTTAATATTTTGGATATATACAATTATACACCGTTTATAAAGATTAAAAAAAACACCGATTAATCAAATAATTAAGAAAAACTATTGTCAAATCCTACAAAAATAATGGGTAATTATATAAGTATAAAGAAAATGTATAGGAAAATTCACCAAAATGGCCATTTCTCACCCCAAGCATTGGTCTCCTAACCATTTCTCTCCCAAATTTACAGAAAAGTCACTACATCTGCAATTATTTACGGATCTAGCTACAAGACAAAAAAAACCCGAATCTGCATGTAACACCCCAAAAATGGGACAACAATTTTTTTTTTGAATAAAACCGGAACATGGTATATAAATATCAAAATACGAGCTCTTCCCAGAAAGGGACTTAGAATACGTCAAATAAATTTACAATTCGTAAACAATTGAATTGAGGATAACAACCTCCTAATCTAGTTCCATGAAAGAAATAGATTACAATCGGGTGTCACCTAAATCACCAAAATCACTTCGGAAGATGATGTCTCAAAAGTCCCCACGCCCTCTCTACCAAACCGGGTGTCACCTAAACCTTCTTGGTGGCCACACTACTAGAACCTGAGATATATGTCGACACCAAAACAAATGTTAGATCAAAAAGCTTATTGAGCATGAACATGCCATAACAAGTACAATATATTAGTCAAAACCATTTGTAAACCTAGTATAATAATTAAGTGGGACCAACAGGGGGAGACCCGTATCCATTGAGAGTGACGAGAACACATAAGTATGTCACTCAAACATAGTTGTCGCGTAACACCTCAAGACTTAAAGTACAACTGTACAAGTGTCATAACGACTATTTTACAAGTTTCACCTCAATAGTCGGTTGTCCTTAGTGTCTATCCTTGTACACCTCAAGGCTCGGTACACTTAGTGTCTACCTACAAGGTAACACCTCAAGTGACGGAGATCTTAGTGTCTACCCTAAATGTAACACCTCAAGACTCAACCCTCGTAGTGCCTACTTAGAAAGTCCATTTATCCATAAATCTCAAGTAGGAACAATGTTCAACAATTCCGTAATGAGATAATTTTCATAGGTCATGTTTAAAAGTCAAATCATAATTTCGCAAGTCTATTTATAAATATGAAATTATCCCATGGAGACAATATCCTCAAGTTAGTTCAAATAATCCATAATATATAAAATTTTGCATAACATGTCAAAATACGAATAAGGTTCCATATAAACATCCCAATATACTCTAAGTACAAACATTAGGTTCATCAAGTCAACAATACATTGATTCACACCAAAAATACCCAAATATGTCAAATAAATACTACAAATGCGCAAATATGGAAAAATCACCAAATGAGAAGGGAATAACTAAAATAGAACATGTAATGAGGTTAGATAAACACATTATGACAAGTATCTACTTTTACAAAGTATTTAAATCTCAACTTGAAGCTTTTTGGAGAAAACCCTACAAATGGTAAAAATCTAAAAATGGAGAAGATAAAGTTGGATCTTGAAGGGGAACTAGAAATCTTCTTGATTTATAGTCCTTAAATGCTTGAAAAAATTGGGAGAATCGATCATAAAGTCACAAAATCGAATTTAATGAAGAGTGAGTAAGTTTGGAGATGATAATGTATGAAAATGGGACAAAAACAATTGGGTTTTAATCCCTCCAGCACCGTACGTGACCTAAGGTCGTGCAGGTCTGATCGCTGAGAACAACATCAGTCAGCCGAGGGTCTGCCCTGTCTTCACGGTCGGAGCCTCCCCTTCATGCCCGAGAACCCAACCAGCTTTGGCCCAAAACCTCTTGCAATATAGATCCTCTCAATTCAAGGCCCAATAACTAGCATTTTAAAGTTACAAATAAGAGCCCAATGATATATATATATATATATATATATATATATATATATATATATATATATATATATATATATATATAACAAGGATCATTTGTTAACCAACAATTTGTTGTTAACTTTTTGAACCATTTCCAACCAATAGAAATCCATCTTTGATTGTTGTTTTCTTTGTTTTAATATTTAATGCTAAAGGATAAAATGGTCAATTCTTAATTAGCAAACATTTCATTTATTTATTTGGGGGTTACAAGAATAAAGTCTCCTTGATTCTAGCGTAGGTTATGATCTCAAAAAAATTTCCATTTGCAAACTAATGTTAAAATCATATGAACATTTATTGAATTGAACATATAAATATTGTGTTACGTTTGTTGTTATTCTTTCTTTTTTGTTAACCTTTTACAGAATGATTTAGATGTAATGTAACTGTTTTGAAGGTGTGTTCAACAATGAACATATTTGTAGGTGTTCATGTATGTTCAACTAAGAAAAAGTTCATATTTATCTGTAATGTAACTGTTTTGATTTAGATGTAATGTAACTGTTTTGAAGATGTGTTTGTTAATGCCAAAAATTACTCAAAGAATAACTTAAGGTTGACGTGGAGCTTTATCCAACTAAAGAAAGTAGCCGATAGACAATTATGCGCGATGAACAGGAAAGTAAAGAGACAAGGGATTTGGTGACCCAAAAAAACCTCAACGAGGAAAAAACCACGGACGACAGGTAAGAGTCGTCGTGCACTATGATCACCAAACAGGGGTGATATCCTTCGTTGTTACAATGTAATACACGATCTATGCTAGAAATAGATGTACAATTATGAAATAAGTGTATGTCGTGTGTGTAAACACTATTGTCGTGTGTAAATCACTGTTGTCGTGTATGACTGCGAATGTTCTTAAAGAGCTTGTAAGTTGTATGCTTCAGCTGTATGTGTTGGAGATATCTGGTTTCCGATCCCCCGAATGAGGTGTTGATATTGTGTATTTATAGTCTTGATCCTTCATAAATGTGTCTTTTTGTAACTGTCGCGCTTCATAAATGTTTTTGATGGCGTTGAGCCGTTATGACCGTTGGTATTTATGAGCATTGAACCTGCATTAAATGATCAAGAAATAAACGTTGAATCATACGTTAGTATGGTCGAAGTCGAGTACTAGTCTCGACGTTTGTCGTATGTCGCTCAACCGACCTTCGAATTAGTCTCGATGAAAGTCAGGGTTTTGCTCGGTTGATAGGACATTATCTTAATCCAAGACTAGTCGTGCGAAATATGCATTAAACATCACTTCGTCGAGATCGTGTATTTTTTACCCAAACAGTTTGCCCCCAAAATTTAAAATTTTTCTTAGAGGGAATTTTAAATTTTTGTTGATTGCCATGTGTCACTCGGGGAGAGGTCTTCGTCGCTTCAGAACCGAAACGGTTTGTTTCTAACTAGATTCCCTGACACGCGTGACGTCATGATTTCCTGGGGAATATGCATGACAGCTAAGAGTGACACGTGTCGATCATCTAGGCGTGCTCCTGAAGAGTCGATTGATACGTGTCGAATATCGAGTGAGTATGCTTGATTCGACGTACGTATATAAACGGAAGATATTCAGGATCATTTCCTTTTACACTTCCAGAGTGTTTATTAGAGAGAGATTTCGTTGAGTTTTTCGTGCGATACCTTCCTGTTTTCATACAATCTTCGCCTAATTTTAGGTTCTCTTCGAGGTTTTGAGCGCTCATTTAAGGTACGATTTTCTTCGATTCTCTCAGTACACTTGTTTTAGTGCAACATCCTCTAGGGAAATTAGGTTTTCGTTTTGAGAGATGTCTAGCGAGACTTTTAGTACAATTTAGAGTCCAATGGACTTGGTCGCTCTTAGGCACCTAGCGCAGATCCCGGCGGGAATTACCCTCGACGCCCCTGGTCAGAAGAGACCTGACATGTGTCCCGAAGTGTGCTTTGTGATATACGAGTACCCTTTCAAAATAGGGTTTAAGTGGCCTTATTCGCCTCTCTCGAGGTTATTTATGCTTACCTTTGACCTTGCTCCAGGGCAACTGATGCCTCAATTCTAGAGGGTCGTTCAAGTGATTGAGCGACTGACGAAAGACTAGGAGTCACCATTCGACGTGAATGATCTCCTCACCGCTTACTCCGTAAAGGGTGACGGTTTCCATCGCTACAATCTCCATTCTAAGTACCGAAAAGATCGTACTTTGGTTCTTAATACCGCGGTCAATGACCGTAGGTAGAAGTCCAGATACACCTTTGTGCGTATGTCCTCCTTGGGTGTCGACGAAGACTAGATCGAGCCGAACTGGAATACGTCGAGTGAGTCTTTGTACCTTCTTTGCGTCGTATGTTCTCTCGTCATTTGTATATCTTCTAATTCGTTTTTATTTTTTGTAGCAATCAAGTTTGACGACGTCAAACCTCACGGCAATTCGGTTTACAAGATAACCCAGTTCTTGGGTTATAGCTCAGAGGATCGGTCGTTTTATTCGTTATCGTCGACAGGCGACGACGACGAGGTGACCATCGTCGAGTCTCCTGAGGTTGCGGAGGTCGAAGAGGTGAGAAAGGAAGAAAGAGAAGAAGAAAGAGAAGCGGAGATGGCATGTAACATGTGTTTTTTCTAATTATCTCTCTGTATTTATTTTCTCTTGTTTTTCCTTTATGTGTAACGTTGTCGTGCGGTTTCTGCGATAGGTGGTTCGAGTGACAGAAGGAAGGTCGAGCTCGACCTTGCCCACTTGGGTAAGGAGAAGAAGAAAGCGGCAGCTGCAGCTGCTGCGGAAGTAAGATTGCCAAAGAAGCCAAGGACGACGCTCCTGATAGAACCGTCGTCGAGGGGTGGTGGCGCATCGAGCGCTACTAGCCCCGAGAAGGCGAAGATGGATGACCCGATTTTGGCGGTCCCCATAAACTTCGCGCCTCTGTTCGTGGGGTCCCCGAAGGATCCTGATGTCGAGGCTTCGGGGAAAATTCAGGCGGCAGAGGCCTTAGAGGGATTTCAGGCGTCTGGGCCTCTGGGTCCGACCCTCCGTCGAGTGACAAGGGGAAAGGACCCGCGGATGTTCAGACGGTCAACTTCACGTTGTCGTCTGATTTTATGTCGGACGATGGCCTCGACCGTGCAAGGATATTCCCGCACTTGTCGAAGTTCCTGCTCCCGAACTTCAAGGACAAGTTCAAGACGATGAAGATCGACGACGTCGTCTCTCACGTCTCTGGACTGACCTTCATGGTAAGGATTCGATGTTTTTTGCTTTAATTTTTTCCTTGATTTTACTTGGTATACTAACTTGAATAGATTGTCATTTTACAGGAATTCCAGGCTTCGCTTGGGCTTTTTGGGGACATGGAGCAGCTCCGCCAAGCTGTGCCAAAGGCTCTCGACGGGGAGTGGGCGACTCTTGATAGGTAGAAAGTTGCACTTGCCCGAGAGAAGGAGGCGTAGGCTCAGGTGGAGTCCCTTGCCGTGAAGCTCACGGAAGCTAACAAGGTTGCAGCGGTCGCCAACGATCAAGTGGTGGATCTGCAATCGCGCCTTCACACGTCGTGTGTGCTTTTCGAGGGGACTCGAGAAGAGCTGGATCGGGCTCGCGTATCCCTAGTCGTGAATGAAAAAGAGACCAGGGATGCGAGAGAGAGGGAGGCCAAGCAAAAGGTCAGGATCGAGGAGCTTGAGGAGGAGCTGAAGGCAATAGAGGCCTTCACTCGCTGGACGACCAAGGCGGCAATCATGCGACGTCACTTGGCGGGGAAGAATCTACTAGCCAACGCAAAGATAGACTTCGAGTTTTATCTTGTGGATATTGGGAATGAACAAGACTTAGACTCTGATGATGAGAAGGATGTTGAAGAGATCGAGGTCGACAAAGAGGAGGCCGCAGTGGACGAGGCCCTAGCAGGTGACGCTTCTACTTCAGTGCCGACTGAAGATTCTCATCGTTCCTGAACTTGTACTTTGTTTTGTAATTTTCTTAGGTCAATCGTTGGTGGTCGAGCCTTCCATTGTAACCATTTTAACTTTTGGATATAAATGACTCTTTTGCTACATAGTTGAGTACTTTACATTGCAATAATCATTATATCATTGAACTTGTGACTAGGGCGATTCAGGCGACTTGGGGCCTTTCTTGTATTATTGACCACTCGACCAAACAAACAATACGTATGACAATCATTTAAAAAGTGAATACACATAAAAGGATACTTGTGACTAAGACATATCATCGTAATTCAATCAAAGTTACGCGCGACTAAGGCATTATAATTCAAAAGATACGTGTGACTGAGGCATTTCGTCCTTAATGAAAAATATTTCTAAGTTAAGAACTTAGATTTTAAGTCATGCGAAAGACTTATCGTGCGAATGATAAGTGAGTTTAAGTCATGCGAAAGAACTTAGATTTTAAGTCATGCGAAAGACTTCGTTGTTCAGTGAGTTTAAGTCATGTGAAAGACTTATCGTGCGAATGACTTACAATCGTACGGAGGTTTTGTAGTCATATGTCGTGCGATCCTACGGAAAACAACGTCAGAGGTTGGTCGTTGGCTGACCAACGACCCTTCGATGCTTAAGTTAGTATTTTTATCAATAAGGATAATCGTAATGAAATAATTTAAGGTTTATAAGAAATACCTTTTTAGATGTGTCGCATTCCAACTACGTGGGATTTCTTGGTCGTCGAGAGTTTGGAGCATGTAGGCACCTTTTCCCACGACCTGCGGTATATGATAAGGACCTTACCATTTGATGGAAAGTTTATCTGCATTTGGTTCCTGAGTGTTCTGGAACACTCGTCGCAAGACGTGGTCGCCTACTTGGAAGACCTTAGTCTTTATGTTTTTGTTGAAGTGTCGTTCGACCGTTTGTTTTTGGGATGCCATTCGAATTAGTGCTGATTCTCTAAGTTCTTAAGGAGCGTCAAGGTCGTAGCTCGTATCGACCATGTTATGGTCGACCGACGTATGTGTTAGAACACATATTTGTTGGATGCAAGATCATAGAAGACAGAAGATAAAAGTAAAGTAAGTCAAAGCTCAAAGGTCAACTCTCAAGCATCAAAGTCAAAGTCTTTGTAATATAAGTCAAAGTCAACATTGTTAATGCCCCAAATCAAGTTTTAATTGTTACAAAAAATCAACATGAACAATTCGTGAAATCACATGTTATTGATTCAATCAAAGATTACAATCTCTCTCACTACATTCACTCTCTCTCTCTAAAATAATATTCTATATATCTCTTCTCTGATTCGTCACACAACACACACTCAGTATTTGACTCCTCACACAATCGATCACTCAAGGATTAACTTCTTGGGTAGGAAACACTGGTTAACATGATTCCATAGAAGTTGCATTGAAATCCTACACAATGAACCCATGTTTTCCTATTAAAGCACAATGTTGCTCAAAAAATGGTTTAACTTGGCAATGAAGCACAAAATATATACAAGTCAGATATATGTATGCTCAGAGATGTAATCATGAAAAACTGAGCATTTTAAACATTGCAGACTTTTCAAACAAGATAATGGAATAAATGAAATGAATACAAGAAACTTGTTTTGAAAATCTGACATTGTATGAAAATCATTAGAATCAAATGATTTATCAAATAAAGCTTAGGTCAAATGAATTTGATCATAGAAAATGTTAGTAGTACGAATCTGATCAAATGAGTAAACTGACCTTTTTGAAGAAACAGTTTTCTTATGTGAACTTGCAACTGTCTTGAATGAACATTCAGAATAATCTGAATCATCTCTAGGTGAGTGGATTTGTGACTTTGGAGTCGTTTGCTCAGTCACCACCACCTTTGAAATAATGTTCTCAAGCTCTTTTATCTTTGAAGATAAACTGTGTCTTTCTTGTACAAGTAGGTCAATTTCTTTGTTGAATTCAGACTTCGTTTTCTGCTCTTTCAGTGTACTTGTGGATAGTTCAGATAACTTCTTTGTCAGTTTCTTTATTTCTGCTTCAAATATATTTCTTTCTTCTTCAAAACCCTTCTCAGCATTTGTTCTTTGACCGAATATTTCTTTGTCAAACTTTTCTCTTTACAAAATGATTATTTTCTCAAAGTCTGAAATTTGTTGAGAAAGCTTTATACATTTCAGCTCAACCGTTTTCTTCTCGTCAGCATATTTTCTGGAAAACTCTGAGAATTTCTTAGCAAACTATTTCTTTTCTTTTTCAAAAACTGATCTTTCTTCAACAATTTGCAGTTCTAATTCAAAGATCTTCTTTTCATTAACACACCCTGTTTGCTGAAACTTGACAATTTGATCTTCTAAGTCTCAGATCTTACTTTTTAACTCAGTATTTTCAGCTTCCAAAATCAACACTTTTTCTTCATTAAGACCAGAAGTCTGTTTCAGAAGTTCTTCATTAACCATCTTTAACGCACTAACTTCTTCTCTCATTATCTTCCTTTCATCATTATATCGTTTTGATCTCTTAGAATAAAAGTCAACTGAAGAAGCGAGATTTTTGTTCTCTAATTTGATCTTGTCAATCTTTTGTTCATCATCATCAGAAAAATATCCCATCTTGAATTATCTGTTACAAAAAGAACTTGAATTTGATCGTTAGAAATTCAGAAACTTTGATCACAATCAGAACTTTGTCCCCCTCCGCAGACTTAGCACGGGGGTCTCGCTAGAGAAAAAATTTGGACATTTAAAGGCCATATTACAGTTTGCAAAAATTTGATCAAATCTAAAAAAAGTTAGAAAAATTCTAAGTATGGAACTCGCATAACAAAGGATACAGACTTCGCTCAAAATTAGTAACTTGCGCGTTTGAACTTCGCGCACAAAGAATGATGCGAGTTCTAAGGTTCGCGCAAGCAGGCTCGTACGTGTTCTTGCTTCGCGCACACTAAAGCTTGCGAGTTCCTTACTTCGCGCACACAACAATGTGCGAGTTCTTTGTTCGCGCACACTAAACGTTGTGAGTTCTGGACTTCTCGCAGGCAACACACTTCTCGCAGAGTCTTTGCGAGTTCAAGACTTAGAAAATTTTTCAATCTTCACTTCGCGCTAAATGTAAATGCGTAACCAATCACTTCTCTCAAAACTTTACTTCTCGCAGATTACTGTTCAAGCATACTGAAACAAGTGAACAGTACAAACTCGCAGATAATGTTGTGCGAGTTTCTACTTCTTGCACGTCACAACTTGTGAGTTCTTCATCATTTTGAGAATTTCAATGTCATGCGTGTTCTTCAGTATCTGCGCGTTCTTGAATCTTGCGAGTTCTTTCCTTGTGTGTGTTCTTCCTCTGCGAGTTTCTCAGATCTTACGAGTTCTTGACTACTTCGACCAAAAACTTGATTTTCACACTGATTTCAATCCAAATCTTTTTCAATTGATCTGAAACCCTGCAAATCACTTTTAATACATGCCATGAACAGATTACAATCGATGAATCTCAAACTAAAACAACAAAATTACATGTTCGATCTTAGAACAGTGTTTTTCTAAACTCGAACAAAAATTTCAAAAATTCTCAAAATTCGTACAATATACTCTGAATTATGCTAAACAGTACACTACAACTATGTTCTAGATGTTAAATCGAATACAATTGAACCAAAATCAAATCGAAAACATCAATGAATTTCGAAAATCGAATTTACACAGTGATTAGCATGTTCTTGAACTATCGACAACAAAATCTCTTGAAATCAATCTGTTTATGAATTTCTTATGCTCTGATACCAATTGTTAATGCCCCAAATCAAGTTTTAATTGTTACAAACAATCAAGATGAACAATTCATGAAATCACATATTATTGATTCAATCAAAGATTACAATCTCTCTCACTTTCTCTCTCTACATTCACTCTCTCTCTCTAGAATAATATTCTATATATCTCTTCTCTGATTCGTATGAACATCTAATCACAAGGACAAGGACAAAAGGATATTTATACCTATCATCTAAAACAAGGAAACAAAATACAATACAAGATACTTTGACTTTGACTTATATTACAAAGACTTTGACTTATATTACAAAGACTTTGACTTTGATGCTTGAGAGTTGACCATTGAGCTTTGACTTACTTTACTTTTATCTTCTGTTTTCTATGATCTTGCATCCAACAAATATGTGCTCTAACAGTATGCCTCGACACAGGGAGTTGTACCTCGATGGGTAAAACTGCTTCACAACCATAGACTAAGGAAAAGGGGGTTTGTCCAATGGACGTACGTGGAGTCGTACGATTTTCCCACAAGACCGAAGGGAGTTCTTCAACCCATCTTCCTTTCGCTGCTTTCAAACATTTCTTGATTGAATTAACAATCGTTTTATTACTCGACTCAGCAAGTCCATTCAACTGAGGGTATCGTGGTGTCGATGTTGTGAGCTTTATGTTGTAATCTTCACAGAACTGTTGAGTTCTCTCACTTATAAATTAAGACCCATTGTCACAGAAAATCTCAGATGGTATGCCAAACCTGCATATGATGTTAGCCTGGATAAATGATACAACTTATTTATCCCAAACTTGGGAAAAAGTGACTGCCTCTGAATGTCGTTGACATGCGTCACAATTCTGTATGTACTTGATTGCGTCTTGTCGTAGTGTCGGCAGTAATAGCCTTGTCGAGACACTCGATTGGCCAAGCTACAACCACCTGAGTGATTACCGCACTCACCGTCGTGCATTTCCTGTAAAATATTTTGAACTTGTATTTTGCTCGTGATGCATCATAGGTTGAGTCCGGTGGATGATCATCAATAGAGTTTTCCCTGTATCAAGACATACCATGATGCTTTGAATCTTATCCTCCGAGCCTCT
Source organism: Arctium minus (assembly GCA_954870635.1). Classification (NCBI taxonomy): domain Eukaryota; kingdom Viridiplantae; phylum Streptophyta; class Magnoliopsida; order Asterales; family Asteraceae; genus Arctium; species Arctium minus. The sequence goes on along the minus strand of OX941088.1, from coordinate 43,219,617 downwards.
GATCTATCTTCTGGGAGTTGGTCGTGTGTTAGATAGTTCATGACATCGCTCGACCAATTTTCTTTGTTGTTATCAATTTGCCCAACGTAGTCGTGATCAATAGACGACGTCGCTAGATGTACCATAGGAATCGTGTCGAACAGTGGTTTTCTTAGTGTCGATCCAATATTGGATAAATCATCTACTTGAGTATTCAAGTCTCTTGGGATTTGTTCGATCAAAAAAAGCTCAAATTTTATGGATTTTGCCTTTGCCAGTTTGAGATATGTTGTCATCTTTAAATCCTTAGCTGCAAACTCGCCATTCATTTGATACACGACGAGGATAGAATCACTTTTGACGTGTAACCCCTTTGCCCCCAGGTCGTGTGCCATGTTCATCCCCACGATCAAGGCTTCGTATTTTGCTTCGTTGTTGGTTGCCTTGAAATCGCATCGTATGGAGTACACCATCTTGCCCCCCTGTGGCGACTTTAAGACAACGCCCAGTCCTGTGCCTCTAGCATTGGATGAACCGTCGACATGTAGAGTCCAGGGTTTGTCGTCATGAGTCACCACAGAAAATACTTCCCTTTGTGCTTTTTTCTCTAGTTCAAGACTAAAGTCGGCGATGAAGTCTGCTAGGACTTGCTATTTGATTGTGGTCCTGGGTTTGAAGTCGATGTCATAACTACTAAGGTATATGTTCCATTTCGCTAGTCGACCTGTCAGTTCTGGCTTTCTCAAGACAGACTTGAGTGGAAAGTTAGTAACGACAATTATAGGATGTGCTTCAAAATAATGTCGTAGCTTTTTTGCAACTGTGACTAGTGATAGTATAAGTTTTTCCATTAAAGAATACCTAGTTTCGGCGTCGAGTAAAGACTTACTTACATAATAGATAGGCAATTGTTGCTTGTCGTCTTCTCTTACCAGGACTGCACTTACCGCATGAGAGCAGACGGCTAAGTATAATTACAACATTTCGTTGTCTTGTGGTTTTGATAACAGTGGAGGCGACGCCATATATTCTTTCAATTTTTGCAATGTTTGCTCATGGTCGTTCATCCAATGGAAACCTTTATTCTTTCGCTCTACATTGTAAAATAAGTGCCACCTGTCCGACGATCGAGAAATGAACATGTTTAGAGCTGCTACTCGACCTGTCAAACGTTTCCCTTCTTTAAAATTTCTTGGTGATTTAATCTCGACGAGTGCTTTAATCTGGTCGGGATTAGCTTCGATGCCTCTTCGAGTCACCATGTATCCCAGGAATTTCCCAGCACTTACTCAGAAAGAACATTTCGTTGGATTGAGCTTCATGTGGTATTGTCGAAGTACGTCGAATGCTTGCCGTAAATGTTCGACGTGATTGACGGCTTGTTGAGATTTGACCAGCATGTCGTCAATATATACTTCCATAGTGTCACCCAGTTGGTCCTTGAACATTTTGTTGACCAGTCGCTGATATGTGGAACCTGCATTTTTCAAACCAAAAGGCATAACCTTGTAGCAATAGATACCTCGATCCGTCATGAAGGATGTTTTTTCTTGATCGTCGACATGCATAAGTATTTGAGTGTAGCCTGAATAGGAGTCCATGAATGTCAAGAGTTCATGCCCAGCAGTTGCGTCGACCAATGAGTCAATGTGTGGCAAAGGAAATGGGTCCATTGGACACGCCTTCTTTAGATCTGTGAAGTCTATGCAAACTCTCCATTTGCCATTTTTCTTTTGTATGACCACGACGTTGGCTAACCAGCTAGGGTACTTCACTTCTCGTATCTTCCCAGTTTTGAGGAGATTGTCGATTTCATCGTTGATAACTTTGTTTCGCTCTGGAGCGAATTTTCGTCGCTTTTGTTTTACTGGTTTGAACGATGGATCCATATTTAACTTATGCGAGATGACGTCAGGGTCTATGCCAACCATGTCTTCATGCGTCCAAGTGAAACAACCGGTATGTTACTGCAAAAAAGATATTAGTTCTTTTTTAATGGAAGGATCGAGTGTCGAACCTATGAAGACGACTTGCTCCGGCTTGTCTTGGTCCAGGATAACTTCCTCCAATTGATAGTCATTGTCAGTATCGAGATTATCCTGGCTCTATAATTTCTAGATGGACTGCTTTCTGGGCTTCATCGTCGTCTTGTAGAAATACCGAGCGACTTTCGGTTCACTTTTGATCTCCTGGATTCCCCAAGGAGTTGGGAACTTCATCGTCTGATGGTAGGTCAAGGGTACTGCCCTCATGTCGTGGATCCAGGGTCGACCAAGAATGACAATGTATGTTGAGGAACAATTTATAACGTTGAATTTTGTCTGCTTGTTGATTCCCTTAGCATAGACTGGTAGGATGATCGCTCTGTTGGTGCTCGTCGCGTCTCCATTGAAGCCGACCAACGTTGTCAAACGTCGAATGATTTATGTCCTGTCGAGACCCATAGCTTTAATGGTGTCGAGGAAGATGATGTTCGTCGAACTTACTCCATCAACCAACACCCTTCGGGTCAGACAATTGCCGATCTTGAGTTGGAAGATCAACCCATCGTAATGTTTCTGATGCAGGTCGCCCAAGTCATCTTGGTTGAATGTTATCTTCATAGAATCGAGCTCTAGTTCTTCCTTTGATCCTGAAGATTGAGGGATTGGTTGATTGTTTGCATTTTGAGACGTATGTCTCTTTGTTGCTGAGTAGGTTAAACCACATACGTCTGGTCCACCAGTCACGTAGTTCACGACTTTCTCATGATCAAGGGATGGTGGTCGAGTGTTTCTGTCAGGTGTCGCTTGTCTGTCGAGAATACCTTTGAGGTTTCCTTTTGGAGCATGCCAAGCAAGTTCCTTCTTGAGTGCTATGCAATCCTCGGTGGTATGACCGTGGTTGTCGTGAAAGTTGCACCACTTGGTCTTATCCTTCTTGTCGTCAGCCTTGTCACTGTTCTTCGGCCAACGAACAGTTGCTTGTGTGGTCTTCAGTGCGTCGACCAAATCTTTGGAAGTACCATTAAATCCATATGAGGAGATTTCAGGATACTGAAGGAACTTGGCCGAGGTCGAGACCTTTTTCTTGTCGAATCGGACGTTTGAAATTTGTCTCGAAGGCTCGGTTTTAACTGTCGACCTAGCTTTGAACTTTGGCTTCTTTGCGCTCAACGGCTTCTTGTCATTAGAATGCTTACGACGAAAAGCCGCGTCGTCATCGACTCTCATGTAAGCCAAGGTCCTTGTTCGCACGTCCTCAAATTTCTCCGGGGAGTACTTCGTCAGATCAGTGTAGAGACTCGAACTCTCGTCTAGGCCACACTTGTAGGCCTCAATCGCGGTCTTGATATCACAGTTACGAACACTGATCATCTCGAAATTGAATCTGTTGAAGTAACTGTGAATGGATGCTCCGGTCTTCTGAACGATGTAATAGAGGTCACTAGTTTGCTTTTCTATTTTGCGACTACTGGCGAACTACTGAGAGAATTGGTTTACCAACTCGGCAAACTACCTGATTGACTTTGGCTTGAGACCGATTAGCCACTGCAAAGCTGCACCTGTAAGGGTTGCTCCGAAACTTTTGCACATGCACACCTCTTGATACTGGTGGGGAATCAAACCTGTCTATATCAGTTGTTTATACTGAGCGATGTGTTCAGTTAGATCCGTGACACCAGAATATTTCGGTGTGAACGTGGGGATACTGTACTTCTTTGGGATGTCGACCATCGCGATTTCATCGACAAAAGGTGATGCCTGAAACCCCGTACGACGTTCGACGTCGACTGGTACCGCAGCTCCTGGAAGCTTGGCAAGTAGTGACATAACACACTCGTTTTGCTCTTCCAACATCTTCAATCTTGGGGCGACTGGATCGTCTAGAATGCTTCCTTGAGTTGTAACACCCGAAATTTTCGTAAGTGAAAATCAACCCATACTTCGTGCATCTTCTAAATAGTGGGTTTTGTGTTAAATAATCATGTTAGATGATCTCTATAAGTATTGGGAGTCTTGGTGTTGAAAAAGTTGAGTTTCGAGGCTTGGTATGGGCTCGGCTACAATTCCCGGCGACTATGACAGTGTCATAGTCACACGTGGCAAAGTAGCAGCATGAAACAGAAGGAAGGAGGAAGTTGGCGACAATGACCAGCGACATTGCCCAGGGCAATGTCTCCTGGCAATGTTGCACCAAGGGTCTGTGGGCTGATAAATTCGGGATTTTGGCTCTCTTCTTCATTCTCACCTCACATTTCACTCCCAACTCCCTTCAAACTCTTTCAAGACCTCCTAAACCCATCTATGGTGGTTTTGATCTCTCAAATGCCTCCATCCTCAGGTAGTGAAATGTCATCAAAGGGTAGAAGCTAGACATCAAGAATCTTCATCTTCATCTTCAACCTCAAGCTCCATTTTTAGGTCTTCTAGGTTCCCCCAAAACCTAAGTGGTAAGTTCATACCCTCTATTTCTAAACTTATTTAATAGTTGTAAATGCTTCATGAATTATTTCCTAGTGTTTTATAACTCCAATTTCGGTTTGGAAGATTTTGGGAAAAGTTAGGTCAAATTAGGGTTTTTGGCCAAAGTGGGGATTTTGACATAAGATGTTTGGGTTTTGATTCTAAACACTTGGATATGGTTATTCATGGTTGGAAACTTGTGAATCTAGGGTTCTTGAAAGTTTTGGATGGATGATTCAAGTTTCTCCAAAGGAGCTCAAGTTGGGGAAAATCTAGATTTAGCCTAAATCTAGCAAGGTGAGTTTAAGTTGTTTTGTGGAAACTATGTACATGCCAAAATGAGTATTTTGAAGTAAAATTATGTTTTACTTGGTAATTGTCAATGTGATGGGTATTTTGATAAGTTTTCACATTTGATAAAATTGGGTTGTTTTAGTCTCATAAAATGTCCATATTTGGGATTTGAATATTTTGGTAAGTAATAGCATGACTTATGCATTTTTGGTGATTTGTACAAATGAGTCTATGTCATGTCTTATGCATCTTTGGTGATTTTTGGTACAAATGAAGTCTAATTTATGATAAATGCATTTTTGGCATATTTGATTTCATAAACCATTTGGAAAATGCATGCCTCCGTGTTATGAGATATTTTGGAAACATAAGGGTTTAAACCCATTTTGGAAAATGATATGCCCCGATCCGTGTTGAGTTTTGAGTTAATCACATCTTTGATGTATGTGTCTGCATAAACGTTGTTTAGATACATTGTATTATTTGGGGAAACATTATTTGTTGGTCAAATGGGTTTTGAGCATTTAAACTCGGTTTTGACTTAAAAGAGTCTCGTGGACATTTGTTCCAGTTTTAATGGCTCTTTGAAGAGCCCATGTTCGATATACACCTTAATGCATCTTATTGCATAATTATGTTAATTACATGCTCGAGTGCGTTGGTCATTCATGTGTAGGCATGTAATGTTAGACTGTGTTGCATTGGATCCATAGGCACGTAAGTCAGTCTTTAATTGATGATCAACTAGGTGTTGTGAGAATTGACTCCGCGGCCCATGTTTTATGACCTTAACCTTTCAAGTGTACACTAGGAGGGCGGTTTTTATATTTGGGGCCTCCGCCATGTCGGGGTAATGCCATGGTTGTAACCCCCGACTGTGCCGAGCCTTTGGCGGTATTCATGGTAATATTCACTAAGGTCAACTATCTCTTTTGGTGTAGCTTGAAGGGTGTCGTATGGGCACTTGGGTTTGCGTGTCGTGAAGTGTCATACGACTAACATTGTATGAGTGACATACTTGTGTGTTCCTCCAGTCTCAATGGATACGGGTCTCCCCCGTTGTCGGCCAGCAGTATTTTGGATATTTAATTGTCCATGTTTTAATATTGGGTTTCATCCCATTTATGGTCGCATGAGTATTGGATTTAGTTCCATGTTTTCGATGACATATTATATTTATATGGATTGTTTTCCATGATTTACGAATTGAGTATTACGCCACACCCGTGTTTTTGGGTATTTCGCGATGCAAGTTTTATCCGCATTTTATAATTGGGAGTCCGCATTTTATAATTGGGAGTCCGCATTTTATAATTGGGAGTCCGTTTTCTATTTACGTTCGGATGTGTTTTGGGCGACCCCATTTTGCAAAGAATATTTTGTATCGGGACGTTCGCCCTTAAAAAAAGCATGTTATTGGAAAACGAGTCGTTTTCATATTCGAGGTGAGTCATTTTAAAAGATTATGATTTAAATCGCATTATTTCCTTTTAACGATATATTTATTCATGTTGAAAACTTTTGAACTCACTAGGCGTTAGCCTAACCCTTTTTATTTGTCGGCATGTGCATCAGGTCCTGGTTGGGTGTGGTACTAGTGACACTATGAAGAGATGATCCTCAGTAAAATGCAAGGGTGAGTAGTTGATGAAGTCTTTTGCAGTTTGGAGAAAGTTATTATCACCGGGTTTTAGTAGCACCCGTCCCTATTGTAGACTGTTTACATAGAATGATACGTGTGTATTGAAGTTAAACCTTAAATTATGGTTGTAAATGAATCATTCTTCGATGTATTTAGAAAATTTTAAATTAGTTGCTAATTCCAAATTTGAGAATGTTACAAGTTGGTATTAGAGCCTAAGTTTGAGAGATTTAGGTATTAAGTTAGGATGCCTAGACTCAAACTAGCGTTTTCTAAGTGATGAAAGTAAGATTGTACTATTAGTCACTTTAAGATTGGATGTTTTGAGGATAATGGAGTCACTAGGAACAGGAATCACGTCGAGGATAACAAGGATGATCATGTACAGTACGTTCATAATTGCACCTGGCCAGTGTTATGGTGAACCTGCGAGCTACATGTGTATACTTGGACTATCTTGATGTGATGACCGCTGGGGTAGCAAAGAAGTTCTAAGTGCGTATCTGTTAGGAGAGGTTGATGATTTTAGCGTTCGTCACTTGGGGTGACAATAAGCATGGTAATTGCACTAAGTGGACCCTTTTGGGTTGAAATGATTGGATGGATTAGAACCATAGACTTTTGGAATCAACCTTATTCGAGGAGAAATTATAAGTTGAAACTATGGAATCCTTGATTATTGTCTTAGGATGTTTGAGCATCTGGAGGAAGATAGTGAGACTGAAAACCGAGGATCTTTGGTCTAGGAAATTGGGACGCGTAGTTTCGATTTGTTGAGTGCCGATCAAGCGCATGTACAAAATTATTCTAAAATAAGTTGCATCAATTATTTCTCATGCTTCCGAAATCATCATGTGAATTATGTTACAAAGTTTTGATGTAACGCACACAAGGTTTTACGCCATGATTTTAAACATCATAAAAATATCTTATTGCACATGGTTGCAAATTTTGTTGAGATTTTCTTTATCCCTATCTTATTGAACGTTATTTTCGGGTATTGTGATGTTTATGATTCAACCTTTTTTAGAGTCTCGGGCAAGTAACTACAATTTATGACCTTGACATTGGATCTCCTCCACATATGTCAAGGTTGTAGAGAGAGAAGTTGTCCTATGTTTTGGTGCTTGAGTTTTGTTGGAAATTTGATTTTATTCGAGTTTTGTTGAGAAGTGTTACTTTATATCATATTGCAATGAAAAGGAAAAATTTGAAATTATAACATTTTAGTCATAACTTTGCCTCATGCTATTTTATTATTGGGAACGAAAGTCTTGACACAAATTGATTTTTGAGTGTCATTGAGTCTCGTTGAGTTGTATGGGAACCTAGTTGGGATCTCATGGAGTTTTACTTTACGACATTTTGCGTCGCTTAGATGAACTTTGAACCGTGTATACTGAGTTATTGTGTGCGTTAACTTACGGGTTTTTGTTTAACCTTTTGTCTCCTGGGAGTTTTGAAAATTTCATTTTGCAACCGTAAGGGACGTCATAATAGTTTGTTAGTAATTGATAGTCCCTATATTATTTGAGAAGTTTCAATATCATGTGATTTCTCTTTTGAGTTTTATACACGCATATTTCATTGTACACTACTTGATATTTGAGTTGATTTAACTTTTAGTGTGAGTAAGCTTATGAGCATTCTTTGATTTAACCTATGATGGTTTGTGTTGGACTGTCGCTTTGATCATTCTTCGGTTGTTGATTTTACCATTATTGTTTCACGCAATACGTTATATAGGTTTATTGTTATGCATGACATTTTAACCACTATTATGGGACCAAGAGCATTTTATTTGCGTGGTCAAAAGTTTGAAATCAATCTAAACTATTTTTACGCTTGATCAAATCGCATACACCTATCATTTTGCTAAATTTAGGAAATAAACCGATGTATGCGAGTCTTTTGGAAATTTTATTTCGTGTCATTATATGGTTAAAGGAGGGAATTTTGGAGTTTGGATTTGTGAAGATCCTCTTTTAGGAATTGTACAAATAATTGTTGCACATTATTTTAGTACAAAAAAGTATTTTCGTACACGACATAGATTGATGCATGTTAAGACCATAGTGGTCCATTTGAAAAGTTTGTCCCACACCCCTTGTTAATGTCGTTATTAACTTGGGTAATAATCGAATGGTTTTTGAAATAGTTTTACATGTGTGGCGTTTGTGACCACTTTACACACCTACCGAGTAAATGGTAGTGAATATTTACACGTACGATTAATTGTTATAAAGATTTTGCATTTAAGCGTCTTATAAAAATTTCGACTGGCATATTTGTTGAGTCTTATAGTTGAAAAAAAAACCTTGAACTCATTAGAGCTATATATTTAATTCCCTGTTGTGAAAAGAGTTGCAGTTAGGGACTAAAGGAGTCCTTGGGAATAGAAGCGCCAGATGGTCTAACATGCGGTCAGTTTTGGGATTATGGGTTTTAGTTTATGAATTGGTGCACGCATAAATGATTGAGGTATTAGATTCATGTTTCCTCCCAGTTAACTAAGTGGTGATCTTTCCGCTTCGAGGAACCTTTAGGTTAAAGCCTGGCGTGGCTGCCTGTGCATAGTTGGATTTGATCTGATGGACTGTTCGTTGTCGGCATGTTATGCATTGGTGGTGTACTATCTTAAAGAAACCTTGCGAATAAAGGAAATATTGTGGTTCATTGTTAGAGGTGTAAGATTGGGAATTTTAGTGCCATGATAGGGGTCAACTGTAATTCGGTAATGCAAAATTGGAATAAATTATCTGACGGTGTACTTACCTTTTCAGTATGACCATTTTTATTCTAGGCGTCGACTTATTCTTTGAGGTTAATGAATCTATGTAATATTTGGAAGTTTCCCCGTTGGATCATGAGAAATGTTAGCCTTGCGGTGGGGGAACTTGAAGAATGTTGGATGATGGTAATTAAGTTTTGATGTGTATGATTTTCTTGATGGGGTAAGGATCTTATGGACGGGATGTTTGAGGTTTGGGAATAGATCGGGATGTTTGACGCTGGAATGGGCTAGTCAATAGGGTGTTGAGGTCACAAGCTACCCTGGAGGTAGTACATGTCATGTAAGGTTGGGAGGCAACTGAAGTTGTATGGTTAGAAATTGCTCCAAGCAGTAGATGTTCACCTTAGTATGAGTGAAGCATGTCACGGTGAATATGGAAGGTGAAAGTTTGCACGGAAAATCGGTATGACAGTTGCGTCAATAGGTCATCTTGGTTTAACTCCAGAATGAATTGGGTTAGAGACAATCTCGTGGAAAGGGAGACGATTGTTTTTGTGAGAATGACGTTATTAAGGTCTATGACCCGTTTGTTACTTTTGGGAAACGAGAAAACCTAATAAGTGCTAAGGGTGGTAATGAAATGTTTTGGGTAAGAAATAGATTTCGAGGACGAAATCATTCTAAGGTTGGGAGGATTGTAACACCCGGAATTTTCGGTAAGTGAAAATCAACTCGTACTTCGTGCATCTTCTAAATAGTGTGTTTTGTGTTAAATAATCATGTTAGATGATCCCTATAAGTATCGGGAGTCTTGGTGTCGAAAAAGTCGAGTTTCGAGGCTTGGTATGGGCTCGGCTACAATGCCCGGCGACTATGACAGTGTCATAGTCGCACCTGGCCAAGTAGCAGCATGAAACAGAAGGGAGGAGGAAGCTGGCGACAATGACGACATTGCCCTGGGCAATGTCGCCTGGCAATGTCGCACCAAGGGTCTGCGTGCTGATAAATTCGGGATTCTGGCTCTCTACTTCATTCTCACCTCACATTTCACTCCCAACTCCCTCCAAACTCTCTCAATACCTCCTAAACCCATCTATGGTGGTTTTGATCTCTCAAATGCCTCCATCCTCAGGTATTGAAATGTCATCAAAGGGTAGAAGCTAGACATCAAGAATCTTCATCTTCATCTTCAACCTCAAGCTCCATTTTTGGGTCTTCTAGGTTTCCCCAAAACCTAAGTGGTAAATTCATCCCCTCCATTTCTAAACTTATTTAAAAGTTGTAAATGCTTCATGAATGATTTCCTAGTGTTTTATTACTCCAATTTCGGTTTGGAAGATTTTGGGAAAAGTTAGGTCAAATTAGGGTTTTTGGCCAAAGTGGGGATTTTGACATAAGATGTCTGGGTTTTGATTCTAAACACTTGGATTTGGTTATTCATGGTTGGAAACTTGTGAATCTAGGGTTCTTGAAAGTTTTGGATGGATGATTCAAGTTTCTCCAAAGGAGCTCAAGTTGGGGGAAAATCTAGATTTAGCCTAAATATAGCAAGGTGAGTTTAAGTTGTTTTGTGAAAACTATGTACATGTCAAAATGAGTATTTTGAAGTAAAAATATGTTTTACTTGGTAATTGTCAATGTGATGGGTATTTTGATAAGTTTTCACATTTGATAAAATTGGGTTGTTTTAGTCTTATAAAATGTCCATATTTGAGATTTGAATATTTTGGTAAGTAATAGCATGACTAATGCATTTTTGGTGATTGTTCAAATGGATTAACTTTAATGAACATAACATAACCATGTTTGATTTTAATGAGTATTGTTTGGGAATATTGTACTTATTAGTATGGCAACTTGTATAAATCTTTTGTGGTTATGATAAAAATGTTGGTAAAACAGAATTACCATTACAGTAATGTACTTAGTATTGTGGAATCAATAATGATTTATAACATATTTGTAATATAATTATCAGAGATATGATTTAGCAATAAGGATGTAAAATACAAGAATGGTAAAATACCACAAACATAACAGATTCATGTTTAAAATCATATAAGATTAAGTGATTGTCCAAATTGATATACTATAATGAACATAACATAATCATGTTTGATTTTAATGAGTATTGTTTGGGAATATTGTACTTATTAGTATAGCAACTTGTATAAATATTTTGTAGTTATGATAAAAAGGTTACCGACAAAATGGTAATACAGAATTACCATTATAGTAATGTACTTAATTGTGTGTACAAGTATAAATCACTCTTGACTCTGTTGATCCTCCTTGTTGATTAATGTTAATAAACAATCCCCATTAGGTTATCATATCTTATATTAGTATGACTTGATCAATATGCCAATTACCTTGGCAAATATAATTCTATCTATCTATACTATATTATAAAGTCGGGATAAAAAACTCTTAAATACAAATTATTAGGTACAAGGTACCATCATTTTATGCAAGCTTTTAAAAATCTCTTAATTTACAAGTATCAAAGCACAAGATACATATTGCTACTGCAGACTTCAAACACCCACTAATTTGGTATGTGCAGGGCATTCCTTATATGTAGACCTTTCCATGTATTACTATTACTTAATATATTATATTACTATAAATTTGTTTGGTTATTTTTTTCTAGATGTCATTAAAATATATAAGATAATCGTTGAATTATAACAAAATAATTAATTTTTTATATAAAAAACATTATATTATTAAGCTTAAATTAAACAAATTTATAAAAAAAACATTATCACTTTCTCAAAACCATACTGTAAATCGACAAAAAAAACAAAAAATAAAATGAAACATTAAAATCGTGATGGTTCTCGCTGCATTGCGCGAGTACGCTTCTAGTTATTCATAAAGTATCTTCTATACTATATTATAAAACACGGATAAAAAACTCTTAAATACAAATTCTTAGGCACAAGATACAATCATTTTATGCAAGATTTTAAAAATCTCTTAATTTACAAGTATTAAAACACAAGATACATATTATTACTGCATGTTTCTAACACCCACCAATTTGGTATGTGCATGACCTTCCTTTTATGCAGATTTTTCCATGTATCACTATTAATTAATATATTATATTACTATAAATTTGTTTTAATTATATTATTAAATAGGTAATGGGTTATTTTTTCTAGATGTCATTAAAATATATAAGATAATCATTGAATTCTAACAAAATACTTAATTTTTTATACATAAAAAAATTATATTATTAAGCCTAAATTAAACAAATTTATGAAAAAAAAAACATTATAACTTTCTCAAAACCATCCAAAATCGTATTGTAAATCGACAAAAAAAAATGAAACATTAAAATCGTGATGTATCTCGCTGCATTGCGCGAGTACGCTTCTCGTATTATAAAGCACGGATAAAAAACTCTTAAATACAAACTATTAGGCACAAGGTACCATCATTTTATGCAAGATTTTAAAAATCTCTTAATTTACAAGTATCAAAGCACAAGATACATATTACTACTGCAGGCTTCTAACACCCATCAATTTGGTATGTGCAGACCTTCCTTTTATGCAGACATTTTCATGTATCACTATTAATTAATATATTATATTACTATAAATTTGTTTTAATTATATTATTAAATATGTAATTGATTATTTTTTCTAGATGTCATTAAAATATATAAGATAATCATTGAATTCTAACAAAATACTTAATTTTTTTTATATAAAAAACATTATATTATTAAGCTTAAATTAAACAAATTAAAAAAAAAACATTATCACTTTGTCAAAACCATCCAAAATCGTACTATAAATCGACAAAAAAACAAAAAATAAAATGAAACATTAAAATCGTAATGTATCTCGCTGCATTGCGCGAGTACGCTTCTAGTTCATAATGATATGTAAAACAAACCATACCAAGAACATATGTGATTGTACTGTAACTACATTAAACAACATGTTTCAATAATTCATTACTCCGCAGGTCCATCATCTAAGCAGAGAAATTCAAAAGGAGGTCACCAGAATGAAGATGCCTTGGAAACTTCGAAGAAAAATGAAAAGGGAAAACTCTGAAAAACCCCAACAAACTATCTGATTTTGAATGATTAAGTCCCTAAACTATTTTTTTGAATGATAAAACCTTTAAACTTTCTAAAACCGGTTAAATACATCCTTGTAACCTGTAAAAACAAAAACAGGTTAATGTAATAAAAATTTGGGAAAAGTCTAAAGAAACTCAACAAACTATCTGATTTTGAATATTTAAGTCCCTGAAATTTTTTTAACAAATAAATCTCTAAACTTTTTCCTCAATTTTTTACCAAATAAATTATTGAACTTTTTTAAACAAATAAATCCCAAACTATTCTTGAAGAAACAAAATCATGAACTTAAATTTGAACAAATAAATCTATGTTTTTTTTTGCATGAACAAAAATAATATATATAATTCCTATCACAGACAATATAGCAAAATGAACCAATTAAAGAATGAAAAAAATATACATTTTTATTACTAATTCCGAATCATTCAAAATGTATGCCTAAAAGTCTAAAACATAAATAGATACGTATAATTGTACAAAAATTATTCTCATCCTTTCACAAAATATATAACAAAAAAAACGTCAATCCTTTCACAAAATATACCAAAAAACGTAATCCGTTCACAAATATACAAAAAAAAAAAAAAAAAAAATTACCTTACCGGATGAACATCGCAAGGGCCGAGAATCATACCCGGTAAGAACGATATAAAAATGTTTAATTTAAAGTAAGAGTCTAATCAACCGTTTGACTTTACTGGGTAAGGCTCTCCATCCTTGTATCGTTCTTACCGGGTATGATTCTCGGCCCTTGCGATGTTCATCCGGTAAGGTAAACGAGCCAGTAAGCACCTACCGGAGTTTTTTTTTGGTATATTTGTGAACGGATTGACGTTTTTTTGGTATATTTTGTGAAATGATTGTTGTTTTTTTGTTATATATTTTGTGAAAGGATGAGAATAATTTTTGTACAATTATACGTATCTATTTATGTTTTAGACTTTTAGGCATAAATTTTGAATGATTCGGAATTAGTAATAAAAATGTATATTTTTTTTCTATCTTTAATTGGTTCATTTTGCTATATTGTCGGTGAGAGGAATTATATATATTATTTTTGTTCATGCAAAAAAAAAAAAAATAGATTTATTTGTTCAAATTTAAGTTCATGATTTTGTTTCTTCAAGAATAGTTTGGGATTTATTTGTTTAAAAAAGTTCAATAATTTATTTGGTAAAAAATTGAGGAAAAAGTTTAGAGATTTATTTGTTAAAAAAAATTCAGGGACTTAAATATTGAAAATCATATAGTTTGTTGGGTTTCTTTAGACTTTTCCCAAATTTTTTATTACATTAACCTGTTTTTACATATTACAAGAATGTATTTAACCGGTTTTAGAAAGTTTAAGGGTTTTATCATTCAAAAAAATAGTTTAGGGACTTAATCATTCAAAATCAGATATTTTGTTGAGTTTTTTCATACTTTTCCCAAATAAAAAAAAATTAGTTGAACGAATTAAATTTTAAAGGGAAAACAAGGAATTAAAGGAAAAGAGTCAATAGCATAAACAAGCAATTAATGCAACCCTTGAAGGGGAACGTGGACCAAAGGATTATCAACCAACAAAGCAAGATACGGTATATATTAAAGTGCGGAACACACCCTACCCACTTTTTAATGCTATCAGTTTAATGTCAAATGAGCAACTGCAATGCATAAATGGCATGGGTTTTGGAGGCCTTGTTGGCGTGAAGATGGATGGCATCCCATCTAACCTTGGACTACATGTTGCCTTGAATTTTGATCCGTACACGACGATGCTTAATATATCAAATGGCCCAATCCACGTGACTGAGGGAGCGATTAGAGATATGATTGGATGTCCAATGGGACATATTAGATATGACTCGTGTGTAACGGAGGAGTACGGTCTTGGAATAAAAGCAGAATGGATGAAACAGTTCAGTCGCGAACTAAAAGCAGGCAAATCATGTTGTGAAGGTAAATCATGTTGTCAAACATAGCCGACTGGAACTTCAAGTTGAACTTCATCGTTTTATTTTGCAACACAATGGGTCATTGCAGGTACAACGGGTTGTGTGACTTGAATGTCTTATCTCGGGTCTCAACGGATACGCCTTTTCAAGTTATAAAGTATAAACTGGTGCGAGTATCTACTAAACTCTTTAAGATGCTGTAAGAATACTTGGAGTGGCAACAATGAAAAAGCTTTCTTTTGTGGTCCTCTAACAACATTAGTGGTAAGTTTTGGTATTAAATAATAAACTATGTTAACAAAATTGTTATATCAATCAATGTAAAATTTTTTGTTCGTTATCCGGTTGTTGTATGTGGATAACATTAAATATAATAAGGCAAAGATTGGCAATAAGGGCTTAGTCATTCGAAAGGTTGAGGTTGAGAATGGAGTCGGAGATCGAAGCTGGAGGACTGGGATTAGGTGAGATTGAAGAACCATACGTGCCAAATGAATCAAATGTGAAGCAAAACCCACCATCATCTCCATCTAATGTAGAGGTAAAAGTTATGGTCTTTAACCACAAGGTTGTGGCGTGGTGGTAAGAGCCTGGGGACTTCATAGAGGTTGCCCGGGTTCGAACCCCACTCACAGCATTGTGGCCACGGGATGAATGCCCGCGGGCCATAGGCCTGTTTTCCAAGAGATTAGTCCGGGCCCAAAGTGGTCTCGGATACTCCTTTACCAAAAAAAAAAAAGTTATGGTCTTTCAACAGTGAGATGGTTTACATTATCATGATAAGTGACCTATACGTCTACGAAAATTTCTACAATTGATATATGTATACATTTTGTAATTGATACCTGTTTGAAATCACTTATGAATGCCACCTCCGGTGCACTTTTAAGAAAGCTGAAATGTTTACAGTATAATCATATATTATTTATACCTGGGATCATATGTTATTTAAACTTGTGATTTATATGTGAAATCCTTTGTGATTTATACATATGATTAAACCTTTTATTTATACCTGTAATCATAAGTGATTTATATTTGTGATCATATATTATTTAAACTTGTGATATATATATCTAAAATCCTTTGTGATTTATACATTTGATTTAAAACCTGTTATTTATACCTGTATTCATAAGTGATTTATATATGTGATCATATGTGATTCATACGTATGAATCACACGTATTTTATACCTGTGATCATCTGTGATTTATACGTGTGATCATATGTGATACATACGTTGGATTATACATGTGATTTATAAATGTGATCATATGTGATTCATACATGTAGGTATGATGTTGGGTTTGTGAAGGAATCAACAACGCAAGAGGTACAACTCAACAAATTTCGCAAGAAGTACTTATCGAAGATATTGCTTTCAACCCACAAACGTTTGGAGGTGGATGGAAGGATAACGAAGACGGTTACACAAAAAAAAAATTGAAAAGAAAGAATTCACAGGTTTGTTAGGTCTTCATTATCGATAGACTTTTCTGGGGTTAAATTTCCAAGTACTTGAACAAACCAGTTTTGCATTTTTGTCTAGGAAGCTTTTGGACTTTGAATATTTCTGAATACTTCCTTCTTTAATTAGGTATAATGAACATGGTGTGGTTAAATGTTATATGGATGGAATCAATGATAAATATATTACTTTTAAGCAATCTGTGCATTTAAGTATGTATTGGGTTGTAATAAAAAGTAACTTTGTTTGATGATGACATATGATTTAAAGATGACCAGAAATAAAAGCAGTCTATACAATACAATTTTAATAAAATCAACTATATATGATAATGTGATGGCTATTGTACTTAATAATTCAGCCTAATTTCTTTAAAGTTTGTACAACACATACTAAACAACATCACCTATGATTATGCACTGTAACTATTTAGCATATGTTGTAATCACATATGATTTACTCATGAAGAATAATAAACGTTCTTGTAGATAAGCTATATTGTAAGCTTATACAATCTAATCACAAGTGATTTGATGAAAAGAAAATGATAAGAATTGTTGACCAACCAGATTATATAAAATCACATATGATTATTATCCATCATCATAGATTATCATTCTGTCCAGTATCATAAGAAATAATGAAGATAAGAATACCAAGCATGGAATTATAAGTTATTGACATGTTTAATATTCAAATGATTCAGTAATGGATCAGTACATAAGTATGGTTACCAAGATAACAAAAAAAAAAAAACATAAAAAATAAATACAACATAAGAAATTCAAAAACACGATGAAATACTACTCATTCCAAACAACTGAACTTCCATGAATCCAAATAGCTCACACAAAGCAAAACATTTGAATAAAATGTAACAAAGAAAAAAATTGTCTAACTTATTCAATCACCTGCTAAAACCAAAAACTATACCATCAATCATCGTATTTATCGTACATGCCTGGACAATTGCGAGAATCATGGTTATTGAGTTCATTACGTCCTCTACACTTCCTATTGTGTCGTGCATTTTTTAAAGCTCGCTCGCCACCACCGATCAAACGCTTACCTGTGCCACATCCCCTTTGTTTCTAACACCTTCTGGAGCACGTACCTCAATTGTTTCAAGCTTCGACACACCTAACAATATTTCAAAATCAACATCTTAATTAACAATACCATTATCCGAAGGAACTTCAGGTGCAATTTCTGACTTTATTGACCGAACCTTTTCCAAAAACAGTTCAAGTTTCTCATCGTCACCATAGACTCTACTCAGAATCTGGTCAAACTCAAATTGGATGTCATTGGTCAATCTATGAGACCATTCATGTCGAGTACGATGTACATCCATCGGGATAAACCCCCCCCCCCCTCATCCATCGCCTATTAACATACTGATCTCTTCAACATCTATGTTAAATAAAACACTAAATATGTGGTAACACAAAATGTCAAAGTACTCGTATAGTTGACACAAACATGACAAAGATCCACCATCTTCCAAAAGCACAACGTGGAAATTAAACATCAAATATGATTCATGAATATATGACCTGTATAAAGCTATGTGACACGAATAACAATAAGAAGTGGGTTGGCGTATACAAACACGCATGGTGTAAAAATTACTACTGATTAAATATCTAAGATGTAACACCCCTAAAAATAGAGGTAAATTTAAACCTGGAAATAAGGGATAAAGGACAACTATAAAAATGGAATAACCCAAAAAGGAAGTAGTAAAAGCGTTCACATTTCTAAGAATGGAAATTAATAATGACAACTCACTAATCTAGACTACTACTATCTAGATTAAAACAATTTGTCACAAACATTTCCCAAAAAGGGTTCTATCCAATCAGTACGCCAAGCTCCCAAAAGTCTAACTTAAAAAATCGTCACCATCGGCTCAAACTCTCATCTCCCAAGCCTTGCGAGCCCCGCCACTAACGGAACCTGATATACATGTCATTTAAGAAAACAAGTGTTAGACTTTACGCCTATGAGGACAAACATTTTATAAATCAAATAAGGCAAAACTGCATAAATAGTTCTCATGAGAGAGTAGCAAGATTCATCTTTCCAATTATATAGAGAATGTAAGGTTTAAGAAAGTATCTCGCAATGACGGGGGAAACCCAATTTCCAAGGATGGTAGTGGAACACAAAAGTAGGCTACTATCCAAGTTAGTGAGCTCATACTAGGATCAATAGCCACGAGCTCTATGACTTGCACTATAGGTGTGGATATGGGCCCCCGATGATCCTAATCATACTCATACACTAGGTGTGCATTCACGGTCAATGGCTAGTAACCGGCTCCACATAACCGTACCAAATTGCCCTCAATGACCCAATGCCTCAACTAGTTACAATAGGAATCATCATCCCACCAAATAATCCGACTCTAATACCTATGGATCCATTTGTAATAGTCTAAGGCTTGTCATGTTTACATAGTGACCAAACTTTAATCAAACATATAGCTTCAACACCAACATGTCTATGAAATATGCTTCTTACATAAACAACACTTTAAGGTACCATTTCATATGGAAAACTTAGAGATAATCACTTCCAAAATTAATGTACATATTTCCAAGTAGGTAGGCCATCAAGAGTTTATCACTTTATCAAGCCTTAACTCTCGATAACCAATCCCCTATTTTCATCTTTTCAAAACCCACAAGTAGTAAGTAAATTTCCCAATGAAGTAAGGATTATAAATATACCAAAATGGACTATCCAAGTTTCCAAGTACAAATATGCATATGAAATTCCCTTTTATATCATATATCATAAGATCTCTTTCATTTTATAAAAAGATGATAAAACCCTAAAACTTCCCAAATTTACTCAAGTTAGGTCAAAACCCACCAAATTCAAGAACAAGGTTAGGGGAAGTTCAAGTAGTTAAAATAATAAGATTTTGACATGTATAAAGTTTTAAAGAAGTAGGATGACTCATAATGTTTGGTTTGTTTAAAACCTAAAACCAAGAAATCACTAGAGATGGATGAGAAGTTTATCAAGCTAATCTTCTAGGTTGGACACTAGCTTTGATGATGATGATGATGAACCACTTGATCTTCAAAGATTGGGGTTTTAAATGAGCTAGGGTGAGGAATAAATGAGGGTAAAATCGTGGAAGAGAGAGATGAAATGGTTGGTGAAAGTGATAAACGAAAAAGGGTTGAAAGGGTTGAGCATTTAAGCTCCTGCACCCCGACCGCGAGAATGCTAAGCGATTGTGCCAATAGCACTCTCGTGAGGCATACTCACACAGAGTGTACCGTGGGTTGCCCCGCTCCCACGATTGTGACATGGCGATAGTACCATTGTCACTCTCGTGTTTACTCTCGCACAAAGTGTACCGAGAGTGGTAAGGCCATACGATTGTGCCCCGTGCGATTGTGACATCTGTCACTGTCACCGGGCAATTTCTCCCCAGACCTACTCGACTCCGAAATTTGACTTTTCAAACCCAAACACGCCTGGTTCAACTGACGAATAAAAACTAAGTTTAATCCAATAATTAGACTGGACGATTTAGGTCACCGAAACATTTTAAGGGAATTATAACATACCGAAATTCAGGGTGTTACATAAGATGCTAAACAAATTGATCAAATTACAATCAACTAATGGATTAAGACTCTTATACCTCAAACTTTTCCTTGGTTTTACACGATTTATCCTTCGGTAGAAACAAGGATGTTAGACAGGATGATGATGGCCATGAATAAGGCCATGGCCCAACAACAAGAGATGTTCCTGAAACTCTTGGAGGACAGGGACACCAACAACCGTAGGCATGAAACGGTTGCAGAGAATGTGATTGCCCTGGATTTGGGGGTACCGGAAACGAAATCCCCACGAATGGGATAGCGACATTGGAAGCAATGCAAGCGGTAAGAGATTTACTCCTTCAAAACCTTCTTGAACTACAGGCCACCCGAGTTCAAGGGTGATGATGATCCAATAGTCTGCATGAACTGGATCCGAGAAATGGAGCAAGCTTTTCAAACAAGTGAATGTGGTGAGGCCAGAAAGAAAAATTCAGCTCTCAAATGTTGCGAGGGGAGGCCCTCACATGGTGGAATATCTACTCCATGTACCTGGAGACCTCCGTACTAGCCAAATTGGATTGGAAAATGTTCAAAAGGAAAGTATTAGAAGAATACTACAATGAGAGGGCTATGGACCGGATCATCGATGAGTTCCAGAACTTGAGGAAAGGAAATTCGACCGTGAAAGAATACAACAAGTTATTCATAGACAAACTGGGATTGGTGGGGCATTTGGTCCCGACTGATAAAGAGAAGATTAAGGCCTACATGAAAGGTTTGCCGACAGAGATGATGAATATGGTATGAGTGTCCAAGGCCGCTACCCTTCGGGAGGCAATTGAAGAGGCACAATTGGTGGAGGATTCTTATGGACGAGGTAGAGAGGAAAGAAGTGGAGTAATGGAGAAAATAAAGTGGGAGGGAAGTTTCGTACCCTCCAAGAAGTCGAAACCATTCAACAATCAACGGGGAACTGGTTTTAGACGTGAAGCCCCATGGTGTTCTAAGTGTCGAAGCAAGCACTTTGGCTCATGTAACTCTGTGCCCGGAAGCTACTTTAAGTGTGGCAAGACTGGCTAAAATTTCAAGGATTTTCCGGTTAGAGGGAAAATATGTTTTGAATACAAGGATCCGGGTCATTTCATAGGCGAGTGCCCGAAGTTGAAGACAGTAAGTAGTGGGGGAAGAAGATGGATCCTCCAATAGCAATGGAAAGGGTTTTACAAATAACAACCAAGGAGACGAAGGCTACGACAGATATGGTGTCGGGTACGTTTCTCCTAAACTCCGTACCTACACGTATATTATTTGATTCTAGAGCAAGTTTTTCGTTTGTGTTGAACTCTTTCTGTCAAAAGTTGCCTATACCCACTAGTAACTTAGAGGATGCCATAGTGGTAGAGCTAACAGACGGTGATTAAGTAGTGGTTCGGGATATTCTAAGGGGTTGCATGTTGGAAATCGAGGGACACAAGTTTCCGGTCGATTTGATGACAATGGTTATCGGACGATTTGATGTCGTCATAGGGATGGATTGGATAGCAAATAACCATGCCAGAATTCTTTGTGCAAATAAGTTGATTTGAATTCCAATTTCGGGCAGTGAGGTGGTGACCGTGTATGGCGAGAGAAGAAAAGGCGAGGTGGCAATTATCAGCATGGTAAAGACGCCTAAATGCTTAGTGAAAGGATATTCGTCCTTCCTGGCATACGTCATAGACGCCGAGCTCAAGAAGAAAAGGCTTGAAGATGTAAGGGTGGTGAATGAATTCCCTGATGTGTTCCCGAATTATTTTTCTGGATTACCACCCGATCGTCAAGTGGAATTCAAGATAGATTTAACTCCGGGAGCAGCTCCGATAGCTAGAGTTCCTTACCGGTTGGCCCCAGCCGAGATGAAAGAGATGATGAAGCAACACCAAGATCTTCTAGAGAAGGGATTTGTGAGGTCGAGCTCTTCGTTTTGGGGAGCACCAGCCTTGTTCTTGAAAAAGAAAGATGGTACGATGAGGATGTGTATAGACTATAGGGAATTGAATAAGGTGACAGTGAAGAATAAGAATCCTCTCCCTATGATCGACGACTTATTTGATCAACTTCAAGGGGTCGGATGTTTCTCAAAGATCGATCTACGTTCGGGTTACCATCAAGTAAATGTCAAGAAAGATGACATTCCTAAGACGGCCTTTAGAACACGTTATGGGCATTATGAATTTTTGGTGATGCATTTCGGTTTAACAAACGCACTGACGGTATTCATGGACTTGATGAACCAGGTGTGTCGACCCTTCCTAGATAAGTCGGTTATTGTGTTCATTAACGATATTTTGGTATATTCTAAGGATGAAACCGATCATGATCAACACCTTCGTGAGGTGTTAGAAGTTTTAAGAAAGGAGAAGTTATATGCAAAATTTTCTAAGTGTGATTTTTGGTTGAAGGAGGTGCAATTCGTGGGGCACGTAGTCACTAAAGATGATGTAAAAGTGGATCCCGCCAAGATAGAAGCAATGATGAATTGGGAACCTTCTAAGAGTCCATCTGAGATTCGAAGCTTTTTGGGTCTAGCGGGTTATTACCGAAGATTCATTCAAGATTTCTCTAAGATTGCTTCCTCTTTGACAACTTTGACTAGAAAGAACGTGAAGTTTGTGTGGACCAAAACTCAAAAGAAGGCTTTCCGGACGCTACAAAAGAAGATGTGTGAGGCTCCGATCTTATCCTGGCCCGAGGGATCGGAGGATTTTGTGGTTTATAGTAATACATCCAAGATGGGCTTAGGTTGTGTTTTGATGCAACGAGGAAAGGTGATCGCCAACGTGTCAAGACAATTAAAGGTGCACAAAAAGAATTACCTCACTCATGACTTGGAGCTAGCGGTCGTAGTGTTTGCATTGAAGTTGTGGCGACACTACCTTTACGACACGACATGCACATTTTATACGGACCATAAGAGCTTGAAGTATGGATTTGACTAAAAGGAGTTGAATATGAGACAAAGGAAGTGGTTGGAATTACTTAAGGACTACGATTGTGAATTGCTCTACCATTCGGGTAAAGCAAACGTGGTAGCCGATGCCTTAAGCCGAAAAGAGTATAGTAGGAGTCTTCAGGCCAAGCTCTCAAAAATCGAATTGGTGTCAAGTCTCATGGAACGAATTAAAGTGGCACGAACCGAAGCCTTACTGGAGGAGAACCTTAAAAGGGAAGTGATGACAAAGTAACGACTACTCTTGACGGAAGATAGCTGCGGGATTATATGCTTTGAGGGGCGTGCATGGCTGCCAAAGATTGAGGGAAATCGGGAGCTACTTCTGGAAGACGCTCACAAGTCCAAGTACTCCATCCACCCAAGGAGCACTAAGATGTATCGGGACTTGAAATTACACTATTGGTGGCCGATTATGAAGGTAGATGTGGCACGTTACATAGAAAGGTGTGTGACTTATTCGCAAGTAAAGGTCGAGCACCAACAACCTTACGGGAGCCTACAATCTTTGGAGATACCCGAATGGACGTGGGATAAGATTACCATGGACTTCATGACCAAAATACCAAGGACGTTAAGAGGTAATGATACCATTTGGGTGGTTTTATACCGTCTGACAAAGAGCGCTCACTTCTTAGCGATACAGGACACCTTGCCAATATATAGATTGGCAAAACTTTACATTGATGAGATGGTCTCTAGACATGATATACCTTTGTCTATAGTTTCTGATTGTGAGAGTCGATTCACTTCAAGATTTTGGGGCGCTTTGCAAAAATAGTTGGGTACATGGGTGAACCTGAGTACGACAAACCACCCGCAAACAGACGGACAAAGCGAAAGAACGATTTAAACCTTGGAAGACATGCTAAGATCTTGTGTGATCGACTTTGGTGGTAATTGGGATACTCATTTGCCATCACTAGATTTCGCTTACAACAACAGTTACCACTCTAGCTTTGGAGTGGCGCCGTTTGAAGCTTTGTATGGAAGAAAATGTAGAACTCTCGTATGTTAGTCGGAAGCGGGAGAAAAGCAATTTGTCGGGCCAGAAATTGTGCAAGAGACGGTCGACAAAGTCAAAGCCATACATAAATGTTTGAAAGCGGCACAAGACCGACAAAAAAGTTATGCCGACAAGAAGAGGCGACCGGTAGAATTCCAAGTGGGAGACCAGGTGATGTTGAAGGTGCCCCCTTGCAAGGGCTTAATATGGTTTGGGAAGTGTGGGAAGTTGAGTCCCCGTTTTCTTGGATCGTTCACCATTATTGAGCGTGTCGGAATGCAAGCCTATGAGTTAGATTTACCATCGGAGATGGATGGAATTTACCCTACGTTCCATGTGTGTTATTTACGAAAATGTTTGGTGGAGGAAGAAAGCGTCATACCAATGTCGGAGATTCGAGTAGACGAAAACCGATGTGTCGAGGAACCCGAAGCCATCTTGGAGAGAGAGACCAAGACACTCCGACACAAGGAAGCCACCATGGTGAAAGTTCAATGGAAGCATCACCGTGGCACCAACATAACATGGGAGGCCGAGGAGGATATGAAGCGGAGCGGAGGTATCCCCACTTATTCACTTAGCTAGGATTTCGAGGACGAAATCGCTTCCAAGTTAGGGTGGATTATAACACCCAGAACTCTGGCATTTGTTTTTATGTTGAAACCATTTATTTTAGATACAAATTTTAAATTATGGTGTGGAATTCTCTCATATCTTGGAAATTCTAAGTGTTGAAGTTATGGAGGATTGACTATGCTAGAACAGTAGGACCTAGGATGAAAACGAGTCTCGGTACCATCTGGGCGATTGTGCCTGGGAAAGTAACAGGGTGTCACAATCGCGGAGGCATAATCGTGAGGGATGAGGAACCCTCGGTACCATCTCGGCGATAGTGCTAGACGAAAATGCCCTGGTCACTATCGCGGGGCACTTCCGCACGCAGATTGTACCATGGACATGGGGGCACGGGCGATTATGCCGGCAAAAGTGACAAGTGTCACGATCGCCGGGCACTTTCGTCGAAAGGGGTGACCGGGTATAAAAGGAACAGGTCGCGATTGTATTCATTTTTATTTGATTTGGAAGCTATGAAGTACGATTTTCTCTGCAAAAAACTATTAAGTCTCAACTCTAATGTTCCCCTTGCCATTAATGTCTCCCATCTACCCCAACCTCTTGATTAGGGGTGTAAATGAGACGAGACAACTCGCGAGCTACTCGAGATCGACTCGGTCAAAACTCAGTCAACACTCGACTCGAATAGGCTCGACTCGAACTCGAGCTCGACTCGATATACAAACGAGTCGAGTCAAGCGACCTAATACTCGACTCGATAAGCTCGTGAGATACTCGATAAGGAAAATAATAATAATAATTAGTAATATTATTTTAATTTAATTGATAATAATAATAATAATAATAAAACTCAAGTTTTTTGATTTTTTTTTGGAAAATGATGGTGTAAAAGACATGGGTAAACTCTTGATGGTGTGTCTAATCCATCCCACATTGGCGGGATATAGAACCCAATGTTTTGAACTCCACTATATATAGACCTTTCTCCTCTCTTGTTTTATGTCTTTTGCCTTTGTTATATGGCTTGAGCCTATGTAGGGGTGTAAATGAGACGAGACAACTCGCGGGCTACTCGAGATCAACTCATTTGAGATCGACTCAGTCAAAACTCGATCAACACTCGACTCGAATAGGCTCGACAAGAACTCGAGCTCGACTCGATATACTAACGAGTCGAGTCGAGTATAATGATACTCGAGCTCGACTCGCATCATTTACACCCCTACTCTTGATTATTAATGTTGTTCTAGGATTTCTCTTGAGCATTGATTGCAAATTTCCAGTCTCCTCAAGATCCCAACTTCATCTCCTTATCATTTGTTTCTTGGATTCTAGGGTTTAAGCTAATACCCTACAAGGTGAGTTCATTCTTGTTTTACACACTTTATACATGTCAAAATGTGGGTTTTTAACCTTATAAACATCTCCACTTTAATTTCTCCTTGATTTAGATGAGTTTTCATCAAACCTAATTTTTGGAGATTTTAGGGTTTACTTGGATAAACATGATTGCAAGGTGGAATGATTGTTATTTTGGGTTGCTTGTGGTTTACACACTTATAGAACATGCTTTCCTCAAATTTCAAGTTTAAGTATTTTGGGCCAAAATTGGTTTTGAAATGTTGGGAATAGTTTGAGTATGAACTTGTGAAATTGGGTTACTATGTGGAAATGATATTCAAATGGACATTTTGGGAACTAAGGAACTTTATGAGAACCTATTTGGAATCTTGGTTATGCCATTGGTGGCATATTGGTTGTTTTAAGAATCATGATGGGAAATTGGTTTTAGAAATTTAATGGTATTTGGCTACTTGGAATTTGTTGTTTGGTTGGTATTGAGTGTAATGGATCCATAAGCACTAGAGTCATTATGTCCGATGATGGAACGCTAGTTTTCCACATTGAGGCACGGTTAGGCATCGATGGTATGGTATAAGTCCTATGTGCTAATACACTTCATTGGGTAAGGATAACTTAAGGACCTAGAATGGTTGAAGTTGACATTCCATGAGTGTACGCTTTAAGTAGTCGAGTTTGACATTCAACACATGTATTCTATGTGATTTGGTTTTACTAATGTAACATCTCAGGCCAACCGTACCATATATTGTCTGATTTGGCCACCTACCTGGACTCACGGTTTTAAAACGCGTCTGGTAGAAGAGGTATCCAATCCCTTATAAGGCAACTTTCGTTCCCCTCCCCAACCAATGTGGGATCTTACAATCCACCCCCCTTGGGAGCCCAGCGTCCTCGCTGGCACACTAGTCTGACTCCCGGCTCTGATACCATTTGTAACATCCCGGGGCAACCGTACCAGATATTGTCCGCTTTGTCCACCTACCTGGACTCACGGTTTTAAAACGCGTATTGTAGAGGAGGTATCCAGTCCCTTATAAGGCAACTTTCGTTCCCCTCCCCAACCAATGCGAGATCTTACAACTAACATGTTAAGTGACTTACTTTTGTGTTCCGTCACTTATGTTGGTAAGCGTGACTCCCCCGTCAACCCAAGAGGTATTTGTGTACAGTGATGATTTATTCCTAATTATTTCATCTACTTATCCACACTTACAACATTTACAAATTATTGTTTTCTCCAATATAACTGTTTGTTCTCACTAGGCTTTCGCCTAACACTTTTTTCTTAAAATGACATGTATAACAGGTCATTCTATTGGTGGCACTCCTCGGGTTTGAGCGGAGAGCCTTGAAGAGAAAGTAGTATTTTTAGGAGTATATAGAGGTGTGCATGTTGGTATAGCAATAGTATACTTTCAGAAGAACGATAACAACACCCGTTTATAATCTAGATCTAGTTGGTCCAGATTAGTAGGTTGTTGAGTTTTATTTCTCTTGGTCATTTATGATGTAAACGCCATACAATTGTTTCCCCTTTTTGGGTTAATTGTTTATGATAGTTCTGTTTTATTCCGCAAATATTTCTGGTCTAAATTAGCCCCTATTTTTAGGGTGTTACAATTGACGTTTGATATGATCAAAGCTTTTACACATAAAAACAACATATATGTCACCCTGTCATAAAACAGATAATCCAGATAGAGTAGTATAAAAATTTATATTTACATACAT
The DNA here is from genome assembly GCA_954870635.1 of Arctium minus. Lineage (NCBI taxonomy): Eukaryota > Viridiplantae > Streptophyta > Magnoliopsida > Asterales > Asteraceae > Arctium > Arctium minus. The sequence continues at coordinate 43,191,765 of OX941088.1, read as the reverse complement.
CCCAATTACAACACACTGATGATTTGAGCTAAAATGAATACTAATCATGAATGTACCAACCAACATCACATGTGATCCTATTAATAACTATATGAATCACCATTTCAAAATCTGGAACTTATGAATGATCTTCAAAACTTCAAGCAAAACAAGAAATTTGAATAGTATTTGATGATTACCGATCTACAACAAAATATCCAATGAATTATCATCACCAAAATATCCAATGGATTATCACCAAAACAGAAAATGAAAACACAACAAATGAAAATCATGATTACCAATCTACAACAAAATATCCAATGGATTATCACCAAAACAAAAAACATAGTTACCTTGAACATCTTCTAGTACAGTATTGGCAATGTAATCGACATTCATTTATGAGTTATCTTGATTCTCGCTGATGTTAAATCTCATTTGGCGGAGCGAAATCCAACAATGACATCGACTGTACGCTTCCAAGGGTTACCATCAGTTCATTCGAAGCCACCATGGAAAAAAGTGACTGAATGTCTAACTGTTTGCTTCAAAGATAACTCCGATTTTCAACCACTATCAAATACTATAACACAAATTCTCACCAAAATCTGGAAATGGTTGAAAGATTGGAGACGACCCATATCAATTTGGATTGGAACGATATTCTGAGATCGAATAACTTTAGGAGGTGAAGACTATCCTAAAATAATCAAGCGTAAAGATGACCTAAATACCCTTTTAAAAAGTCTTCTTTATTAAAAAAATCAATTATTTATTTCATAACTACGATTGGTTCAAAATTGTTCCTTTGTTCTTTTAAATAGATGTCATTTTCACATGATCCTCCCTATATATATATACTAGTTCATTTTGTGTGGTTTGTTCAGTATATAGATTTATCAAACTATTTGTATGGTCAGTATGAATTAAACTTTATTTGTTATGTTGAATAAGCAGTATGAAGTACATATATAATCAAAAAGAACAAAAATATCCTTTAAATGCTATGTTTTTTTACAAAAAAATTATTGAAATAACTTAAAGAATAATTACCAAAAAGATATACCATTTTGATGCAAAGTATATGTCATCACCGATCTAAACAAAAATTAAACGTAACAACAAACCAAAATCCAATATGATACAATGAAATAAACAACTATTCATTTTAAATAAAATATCAATCCAATCAATATAATTTCCTACATTTAAATGATGAAACACAAAACAAATACAATCAAACTTTGATATTGGGAAAAAGCAAGGATTTTTAATCTGCCATCAACCAAAAATAAGAATGCTTGGCTTTTTGAATCATCATTTTTTCTGCATCGGAGACCTAAAGATACAAACCATTATATCCATCCAAGGAAATGATAAAAAAAGATTGTATGTATAGACTTTCCAAAACATCCGAGGAAGGAAGCAATAGTATACGTAGACTTCGGTTATCACCTTTCAAACCTTTTAAGTAACTCTATGAACTGAACATCTTGATAGCATGCTATGAACCAAGACAAGGAAAATATCATGAATGTAAAAGCACTCATCATAGCCATTATGATATTGTTAGTCCCAAAATGTAATGGCAAGAGTAAGCAAGTATTGTAGAATGAGGGGTTGAATACAATACTCAAAATTTTTTACTTAATTTAATTCTTTATTAATAATAAAATCAAGAATTACACATAAAAAACTTTTAAGATTGTTGCGGAAAGAACAAATGAAACTATTCAAACAATCTTTCACTAAGTAACAAGAAAACTTAAACACAACTTGAAAACACAAAGATTAAAGCTACGAAGTTTGAGAGATAAACAAATCTGCCAACTTTTTGCTTGAGTGCACTTAGGTCTCTTTTCAAAAGTGTAACCTTGCATGGGAGGGGTCTTCACCTTTATATACCACCATGTACATTAAATGCTAAGGACACTTTTCGCTTTAGGATTGAATGTCAGAGATGCCATTCAAAAAGAAAAAGTGTCCTTTTTGTCTTAACATGGACCAAAGTTGATCTTTGGATCTTGTTGTAGACAACACCTAAAAATGATGTAAACGACAAACATCCTTTTTCTGATTCTTGAGAGAATGCCCCCATCATTCCATGATTTGGTGAAAATCTTCTATGCAAGAGGACAAAGGATCCTACCGATTTGTCAAGAGGAAATCGACAGGAGGAGGTCCTATTGATTTGTTAAGAGGAAATCGCAGAAGGTGGTCCTATTGATTTGCCAAGATGAAATCGGCAGGATGAGGTAGCGTAGTTGAATATTGGAAGTTCATCTTGATTTGCATCTGAAGATTCACTTCTTGCTGATTTCTGCTAGTCTTCGACTTCACCGATCTTTTAAAGCATGACTAAGTTATTACAGAGAACCTATAAATCTCTAAGAACAAAAGATGTTCTTCAAATATTACAAGTGGAAATCGGGAGTTCATCCTCAGAATCTTGATGATTCAAAAGGGAGGTCATCTTTAAATCCTTGATGACTGTAAGATCCCACATTGGTTGGGGAGGGGAAAAAAAGGTTGCCTTATAAAGGAACTTGATACCTCCTCTATCAGACGCGTTTTAAAACCGTGAGTTCGGGTGTGTGGACAAAGCGGACAATATCTGGTACGGTTGGTCTGGGATTTACAGATGGTATCAGAGTCGGAAACCGTACTAGTGTGCCAGCAAGGACGCTGGGCTCCCAAGGGGGGTGATTGTAAGATCCAATATTGGTTGGGGAGGGGAACAAAAGGTAATATTATAAAGGGACTTAATACCTCCTCTATCAGACGCGTTTTAAAACCGTGAGTCCGAGTGTGTGGACAAAGCGGACAATATCTAGTACGGTTGGTCTGGGATGTTACAGATTGTTGTAAGGGCCAAATGTGTAAAGTAATGGTTTTGTATGGGCTGGGGTTAAATGTATGAAAAAACAGAACCCAAGGGACTAGAGGGTAATTTTGGAATAGAGTGATTAAAGGGACAAATCCCTAATTTCTTTCCATTTTTGGCTTGGACTTGGAGGCGGCGATTGAAGAGGTAGGGAGACTAGGGCTCTTGGGGGAATCATCATAAGAGGTTAGTTTCTCACTCAAGTAACTCTGGTAATCAATATCGTCTTCTTTATTTTTGGGTTTTCGCTAGAGGTCAGGTTGCATCTGTGTGACTTATTTTATAGATTATTTGGTTTTAGTATCAAGGTAAGATTTGTGCGATTGTGGTTAGTTTGGAATATGATTAATGTTTTTAAGCATTAAGGTCTTTACCATTTAGTTTTAAGATGGATGAGTTTAAGTTAGGACCTGGATTGGGGTCAGTTTCCTTTGTCGAAACCTGGAATTGGGGTTTTTGGAAGTTCAATCGCCATCGGGGGAGACCCGGGCGGTGCCGGGAACCGGGGGAACCCGGGCAAGCCGTGACCCCGGGGGAGTCCCGAGCAAGCCGATTCCCGAGGGAACCCGGGAGATGCTGGGAACCGGAGAGACAGGGGGCTTTGAGTCGGTCGTCTGTGTCTTCTGTTCTTTTGTCAATAGTAGTTAATTAATTGTTCTCCCATTTCGTTAATCAATTGTAGAGAAGCAATATTATTCTAAGTGTGCATTTTCTCGAGCAGGTGAGTTTCTGACACCCTTTTATCTTGTTTAAAAGTGTAGAAATGTTTTGATTACTGAAAATGGGGTAAATGAAAGCATGTTACTTTCTAATCTTTATTTCACAATTTTTATCTGTGATGTCAACTGTTTATTTCTATTTTGGAATTGAAATTATCTGAGTTGTATATAATTAAGAAAATTGTACTTGTGTTTTGAGGATGGTGACATTTCGGTAATTCCTTGGAATTTTATAAAACCACGTGTGTGTGAAATTCGTTTTCTGCACATGTGGGACGGGGAGTCTGCTTAGGCCCCGATCGTAGTTGTGCATGAGGTAAAAAGGGGTCACAACTGATCCTCGTGATTCCCGTTTTTGGAATGTAATATTGGACCTATCTTGAATTGATATGTTTATAAAACCTGTTGGATTTTATATGTTTGTGAGAAATTCACTAGACCTTACGGTCTAACCCTCGTTTTCAATCATAAAAACCTTTTTCAGGAAGAAACACTTGTTATGCTTCCGGTAAGGGAAAAGAGAAGGCGTAAAAGCTGATAGTGGACTCGAGTGAAGGCATAGATTATTTTAATTGTCATTTTAATTTAGAAATTCTCGGCTGTAGACAAGACTTCTGTTGTTAAACCTCTTATTTACTTTTGGGATCCTTGTGTATTGGGATTTTGTTTATGTTATGCTTTGGCTTGAATTGCGGTACATGTATGTGCTTAAATAACCTTGTCATGTTAGGATATCTGAGTGTTGTTTTTGTGGTCTGAGCAATTTTGACATGTCGGGAAGATCGTTGAGAAGCAGATCCGTACCGGCTGAGGAGTCAAACCCAGTCAACGAGACTCTTTTGGTTGAGCGGGCAACACCTCTAAGGCAACCCGTCCCCCATGGTAGGGCTAGAGGACGGGCAAAGAAGCATGTGAGGACTACCCAAAAGGCTACCACTCAAGTGGAACCGGAAATCGGGAATCGGGGGCGGGGGACGACTCAAACTACTCGACGGGCAAGAAGTGTGGGAATTCCTGTGGATAGAGAATTGTCGCAGCAAGAAATTCTACTTCAGTGAGAGGAAGTGGTCAGTCGCGAGGTCGGAGTCATGGACGTAATCAGGCTTTTATTTTCAGTGAGAGGAAATGTTGAGAGATGAAGTTGTAATGTGGTGGGATGCGGAATCTGGAGGTCAAGGTTCATCGGCAGCCAAGGGTATGTCTTGGGAAACTTTTGTGAGTAAATTTAAGGCACAATTATGTCTTCTGGCGGCAGTCAAGTAGGGAGATAACGGTTCGTGAGTACACCTCGAAATTTATAGAAAAGTCCGGTTTCGCTGAGATTTATGTGCCAAGTGAGGAGAGGCGCGTGGAACGATACATCTTTGTTTTGAGGAGTGAAATTTGAGAGTTTGTCGCGAACAAAGAACCATCTACTTTTCAAGCGTCAATCAACGCAGCAGAAATGAGAGAGAAAGAAAAGAACCGCCAAGCGTCTGAGAAGGTGGGTGAGAAACGGAAGTGGGAAGGTCCGGGAAATAATGGAAGGAAAGGGAAAGTGTTCAGATCTGATGTTCGAGGGGATCATGGGGTAACTTCCAAGACGTGTGGTAAGTGTCACCGGGTGCATCAGGGCGAATGTGGGTTAGACTCGAGGTCCTACTACCGGTGTGGGGTGTCAATTCATGTCGCGAAAGATTGCCCAAAGAATAAGTCATGTTTTCAATGTGGATCGCCTGGCCATATACGGACCGACTACCCGCAGCTGAAAAAGGGAGGGGCGGTACAGTATGGAGGAAGGCAGGAAACAAGGGGGAGGAGAAGAGGCCAGAGCCGACGCGTTCGAAGGGATGTGCCTTTCTTATGATGGCAGTGGAGACAGAAGAGGTACCGGAAGTAGTGTCAGGTACATTTTTGGTGAACTCATTACTTGCCAAAGTGTTATTTGATTCTGGGGCGGATCGTTCTTTTGTGTCCCTTGCTTTTATGAAATGCCTGAATGTGAAGCCTAAATGTTTGGAGAGAGCATTAGAGGTAGAAACGACCGATGATAATCGGTTGTTCATTAGGGAAGTCTTTGAGGGTTGTGTTATAGATATAGAAGGGAGTTTAGTACCCCTGCGATCGTATCCTATGGCAATGGGGGAATTTGATGTAGTGCTCGGGATGGACTGGTTGGCCGAGAATAATGCCAACATAGTCTGTAATAAAAAGTTAATCCGCGTACAGATACCGGACAAGGGAGCGGTAATCCTGTATGGGAGTCGTCGAAACAAAAGGGTTAGCCTTATGTCGATGCTTAAGACTACTAAGTGTTTGAAGAAGGGGTGTGTGGGGTACTTGGCCTATGTAGTTGATGCCAAGAAGGAGAAACGTGGGGTTGAGGACGTGAGGGTAGTGAGTGAGTATCCGGAGGTATTTCCGGAGGACTTAACAACCTTACCCCCAGATCTCTAAGTAGAATTTTGCATAGACTTGGTGTCGGGCGACGTGTCAATAGATCGAGCCCCTTACAGATTGGCGCCCTCGGAAATGAAAGAAATGATGTCTCAGTTGCAAGAACTGCTAGATAAAGGATTTGTGACACCGAGTACCTCACCTTGGGGTGCACTGATACTATTTGTGAAGAAGAAAGACGGAACTATGCGAATGTGCATTGATTACCGTGAACTTAATAAAGTAACAGTTAAAAATAAGTATCCACTTCCGAGGATAGATGATATGTTCGATCAGTTAGAAGGAGCTAGTTTCTTCTCCAAGATTGATCTACGGTCGGGGTACCACCAGCTTAAAGTGAGAGAGGATGATATCCCGAAAACAGCTTTCTGAACAAGATACGGACACTATGAGTTTTTGGTGATGCCTTTCGGCCTAACCAACGCACCAGCGGCTTTTATGGACTTGATGAATATAGTGTGTCAACCCTATTTGTATAAGTTCGTAATTGTATTCATAGATGACATCTTGATTTACTCGAAATCTGAGGAAGAGCATGAGGAGCACCTGCGAGTTATTTTGGATTTGTTGAAGCGAGAGAAGCTTTATGCTAAATTTTCGAAATGCGAGTTCTGGTTGAAGGAGGTTCAATTCCTTGGTCACGTAGTGTCCCGAGATGGAATCAAGGTAGACCCATCTAAGATCGAGGCGATTCAAGATTGGGAGCAACCTAAAAACCCGTCGGAAGTGCGAAGTTTTCTGGGTTGGTGGGGTATTATCGGAAATTCATCAAGGATTTCTCGCGCATCGCAACGCCATTGACATCCCTCACGAAGAAAAATGTGAAGTTTGTGTGGGCGGAAGCACAAGAAAAAGCGTTCCAAAAGTTGAAGGTCATGCTGAGTAGTGCACCAATTTTGACCCTACCGGAGGGTTCTGATGATTTTGTAGTGTACAGTGTTGCGTCAAGACTAGGATTGGGATGCGTCCTCATACAACGAGAAAAGGTGATAGCGTACGCGTCTCGTCAATTGAAGGACCATAAGACACGCTATCCCACCCATGATCTGGAATTGGCAGCAGTAGTCTTTGCGTTGAAGATTTGGCGGCACTACCTGTATGGGACGAAGTGCCAAATTTTCACTGATCATAAGAGTCTTTGTCACCTCTTTGATCAAAAGGAGTTAAACATGCGTCAACGAAGGTGGATGGAACTATTGTTGGACTACGATTGTAAAATCGATTATCACCCTGGAAAGGCCAATGTGGTGGCCGATGCCCTGAGCCGAAAAGAGAGAGGTGAAACTACGAAAGTGGTGGCCATGCGAACAGAAGTGTCATCCAACCTTTTGGATGAGATAAAGAAGTCACAAGCAAAGGCATTGTTGCCCGAAAATATTAAGAAAGAGCGAATGCTCGGAAACGTGTCCACTTTATCAGAAGATAGTCGAGGGTTGAAGTGCTTCAAAGGGTAGAACTTGGGTTCCGAAATCGGGAAATCTTAGGCGTGAAATTTTGGAGGAAGCGCATAAGTCAAGATATTCAATCAATCCTGGAACGAATAAGATGTATGGAGACTTAAGACAAGATTTCTGGTGGCCAGGTATGAAGAAGGATATATCTCACTTTGTGGAGCGTTGTCTTACTTATTTGCAAGTGAAGGTGGAACACCAAAGGCCATATGGAAAGTTGCAACTGTTGGAAATTCCAGTCTGGAAATGGGATCAAATCACGATGGATTTCGTGACCAAGCTACCGAGGACCCCGAAGGGCTACAACGCGATTTGGGTAATTGTGGATCATTTGACGAAATCGGCACACTTTCTACCCATCAAGGAGACGTATTCCTTAGAAAGGTTGGCAAAATTGTATATTTATGAAATTGTAACGCATCACGGGGTGCCAATATCGATAGTTTCAGATCGGGACAGTCGTTTCACGTCAGCATTTTGGAAGAGTTTTCAGCGAGAGATGGGGTCGCGCATAAAGTTGAGTACATCATACCACCCTTAGACCGATGGTCAGAGCGAGCGAACCATCCAGACGCTAGAATACATGTTGAGAGCATGCGCTCTGGACTTCCGGGGTTCGTGGGAAAACCATCTACCCTTTATCGAGTTTGCGTACAACAATAGCTACCATGCAAGCATCAAGGCGGCTCCCTATGAAGCTTTGTAAGGGCGGAAATGTCAAACCCCCTTGTGTTGGAATGAAGTTAGGGAAAGGCAACTACCGGGACTGGAGTTAGTGCAACTCACAGCGGACAAGATAGTTCGAGTGCGGAAAAATCTAAAGGTGGCTCGGGATCGACAAAAGATCTATGCGGACAAGCGGCGGAAGGCCATAGAATTTCAAGTTGGGGACCACGTTATGCTCAAGGTGTCTCCCTGGAAGGGAGTGGTGCGTTTCGGAAAGAAAGGAAAGTTAAGCCCATGTTTTATCGGGCCATTTGCGATAGTGGAACGAATTGGGGAGGTGGCGTATAAACTCGAACTTCCCAAAGAGTTGCGGGCCATTCATAATACGTTCCATGTATCCAATTTAAGAAAATGTCTAGCTGAAGTGAGCATGGCGGTGCCAATGCAAGATGTGCAGATTGATGAACGTTTGAATTTTATAGAAGAACCTGAAGCTATCACCGACCGATAGGTCAGGAATTTGAGGAGTAAAGAGATTGGTTTGGTAAAATTTCAAAGGCGTTTTCATAAAGGTCAGGATGCTACTTCGGAGGTCGAATCGGAAATGCGAGCCAAGTATCCCCATTTGTTCGAAGAGGAGATTCTGGGGACGAAATCCTCTTAAGGAGGGGAGGTTGTAAGGGCCAAATGTGTAAATTAATGGTTTTGTATAGGCTGGGGTTAAATGTATGAAAAAACAGAACCCAAGGGACTAGATGGTAATTTTGGAATAGAGTGATTAAAGGGACAAATCCCTAATTTCTTTCCATTTTTGGCTTGGACTTGGAGGCGGCGATTGAAGAGGCAGGGAGACTAGGGCTCTTGGGGGAATCATCATAAGAGGTTAGTTTCTCACTCTAATAACTCTGGTAATCAATATCTTCTTCTTTATTTTTGGGTTTTAGCTAGAGGTTTGGTTGCATCTGTGTGACTTGTTTTATAGATTATTTGGTTTTGGTCTCAAGGTAAGATTTGTGCGATTGTGGTTAGTTTGGAATATGATTAATGTTATTAAGCATTCAGGTCTTTACCATTTAATTTTAAGATGGATGATTTTAAGTTAGGACCTGGGTTGGGGTCAGTTTCCTTCGTCGAAACCTGGAATTGGGGTTTTTGGAATTTCAATCGCCATCGGGGGCAGACCCAGGCGATGCTAGGAACCGGGGGAGACCCAGGCGGTGCCGGGAACCGGGGGAGACCCGGGCGACGCAGGGAACTGGGGGAACCCGGGCAAACCGTGACCCCGGGGGAGTCTTGGGCGAGCCGAGTCCCGGGGGAACCCGGGAGATGATGGGAACCGGAGAGACGGGGGGCTTTGAGTCGGTCGTCTGTGTCTTCTGTTCTTTTGTCAGTAGCAGTTAATTAATTGTTCTCCCATTTCGTTAATCAATTGTAGGGAAGCAATATTATTCTAAGTGTGCATTTTCTCGAGCAGGTGAGTTTCTGACACCCTTTTATCTTATTTAAAAGTGTAGAAATGTTTTGATTACTGAAAATGGGGTAAACGAAAGCATGTTACTTTCTAATCGTTATTTCACAATTTTTATCTGTGATGTCAACTGTTTATTTCTATGTTTGAATTGAAATTATCTGAGTTGTATATAATTGAGAAAATTGTACTTGTGTTTTGAGGATGGTGACATTTCGGTAATTCCTTGGAATTTTATAAAACCACGTGTGTGTGAAATTCGTTTTCTGCACATGTGGGACGGGGAGTCTGCTTGGGCCCCGTTAAGAGAGGGGAGTCTGCTTGGGCCCTGATCGTAGTTGCGCATGAGGTAAAAAGGGGTCACAACTGATCCTTGTGATTCCCGTTTTTGGAATGTAATATTGGACCTATCTTGAATTGTTATGTTTATAAAACCTGTTGGATTTTATATGTTTGTGAGAAATTCACTAGACCTTACGGTCTAACCCTCGTTTTCAATCATAAAATCCCTTTTCAGGAAGAAACGATTGCGGTGCTTCCAGTAAGGAAAAAAAGAAGGCGTAAGAGCTGATAGTGGACTCGAGTGAAGGCGTAGTTTATTTTAATTGTCATTTTAATTTAGAAATTCTCGGCTGTAGACAAGACTTTCGTTGTTAAACCTCTTATTTACTTTTGGGATCCTTGTGTATTGGGATTTTGTTTATGTTATGCTTTGGCTTGAATTGCGGTTATTACAATGACCCAACAGATACATCACACAAGAAGCAAAAGCATTGATAGTTAATAGACGAATCTTTGATCTACTTACACTAAGAAAAATAGAATGTCATGGATAATAGATGGCATAAATAGTGCTTGTAATTGGAAATTGATGACAATGAGAGATAATAAAAAGATTAAGAACCCTAATTTCCATCCTAGACACATAAATCCCTCATCAACAAAACGAACTTAAATTCTACACACAACATAGAGTAAAAAACAGAGCAAGAAATATCGCTCAAATCAAACATATACAGAGCAAGGTCATTGGTCTTTTGCATCAATACCAAAACACAAAATTGGGCATCTTACCCAATGTCCTATTATAATCAATATGTGCTAAAAGAATCTCTAGTAATTGGGCATCTAACACACCATTATCAGCAAACAAATCCAAAACTAAACCTTAGTTCGTAAATGTTGGATTGGTTGCAAAAGTAAATAAAAATAAGAGTTCAGTTAGTTACATATGCTCCTTTTTACGAAATGTCAAAAAAGGGATTTGTGATTAATTTCAGAGTTTTTGGAAGAAAAGCAATTGAATCAAGTTATACTCTTTGTTGAAATTGAAGAAGAATTAATAAACTAACCAAAGTAAACCATGCTATTGGGAAATTTCCCTTGAACTGTAACAAAACAAACAGTTTAAGTGGAGAAAACAAAGTACATTATCGATGGAGGGATTGAACAAATCCTTCAAGGCCAAATTACATCTCTATTTTGGAACCCATGCAATCTTATAACTTTTGCTATAAACCATCCATAACATAACAAACATGTCAAGGGATTGCAGGTCTTGTTCCAATACCTTTCCTTTTACAGATGCCTGGTTTAGACAAAAATCCTAGCTAGGGAAATAAACTCACTTTACACCATTAATATATGGATTTGTGTTACCTTCTAACACACAGGGTGAAACAAGGAATCAAAATACTTGAAAGAAGAAAACAGTAGAAACAAAGAATGAAACATAGATTTTTATTCTTAATATTAGATTCTAAATACACACTTTTGTTCAAATCTTATCATAATCCATGACACCAGAGTCCTCTTTCTAACTAGAAATAGACCATTAATAAGGTTCAAACAACTTTCAGAAAATTATTAAACAAAAGACAAACCTGTGGAACTCCAAACCTCACAAGAAACATTTGCATTCGTTTTGCATCTTTATTCCTATTTCTCAAACCTCACAAAAAATGTCTATGTCGAGTCTACTTGGTTTCCTTGTGATAGGAATCGGTTTGCATCCATTTTGTGGTCCTCGTGAACTTATCTCCTATATATAGATCCTTGTGATAGGAATCAATTTACCCTATCATCTTAATATGTTTCATGGAAACAAAATTTTGTTTTCTATCATAGAATAAAGAAACAAAATATCACATTTGAATTGTTTGACATAAATCAATTCAAGCTCTCTATATAGTCAAAATTAGCAATGTTGCATCAAGCTCTACAATAATGTTAACGTACCTAGGCTTGTAGTAGACTGAAAAAAGTGTTCACGTTTGAAACGCCTAGCATGTTGTTGCAAGGACTCCAATATGAATACTGTGACTGAATATGAAGGAAGATAGATGGCATGTGTGCTTGCTGTCCCATTGCACGCCTTACTCCGATACAAAGTTCCCCCTTTTCACCTTGTTGTCATGTGTATGTAACTATAAAACGGGAAAAATGGAATAACATACGAGGGAATTATCAAAAGAATTGTTACCTTATAAATATAAAGGCATCACTAGTAACAAGAAACATTCCAATCATTTTGAATCAGTAAACTAAATAGTGAAAAGTAGAGAAATAGTAAAAAAATCGAATTAGTCATTGTAATTACCTCCGATCGGGAGAATATTTAGAGAGTTGAAGAAAAACCCTAACTGTATGAGAGGATGGTTGAGAATCGAACCAAGAGAAAGATGGAGATGAAAGCAAGAATTGAACTGACATAAAACATTCAAATCTTTTTGAGATGGAGAAATTTTCAAAAGTTTGAGAATGCAAGAAATCAATTAAACATTTGGATGTTTGGTTGTCTTTGGAAAAATTTGGATATCATTCTATAAGAGTTTGTGGATGCAAGAGATGGCCTCCTTTGGTCGGATGTACGAGAAGCAATGGGAGGTAATGAACAAGTTGGGCCTAGTACAAGAAGTGAAAGGGAGCGCTATATATATGATGATGATGGTCAAGTTGGAGATGATGGGGAAGATTGGGAAGCTAACCTAAACGAAGAAGTGAACGTACTAGATGATGTTGACTTGGATGCCGAACCTATTGCTTGCGATTAGCTCGTTTATGAACATTTTTCCTATTTTGTTTTGTGAAACTTGTTTAAGTTGATGTTTTGATGTTGAAAACTATATTTTTAATTAATGCATATGACATGTTTATGTATGTGTGTGTGTGCGCACACACACACACACACACATATATATAGCGTTATTTTTGGACCGATATACCATCGCTATAACTGCTATTTCAAATATTCGTACTGACCGCTATTTTGTATTTTGACCGCTGTAAGAACATAGATTATAATTATTATGTTTTAATAAAATAGCATAATAACAAATGGGGGGGTGCTATTTGCACCAAAAAGTGCAAATAGTGAATGCTTGGTTTTCCGATCCAATCATTTTTAATAAATGTCATTTCACTTATATATATATATATATATATATAGGTTCATACGAGAATGGTAACGATTTAAAGGAATAAAGGGACAATTCTGGACCAATCATAATTATTAAACAAATAATTAATTTTTTAAATAAAGAAATTTATAAAAGGGTATTTTGGTCTTTTTTTACTCCTGAATATTTTAGGATAATCTTCAACTACTAAATATAATTGATTTCCTAATTATTAGCTCTCTCTCTCTCTCTCTCTCTCTCTCTCTATCTCTATCTCTATCTCTCTCTCGATTTAATCCTAAAACAATCATGTATTCTGATGAATCATTCTTCTCTCGATTTAAACCTAAAACAATCACGTTCTTCTGATGAATCCTTCTTCACTATTTCATGGTGGCATCCACAACAGAGAAAATCAACGAAATCGTCGAAGGTGGTTCTGAAGGCAAAGGGCAAATCAATGAAAGGATCATCATCATCGGCATGAACTTCGACCCTAAACCCTCCATCTCTCAGCTACTAAACCCTATTTGATTTGTACGCGACCTTTAGTATTCGTCGACTTCAATCCTCAATCGAATCAATTCAATTTATATGGAAACATCGACTATTATCGTGAGTTAGGGTTTGTATTTTTCTGTTTTTGTGCATTTGAGGATGTGGGTTATTTATCCTTTGGATAGGTCCTTTTAATTACCTGTTTGTGTTATGAATTAATAAAATTTACGAGTTTTATATGGATGAAATTTTCAGAAAATTAATCATGGTCATTTGTTTTTTAGTTTTGATTATTTATGATCTTATTTGGATGATCACATATGATTTAAAGTTGCAAATCTAATAGAAACATTTTGTCTAAGTTATTTAGAACAAAATCACATATGATTTTGGTGTTAAGTATTATAGCCAAGTTATTTAGTACAAAATCACATATGATTTTTGGTGTTAGTATGAGTTTGATGTTAAGTATTTAGAACAAAATCACATATGATTTTGGTGTTAAGTATTATAGCCAAGTTATTTAGTACTGGTGTAAGTATGAATTTGGTGTTAAGGATTTAGAACATGTTAAGTATTATATCCAAGTTATTTAGTACAAAATCACATATGATTTTGGTGTTAAATATGAATTTGATGTTAAGTATTTAGAACAAAATCACATGTGATTTAGGGTTGCAAACTAATAACATCATTTACTATAAGGTATAATCACATGTGATGCATACTACACTTAAACAATATGTCAAATTTCTTTACAATATAATCATAAATGATTTTGGATTGCATATTGTACACCATATAATCATCTGTGATTTGGGATACATATTCGGGATTTGCTTGAAAAAACAAACAGACCAGGTAAACTACCAAAATGGATTAACCGGATTTGCTTTAATAAAGGAAAAAGATAAATACGTTTTGGATTTGAATTAAATATTATAATCCATGTTTTTTGGAAGTTAATACTATCCTAAATTATCCATAACATAATATGACTTTATTGCCCTTTTACTCTTAATTTAAGAAACTATTATTTTTGGAATTAATTTAAAAAATGATTGGTTGAGAATCGTCCCTTTATTCTTTTAAATACACTATGTTCTCGTTTGAATCCACCCATATATATATATATATATATATATATATGTGTGTGTGTGTGTGTGTGTGTGTGTGTGTGTGTGTGTCTGTGTGTGTGTGTGTGTGTTTTGATTTTATAAATTTATAAGATTTGTAACTTTTGATTTTATTTTATTTTATAAATTTGTAACTTTTGATTTTATTTTATTTTATAAATTTGTAACTTTTGATCTTATTATAACTTTGTAAAATGTATTTTTCTTTTTGTAACAATTACATTTTAGAGTGAATTTTGGATTTGGTCCTGTGGTTTTATGATTTCTTTGACCATGGTCCTCATTCTATGTTTATTGTGGACCTGTGGTATGCAATATATTGTGGCTAGGGTCCCTAAACACTAACATCATTAACTTTAAAGGGTTAAAGGCATCATATGTCTTGCACACTATAGGTATAATAGTAATTTTACTTTTCTCTTTCAATTTATTTTATACACCTTTAAAACAAACAATACTAAATTGTGGATTTGGTCCCTATGCATCACTCATCATCTTTAAAACACATTTATCATCTCTCTTAATATTTTTTAATCCAATATTCATTGTCAAAGTACAAGAAAAACTAACTTATTAAAGTGCAAAAAAAAAAAAATTACTTGTATTTAAAAATAACAATTGTTTGAACCCAACACTACATTCTAAAAAAGACAACCTATCAAAATAACAATTATTTGAAACCAATATTACATCCCCAAAAAGACAACACATCAAAATGACAATTGTTTATATCAACATTTATGTAGTAATTGTTGGCAACGGTTTTGTTTATTTTTTTGACGACATCTAAGTGACTTGAGTAAGAAGTACATTAATCATTTTCATAAAATGCATAGACCATTTGGAAACCATGATGTGGGAAAAAGGCTTATATGCATGTCAGTTGACATCTGTAAACACAAATATATTATGACATAGGAGGTTGAAGGGAAGACAATAGTGTCATAAGAGCATCTCCAATCGGCCGTTAAATCGCCTATCAAAATTTATTTATACCAAAATTACCATTTTAACATTAATAATTTGTTTTTAAAATTAACATATTTATATTAAGTAAATTATATATACATTTAATATATATTTGATGTTTTTTTAGAGTGTGATTGGAGTTGGGTTTTTTTTTTTTTTGTTGATGGGCCCACCAAATTTGGTATTTTTGTGTTAAATTTGGTGTTGTGGTTTGAGATGCTCTAAATAGTCATACTTGAATTACACACCAAGTCACTTGAAACTTGTTGGGGATCCATATCTTTTCAATTAGCATTTTAATATCTAATGCACTATATAATGAAGTTTGGATCTCCAAAATGAAGATGATTATATCACATTTCCAAATGGTCTATGTATTTTACGAGAAGAATTAATGTACTTCATACTCAAGTCACTTAGATGTCATCAAGAAAATAAATAAAACCGTTGCCAACAACTACTACATAAATGTTGATATAAAACAATTGTCATTTTGATGGGTTGTCCTTTTGAGGATGTAATATTGGTTTCAAACAATTGTTATTTTGATAGGTTGTCTTTTTTAGGATGTAGTGTTGGGTTCAAACAATTGTTATTTTTAAATGCAAGTAATTTTTTTTTTGCACTTTAACAAATTAGTTTTTCTTGTACTTTGACAATGAAGATTGGATGAATTTTTTTTTAAGAAAGATGATAAATGTGTGTTTAAAGATGATGAATGATGCATAGGGACCAAATCCACAATTTAGTATTGTTTGTTTTAAATGTATATAGAATAAATTGAAAGTGAAAAATAAAATGACTATTATACCCATAGTGTGCAAATCACGTGATGCCTTTAACCCTTCAAAGTTAATGATGTTAGTGTTTAGGGACCCTAGCCACAATATATTGCATACCACAGGGACCATATCCACAATAAACATAGAATGAGGACCATGGTCAAAGAAATCACAAAACCACAGGGACCAAATCCACAATTCACTCTACATTTTATTATAACTTTGTAAAATGTATTTTTCTTTTAGGGACCAATTTCGTAACAAACGCCAAACGTTACGGACCAAATCTGTAATTTACTCTCTATATATATGTGATTAGAGACTTCAAACAATTCGTTCACTTCTTCTTCTTCATGTGTCTCTCTCTCTAAAAATCTCTCCAACTTCTGTCTAGATTTGCTCTCAATCCATTGAAGTAATCGACGAATCAATTACATATTCGGAATCTACGCTTCAAATCCTTCCTAGAGGTATAAACTTCTTCCTAGAGGTATAAACTTCTTCTTAAATCATATAATTGATATATATGTTTCACAATTGCAAAAATATATATCGAGAACATTTACAATTACTATGCACTATTCATATAATTGATATATATGTTTTACTGAGGAAGATAAAAGAGATAGCCAGTGCATCAAAAACATGGGTTCGTGAACCTGTTGTTAACAAGACTACTCGTGGACGGCCCTCGTTGAAGGATAAGCTTTTCAGAAAAACTCACGTTGATCCCTCATTTTCGACTCATGTTGACCCGTCTTTTACAAGTGAAAGACCCCTTAGACGTAGTAGTTCGAACGCGTCTAGATTTGTTGACAAGGAAAAAATGAGCTACCAAGAACCAGCGAGACACAGTTCTTTTATGTTTAAAAATTATAATGCACATCCATACATCAATCAATTTCCAGCATTGTTTCACCCTTACATCAAGCAGGTACATGATGTGATAGGTGATGGAAATTGCGGATTCCGAGCAATAGCTGTCTCTCTAGGTCTTCATGAAGATGCATGGCCCACAATTCGGTATAACTTGATGGAAGAGTTAGATACATACAAGACAGAGTACATCAACGCTTTTGGATGTGAACATTGGGATATTATTTACAACACTTTAAACATCTTTCGATCAGATCAAGGTGCACCATTTGAACACTGGATGACAATGCCTGAAATAGGTGTCTTTATTGCTTCAAAATATAATGTGATATTACATGTTATAAGTATGACCGACAGTGGGACGTACTTGCCGCTTAGGTCCACTCCGCCAGTGTGGTATGAACATGTTGTTTTTACAATCGGGTACGTTAATGATAACCATTATGTGAAATTAGATATGGCAGAAGGATATCCGTTTCCATAAATTGTAGAACATTTTTTCCATTACAGTTATCTGTGTGCTGTTGGATTGGCTACCCCGTATTCAGAGCGAATAAAGAAATACATGAAGCTTTTACGTGTTAATTGTACTACGGATAATTTATTTTAGAATAATCGAATGTAATATAGATTATTTTATGTTTTATTTATATGTTAAATCGCAATATTTATATTTTATTTTTATAATTATATAATTAAAAAAAATTAGTAATATTTATATTTATAAATATTTATTTCTTTTCAAATCAAAACAAAAAGTAAAAAAAATCTTTTAAAACTATATAATACAAATAATAAAAATATATAATAAAAAGAAAAAAGACAACAAAAAGACGAAAAAACAAAAGTGATTGACAAATGATTGTGTTTTTTTGTTTTTTTTTGTTTTTTCGTCTTTTTGTTGTCTTTTTTGTTTTTCGTCTTTTTGTTGTCTTTTTTCTTTTTTTATTTTTATTATATATTTTTATTTATTTGTATTATATAATTTTAAAAGATTTTTTTTACTTTTTGTTTTGATTTGAAAAAAAATAAATATTTATAAATATAAATATTACTAATTTTTTTAATTATATAATTATAAAAATAAATCATAAATATTGCGATTTAACATATAAATAGAACATTAAAATAATCTATATTACATTCGATTATTCTAAAATAACATTATCCGTAGTACAATTAACACGTAAAAGTTTCATGTACTTATTTATTCGCTCTAAATACGGGGTAGCTCATCCAGCAGCACATGGATAACTGTAATGGAAAAAATGTCTTACAATTTGCGGAAACGAATATCCTTCTGCCATATCTAATTTCACATAATGGTTACCATTAACGTACCCGATTGTAAAAACAACATGTGCATACCATACTGGCGGAGTGGACTTAAGCGGCAAGTACGTCCCACTGTCGGTCATACTTATAACATGTAATATCACATTATATTTTGAAGCAATAAAGACACCTATTTCAGGCATTGTCATCCAGTGTTCAAATGGTGCACCTTGATCTGATCAAAAGATGTTTAAAGTGTTGTAAGTAATATCCCAATGTTCACCTCCAAAAGCGTTGATGTACTCTGTCTTGTATGTATCTAACTCTTCCATCAAGTTATACTGAATTGTGGGTCATGCATCTTCATGAAGACCTAGAGAGACAACTATTGCTCGGAATCCGCAATTTCCACCACCTATCACATCATGTACCTGCTTGATGTAAGGGTGAAACAATGCTGGAAATTGATTGATGTATGGATGTGCATTATAATTTTGAACATGAAAGAACTGTGTCTCGCTGGTTCTTGGTAGCTCATTTTTTCCTTGTCAACAAATCTAGACGCGTTCGAACTACTACGTCTAAGGGGTCTTTCACTTGTAAAAGACGGGTCAACATGAGTCGAAAATGAGGGATCAACGTGAGTTTTTCTGAAAAGCTTATTCTTCAACGAGGGCCGTCCACGAGTAGTCTTGTTAACAACAGGTTCACGAACCCATGTTTTTGATGCACTGGCTATCTCTTTTATCTTCCTCAGTAAAACATATATATCAATTATATGAATAGTGCATAGTAATTGTAAATGTTCTCGATATATATTTTTGCAATTGTGAAACATATATATCAATTATATGATTTAAGAAGAAGTTTATACCTCTAGGAAGAAGTTTATACCTCTAGGAAGGATTTGAAGCGTAGATTCCGAATATGTAATTGATTCGTCGATTACTTCAATGGATTGAGAGCAAATCTAAACAGAAGTTGGAGAGATTTTTAGAAAGAGAGACGCATGAAGAAGAAGAAGTGGACGAATTGTTTGAAGTCTCTAATCACATATATATATATAGAGTAAATTACAGATTTGGTCCCTAACGTTTGGCGTTTGTTACGAAATTGGTCCCTAAAAGAAAAATACATTTTACAAAGTTATAATAAAATGTAATTGTTACAAAAAGAAAAATACATTTTACAAAGTTATAATAAAATCAAAAGTTACAAATTTATAAAATAAATAAAATCAAAAGTTACAAATTTATAAAATAAAATAAAATAAAAAAGTTACAAATTTTATAAATTTATAAAATCAAAACACACACACACACACACACACACACACACACATATATATATATATATAAGTGAAATGACATTTATTAAAAATGATTGGATCGGAAAACCAAGCATTCACTATTTGCACTTTTGGTGTAAGGGTGTTGTCATATGCACCCTAGTCTATATGGCTAGGGTGCAATAATAATTACAATTTTGCTTTGTTTTCAGAACCCGTTCACAACCGTTCATTTTTATTTTTTTTAATTATAGTTACAATTTTGGTCTCTGAACTCTTTTTATTGATTTACTTTATACATTTTGGTTTTAAATTTTAAATTTTACATTTTACATTTTTATTATATTAACACATATAAGCATATATTAACTAATATACGTTAAAAAAGCAATTTTTAATTTTAACAAGTTACACCATTATAATCGTCTTGTCAATATCTTCGAAATGAGTCCAATATTGAATATTTTTTGATTTAATTGTTATAAGAAGAAAAATACATTTTAAAAAGTCCAAAATTAATTTTTAAAAACTAATCCGCTATATTGACAAAAGTTTTTTGAGTTGGTTAGAGTTGCTTATAGAATTCTAGACGTGACACATATATATATGTGTGTGTTTTGATTGTATAAATTTATAAAATTTGTAACTTTTGATTTTATTTTATTTTATAAATTTGTAACTTTTGATTTTCTTATAACTTTGTAAAATGTAATTTTCTTTTAGGGACCAATTCCGTAACAAACGCCAAACGTTAGGGACCAAATCTGTAATTTACTCTCTCTCTATATATATATATATGTGTGTGTGTGTGTGTGTGTGTGATTAGAGTCGTTCACTTCTCATTTGCTCTCTCTAAAAATCTCTCTCTCTCTCTAAAAATCTCTCTAACTTCTGTCTAGATTTGCTCCCAATCCATTGAAGTAATCAACGAATCAATTACATATTCGGAATCTACGCTTCGAATCCTTCCTAGAGGTATAAACTTCTTCCTAGAGGTATAAACTTCTTCTTAAATCATATAATTGATAAATGTTTCACAATTGCAAAAATATATATCGAGAACATTTACAATTAGTCAATTACTATGCACTTTTCACGTCATTATTCATGTCACTATGCACATCACTGTTCATGTCACTATGCAGGTCGTGATTTTTTCAATTTTTCGGTTTAAATCTGTAGGAAAAAAGATGACGGATACTTCAAAATTTTCCACCGAGCAAGTATAATATCCAATTTTATTATTGTTCAATAAAAAATCTAATTTTATTATTATTTTCATGTGTGTAATTAGTTGGTGTATCTAGTAAATTTTTAACATAGATTTTTTTTCTCTCAATTTTTAGGTGTTTGGATCTCGTGAAGAATTAATGACTTGGGTGCAAAATGTGGCACGGTCTCAAAGTTTCGTAATCGTCACCAAACGATCTAGGCCAAGTCTTATTGGATGCATCTCTAAAATCGTACTTGGTTGTGATCGTGGTGGTGTATCTAGAAGTAAAGATGATGAAACCAAAAAAATTAATTGTCCATTCGAATTGGTGGGAAAGTATTTGAAGGCGCATGTTGTATGGACGTTGCGGGTTGTATGTGATTATCACAATCATAAACCGGCAATGTATATGGAGGGTCATTCTTATGCAATGCGATTGTCTGATGATTAGTCTCGTTTGGTGCAACAGTTGACAAGGTTGAATGTGAAACCACGAGATATTTTGTCAACGCTAAAAGAACAAAACGAAGATAACGTGTCTTCTCTAAAAACTATATACCATGCTCGTCACAAGTTTCGCATGAGTGAGAAAGAAGATAGAACCCCCATGCAGAATGTTATGCACATTTTGCAAACTAAGGGGTACGATTTTGAGTATCGTTTAAACGATATTACTAACCAGTTGGAAGAATTGTTTTTCATTCATCCAACATCATTAAAGATTTGGCAATCATTTCCACATGTGGTGTTGATGGATGCTACATATAAAACAAACAAGTATAATCTACCATTTTTGGAAATTGTTGGTGTCACGTCTACAAATAAGACGTTTTCGATAGCCTTCGCATTCATGCATAACGAAAAGACAAGCAACTATACGTGGTCGTTGACTTGTCTGAAATTGACTATTAATGGATCTTTCTGCCCTCGTGTTATCGTCACCGATAGAGATCTGGCGTTGATGAAAGCGTGCGAAGAAATATTTCCACAAAGTAATCATTTACTTTGTAGGTGGCATATATTCAATGATATAATGAAACATTGTCGGCCTCGTATCAGATCGCAGAAGATTTGGGGTTCTTTTCAAGCAAAATGGAAAATTTTAGTTGAATTTCCAACATACACTGCATACATGCAAAATTATGCAAACCTCCAGGCATTATTGTTCGAATGTCCAGGTATCATTCATATATATTTTGAAGTCATGATTTGTTTAGCAAAAACCATTCATTCTATCACACTCATTTGATTTTCATTTTTCTTCGCCTTGTAGATGTTTTTCTCTATCTTCGTAGTGTTTGGCTAGACAAATATACAAACAGATTTGTGTCATTGTGGACCGATAAACATATCAATTTTGGAAATTCAACAACAAATAGAGTGGAGAGCCAACACGCCAAGTTGAAAAACATTTAGATTCAAGGAAATGTGATCTAGACAAATTCATACATGTCATTGAAAAAGTTGTAAAGTCACAGGACACTCTATCAAAGAAAGTCTGGAAAGATGCACAATCATTCACAAGCCAAAATTCAACAAATCGTTGTTCCAGCAACTACAGAGTTTTGTTTCAGAGCATGCTATGGATAAAATTTTAGAAGAGCTTCATCGATCAATGGGAATTGTCTTAACTCCGGAGAACTGTGGTTGTCAACTGCGTACGTGTTTTGGGTTACCGTGTGCGCACGAACTTGCGATATACGTTGATGCAGGTATGTTTAATCTACAAGATTGAATTGATATTTATATATATCTACATTTAATTGAAATTGATATTCATGCCATTATTACTTGTTAATGATATTCTATTATTTTGACTGCAGATATGCCCATTCCATTAGATTCGGTTGATGCATTTTGGAAAAAGCTTGATTTGTCGCCTTCTATATCTGTGGAATATGGTGATCTTAATTGTGATCATGATATGCAAAGGTTTAAAGAAATATTCATCAATCAACCGGATCATGGCAAATCCAGTTTTTTAAGAAAGTTGAGGGGGATAATGGATCCATCAAAAATCTTGATCGGTGAACCTTCGGTCAAGAAGAACACTCGTGGACGCCCAAAAGTGAAGCGTGTTCATCATCAAACTCAAGTTCCTCATAGATACAGTTGTTCGGACTTGGATCAAGAACTGCCTAGACATAGTTCATTCTTCATGGACTTGAACGAGGAACCACCTAGGCATAGCTCATCCTTCATGGATTTGAACGAGGAACCACCTAGGCATAGCTCATCCTTCATGGACTTGAACGAGGAACCACCTAGGCATAGATTCATGGACTTGAACAAGGAACCCCCTAGGCATAGCTCATCCTTCATGGACTTGAACGAGGAACCAATAAGCCAATGTTCACACCAGATTGACTTAAACGAGATACTGCCGGAGGGACATAGTTTATTGTTGAAGAAAATTCCAGAAATCTTTCATCCATACATCACGAATATACAAGATGTAAGGGGTGATGGGAATTGTGGTTTTCGATCAATAGTTGTTTGTCTCGGGTATGGTGAAGACCAATGACCCTATGTTCGTCATGAATTATTAGATGAGTTAATGAGTTCATATGCGGCATACTCTAGAGTTTTCTATGGAATCGATGAAATACTTACTTCGTTGTCTTTTTGGGAATCGCCAGCACCAGAGCAACACTGGATGACTATGCCTGAGACAGGTATATTGATAGCCAACAGGTTTGGTGTGATCTTTCACCTTTTAACCAATGGAGGCTGTATGACTTGTTTTCCTCTGTGGAAAGGTCCCGAAGAGTTTCAATACCATCGGGTCCTTACAATTTCACACGTAAACAACAATCATTATGTGATGGTCCAGTTAGAAGGAGAGTACCCAATGCCTCCCATTTCGGCATTATGGACCCGTAACAAAATCCCGTCAGCAGCTGGATGGCAAACCATATATATGTCACGTCTAGAATTTTATAAGCAACTCAAACCAACTCAAAAAACTTTTGTAAATATAGAGGATTAGTTTTTAAAAATTAATTTTAGACTTTATACAATTTGTATTTTTCTTCTTATAACAATTAAATCAAAAAATATTCAATATTGGACTCATTTCGAAGGTATTGACAAGACGATTATAATGGTGTAACTTGTTAAAATTAAAAATTACTTTTTTTAATGTATATTAGTTAATATACGCTTATATGTGTTAATATAATAAAAATGTAAAATGTAAAATATAAAACCAAAATGTATAAAGTAAATCAATAAAATGAGTTCAGTGACCAAAATTGTAACTATCATTAAAAAAAACAACAAAATTGTAATTATCATTAAAAAAAAAAAACAAGTTGTGAGGAGGGTTGGGAAAACATGCATTCATTATTGGGTACTTTAATGATTGGGAAATAGACTATGGTGTATTTGGTAAATAGACTATGGTGTATTTGGAAGGACCCTTGGTGTAAATAGCACCCCCCTTAGCAAAAATTTTGGTGCATTTAGCCTCCCCTAACAAATACATATATTATTTTTTAATTATAATATTAAAGATGTTTTTAAGTGTGTGGTTGAAGTTGATTTTTTTTATTGTTCAATGACCCACCATTTTTAGTGGTTGGGTTGTAGATGGTCTTATAAAAAAATGTATGAAGAATTTATTAAATGAGATTTTGGTTATATAAAGTACAAATAGTTTGATCATTAATTAATATTGATATTATTTTTTTATTTATTAAATTATAAACTTAACATTATATTCTATTTTTTCTTATAAATTTAACATTAATATATTAACGAATACAAATACTTTGATCGTTAATTATGAATTTAACATTATATGCAAAACATTATCGTCAAAGATAACATCATGTTTATATTCGTTAATTTGACGATATATATGATAGCGGAAAATCGTATAGGTCCACAAAGTGGCCACTATGTTGCCACAGTGGCGGTGCAAGTGCACACCAGACACTATGATCGCTACAAGTAATAAAGTGGTAGAGTACCGAGATCGTTTCCACAGGGACTAGTCAACTAAGAATCAGAGACGTTTTCATGAACTTCTAGTGCTTGGTTGATTTTTGAGAACAATATCAATATTTTGTGGGTTTTAAGCGAATTAAACAACGATTAACGGAATTAACAGTATTAAAGATAGGATGTGGGTACAAGCATTGACTAAGACTGATGTAGTAACAACTTGGTTAGAAACAAAATGACACACGACAGCCGTAAAACCTTTTTCTCTCGAAAATGAGCTTCCTCGGAACGTGGCTACCTTGTCCCCACTTTGTCACCACGTTGGCCAACTCTAGACTTGCTGACTTAACTAAGTAAACCTCTCAGGATTTCAGTTCCACCAGTATAGATATGAACGCCCAGATCTCTTTGTGACACCCATATCAACCGACATTTGAACCTTAGTTAAAGTCATGCAAAAACCCGTATCTCTACGTGGTTATAAAAGACTTTCTCAAATCTTCTTTGCATCACCCAAGCCGTATTTCAGATCTACCCCTCTCGAGGTCTAAGATCTAATATTAACACTAACAAGTGATCGGCTTGTCCGCGTTGAGTTGAAGTCCCGACTCAAGTGACCAAGTCTAAGAGTTAGCAACGATAGCAACACCCAAGTGTTGCCTACTAGTCTTAGCTTTGGCTCATAGCCACACCCAATGGGGTGTTTAGCTCATAATAACAGCAAAAGACATGGGAGAAGAAGGAGAAAACATAAACATAACTTGCATAAATAACTAAAGAGTTGCTGCCAAGGTGGTGACAAGGTGGCCACTTGGCAACAACTTTACAAGGAAATTAGAACTTACAAAAGTTAAATGCAATTAAACTACAAGCTTTAAAGAGAGACTAAAACTTAAATGCTAAGCTCCAGAAGTGTTTAATGCTCCTGGAAGTTGTTGTGTCCCCAAATGGTTCCTCCAAGCCCTCATTTATAGCCCAAGGAAGAGAAAAGTGTTGATGTGATTATTCCTCAAAAGTAGCTTTTAAGGAAGAGTGTTGAACTTTCCTTGGACCTCCACTTTTTGTCCTCTTCCTTGAATATTCTAGTGAAAGATCAGAAGACTCTTTACATTTCTTCAAAAGTCAATATTTCCCAAAATGGCTAAATCTTATCAACAAATTTCCAGCCCACGTCCAACGTGGAGACAAGGTGGCCACTTTCTGCACAAAAGTTAGTGAAACCGAAATTTTTGCATTCTTGAGACTTCATCACCATGTTTGAACAATTAAGACCAAATGAAGGGGATGAGAGACAAATTGGGTGAAAATGTGGCAAAATGAATATAAAAAGAGAGGAATTAACTCTCAATATTTGAGAGTTATCACACCCCCAAACTTGAGCAATTACTTGTCCTCAAGTAAAAAAGAAAAGAACTAACAAAAAGGACTCGAATGATGATCAATAATGGTTGATTACTTTTGATAGATGGAAAACTCATATCGAATACTTCGACGTTTCTTTGATTGAGTGAAGCACTTTGTTTGAAAAGGTACCACCTCCTTTCATGCATCCCAAAAAATTTGACTTTAATCAATAGGGCTTGATTTGGGCTTGTGTATTTAGGTTTTCAATATAATTGCTCGATATGACCCTCAAACTTTTCTTTTTGCACGACTCCCATTTTCTTTGGTTTGACTATTTATTCTTTGTATTGCCCTAACCATTTGACCCTTGACTGATCCCCAATTTATTTTTCATTTTTCAACCATTTTTTTTTGTTTTTTTTTCTGCCAAAGTGGTGAAAGGTGGTGACAACGTGGCGACACAACGGCCACTTAGGTCTTGGGTCATCAGAAAAAGGTATGTTTCTACTTTTGCAGCATCCCCCACCCCCCCAAACGGAACCCTTCAATGTCCCTATTGAAAAATAAAGACATGTCGATATTGTTATGTTAAAAGGCTAGGTTTCAAGCAGGAAAGTGTTTGGGCTTAAAAGTAGGAAAGAAAGGCCTAAATCATTTTAAAGGTCAAAAATTGGTAGCAATCCAGTGAGCAGACCTGCAAAACATGTGAATACGAGCGCAAAACAAAGGCAAACTAGAAACTATCAAATATACGACATAACGTTACGCTTAGTAGCACAAGTATACAACCCAAAGAGAACGAGTCAGAAAAGCAACAAAATACCACACAACCCAAAAGAATTAACGAGAAAAAGTTCGAACATAGATGATGATGAACCAAGAAGGCTCACGACTTACCAACCTCCACAGAGGGGCCAGCCTCGGCTGCCGCAGTTGGGTGGCTCGGAAGTGGCAGCGGCACGTCGAGTGTTGCGACTACTCGGGGCGATCGGGATTATGGTAGAAACCGACGGTGGAAATCGATGGTGTGGTGGTCGAAGCTTCCACCGCCGACTGTCGGTGACTCCTCCGTGTATTCATAAATGGGTGCAGACCAATTTCTTTTTTTTTCTTCTTTTCTTTGGTTTTTTTTTTTTTGGTTTTTTTTTCAAGGCTTCAAGTTACATCTAAAAAAAATAAAATAAAATAGAAGTGTGGAAGAAGGTAGTGATGAGAAAAAAGAAAGATAAAATGATTGATGAGATTAGAGAGGGTGAGAGGGTGATGATGGCTAAAAAGATAGGGTGGGATTTTTTTTTTGGCTCATGGTGATGGAGGTACCTACGGTTTTGGGTGGCAAAAAAAATGGTATATATTAGAGAAAAAGAAGTGAATGGATGTGGTGTGATGGGTTGAAAAAGGTGTTGGAGAAAAGGTATGACAAGAGGTTTGGAGAGAGAGATGGGAGTTGAGGGTTTGAGAGATAATGATGTATTTCTTGGTTTTTGAAAATTGAAAGGATGTTTACTTTCACAAAAACCACCTTTTTAAATCAAGACCTCTTTTATCCTCCAGATTGTTTGGCAATATCTGAATTCTGAAAATTGACCTGCACAAGAAACCAAAAATAAAGGGTTTAAATTAATAAATGACAAAGGCTCTAAAAAAAACAAAGGGCAAAAGGGGGCATGGACTAAACTGTGATGGCTGAGATATGTATGGAAAAACCAGTGGTCAAAAAGGAATATTTTAAGCCATGCAGAAAAGAAATTTTAAAACAGATCTGGAAATTAAATTTCACAGATTTTTCCAACAGCTCAGTCCCCAACGTGGCAAGAAGGTGGCCACTTTGCATAACTCCGAAAATTTCCAAGTTTTTTTTTTGTAACAAAAATTGAAAGATGCAATACTAAAAAGGACTGAAAAAAAAACATTTTATTAAAAGGCTATTTCTAGCCTTCTCGATACTCAACAAGAGGTTTTGGAGGATGACGACACACCATTAGACAAAAAATGTTTTTTCTTGTGTTTATGGTGGCTCAATCTCATTTCTTTCAAACACGAGTTCCCTCTTATTGGTGGTTGGATTTTTTTTGGACTCTCAAACTGAAGCTCATTTTCTCTCTCTTTTCCAAACTTCTCACCACACGTTTCAATATCTACACCAAGGTCCTCACTTAACAAATTTATGGCCGAACAATCTTCCACTTCATCATGGAACTTAAGGGACTTAAAAACGTTAAATGTCACTTGTTGATCATTTACCCTCATAGTTAACTCACCCTTTTGGACGTCGATCAAAGTTCTACCCGTGGCAAGAAATGGTCGTCCTAGAATGATGAGGACGTTCTTATCAGCTTCATAGTCTAAAACTAAAAAGTCGGCCGGGAAAATGAATTCGTCAACTTGGACCAAAATATCCTCAATCTTTCCCTTGGGATGAGTCAACGATCGATCCGCTAATTGTAAAGTAACGGTCGTGGGTCGGACTTCTCCAATTCCTAATTTATTAAAAACCGAAAGTGGCATGAGATTTATGCTTGCCCCAAGGTCACAAAGGGCATGACCCACCTCTTTTCCCCCTATTGAACATGGGATGGTAAAGCTTCCCGGGTCCTTGAGTTTGGGAGGAATTTTACATGTGAGCAAAACACTACATTCTTTTGTTAAGGCCACAGTTTCGTACTCACTTAACCTCCTTTTCTTGTTGAGAATGTCCTTTAAAAATTTAACATAACTTGGAATTTGCTCGAGAGCTTCAACCAAAGGTATGTTAATGTGCAATTGTTTGAAAACGTCCAATTTTTTTTTAAATTGCACATCCTCATTTTTGCTCTTCATTCTACCGGGAAAAGGGAGGTCTCGCAAGTCCAAATTTGATTGGTTTGAGTTTGCCCTTATGGGCTGTGAAGTGGGCACCTGCTCACCACCTTGGAGGGGTGGATCTGATGGCAAAACAGTCCGTGAAGAGGCTGTCATATTCTGTCCCGAAGGTGGGCACTTTCTAGCCACGTTAGCTGGAAAAAGTGACGAAAAATTTTCTTTGTCAAAAGCATGCGTGGTCTCATCTTGTACAATGGTATCAACTAAGATTTCCTCACTGGGTTTGGATGCTCGAGTTTCACTTCTTAAAGTCATGGCCTTAACGTGCTCCTTACCCTTAGGGGTCTCGGTGTCACTAGGTAAAGTGCCCACTTGTCTCCCTTTCAACTCGGCGGCGAATTGTCCCAATTGAGTCTCAAAACCTCTCAAAGTTGCATTGGTTTGGTTTATAAAACCTTTGAGTAAAGATTCAAGTGAACCATTACTCTCCGATGCATTTTGTTGTCTTGGTACATATGGTTGTGAGGATTGCCCACTTTGGTACGTATGAGACGGTCCTTGTTGAAATCCGGGGAGATTCGGTGGTCGGTTTGGAACTTGATGAACCCCGGGGGGTTAAAGTCCTTGATTTCCCGACCATGAGAAGTTCGGGTGATTTCTCCAATTTGGGTTGTAAGTTGGAGAAAATGGGCTATTCCTAGAATGGTTTCCTACATAGTTAACCGAAGCGGGATTACCGGGACAACACTCAAAAGCATGGTTCTCACCACAAAACACACAAGATTCATTTATGGCTTGGACTTGGTTCTTTTCTCCATTTAAGTTCATGTTATTTTTTACCAAGTTCGTTAAAGCTACAATTTGTGCGTTTAAGGCGGTGATGACATCAATTTCGTGAACACCCGATGCATTCTTAGGAGCAAGAGCGCGTGGGTTTGACCAATCGGTGTTATTGTTGGCCACTTTCTCCAAAATATCGTATCCTTCATTATAAGTCTTAGAGGTGAAAGCGCCACCGGCCGTAGCATCAAGAATAATTTTAGCGGCATTAGTAAGACCATTATAAAATGTCTCTAATTGGATGCAATGAGGGATTCCATGATGAGGACATCTTCTAATTAAGTCTTTGAATCTCTCCCATGCATCCGAAACCGCCTCATCCTCCTCTTGTCGAAACATCAGAATTTCATTTCTAAACTTCACATTTCTAGTTGGAGGAAAATATTTTTTTAGAAATTTTTCGGCCAAACTTGTCCAACTATCAATGGAATGAGAAGGTTGAGAATTTAGCCAAACTTTTGCTCTATCTCTCAATGTATAAGAGAAGAGCGTAAGCCGTAAGGCTTCTGTCGTAACACCTTGAATGCGAAAATGGTCCGTCATTTCTAAAAATGATTTTAAATGTGAGTGCGGATCTTCCGACGGTAACCCTCCAAATTGACCAATTGCTTGGATCATTTGGAACATTACCGGTTTTAGTTCAAAAGTTTGTGCTACCATGTTGGGCCTAAGAATACCCGATTTTAATTGATCAAATTCGGGTGTTGCATAGTCCCGTATTCCCCGTTCTTTATCGTCGGCAATTCTTATGGTTGTTTCATTAGGTGGTGGTGGAGGATATCCACCATTTCCAGCCATGTTTTGATTTTGCCGACCTCTTCTACCTCTTCTTCGTCTTCTAACGGTTCTTTCAATTTCGGGGTCAAGAGGTACAAGTTCACCGTGTTGTAGCCTTGGCATACAACACGGAAAATACTAAAAATAAAAGACACAAGCAACTCAGGCTCGAATGAAAAGTCAATATCTTAGGATTTAAAATCGCTTTAGTCCCCGGCAACGGCGCCAAAAACTTGGTAGCGGAAAATCGTATAGGTCCACAAAGTGGCCACTATGTTGCCACAGTGGCGGTGCAAGTGCACACCAGACACTATGATCGCTACAAGTAATAAAGTGGTAGAGTACCGAGATCGTTTCCACAGGGACTAGTCAACTAAGAATCAGAGACGTTTTCATGAACTTCTAGTGCTTGGTTGATTTTTGAGAACAATATCAATATTTTGTGGGTTTTAAGCGAATTAAACAACGATTAACGGAATTAACAGTATTAAAGATAGGATGTGGGTACAAGCATTGACTAAGACTGATGTAGTAACAACTTGGTTAGAAACAAAATGACACACGACAGCCGTAAAACCTTTTTCTCTCGAAAATGAGCTTCCTCGGAACGTGGCTACCTTGTCCCCACTTTGTCACCACGTTGGCCAACTCTAGACTTGCTGACTTAACTAAGTAAACCTCTCAGGATTTCAGTTCCACCAGTATAGATATGAACGCCCAAATCTCTTTGTGACACCCATATCAACCGACATTTGAACCTTAGTTAAAGTCATGCAAAAACCCGTATCTCTACGTGGTTATAAAAGACTTTCTCAAATCTTCTTTGCATCACCCAAGCCGTATTTCAGATCTGCCCCTCTCGATGTCTAAGATCTAATATTAACACTAACAAATGATCGGCTTGTCCGCGTTGAGTTGAAGTCCCGACTCAAGTGACCAAGTCTAAGAGTTAGCAACGATAGCAACACCCAAGTGTTGCCTACTAGTCTTAGTTTTGGCTCATACCCACACCCAAGGGGGTGTTTAGCTCATAATAACAGCAAAAGACATGGGAGAAGAAGGAGAAAACATAAACATAACTTGCATAAATAACTAAAGAGTTGCTGCCAAGGTGGTGACTTGGCAACAACTTTACAAGGAAATTAAAACTTACAAAAATTAAACGCAATTAAACTACAAGCTTTAAAGAGAGACTAAAACTTAAATGCTAAGCTCCAGAAGTTTTTAATGCTCCTGGAAATTGTTGTGTCCCCAAATGGTTCCTCCAAGCCCTCATTTATAGCCCAAGGAAGAGAAAAGTGTTGATGTGACTATTCCTCAAAAGTAGCTTTTAAGGAAGAGTGTTGAACTTTCCTTGGACCTCCACTTTTTGTCCTCTTCCTTGAATATTCTAGTGAAAGATCAGAAGACTCTTTACATTTCTTCAAAAGTCAGTCTTTCCCAAAATGGCTAAATCTTATCAACAAATTTCCAGCCCACGTCCAACGTGGCGACAAGGTGGCCACTTTTTGCACAAAAGTTAGTGAAACCGAAATTTTTGCATTCTTGAGACTTCATCACCATGTTTGAACAATTAAGACCAAATGAAGGGGATGAGGGACAAATTGGGTGAAAATGTGGCAAAATGAATATAAAAATAGAGGAATTAACTCTCAATATTTGAGAGTTATCAATAGACGATTATGTTAATTTCACAACAAACATGCCTCAAATCGCTCATATCATACTTTATGAGTAGGGTTGTAAATGAACCAAACGTTCAGCGAACCGTTCGACGGGAAGTTTGTTTATTTAATAATTGAACGAACATGAACACGTTTTTTTGTTCGTTTAGTTAAATGAACGAACATGAACAATATATGTTCTCGTTCGTTCATTTATGTTCGTGAACGTTCGTTCATTTATGTTCATTAATGTTCGTTTGTTTACGTTCATTTATGTTCGTTTCCGTTCATTCATTTATGTTCATTAATGTTATTTCATTTACATTCGTTTATGTAAGTTCGTTTATGTTCATTTATGTTCGTTTGCGTCTATTTATATATATATATATATATAAACATATTTATATAATATGAATTTAATATGCAAAATCATCAAGTAAATTGATCTTTAGAATTCATTTTTTATACCTCATGGCTCCTAACCTAACCCGGTTTTTTCATTTTGTTAAAGTATTTTTTACGAACAAAATGATGAGTACGGTGGTTGTTTTAAGTTCGTTCGTTTACATTTGTTTATGTTCATTTAAGTTCGTTCGTTTACGTTTGCTTATGTTCATTTAAGTTCGTTCGTTTATATTCATTTAAGTTCGTTCGTTTACATTCGTTTATGTTCATTTAAGTCGTTCGGTTACGCTCGTTTAGCTCGTACAAATATGACTTTTATATGCGCCTAATTATACACGGTTTTTGTTGTTTTTACATAAACCGCGTATAAAGAACGAATCTGGAACCTTTTTACACGGTTCAAGTTGAACCGTGTATAAAAATATGGTTTTATTCACGGTTCTGGATTAAAAACCGCGTAAAAAGGGTACTCGACAATTACAAACGGTTGCATCGATAAAACCGCGTACAAATGTTACCTTTTATACGCGGTTGTGTATTAAAAACTGCGTACAAATGAGTTACTTTTATATGCGGTTATTGCTACAAAACCGTGTGTAAAAGGCATCTTTACACACGTTTTTTAGTAAGAAACCGCGTATAAAAGTAACCCCTTTGTACACGGTTTTTTAAACACAACCGCATATAAAAGTAACCCTTTTGTACACGTTTTTTTACACACAACCGCGTATAAAAGTAACATCTATATACACGGTTTTTTACACATAACCGCGTATAAAATGTCGTACCTAGGGTTTCTCTATAAATACAAATGGAAGACGCCGTTTTTTTCTACCCAATGCGGCTCCTTCTTGAAAACAACATTTTTTTGACGTTTTTTCTTTTTGCCTTTTTAGAGTTTTTTGATGGTTTTTGGCATTATTTTTCACAAAGAGTAAGGTATGATCATATCTTAAACAACTAGTTCATCAATTACTACTTTTATATGCATTAATATCATGTTTTTAAGTAATATTATGTGTATACTAGAAGCGTAGTCGCGCAATGCAGCGAGATACATCACGATTTTAATGTTTCATTTTATTTTTTGTTTTTTTGTCGATTTACAATACGATTTTGGATGGTTTTGAGAAAGTGATAATGTTTTTTTTATATAAATTTGTTTAATTTAGGCTTAATAATATAATGTTTTTTATATAAAAATTTAAGTGTTTTGTTATAATTCAATGATTATCTTATATATTTTAATGACATATAGAAAAAATAACCAAACAAATTTATTGTAATATAATATATTAATTAATAGTGATACATGAAAATGTCTGCATAAAAGGAAGGTCCTGCACATACCAAATTGGTGAGTGTTAGAAGCCTGCAATAGTAATATGTATCTTGTGCTTTGATACTTGTAAATTAAGAGATTTTTAAAATCTTGCATAAAATGATGGTACCTTGTGCCTAATAATTTGTATTTAAGAGTTTTTAATCTCTGCTTTATAATATAGTATAGATATAGATAGTGAGAGAAAAAAAGAGAAAAAGTTTGACTGCACTTTTCGGGCAATCGTAGTCACGCCGTTTCTTGTATTCCCGGAGTTTGATCCGTCGGATCGTCATGATTTTTCGACAGTAGCTTCAAGACATATTTATCTACATTCTAAACGGTGGAGGTCTGTTTTGGAGTTCTAGAAGTCGTCTTTTTTCTGTTCGACAATCTGCAGTATTTTTTGTAGGTTTTCTGATTGTATTGAAGTGCAGCTACGCCGTTTCTTCTATTCATGGCGTTTGAACTGTCGGATCGTCATGATTTTTGAACAGTTACTTCAAGAGATATTTTTCTACATTCTGAACGGTGGAGATTTGTTTTTGAGGACTAGAAGTCGTACTTTTTCTGTTCGATAATTTGAAGTATTTTTGGTATGTTTTCTGATTGTATTGGATTCGAGTTTTCATCAATCATGGTCGATCAACCGTGGAAGACAATGAGGAGGAACAACCATGGAAGACAATGAGATCGTTTACTTTGAAGCACGTGAAAGATGGTAAAATTTGGTAATGAATGAGTGGATTGTTTTAAGGATTATTAGACTTGATTATACGATAAAAAATATTAGAATGTTTGGTTACTTTCATATGTTACATTTACGTTGACGATCTTTAAAGTTTAATGATTAATGGTTACGTTGAGATGCTACATTTACATGTCTAGCTGATTTTTGTATTTGGACTTGTGTTTGAAATGTTCTATTAATCCAATTGGAATCGTATTTGGAAATGTAGCTTATCAGATATAATGCAACTTCACCAACATTTGAAATAATGGATGGTAACAAAATCAATGAAAATATTAAAAATATAAATATAACTCATTATACACGGTTCTAGTAAAAAACTGTGTAGAAATGTCTGCAATTTTTTTATAAATGGGTACATTTATACACGGTTTTGTTATGAAAACCGTGAAAAATTATTACAATTGTAAACGGTTTTAGCAAAAACAGTGTAAGATAGACACTTTTATAAACGTTTAGTAGGACTTTTTTAACGGTTTCATCTAAAAACCGTGTAAGATAGACACTTTTAAAACGGTTTCATCTAAAAACCGTGTAAGATTGTGACTTTTATACACGCTTAATATTACTTTTCTAAACGGTTTTGAAACCGTGTATAAAAGTTGAGTTTTATACACGGTTTTGGAACCGCGTATAAAAGCCCGATACTTTTACAAACACCGGCGATATACGCGGTTCGAAAACCGCGTATAAAGCCCAAAACAACCGTTTATAAAAGCATAATTTGTACTAGTATAAACGAACACGAGCAAACAAATTTTCTTAACGAATGAACATGAACACAAAAATTTCGTTCGTTTACCGTTCGTGTTCGTTCGTTTGTTTGGTTAAGTTAAACGAACGAACATGAACAAGCCTCCGTTCGTGTTCGTTCGGTTCGTTTACTGCCCTATTTATGAGTATGAAAACTATTTGTAAAATCACATATAAGTATGAAATAGGTCAACGACTCATTGTTTACAATCAAACTTAGTTGACAAGATCATCAAAGTTTCCATGTGTTAAATACATGACCAAAAGTAGGAAAATTGGCATTAAGTTAATAAGTGTTGTCCTCCATCTTTAATGAAAATAATCAATAAATGACCCTAACTAGATCCTCCTAATAAATCAAAAGTGAGGTTTAAGGATAAAATGTATCTTCAATAAATGGCCTTTTTGCCACATCAATATCAATAAATCAAGTATAACTCATTCAAAGGTAAGGTTTAAGGATAAAATGTATGCATGTATGATCTCTACTTCAAAATAACATCAAACATCTAAAGCGAGATTATTGCTTTGCAAAAAGGAAACATCAAATATCAAAGTTTTTAAAATGGAGGTATGTTCGAATCTTAAAATTGGAGTTCGACACAAACAAAACCAACACCTAGTAAACCAAACACAAAAAAGAAAACCTTAAATGAAATTACATCAAACAATACAAAATCTTGATTCATCAAATACCCAAACCCAAATCATTGAACCCTTTTAAGATATAAATGAAATAGTATTGTTTCGTATTTGAAAAGGTAAATAGAGAGGGGGAGGAGGGATAGGAGGGTAAAAGACTGACGGATGAGAGTGATAGAGGCAAGGTTAGAACGATTGCTCCAAGTCAGATAAATTGAGAGACAATAATGACTTTGATGTTGTAGGAAGCCCATAGAAATGGGCAAAAAAGGACGATAAAACCGGTAAAAATCAGTGAAGGGTTTGTTGTTGACCGCCTATGCGCTTGTAAGAGAGAGAGTCGGAGACACTTGTTGAATAAGTAATAAAGTAAACAATCCTACTACTTTGGGGTTGTTTACCAAATATTACCCGCTTATTTCGGTCACTTGTTATACCGGGTTACCATGGCAAGAACCGTTAACCTTACCCGATAAGAAGCAAAGGTAAAGCCCGACAATCTTACACAGTTAGCGATTACCAACAATCTTATTATGCCATTTAGATGGTCGCGAATCTTACCTAGGTGACGTTTGTTTTTTAAGAGGTCTGAAGTCTTATTTCACTTCTGAGTTCTGATTAATAAGAGGTGGCGCTGAAGTTTGAAATCTAAATCAACAAGACTTTTGTTTTGTAACGTCTCGAGGGGTCTTGAGAGAAATGAGAGCTTATGAAAATGAGGCTTATCTATAAGAGGTTTTATGAAGTTAGATCACCACTTCTTATTTCATATGTATTTAAATGTTAAGAGGTTCTAAAAACTGAAAAAACAAACGATCTGAATGTAAAAAGGTATGACCAATTCAGACTTAAAGCCATTAAGATGTTTTATTTAAAAAACAAACAGCCGTTAGAAACCACCCTCACTTGTAAGCCATTAGGGGTAAATGTTTTTGCAGTAAGATTTTCTAACCGTGTCGGAGGTGGTAAAAAGCATGTAAACCACCACTCTAGTTAAAGAGGTAAAATGTAAAAACCCCTTTTAACAAGTTCGAGATCGGCTGATCATTGATCAAAAGGACGAGCTCGATCTGCATCGGCTTCTATAATTCTATATTGTTGCTGCTCAATTCTGAGTTTTGAGTATAGAGGTATGTTCGAATCTTAAATTTAGAGTTCAATCTATATCATATTTTAAACATTTCCCAACTTGGATGATGCCTTGAATCTGTTCGATGAAATGCCTAGTAGAAAAAAAACATGCACTTGGTGTAATTCAATTGGATGTCGATGTATATATGTTCTCAAGACGCAAGAGGGAAAGACAAATGTTTCTCGTTCCAGCCTTTATGATATCGTGGTATTGTCAAGGCTGCAACTTGCGAACAGCATTAATCAGTTGGTACTATCAACTTCCGAGAAACAATATTAGCTGTGGTCCACAAGCATCGGGGTCCAGAGAAATTGACACCCGTTGTCTTGTTTCAATATCTGCATGGTAGGATAAAAATCAAAGATTTGTGGAGCAGAGAACTGCCACCTGGAGGAAAGAATCAGAAATCGCTGTAGCCAATAGAAATGCAAGTAAAGATTTAACAAGATAAACAATCTAACCCAAATCATCACTATAAAAACAAACCCCAAATTAACTAATTTTCATAACTCCACCTAAGTCTCCTACTTTCAAACCATTCTCTTCCATCCAAGCTCAACAATGGCTGCCTCAACCATGGCTCTCTCCTCTCCTTTTGCTGGACAGGCGGCGAAAGTAGCTCCATCTGCTTCTGAGCTTTTTGGGAATGGACGTGTTTCCATGAGGAAGACTGCAGCCAAGCAGGTTGCATCTGGAAGCCCATGGTACGGCCCCGACCGAGTCAAGTACTTGGGACCATTCTCCGGCGAGGCCCCAAGTTACCTGACTGGTGAATTCCCTGGTGACTACGGCTGGGACACCGCTGGGCTTTCCGCAGACCCCGAAACCTTTGCCAAGAACCGTGAACTTGAGGTGATCCACTGCAGATGGGCCATGCTTGGAGCTCTAGGATGTGTCTTCCCTGAGCTTTTAGCCAGAAATGGTGTCAAGTTCGGTGAGGCGGTGTGGTTCAAGGCTGGAGCCCAGATCTTCAGCGAGGGTGGGCTTGACTACTTGGGAAACCCAAGTTTGGTTCATGCCCAGAGCATCTTGGCCATTTGGGCTACCCAAGTCATCTTGATGGGTGCGGTTGAGGGTTACAGAATTGCTGGTGGACCCCTTGGTGAGGTTGTTGACCCACTTTACCCTGGTGGTAGTTTCGACCCATTGGGGCTTGCCGATGATCCAGAGGCTTTTGCAGAGTTGAAGGTGAAGGAGATAAAGAATGGTAGGCTAGCCATGTTCTCTATGTTCGGGTTCTTTGTTCAAGCTATTGTGACCGGAAAGGGACCATTGGAGAACCTAGCTGACCACCTTGCTGACCCTGTTGCCAACAATGCTTGGTCATATGCTACAAACTTTGTCCCCGGAAAGTGAACACAAATGTTCATGAGAGAGTACTATTTTACGTGAAATATGTTGCCGGTTTGTTTGTGAATTAATAAATAGTAGTATATACATTGTTATTTTTTCAGCCAATTATGCTGCATCATATAGTTCAGCTCTTTTGGGCAGAATTCGGCACCTTTTATTGCTATGATCAACTCCACAACCTTTTGAACAGTTGAAAGAATGAAGCCAAATGATATCCGGTGGTGATGAATGTTGAACAATATTAGAGCAGCCTGTCTAATGCTAGGATTCGTCAACTACTAAAGGGTCTAATATATCAAGTTCCTTAAAAGAGTTCCACTTTGCGTTTGGGATTGCTAAGATTCTAATGCACTGGATACTGGTTTATTATTAATTGAGGCAATCGAGTCTTGAATGCATGCGATGCCATAAGGCTCTAGAATGATAATCAGACACAACACAGACATTAATAGCAAAACACTAAAAGAGATTCAGGTGTCTATGAGTGTTAACAAGTCGTCAATTACATATTCTAACAAATTAGCTAAAAATGTCAGGAATTTGGTTGCCGAACTCTGCAAAAGGTGATTAAATTGACAAATTGTTAGAAGCGACTTTATACAACTTGGAAGTCATCTATACACATTGTAAAAGGCTCGCTGCATAGCCGTCGTGGCTGAAGGCTTGTGTCAGATGCCACGTTAAGCCCGTGGCGCGCCTTGGCCCATTGCCCAATTTTCTGAACACAATATTTGATTTTCTTTTGTCTTTTTAGTTTTCTTACTTTTTAGTTTTTAGTATATAACCTAATTTTTAGATTGTTTAAAATCATTGACTCATTGAGTAATAGTAGAAAGCATATGTTTATATATACGATATACAAATTTGCCTCCATATGTCACGCCTTGAAAAACGCCATGGCTCGCTCCGGCTCCTAAGGCTTGAGGCTTGACCTCGCCGCCACGCCACACCTCATGCCATTTAGAACCTTATGTATAAATGGGACAAACCTTTTGGTACATTACAAGCAACCTCCCACACAATTGTTGTTAGACTAAAAGGGTATATTAGTCTATTTGTATGAAAGGTTTTTTAAGTTGATTAGTTGATGGTCAAGTTTCGGTTACAATGGTTAGCTAAGAGTAACCTCAGTGTATAAATAGGTGGAAGTTGTATCGTTCAGTTCATTCAATCAAGTGAGAACTATCTCTTCTTACACTCAATTCTTCTTTCATAATACGATATTAGAGCGTTAGTGCTCTTTGCTCAATACTCTAATATGGTGAAACCAGTTCCCCCATTCCTCTCACAACATCCGACAATAATCCGTTCTTTCTGCATAATTCCAATAACACCGCATCAGTGTAGGTTTCACAACAGTTGAACAGCGATAACTACTCTTCATGGAGCCGATCAATGATGATAGCTCTGTCCGCAAAGAACAAGGTATGTTTATAGATGGATTGTTGACTAAACCTGGCAGATCAGATAAGACAATGCTCACACATGGGTTGATAACAAAAATATGATCATTTCTTGGATCCTCGATACCGTATCAGAGGAAATCTCAACAAGTATTTTGTTCATGAAACCAACCTCTAAAATGTGGGAAGAACTGAAGGAGTGATTCTCACAAGGAAACGGGCCAAGGATCTACCCAATCCCCAAAGAAATAGCAAGTCTAACTTATGATCGGGATTCAGTAGATGTTTATCTTACAAAGTTGAAGGTGCTTTATGAAGAACTTGCCAATTTCAGGCCATATTACACATGTGCAAAATGTGACTGTAGAGGACTAAGAGCTATAGAAACATATTTTCAGAATGAGTAGAAAATGAACTTCCTTATGGGTTAATGTGATTCGTTCTCCCAGATCCGTGGATGAATCTTATTAATGGATCCCATGCCACCCATTAATATTAATACAGTGTTATATCTGGTCTCACAAGAGGAAAAACAGAGATCTAAATCCATTGTTGGTAAATCATTTCCAGTGTTGCTTTTAATGTGAATTCATAGAACAAAGGACAATCGAACAAATACAATACAATCAGACAAAGGTTGTATTGTGCGCATTGCAAAATGCAGGGTCGTAAGATGGATAAATGCTACTAACTACGTGCATTTCCACTAGGATACAAGTCTAACAATATATTTGTTCGACATAATCATATGTGTAATATGGTTCAAGATATGTCATTTGTCGAATGTAACAACTTATGTCTGTCCTGTCTAATCGATTGTGTAATTTCATGTGGTTCTAAAAAGCCTCATGAATAGTAGTGTTGTCATTCAGGATTTGAGAACAAATGAGACGATTGGCAATGTTGAAAGAATTTAACTCTCAATGTTTGTTATGACGAGGATCAAGAAGACAAAGTTTCTTCTGTGAATTGGGTTTCTGTAGATACATGGTATCGAAGGTTTGGCCGTCCTCACAGGATGTTTTAGATGTTCTCAAACGAAAGATGTTCTTAACAATAGTTGCTCTAGTAGTACTAATCCATATATGGTTTGCCCTTTGGCTTTCTTTGAATAATATTTCAATGTAGAACTTTTGCTTTGATTCATTATGATGTATGGAGGCCCTTTCAACCCCAGTTATCAGGGTCATCAATATTTCTTAACAATTGTGGATGATCACAGTCGTTTTACATAGGTTTATATGCTCAGACACAAGTCTGAGGTAATCATAATTATTCCTCAGTTCTATGCTATTATCGAGACATAGTTTGGCAAGAACATTAGAGGTCTGCGATTAGATAATGCTAAGGAACATGAACTTGCTAGTTTCTATGATGACAAGGGAATTACTTCACAAAAGTCTTTGTGTTGAATGGCCTTTCTACAAAATTCTATTGTAGAAAGGAAGCACCATCTGATTCAGCTCTTCATCTTCTATTGCAGATAGCTTTATCCATACATGTCTTAGTGGAAAACGAACTGAACAGCCCCTAAGACTCCATACTTGTTTCATTCCATTACTTGTAGTTAACAATCATTGATTATATTGAAATTATTAGTGGTCTCTTCCATACGTGGTTTTCTCCTTGCTTTGGTTTCGTAAAGCTCTGTCTTTGTTGTTTTTTCTTTATTTCGCTATATGATTAATTGATTCAAACATTCCAATTATTTGAAGAATTTTTATGATCTACCTTTTATCGATTGTGTTCGAAGTTTGGCTAGGTTAGTTTTTGTTGACAAAGTGAATTAGGTCAATTAATATACGCTAAAAATGGTTATAGTTCCATGAGTCCACAAGAATTGTGCCCAATGAATTTATCAGGGCTGATGTCTTACAGTCACATTTACCAGGATTAGTCAAGGCCTGGATACCCTTCCTAAAAAATGGTTATATTTAAATTTAAAATTGATAAATAATAAATATATGTCAAAATATATAAAAGTGCTATAGTTTAGACTAATTGGTGAATAATGAAAATTTGAATACTAAAATTTAGCATTGGTATTATCTTTAGCATTTTCGGTTGGAGATGGTCTGACTGTACCAAATTAAAGAAAAAAAAGGCACGTTCATGCCAAGAGAACAAGTGATTTTGCACGAACCATGCCTAACATGAAGAAAAATCGTCAACAAAAAGGTTGGCACGAATCGTGCAAGGTGGGATGACAAACTTGTAATATATAATCAGAATTTTACTTGGATTTGACCCACCTTTTGTACTTCTAATCACATTCTATGTTGATTTCTCCAAATTCAGAGATTTCTATATTCTTTCTTCTTTTCTCGATTTTAACATACACTTTAGCATAGCTATCGGAGAAAAAAGAACTCTTAAATCTCCAAAATCTCTACTTTAACATAGCTGTTGTAGATGCTCTTAAGCTAGGATATGTTCTTGCCAATGTTTTCAATTATCTATTTGTTACTTTTCATACACATTTTTCTTGTTCTTCGATCAACATATGCTAATCTTTATTCATGATACATGTTTGCTCACATTCTAGCAGAAGCTGGGGACCGAAGGTCTTCACCGAATCAACCGCTCCATATTTTGCGGTACAAGTCAGGTATAAGCACATCTCACCCCCAAGATTCTACAAATGAGATTTACCGAGTCTGTTTGATTTTTTTTTGGTCTTCCTTGGTATTTGACTCATTAAGGAAAAGACACCCAAACCAAATATGCTAAATGCCAATTTGGTTTTCAGGATTTGGTGGGATTCTGCACTTGGTTTAAAAGAAAGTACGGAATTGAAATCCCACAAACATTGGATCTAGAAATCATATAGGAGTAGTTGGTATTTGATGGGATTTCACAGGACTTGTTTGTAATAATGTTTTAAAATATATTAAAAACGTTCGTTTTATAACAATCAATCAATAAAAGGTAATTTAATTATTTTTATAATTATTTATAACTTGTTTTTGTAAAGTTAGCTATAAAATGAAATTCAATTCCATTCCAAATTCAACAAACCAAACACACCAAAGATTCCAAATCCTTTCAATTCTAAATTCTTCCACAAAATCCAAAACCCTCGAAAACATCCCATCAAATCAGACTCAAAAAAGTATATTTCATTTGGAATAGAATATGAAGATATAATGTATTGGGAGACATTTTCCTTTTCCTCCTCTTTCCAAATATCTCCATAATATCAATGGCTTGTGGTATAGAAGACTGCCACCTGGAGATAAATTGTCAGAATCTTGGTTCCCAATCAAAATGGAGGTAAAGATTGAACAAGATAAACAATCTAACCCAAATCATCATTATAAATTC
Organism: Arctium minus; assembly: GCA_954870635.1. NCBI lineage: Eukaryota > Viridiplantae > Streptophyta > Magnoliopsida > Asterales > Asteraceae > Arctium > Arctium minus. Next base: position 43,148,265 of record OX941088.1, on the reverse strand, counting down.
ACTCCCCAAATCAACTCATTTTCATAACTCCATCTAAGTCTCCTACTTTCAAACCATTCTCTAATTCCATCCACCCTTAACAATGGCTGCCTCAACCATGGCTCTCTCTTCTCCTTTTGCTGGACAGGCAGTGAAAGCAGCTCCATCTGGTTCTGAGCTTTTTGGGAATGGACGTGTTTCCATGAGGAAGACTGCAGCCAAGCAAGTAGCATCGGGAAGCCCATGGTACGGCCCAGACCGTGTCAAGTACTTGGGCCCATTCTCCGGCGAGGCCCCAAGCTACCTGACCGGTGAATTCCCTGGTGACTACGGCTGGGACACTGCTGGGCTTTCAGCAGACCCCGAAACCTTTGCCAAGAACCGTGAACTTGAGGTGATCCACTGCAGATGGGCCATGCTTGGAGCTCTAGGATGCGTCTTTCCTGAGCTTTTAGCCAGAAATGGTGTGAAGTTCGGTGAGGCGGTGTGGTTCAAGGCTGGAGCCCAGATCTTCAGCGAGGGTGGACTTGACTACTTGGGCAACCCAAGTTTGGTTCATGCCCAGAGCATCTTGGCCATTTGGGCTACCCAAGTCATCTTGATGGGTGCGGTTGAGGGTTACAGAATTGCTGGTGGACCCCTTGGTGAGGTTGTGGACCCACTTTACCCTGGTGGTAGTTTTGACCCATTGGGGCTTGCCGATGATCCAGAGGCTTTTGCAGAGTTGAAGGTGAAGGAGATAAAGAATGGTAGGCTAGCCATGTTCTCTATGTTCGGGTTCTTTGTTCAAGCTATTGTGACCGGAAAGGGACCATTGGAGAATCTAGCTGATCACCTTGCTGACCCTGTTGCCAACAATGCTTGGTCATATGCTACAAACTTTGTCCCAGGAAAGTGAACACAAATGTTCTTGAGAGAGTACAGTTTTATGTGAAATATGTTGCCAGTTTGTTTGTGAATTAATAAATAGTAGTATATACATTGTTATTTTTTCAGCCAATTATGTTGCATCATACAGTTCTGCTGCATTGGTGTTTTTACTCCCCACTCTCCACCTGCCCCCATGCATCTAACCAGTTCGCGTGGTTCACTGTTCCGATTGATTCAGTCGATAGAGAGGAGCGCTTGAAGTGGGGGAAAGCATACTTAAGGATAATACCCCACCTTACCAACCTTCGCCACGACATTAGTGGCTAAGCTCTTCACGCTTCCCGCTGGTCGAGCTTTCGACAAAAAAAGCGAAACTTATTCTCTTCCGAATGGCATAATTGGGAGATTGATTCCTCGATCTTCAAAGCTCTTTTGGGCAGAATTCGGCACCTGTTATTGCTATGATCAACTCCACAACGTTTTGAACAGTTGAAAGAATGAAGCCAAATGATATCCGGTGGGGATGAACATTGAACAATAGTAGAGCAACCTGTCTAATGCTAGGATTCCTCAATTACTAAACGGTCTAATATATCGCGTTCCTTAAAAGAGTTCCACTTTGCGTTTAGGATTGCTAAGATTCTGATGCACTGGACACTGGTCTATTATTAATTGAGGCAATCGAATCTTGAATGCTTGCGATACCATAAGGCTCTAGAATGAAAAGCTGACACAACACAGACATTAACAGCAAAACACTAACAAAAGATATTCAGGTGTCTATGGGTGTTAACAAGTCGTCAAGTACATATTCTAACAAACTAGCTAACAATGTCAGGAATTTGGCTGCCGAAATCTGCAAAAGGTGATTAAATTCACAAATTGTTAGAAGCGACTTTGGCTATGTTTGGCAAATTAGCTGATAAGCTAGCTGGTAGTTGATAAGCTAGCTGGTGACCGATAAGCTAGCTGGTAGCTGAGCTGATGAAAAAGTCACGTTTGGCAAAAACTAGCTTATAAACATTTAAATTACCAAAAAGGACATTAATTATTTATATATAATTAAAAGTTAATATATAATTATGAATATTAATGAGGGGCATAATTGGAATAATCACAAAAAGCTTCTGATAAATCAAAAAGCTAGCTTATGACCATCCAAACATATACCCAGAAAATAAGCTAGCTTATTTTTGCCAAACAATGCCTTTATACACAACTCTCCTTCCTCATCTTGGAAGTTATCTATACACATTGTTCTAAAAGGCCTGCTGCATAGCCGCCGTGACTCAAGGCTCTTGTCTGATGCCACGTTAAGCCCATGGTGCGCCTTGGCACATTGTGCAATTTTCTAACACGATATTTGATTTTCTTTTACCTTTTTAGTTTTCTTTCTTTTTAGTTTTTAGTATATAACCTGATTTAGGTTGTTTAAAGTCACTGACTCATTGAGTAACAGTAAAAAACATATGTGTGTGTATATATATATATATGATATACAAATTTTCCGCCATAAGTCACTGTTATGAATCAAGCTCACAAAGAATCAAAGGAAAGAAGTCATCAAATTGTATGATTAACTGGAAGGCAAAATGGGAATATCTAGCATTCGAGAGGCTAGTCTCTCCTAAACAAAACACTGGACAATTTACTTAAACAAAACACTCGACAATTTACCGGATACCCCCACACCCTTATTTATACTAACAATTTATTCTATAATATAATATTGGGCTTGGGCCCCTATATCTCGAAGCATGACAGTCACGCCTTGACAACATTGTGGCTTGCTCCAGGTCCTAAGACTTGAGACCTGACCTCGCTGCCACGCCTCGCCTCATGCCATTTAGAACCTTGTGTATACATGGCACAAACCTTTTGGTACATTACAAGCAACCTCCCACCACGATTGTTGTTATACTAAAAGGGTATATTAGTCTATTTGTATGAAAGGTTTGTTAAGTTGATTAGTTGATGGTCAAGTTTTGGTTATAATGGTTAGCTAACAGTAACCTCGGTATATAAATAGGTGGAAGTTGTATCGTTCAATTCATTCAATCAAGTGAGAACTATCTCTTCTTACACTCAATTCTTCTTTCTTAATATGGTATTAGAGCGTTAGTGCTCTTCGCTCGGTACTCTAATATGGTGAAACCAGTTCCCCCCATTTCTCTCACAACATCCGACAATAATCCGTTCCTTTTGCATGATTCCAATAACACCGCATCAGTATTGGTTTCACAACAGTTGAATGGCAATAATTACTCTTGATAGAGCCGATCAATGATGATAGCTCTATCCGTGAAGAACAAGGTATGTTTCATAGATGGATTGTTGACTAAACCTAGCACATCAGAAAAGACAATGCTTACACCTGGGTTTATAACAAAAATATGATCATTTCTTGGATCCTCAATACCGTATCAAAGGAAATCTCAGCAAGTATTTTGTTCGTGAAACCAACCTCTAAAATGCGGGAAGAACTGAAGGAGCAATTCTCACAAGGAAATGGGAAAAGGATCTACCAAATCCGCAAAGAAATAGTAAGTCTAACTCAAGATCGGGATTTAATAGATGTTTATTTTACAAAGTTAAAGGTGCTTTATGAAGGACTTGCCAATTTCAGGCCACGTTATATGTGTGTAAAATGTGATTGTAGAGGACTAAGAACTATAGAAACATATTTTCAGAATGAGCAGAAAATGAACTTCCTTACGGGTTTATATGATTTGTTCTCCCAGATCCGTGGATAAATCTTATTAATGGATCACATGCCACCTATTAATATTAATATAGTGTTTTTATCCGGTCTCACAAGAGGAAAAACAGAGATCTAAATCCATTGTTGGTAAATCAATTCCTCTGTTGCTTTTAATGTGAATTCACAGAACAAGGGACAATTGAACATATACAATACAATCAGACCGAGGTCGTATTGTGCGCATTGCAAAATGCAGGGCCATAATTAAGATGGATTTGCTACTAACTACATGGATTTCCACCAGGATATAAGTCTAACAACATATGTGTTCGACATAATCATATGAGTAATATGGTTCAAGATATGTCATTTGCCGAATGTTAACAACTCATGTCTGTCCTGTCTAATCGATTGTGTAATGTTCATGTGGTTCCAAAGCCTCATGAACGGTAGTGTTGCCATTCAGGATTTAAGAACAAATGAGGACGATTAACTCTTTATGTTTTGCAAGACAAGGATCAAGAAGATAAAGTTGCTTCTGTGAATTGGGTTCTGTAGATACATGGCATCGAAGGTTTGACCATCCTCACACGAAGTTCTAGATGTTCTCAAACGAAAGTTGTTCCTAAGAATAGTTGTAACACCCTCAAATCTGGAAATAACAACTAATTTATAATTTTCTAAATACGTCAATAATTGATTCATCTACAAACACAAATTAAGGTTTAACCTCAACACACATAAATTTATTCTTTACATACAGTCTATAACAAGAACGGGTGCTACTAAAACCCAGTAATAGTCACTATCTCCAAACTGCGGAAGACTTCACCAACCACTTACACTTGAACAAAGCTAAGGCTCAACTCTTCATAGCTGCTAGAACCAAACCCCAATAGGAACCTGATGCACATACCGACAAGTAAAAAGGTTAGGCTAACGCCTAGTGAGTCCAAGAGTTTTACATGAATAAATATATCTCTAAAAGAATGAACTTCACTTGAAACCATGACCAGTCAATTGATGTCCTTTAAAACGTGGAAACGACTCTTTTCCAATATCATGCACTTTCAAAGGTGGACACCTCATTTCAAACATGCTTTATAAATTGATGCAACTTAAACAAACTCGAAACATGAATCATCATCAAAACCATGTATACCATACGTCCGAAAACGTGGACACTAGGTCCAATACTCACGCGACCGAGAATGAACAGACTTTAATTACCAAAACACGGGGTTGACATAAATCATTCAAACCTTAATATACGAGGAGGATGGTCTAATATTAAGGTCCTCATTCACTGTCGACCATATAGACCCAATGACAATAAAGTAAAGCATCCTTACATTTAAAAATACTGATAGTCGACAACGGGGGAAACCCGTATCCGTTGAGGGTGGAGGAAATACAAAAGTATGCCACCCAAGCAACGTTAATCGCATGACACCTCCCGACCTCACAACCCGGTGTTCCTACGACTTCTTTATCAAGCGTCACCCCAAGTCAGTTGACATTGATGGATCATTCCAAAGAACTCCATCCCGAAGGCCCGACACACTTAAAGACTACCTCCCAGGCATTACTTCAAGCAGCGCAGGTCCTAGCGCTTACTCCCCCGGTAGCACTAACAGACTCAACCCTCCTAGCGATCGCTTATAAAGTTTCTGGTCATAAAACATGGGTACCGGAGTTCAACCCCGCAATACCCAATTGACCATCCAAAACAGATTGACTTACGTGCCTATGGATCCAATGCAACACAGTCTAACCTTACCGGACTACACACGAATGACCAAAGCACTTGAGCCCGTAACCAACCTCAATACGCAACACAATGCATTAGTACGTACGTCATAACTGGACTCTACATTGAGCCATATAAAACCGGACAAGTGTTCTCAAAACTCCTTTAAAACGACATCGAGCCAAAATGCTCAAAACCTCTTTTTGACCAATGATTAACGTTTTTCAAATAATAAACGCACTCGACCCATACCATGAAATCACACGCTCCAAAATACTTGAATGGACTCCAACACAGTTTAAGTCGGGACAAAAGGTTTTCCAAATAGATTTATACTCTTAATCCTTTCAAAACGTCCATAACACCAAATTAAACCTTTTACCCATACAAACACTAAAAATGCCTTTTCACCAAATAATCTCATTTATGACTCATTTATCAAAATGCCCAACAATCACAAGAATGTGTGCTACATAAGTTTATAAAGTTAAACATTTTCAAAATAACCAAACTGATCAACAGTTAACAATTTCATGTAGGATGCAAAACACTTTAAAATAACCATTTTGGTATGTACACTGTTTTCACAAATCAACTTGAACTCACCTTGCTAGATTTAGGCTAAATCTAGATTTTACCCCATTTTGAGCTTCCTTGACGAAACTTAAATCCTCCAAGCCAAAACCTAGATCCAAACATTTTCAACCATAAATAAACATATCCAACCATATAGAAACATTCCCCAACCGTTTTACATCAAAACCTCAACTTATACCCAAAACCCTAATTTTGACCTAACTCCTCCAAAATCTTCCAAACCGAAATGGAGGAACATAATACTTAGGAAATCATCAATGGAGCATTTATATCTTATATTAGGGTTTAGAAATGGAAGAGATACACTTACCACTTAGGTTTTGATGAAAACCTAGAAAACCCAAAAATGAGCTTGAGGTTGAAGATGAAGATGGAGATGGTGAATCCTTCACCAAAGCTTCAAATCTTGCCACTTGATGGTGATTTACCTCCGTAATACTCAAGGATTTGAGCTAAGGATGACCCAAAATCGCCATACATGACTTTGGTTGGTTCTAGAGAGTGTTTGGGGATGAATGGGAAGTGAGGGATGAAGAAATGGCTTAAAATTCACATTTAACAGCAATCAACCCCCTAGGGGCGACATTGCCAGGCAACAATGCCATAGCAATCAGCCCCCGGGAGGCGACATTGCCAGGCAACAATGCCACGGCAATGTCGCAGGGCATTGCGCTCCAACATTCGGTACCTTCCATGCGACTGTGACAGTGCGACTATGACACTATCATAGTCGTCGGCCATTGTCGCGAGACCCTTCCCAAGCCCCGAAACTCAACTTTTTCAATGCCAACACTCCCGATACTCTAAGGGACTTTAAATAATGTTTTCCTCACAAAATCCCACCATTTTCAAGTTCCAAAAACGTCCGGGTGACTTTTATTTATCGAAAATCACGGGTGTTACAATCCTCCCAACCTTAAAAAGAGATTTCGTCCTCGAAATCTAGTTCTCCATTTAACGTTGCCTGCAATATATGTTGTCTCTAATCCACTTGCCAGAACAACCACGATAAACCTTATGCTGCTACTCATGACAAATGTCCCCTTTGGCACATTACACTTACATCCGAGTGAACACTTAACTCGCTAAAGCAGTCTTTACCCATAAGACTACGGTTGTCTCCCAACCTTGGGTGACACTTACCACCTCAAGAGTAGTTTGTGACCGCAACTTCTCATTGAACAATACACCTTAACCTAACATACTTCTGAACCCAAACCAAAATTCGATATCAACCTCCAAAGAATCCTCTAAATTCTTAATACTCAGTTCTTGATATTGACAAGGTCGTCCTCCCGAGTCGTACCAATACGCTCTCCATGTAGTTGGATAATGCAGATCCGGCTATCACTTAACTCCGTTCTACTCCCAACCTCAAAACATTCTCTAAATAAAATCTTCACCACAACGGGGAAAACTTATGAACATCGATACTTAATCAACAACATCTAACCTTCTTTTAAGTTCCACCTCAGAGAGGTCAACATTCCCAAGACCCAACGGGGTACTTCCAAGCATTCCCAGATTCATGGACTTCAAGAAAACAAGTCGATGCCTAAAACCCAACGGTGATAACGAAAACGTAGGCATCCCGCCCGATATTTCATTCCGGAGGTATTGCCGCGCTAAAGTTGACACCTAACAGGGTACTAAGATTCCCAATCTTACATTTCTAACCAACGGACCACAATATTTCCCTTGTTCATGCAAGCCATCAAGACGATATACTAGCAACGTATAACGTGATGTCTAACGGTCCATCGACCCGACAACTCCAATCCAACCTTTACCTAGAATCATACAAGACCTCATCTCGCAGGTTTACCGAAGCATAGAGATCATCTCTTAATTAACTGAGGGACAACATCTCATACCTTCTCTATTCCTGCATGACCCGATTCAAAACTGAAACTCAAATCCAAGGTTGGCCACAAGTCGGACCATCCGATGCTTCAAATTCCAAGGACTCCTCTAGTCCCTTAATTGCATCTCCTTCTACAACAGGAGTTTAAATCTATAAGCCTAATGAGTTCAAGGTTTTCAACTAATATGCCAATTTAAACTTTTATAAAACTTTTAAATACATGAGCTTTATAACAATTAACCGTACAATGAAAATACACTATCGTTCATCCGATAGGTTTCAAAACTGGTTACCAACACTATGCATATAAAACCATTTCCAATCTCATTGGACCAATATTTACGTAAATAAAACGGTAACAAAAGGTGTGTAACAAAATTTACACTATTAACATGAAAATAAATTCCTGCACCCCAACACGTGCGATAAATGTTTGTACAACCCCAAAAGAGAACTTCACAATTTTACTTTTAAAATTTTCCTCTTTAACCAAAAATGTTGTGGCATAAAATTTTCAACAAGTACCATATGCATCAGTTTATTCCCCAAAACTCGGTAAAACGATGGGAACGTAAATAAATTTCAAATCGAGTTTAAAACGCCGAGCCACAAAGATAAAACACACTTGACCAAAATAGTAACTACAAAGAAATGTAAACCGATTATTACTTTAATGCATTGCGGAAAACTTATGACCGTTAAACCAACAACGGAAGCATGCTCAAAACAAAAGTTCTACCTGGAACAACCCAAATCTTTTATATACTTTCTCACACCAACAACATGATTTAACCCAAATGCAAATAGTATATAACGATTGACATTCGTATAAATCCCACAGATAACTCTCACAACAATGAAACTTTCCCAAAACAACATGTGAGATGACATCCATTAACAAAACTCGTCAATTAATGCATGCAAATGCATATGTACATGTTCCTAGAATTTATTTACGCGACGCAACATGTCGTAAGACAAAGTGACCATTTTCAACAAAATTTTAACGAGGCACGACGCCCAACCAGCTCGTAAATTTACACGCAATAAAAATTAAAGCCCACGCATCTCAAAATACACTCATGAACACAAAAAATGGTTATAGTTTCACAAAAAATGGTTATAGTTTCAGGCGTCCACAAGAATTGTAGCCACCGAGTTTATTAAGGTTAATGTCTTACAGCCCAGGATTAATCTAGGCCTAGGATACCCTTCTAAAAAGTTGGTTATAGGTAAAAAGATAAAATAATAAATATATGTCAAAATATATAGAAGTGCTATAATTTAGACTAATCGCTTGAAGATGATTAGTGTTATTACTGTGAATAATGAAAATTTGAATACTAAAGTTTATCATTGGTGCTATCTTTGGCACTTCCGGTTGGACATTGTAACACCCCCAAATCCACCCTTAGATAATGTCACATCATTCCTCCTAAATATTACCTTATGTCGTCGGATATGACTATAAGATAAGATTAGAACCACAACCACAGCGGAAGTCTTAACATAAAGTAAATACAAGTCTCCAACATTACTCCTTCCCATATCGGACTATGTTACACAACAACTCCAATTACATAGTAAGTTTTAACTAGCAAAGCATTAAAAGAACATAATGATAAGAAATCTATCTAGGCCTTGCCCTTCCCTTTGTCTACACCTGAACCACCGGCTCTTGAGATGCATACTAAAAGTTAGCTAAAAAGCTAAGTGAGTTCATGGTTTACGTGCACATAAATACACACACCCCATCAAGCATAAAAATATAAAGCACCAATAAAATAGTATGCATATTGTTTTCAGAAAAATATTTGAGACCAACGAGATCTCCTAAACCTCCTCGTCCACTCTGGCACTGGCATTCCCTGGGTCGCACGGCTCACACCCGCCCGGCACCCATTATGGGGTCGTGCCAATCCTCCTTTGGATAGGTCTGATCAGTTACTGGCTGGCATTCCCTGGGTTGCACGACTCACACCCGTTCGGCACCCATTACGGGGTCGTGCCACTCCTCAACGTGACATATCGAGCCCGATCCCATACCCCATATCGGCACCAAAATGTGCCATATGAAATCAACTCCAAAATACATATAGCATGCTAAAACAAAATATTTATAACCAATTAAACAATAGCATGCAACCTTCTATATAAAAATAATGTACATGGAACATTCACTCGTAAACATGTACATAAAATACTTCCTCATGCATAACATACGTAACTCCACATAAATAACATATATATATATATATATATATACATGTAAACATGTTGTCGTAAACATGCATATAAAAATACATCATCATGCTCCACATAACTCCACAAAATTATCATGCCAACACAATTTTTATTTACATATGTATGCATCCCATAAAAGTCTCATGAAGACTCACCTCGATTTAATGTAGGTTCACCCGTCACAATATAGCTCCCGAATCCTACATAAATCGTAACCATTTCTAAGTATCCTTTTCTTAAAAAATAAATGCCGTTTACGAGCTTTTAAAATCATCTCGTAACATTTTACTTAATCTCCTTAATAAATTAGGTGTTTAGAACCCGACCACCTACACCCTTTCTTTACCGATTCATTAAACCATACGATATAAAAATATATCATATTTACGTATGACCACATCTATGTATATATATATATATATATATATATAATATGCATTACCCGTCATATATATATGTCACGTATATATATATACATACAATATTGCACATCAATATATATATACACACATAGTCACATGCCAAGGCTAATTTGTAACCCATGTAAATCTTGCAACCCTTACAACCCACATCTTAACCGTTGGATCAATGAAAAGCGGTTATTTTATTTTTAGTTTTTTGTTTTTTTTAATTGAAAAATATTGGGCCCACATCTATTGTAACCGTCAATCATGAATCCAACGGTTAAGATATGGGTTGCGTAGGTTGTAAAATTTACATAGATTGTAAATTAAACTACCCCACATATATATATATATATATATATATTATCAAAATACATTTATTTGTATAAATCTGGACACATGTGGTGACCTCATCACGTGCATTCCCATGCCAACTTATATCCTCTCCAAAAATTCCCTTCTTCTTTCTTTTTATTTTATAAATCGTCGCTAAAAATAAAACCCTTCTCCTTTCATACCCACATGCATATTAACATGCACCACAACCATCCATGTTTATATGCATACATACGGACGTGTATATATATATATATACACATACATTGCTTGTAAAATTTTACATCGATCGACTCCTCCGTTTTTCTTCCGTTAATTTTACTGATTAAAGGGTACCACGACAAAAAATGCCTTAAGCAATTTAAACACTCTGATATCTTAAAAACCTTGACCCAAATCGTTTCCGTAAAAAAACCGTTGGATTTCCGTTCCATTCGTTAGGCCTAAATTTTAGACCCGGAAACATTTCGATCGAGTTTAACGATTGGAAAAACTATATCGGTCATCGATTTATTTCGTTAAATAAAAACGCCCAACATAGGCTACCGGGAAAACGAAAAGCTTACAGAAAACTCGTACGATCCTTACCCCAACAACGTTGTGATCGAACCCTGACTTGAACCGTAGCCTTCCCGTTCGTCGCCTCTTCTTTTCCGTTCTCCCGAGTCTCTCCTTTCACTCTATCGATCTCTCTCTGCCACTCTCGATAAAACTCTCAAAATAAAATGATGGATGCTTAATTTTATTCATAAACTAATCCAAAATCCATAACTGCTGCCGCCACATTCTCATGCCACGACCCATTTCTGAAATTTCAAAAATTTGGAAAAACACGTCCTGAGAGTTAACATTCATCACCTTTAATCTTTTCTCTATTTTTCACTTTTAACCCTTCACTTGAGTTTGATTTATTTTATCCCCTCAACCTTTATTCCCAATTATTACGTCTTTTTTTTCGAGTGTTACAACTTTCCCCTCCTTTTAGGAATTTCCGTCTCCGGAATTCACACAACTTGAAAATAGTCGAGGGTATTTCACCCTCCTCCTGCTCGGGCTCCCAGGTCATTTCCGAACCTTTATGAAATCTCCATTTGACTAGCACCTAAGGTATAATTTTGCTCCTCAATCGTTTCGTTTTCCGGTCCAACACCTGGACTGGCTCCTCAATATATTCGAGCTTATCGTTTAGCTCAACTTCTCCTAAATTCACCACGGCTGAATCGTCAGCCAAACACTTCCTTAAATTTGACACGTGGAATGCGTCATGTATACCTTTGAGCTCTTCCGACAACTTTAACCGATAAGCCACCGCTCATATCCGTGCAATAACCTCAAACGGTCCAACATATCTTGGACTTAGCTTGCCCCTCTTTCCGAATCTTAAGATTCCTTTCCTTGGCGATATCTTTAACATCACCTTATCTCCTACTTGAAACTCCAAAGGTCGACGTCTCTTATCCGCATAACTTTTCTGTATGTCACGTGCGATTTTCAACCTTCCTCGTATTTGCACTATCTTGTCTGAAGTCTGCTGGACTAACTCCGGTCCAACCAGCTGCCTTTCTCCGATGTCAGCCCAACAAACTGGCGTCCTACATTTACGGCCATACATGGCCTCAAACGGCGCTGCCTTGATACTAGAATGGTAGCTATTGTTATAAGCAAATTCTACCAGTCGAAGATGGTTATCCCAACTCCCTCCAAAATCTTAACATATCCTCCAGGGTTTGTATCGTCCTCTCACTTTGTCCGTCAGTCTGAGGATGATATGCAGTGCTCAAGTTCAGCCGAGTTCCCATCTCTTGTTGAAAACTAGCCCAAAATCTCAACGTGAACATTGTATCCCTATCTGAGACAATCGAAAGTGGCACTCCATGCCTTGAGACTATCTCATTGACATACAATTGCGCTAACCTTTCTAGAGAATACTTTTCGTTGATCGGCAGAAAGTGAGCAGACTTTGTGAGTCAGTCAACTATCACCAATATCGCATCATGTCCTTTCACCATTTTTGGCAACTTAGTCGCGAAATCCATCGTGATTATCTCCCATTTCCATACTGGGATCTCCATTTGTTGTAACATACCCGACGACTTCTGATGTTCCGTCTTCACCTGTAGGCATGTCAAACATTTCTCTACATACTTTGCTACTGCCTTCTTCATGCCAGGCCACCAGTAGCTCTCCTTTAAACTCTTATACATCTTATCACTACCTGGGTGCATAGTGAATTTTGCTTTGTGCGCTTCACCTAACACTATGTCTCTTAGATCTCCTTTGCAAGGAATCCAAACCTGATTCCCAAACCTATATACACCATCTGGCCCGACGGTCAACAGTTTAACCTGTCCGACCATCCTCTCCTTCTTGATGTTTTCATCCAACAGGGCACGACCTGAATATCCATCCACATGGCACGAACCTTAATTGGTTCGACCCTCTCCTTTCTACTTAGGGCGTCAGCAACCACGTTCGCCTTACCCGGGTGGTAATGAATCTCACAATCGTAATCTTTTAACAACTCCATCCACCTTCTCTGCCTCATGTATTTCGTGATCCGTGTAAATCAAGTATTTCGTGCCATACAGGTAGTGCCTCCAAATTTTCAGTGCAAAAACCACTGTGGCTAACTCCATGTCGTGTGTTGGATAATTCTTCTCATCCTCCTTCAGTTGGCATGTAGCATAGGCAATAACATTGCCTCTTTGCATCAATACGCACCCTAGTCCCATTTTTGAAGCATCACTGTACACAACGAAGTCTTCTGTTCCCTCTAGTAGGGACAGTACTGGTGCACTGCTCAACCTCTTCTTAAGCGTTTGGAACGCCTCTTCTTGTTTCTGACCCCAATCAAACTTAACTGCCTTTCTAGTCAAGGTCGTCAAGGGCGTCGCTATCTTTGAGAAATCCTAGATGAATCTTCTGTAATAGCCTGCCAAGCCCAGAAAACTTGGGATTTCTGACGCTGACTTAGGTGACTCCCAATCCATTACTGCCTTAATCTTGGCTGGATCTACCTTGACCCCCTCTGCGTTAACCACATGACCAAGAAATTGCACCTCTCGTAGCCAGAATTCACATTTCGAGAATTTGGCATACAACCTCTCCTTAGCCAACGGCTCAAGAATCGCTCTCAAATGTTTCTCATGCTCTTCCTTGCTCCTCGAATAGATAAGGATGTCGTCAATGAAGACTTTGACAAACTTATCTGGGTAGGGTCCACAAACCCTGTTCATCAGATCCATGAATGCAGCTAGTGCATTCGTCAACCCAAAAGGTATTACCAGAAACTCGTAGTGCCCATAACAAGTTCTGAAAGCGAAGGAAGAATTTCGGTCATGGTTTAAAAAAGCGATCGAGGTTTAAAAAAGCGATCGAACAACTTTAATGATCGAGGTCAGAAACTCGTAGTACAATTCGGAATTCCACCCGACGTTCCGGTCATGGTTTAAAAAAGCGATTGAGGCGCACGCCTCGAGGCGAGGCGGTGGAAAAATGCCCCTGAGGCGCCACCTCTCTTCCCAGATACGAGTCGTACGCCTTGTGACCATGAGGCGGTGGTGAGGCGTTGAGGTGTTGAGGCGTACGCCTCTAAGATTAATTGTTTCATGAATTAATTTTACAGATGTAAACCACACTGTAAACCACAGTCTGTTTACTTACTTTTATAGCCTTACTTTTACAGCTTTAAAGTAAACCACATGCCACTTTTTTTAATTTTGCATCAGATTTTATAGTATATATTTACTTAAAATACCAAAAGTCAAACCCTAACACTTAACTTATTAATAAGAAGACCAAAAGTTGTCTTCAACATATTGTCTCCACGTTTCCAACAACTTCTCCTCTTTGCATTCAAAGCTCTTTCCCACTGGTCAGGTACTTTTTATTCTTTGGTGGTCCTATACTTTGAATATTCTTCTCCACTTTCAAAGCTCCTATGTATATACTGCTTTGTCTTTATTTATTTTTTTTTTTTTTTTGAGTTTTTTAATAAGTACATTGAATGTTACTGTTGTACATTGAATATACTGAGTTTTTTTTTTTTATTCTTTACTGTTTGTATGTATTTTTATTCTTTACTGTTTATATGTGTTTGAATATACTGAGTTTTTTTTATTCTTTCCCATAAAATAGTAATGAGAAGGTTTCTGTTCTGGAAGTAGATATGAAAGTTTTGTTTATTTCATATCTACCATCATGTGTTAATTTTGCATGATATATTTAATGTGTATCATTTAAAGTTTTTCTTTACTGTTTGTATGTGTTTTTCTACCATCATGTGTTAATTTTGCATGGATGATATATTTAATGTGTATCATTTAAAGTTAGACACCTTTAAAGTTAGACATCATGTGTTAATTTCACATACAAACAGTAAAGTTTTTCTTTACTGTTTGTATGTGTTTTTCTAGACTTTATTTTTTTGGTGTAATATGTTTAAAACCTAACGGCTAATGTTAAAACTTAAAACATACTTAGGTTCTTTGTAGTTTGAATTTGAAATGGCATCACGGAGAGATCCCGCTTGGAAATATAGTGAGGAAATTGCGGTGCCCGGAGATGGAGCAAAAAAATGATACAAATACTTGAAGTGTAAGTTTTGCCATAAAGAGATCAAAGGAGGAGTAAAGAGAGTTAAAGAACATCTTGCACAATCGCATAAAGATGTTATACCATGCCCAAGCGTTCCTCAAGAAGTCAAGGACGAGATAGTACAATAATGAAGTAAATTCAAAGACGCAAAGGCTGCTTATCAACGGAACTTTCAAGAAACGATGGATCAAGGATCTTACTTTGGTAGCGGAAATGCAAGTAACACTCCGTGTCCTAATGTTGGTGGGAGTTCTCGCGGGGTTAGAGGTCCCATGGACCGATTTGTGGAGGATGTCGGAGATGGCGAAAATGTGTCTCCAAGTCCAACACATCCTAAGGAACACCGCAACCAAGTTTGCGGATATTGGAATAATGTTCTTTGAGAATGGCATTCCATTCAATGTGGCAACAAGTCCTTCATTTGCCAACACAATTCGATCGATAGGAAATTACGGTCACGGATTGAAACCTCCCACAATGTACGAGTTGAGAACTTGGATATTAAAAGAAGAAGTCAAGACGACGGATGAAATTGTAAACGAAATTAAAGCGACATGGAAAGAAACCGGGTTCTCATTGTTATCTGATGGTTGGTCGGACATGAGAAATAGAAGTTTGATCAATTTCTTGGTCAACAATCGCCATGGGACCGTTTTCTTAAAGACTATCGATGCATCGGATTGTGTGAAAAATGCACAAAAATTGTTTGAGTTACTTGATCAAGTGATCGAAGAGATTGGGGAAGATATAGTCCTTCAAGTGGTTACTGATAATGCTAGCGCGTATAAAGCGGCGTGTCACATGTTAATGGAGAAGAGGAAAAAATTATATTGGACTCCATGTGTCGCTCCTTGCATTGATTTGATGCTTGAGAAAATCGGAGAGTTGCCTCAACAAAAGAATGCTTTGCTTAAAGCAAAACGAGTTAGCAACTTTATCTATAATCATCAATGGGTCTTGAGCTTGACAAGAAAGTTTTGTAAAAAATATCTTCTTCGCCCCGCCGCCACACGATTTGCCACGGCTTTCTTAACTTTAGAAAGTATGTTTGAGTTGAAGCAAGGATTGCAAATGATGTTTATTTCAAATGAGTGGTCGGATTGTGCATGGGGAAAACCCGAAGGAAAAGCAATAAAGAAGATTGTAATGGACGATCGCAATTTTTGGCCTAGTGTGGTTTATTCTATTAAAACCACAAAGCCCCTTGTACATGTCCTACGAGTTGTTGATGGTGAGACCCCCGCGATAGGATTTATCTATGGGGCAATGGATGAAGCAAAAGAAAAAATTGCAAAAAACTTAGATGATGATGTTTCTTCCTATAAGGAGATTTGGGACATCATTGATACAAAGTGGAGTATCAATTACACCGTGATTTACATGCATCCGGGTACTTTTTGAATCCTCGGTTTAGATGGTCTCCCGATTCTTCTAACCATTCGGAGATTACAAGAGGGTTGTTCGCTTGTATGGAGAGGTTCATCAAGGACGATGTCATGTATACGAAGATTGAACAACAAATTAATGAATACAAAAATAAACGAGGATTGTTTGGCTTAAGAGGATCTTTGTCAAGTTACATGACACGTTCACCGGGTAAATACTCATACTTTTAGAATTTTTATTTATAAATTTGTAGTTTTTTGTAAATATTCACTATCATTCTCTTTTTCATTGAAATATGTAGTTGAATGGTAGGATACTTATGGAGTTGAGGTGCCCGAGTTGAGGTCGTTTGCAATGAAAATTCTTGGGCTTACTTCTTCATCTTCCGCATGTGAACGCAATTGGAGTACTTTTAATCAAGTACACACGAAGAGAAGAAACCGCCTAACTACGGATAGGATGAATAGCTTGGTGTATATCATGTACAACAAGAAGTTGAAACAACGATTTCAAAAGAAAAAGACACAAAAAGATGAAGAAGATCCTTTAAGTGTAGAAGACGTCTCTTCCGGTGCTGAGTGGGTAGCTAACCCAAATGACGATGAAGACGATGATGAGATAAGTAAGGGTGAAGGCGAGAGTTCGAGATCAAGAAAGAGGAAAAGTATTCTAGTTGATTTAGATGATGAAGAAGTTGAAGAAGAAGATTATAATAGACTTGATTATGGAAGTTTTAAGATGGATAATGTTTCATGAACTTATGATTAGAACTTTTAAGTTGATGCTTTAAGACTTATAATTAGTAGTATTATTGAATTATGGATTCTATGGTTTGGATATTTTGGTATGGATATATAAAATTATGTTTTTTCTTAAGTGTTGTAAATTTATGATTTTTTTTGTTTTATTTTTTTAAGGCTTACGCCTTGCATACCAATTCAAAAAACGCCTCGAGACTCATTTCCGTTTTTTTAAACCTTGGTTCCGGTTGTATCCCTGGCAATTCCTCCGGGAACACTTCTGGGTATTCCTTTACTACTGGTACACTTGTTACCGTCTTCTCCTCCAGTCTATAGCATAAGCTAAGTAAGCTATGCACCCCTTTTGAAGACACTTTCTCGCCTTCAAGGTCGTGATCACTTTAGTGTCGTCTTTCTTTCGATCCCCGTAGACGTGAACCGTCTCTCCCTCTGGGGTCTGAATCTTGATCAACTTCTTATTGCATACGATTTGAGCATGGTTGTCGAATAACCAATCCATGCCTAAGACCACATCAAAACCTCCTAAACACATCGGCATTAGTCTGACAGGCAACTCCTTACCATCTATACAGATCGTGCAACCATCAATTATCTCTTCTACCTTAACTTGACCACCGTCAGCCGTTTCTACAGTGTAACTTTTCTCTAATCTACAGGCATCTTTGTTCAGTAGTGGTGGAAAGCAGTAGACACAAAGCTACCATTTGCACCCGAATCGAATAATACATGAGCATAGACATTGTTAATAGGGAACTAACCTGATACGACGTCAGGGGTCTCCCTAGCCTCCTCCAATGTCATGTTGTACGCTCGGCCACGTCCCTTGGGCACCTCCTTCTTTTTGTTGAAACTCCTTCCCGCACCTTCAGCGGATGCTTTCACACTATTTAGTGCTCCTTTATGAATCTTAGGGCACTCATAACGCAGATGCCCTTTCGCGCCACACTCATAACAAGCCTTCCTTTCTGGACATTCACGCATCGTATGCCCTGGTTTTCCACACCTATGGCAAGACATACTTCCAGCCCGACACTCACCCATGTGCCTTCGCCCATATTTACCACACTGAGGAACAACGACCTCCCCTCCTTTTATCTTCACCGTAGATGAACTCACCTTCGCCTTCTTAACTATCTTGCTTGGGCCTTCCCACTTTCTCTTATTATCCCTCCTTTCACTTGTTGCCTTAGCATTATTCTCCTCTGCTACTGTTGCCATCTCCACAACTTGAATGAATGTCTTTGGGGCGTTCATGTCAACATATTGCTTGATTTCTATTCGGAGACCGTCCTTAAAACGATCTATCTTTCTCTGGTCCGTCGCCACCTAATAACTTGCAAACCTTGCCTTATCCAAGAATTCATTGACATATTCATGAACTGAAGATGACCCTCGCTCCAACCTTAAGAATTCTGACTCCAGTTTCTTCACCTCTGACTGGGTGCAGTACTTCTCCATCATTAGTTTCTTCATTTGCTCCCAAGACATAGAAGCAATTTCGCCCTCTCCTCTAATCTTACACTCGGTATCCCACCAATCAAGTGTCGAGTCAACTAGGGTAGTAGCCGCATATGTCACCTTCTGATCCTCAGAACACTTGCAGATCTTGAAGCAACTCTACATTTTATTTATCCAGTTCATTAGGGCTACTGCCCCCTCGATACCCTTAAACTCTTTCGGACGTGTGTTACTGAAGTCCTTAAAGTTGCATCCCTTCTCCTTTGTGGTTGGAACCACTATCTTGTCCTCTTCATTCATGCTCACCTTAGTATTATTCTGGTTGCTTGCTTCAGTATCTTTTTTTTTTGCTTTAGTATCTTTCTCGTCTCCTATCTCAGTATTTATTGGTTCAGTCTTCTCTTCTTCTGCCTGTTTTTTTAGTCTGGCCTCTAACGCCTGTGTCATTTTATCAACCATCATCTCCTCGGTCATAGGTTTCTGCCTCCCCCTCGTTGTGCCCTCCCACGTCCTCGGCCTCTCCCTGTGGCTGTACTAGCATGTACAGACGGGGTGGTACTAGAGCTGGCGGTATGACCATCACCTCGACCTCGACCTACCGGTGGTACCGCATCATTGGCACCTTCCCCGATGAGTTCAATTCTCCTTGATCCTCTAGACGCCATACTGATACAAAAAGGCACCGTTAATCTCCATATTTACTCCTAACCATAGTCTAAATAGACATCATCACACAAGGTCACATACTAAAAGAAACAACATTTTCATTCACATAAATAATAAGTCTGTACATTAATAATCGTTACTGAACATAAATAAAGGGCAACCAAGATAAGATAACTGAGTCTAAAGTCGGCCATACATGCACGGCAAAATACAAACTCCTAGCAATTCAATCCCAACCAAAGACTTAAAAAGAAACTAGCATTCTCCTAATATAAACAATAGAGAAACATTTATAAACTAAAATCTTCCATCGTCATCGCTACTCCTCGTGCTCGTGCTCATCCTCCTCCTCATCCTCCTCCTTCTCCTCCTCCTCATGGTTCTGGTGCCCCTGGATCATCAGCTCCTCAAATCGATAATAACGGAACCCAAGCCAATGATGATAGGGCTGGATTGGGTGGAAGTAGAAGGCAAACTCCACATGTGGTCCTGCGGAACCAACTAATCCACTGCCCGATAAATATTGTCGCACCTGTATTACTATATATACATCCCGTAAAACCTCCCACATGTACCTGGACCAGTCCACGACCCTGGTCCAAAACGACCTGGATGCTATGCGTGCCTCCCTTCTAGCCGTCCGGTATGCTACCACTGTCATAAAGATGCGATGTTGCAACTCTTCTATGTACTCATTATAATGTTGAATCATGGCGAAAGGGACTTCAATCCTCTCCTGTGCAAGCCCGACTGGCTGGTCGACCTCCTCGTACTCTATGCCAGCCTCTCTCTCTCTCTCTGTCTCTCCAAGGTGTATTCCTCCGAGCCACTATCCGAGTGTGCCATGTCCACCATGTCCTACAAGCCATAGAAGTATATTGGGTCAGGTATCATAGTGGGATCAAACTTAATATAAAGCAAGATAATGCTAGGACATAAACAATCATATACACCTACTCCTACCTAACGAAATCTCTATCCCCTCCTCTCCGAACAACGTCCAGTTTAAGCTTACGCTAACTACTTTACCTAATTCTCTTAAACTACGGCTCTGATACCAACCTGTAACACCCCCAAATCCACCCTTGGGTAATGTCACATCATTCCTCTTAAATATTACCTTATGTCGTCGGATATGATTATAAGATAAGATTAGAACCACAACCATAGCGGAAGTCTTAACATAAAGTAAATACAAGTCTCCAACATTACTCCGTCCCATACTGGATTATGTTACACAACAACTCCAATTACATAGTAAGTAAGTTTTAACTAGCAAAGCATTAAAAGAACATAATGATAAAAAATCTATCTAGGCCTTGCCCTTCCCTTTGTCCACACCTGAACCACTGGCTCTTGAGATGCATACTAATAGTTAGCTAAAAAGCTAAGTGAGTTCATGGTTTACGTGCACATAAATACACACACCCTATCAAGCATAAAAATATAAAGCACCAATAAAATAGTATGCATATTGTTTTCAGAAAAATATTTGAGACCAATGAGATCTCCTAAACCTCCTCGTCCACTCTGTCACTGGCATTCCCTGGGTCGCACGGCTCACACCCGTCCGGCACCCATTATGGGGTCGTGCCAATCCTCCTTTGGATAGGTCTGATCAGTTACTGGCTGGCATTCCCTGGGTTGCACGACTCACACCCGTTCGGCACCCATTACAGGGTCGTGCCACTCCTCAACGTGACATATCGAGCCCGATCCCATACCCCATATCGGCACCAAAATGTGCCACATGAAATCAACTCCAAAATACATATAACATGCTAAAACAAAATATTTATAACCAATTAAACAATAGCATGCAATCTTCTATATAAAAATAATGTACATGGAACATTCACTCGTAAACATGTACATAAAATACTTCCTCATGCATAACATACGTAACTCCACATAAATAACATATATATATATATATATATATATATATATATATATATATACACATGTAAACATGTTGTCGTAAACATGCATATAAAAATACATTATCATGCTCCACAAAATTATCATGCCAACATAATTTTTATTTACATATGTATGCATCCCAGGAAAGTCTCATGAAGACTCACCTCAATTTAATGTAGGTTCACCCGTCACAATATAGCTCCCGAATCCTACATAAATTGTAACCATTTCTAAGTATCCTTTTCTTAAAAAATAAATGCCGTTTACGAGCTTTTAAAATCATCTCGTAACATTTTACTTAATCTCCTTAATAAATTAGGTGTTTAGAACCCGGCCATCACATACACCCTTTCTTTACCGATTCATTAAACCACATGACCACATCAAGGGCGGAGCCAGAAAAATCAACTGGGGTGATCCTCTTCAATTTAACGAAAAAAATAATTGTCTCGAATATTATGATTATAATCCAAAATCCCAATCCGCATTCCAGGATCTGAGGGAAGTTCGACTAAGTTTATTTCCACACGACTTTGTTTTGAACCTTCATTATTAGTTGGCTCAGACGGATCAACAATTGTTTTTCTTTTGGTTAAGAATTTATCCATATTTGTCAAATATCCCAATAATTTCAACATCTTAAATAAATATCTACACAATTTGCAAGTTTTAACATGTAACAATTAAAATCTTAATATTTAAACCCTAAAAAAATTAACACTTTCAAGTTAAACAAATAGCAATAAGCAAACATTTAATACTTTCAAGTTTCAAATAATTAGCATTAAACAAAAACTGAAGTAATAATTCTTAATTAATATTTAAACCCTAATAAGGTGAGGTTTTACCTTAATTCAAAATTGAGGTTAAGAGATGCTCTTGCCCATGAGACAAAGACAATATAAGAGTCAACCACCGAACCGCGTGAGGCGTGAACCAAAATCGTGAGGTGTGAAACAGGCTTGAATGCATCAGTATGTGTGGTCGTGAGCGTCAGATGAGAGTCTGATAAGTAAAATCTTATTCCTATTTTCTTATTAAAGTGGCCAACAACAATATAATATTTGGTGAATGGGTTAGCCACTAAGCCTAATATTTGATCGGTTAAATGGGCCTTCATGAATTAGTGGAATTTGGCCTACATAAAAAAAAAATTTAAAAATTCCAGTGTTAGCATAAGCTAACGGTAGGCATTAGTTGGCTCCGCCATTGCACATATATGTGTATATATATATTATGCATTACCCCTCAGAGACCTAATCAAATGAGAACTAGGTAGTCTGTGGTAACCGTGAGATCCAATATTAGCCACTCATTCCATATAATTAATGTTGCTTTTAAAATAAAGTAAAAGGATAATTTGGTAATTTAATAATTTTATTTTTTATTATAAATAAAATCATTAATTACTCAATCCATAATTACCTAATTGATTACAATTTACTCTAATTATCATTTTGAAACGGATGATAACTCAGCCTCTCCATAGTGGTATCACAATGTATCACAGTGGGTATCACATGTGATATTATAGTGGGTATCACAAGGTATCACAGTGCATCTTGTATGTATTTTGAGTATCACGCTCATGATCGTTTGAATGTATTTTTTTTAATCATTGTCGATGTTTTTAGGTATCACATTATGTATTATAGTTGTATCACAGTGCGTCTTATATTTACTTTGGGTATCACATTGATGAATGTTTGTATGTGGGTCTTGGAGGTCAGATTTGAGAGAGAGAGAGAGAGAGAGAGGAAAGAGAAAAAATCATAATACCTAAAATGACCTTTAATTAAAAATTAAAATCAAATTACCAAATATATTAATTTCCTAATTTATTCTTTGATGTGTGGATGAGATTGGATCTCACGGTTATTACAAAATACACAATTCTCCCTTGAATGACCCCCTTACCCCTCATATATATATATATATATATATATATATATATATATATATATATTATCAAAATACATTTATTTGTATAAATCTGGACACATGCTGTGACCTCATCACGCGCATGCCCATGCCAACTTATATCCTCTCCAAAAATTCCTTTCTTCTTTCTTTTCATTTTATAAATCGTCGCTAAAAATAAAACCCTTCTTCTTTCATACCCACATGCATATTAACATGCACCACAACCATCAACGTTTATATGCATACATACGGACGTGTATATATATATACACATACATGGCTTGTAAAATTTTACATCGATCGACTCCTTCGTTTTTCTTCCGTTAATTTTACCGGTTAAAGGGTACCACGACAAAACATGCCTTAAGCAATTTAAACACTCCGATATCGTAAAAACCTTGACCCAAATCGTTTCCGTAAAAAAAACGTTGGATTTCCGTTCCATTCGTTAGGCCTAAATTTTAGACCCGGAAACATTTCGATCGAGTTTAACGATCGGGAAAACGGCAACTACTAGTGAGGTTTCGTTTGAGAAAAATAACACATTTTCGATGCCATCAACTAGTTCGTCGGTTTGGCTCCAAAGTCGTGCAAAAACACCGGTTTTAAGTCTAGCCAAGAGGCTCTCAAATTGAACCATATTTTCGAGTTTAAAACTATACCGGTCATCGATTTGTTTCGTTAAATAAAAACGCCCAACATAGGCTACCGGGAAAACGAAAAGCTTACATAAAACTCGTACGATTCTTACCCCAACGACGTTGTGATCGAACCCCGACTTGAATCGTAGCCTTCCCGTTCGTCGCCTCTTCTTTTCCTTTCTCCCGAGTCTCTCCTTTCACTCTATCGATCTCTCTCCCTGCCACTCTCGATAAAACTCTCAAAATAAAATGATGGATGCTTAATTTTATTCATAAACGAATCCAAAATCCATAACTGCTGCCGCCACATTCTCATGCCACGACCCATTTTTTAAATTTCAAAAATTTGGCAAAACAATTCATCACCCTTAATCTTTTCTCTATTTTTCACTTTTAACCCTTCACTTGAGTTTGAATTATTTTCTCCCCTCAATCTTTATTCCCGATTATTACGTCTTTTTTTTCGAGTGTTACATAGATCAGACCAAACTAAAGAAGAAAAAGGCAATGTTCATGCCAAGTGGAAAGTGGATTTCGCATAAACCATGCCAGCATGCCTAACATGAAGAAAAATCGTCAACAAAAAGGTTGGCACAAGTCGTGCTAGGCGGGATGATAAACTTGTAATATATTCCAATTGGAATTTTACTTGGATTTGACCCATCTTTTGTACTTATAATCACATTCTATGTTGATTTCTCCAAATTTGGAGATTTCTATGTTCTTTCTTCTTTTCTCTATTTTACCATACACTTTAGCATAGCTATTGGAGAAAAAAGAACTCTTCAATCTCCAAAATCTCTACTTTCATATAATTGTTGTAGATGCTCTTAAGCTAGGATGCGTTCTTGCCAATGCTTTCAATTACCTATTTCTTACTTTTTCATACGTGCTTTTCTCGTTCTTCGTTCAATATATGCTAATCTTTATTCATGATACTTGTTTGCTCACATTCTAGCAGAAGTTGGGGACCGAAGGTCTTTTCCGAATCAATCGCTCCATCTTTTGCTCTATAAGTCAGGTATAAGTACATCTCACCCCCCAAGATTCTACTTCAAATGAGATTTACCAAGTCTGTTTGATTTGTTTGGTCTCCCTTTTAAACCATTAAAGAAAACCAAACCAAATATATTAGGCCTGTTTGGTTTTCTGGATTTGGTGGGATCTGCCCTTGGAAGTCCGGAATTGAAATGATTGAAATCCCACAAACATTGGATCTAGAAATCCCATAGGGGTTGTTGGTATTTGATAGGATTTCATATGACTTTTTTATAATAATATTTTAAAATATGTTAAAAACATTCGTTTTGTAAGAATCAATTAATAAAAGGTAATATAATTACTTTTAGAATTATTTAAAAATTTTGTTTTTATAAATTATCTATAAAGAATGAAATTCAATTCAATTCCAAATTCTACAAACCAAACACACCAAAGATTCCAAATCCTTTTAATTCTAAATTCTTCCACAAAATCCATGTCGCTCAAAAACATTCCGTCAAACCAGACTCGAAGGCGGCGTTAGGTTTGATGGAATAATTTTACGGGGCATTTGGTTCACAGAATGGAATTTGATGGAATTAGAATCCATCGAAGGAATTTGACTTTGAAGGAATTGGAATGAAATCTGATGGAATTTGACCACGGGTTTGGTTAGTAGGAATCCAATTCCTTCACTTAAGCCAAGGAATTATGAATTCCTTAAATTGTGGAATTCAATGGAATTTGAAGGATTACATCGCTTACATTCCGTTAACTAAACATGCGCTTGGAATTTGGTCAATGGAATTGGTCATTCCAATTTCTTCTAATTCCATAAACCAAACAGGCCTAATATATTTGGAATTGGAATCTTTGGTGTGTTTGGTTTGTAGGATTTAGAATGAAATTGAATTTCATTCTTTGTAAATAATCTATAAAAACAAATTATAGAAAATTATAAAAATAATTAAATTACCTTTTTATTACCCGATTATTACAAAACAGTTTTTAACATATATTAAAACTTTACTACAAACAAATCCTATGAAATCCTGCGAAATACTAATCACCCATGTGGGATTTCAATATCTAATGTTTGTGGGTTTTCAATGAAATCTCGGGATTTCAAATCTTCAAAATCCTTCAAACCAAACATGAGATTGGAATTGAATTCAATTCCAAATTCCTCCAAATCCAATCCAATCCAATCTGCATACCAAAGAAACCTAAAATATATTTCATTTGCAATAGAATATGAAGATATAATGTAGGGAAACATTTTCCGTTTCCTCCTCTTGTCAAATATCTCCATAATATCAATGGCTTGTGGTGCAGATACTGCCACCTGGAGATAGATTGTCATAATCTTGGTTCCCAATCAAAATGGAGGTAAAGATTGAACAAGATAAACAATCTAACCCAAATCATCATTATAAAATCACTCCCCAAATCAACTCATTTTCATAACTCCACCTACTTTCAAACCATTCTCTAATTCCATCCAACCTCAACAATGGCTGCCTCAACCATGGCTCTCTCCTCTCCTTTTGCTGGACAAGCAGCAAAAGTAGCTCCATCTGCTTCTGAGCTTTTCGGAAATGGACGTGTTTCCATGAGGAAGACAGCAGCCAAACAGGTTGCATCAGGAAGCCCATGGTACGGCCCAGACCGAGTCAAGTACTTGGGCCCATTCTCCGGCGAGGCCCCATCCTACCTTACCGGTGAATTCCCCGGTGACTACGGTTGGGACACCGCTGGGCTTTCCGCAGACCCCGAAACCTTTGCCAAGAACCGTGAACTTGAGGTGATCCACTGCAGATGGGCCATGCTTGGAGCTCTAGGATGTGTCTTCCCTGAGCTTTTAGCCAGAAATGGTGTCAAGTTCGGTGAGGCGGTGTGGTTCAAGGCTGGAGCCCAGATCTTTAGCGAGGGTGGGCTTGACTACTTGGGCAACCCAAGTTTGGTTCATGCCCAGAGCATCTTGGCCATTTGGGCTACACAAGTCATCTTGATGGGTGCGGTTGAGGGTTATAGAATTGCTGGTGGACCCCTCGGTGAGGTTGTGGACCCACTTTACCCTGGTGGTAGTTTCGACCCATTGGGGCTTGCCGATGACCCAGAGGCTTTTGCGGAGTTGAAGGTGAAGGAGATAAAGAATGGTAGGCTAGCCATGTTCTCTATGTTCGGGTTCTTTGTTCAAGCTATTGTGACCGGAAAAGGGCCATTGGAGAACCTAGCTGACCACCTTGCTGACCCTGTTGCCAACAATGCTTGGTCCTATGCAACAAACTTTGTCCCCGGAAAGTGAACACTAATGTTCATTAGAGAGTGTTGTTTTAGGTGAAATTTATTTCCAGTTTGTTTGTGAATTAATAAATAATAGTATATAGTTATTTTTTGGCTAATTATGCTCTGAACTTTGTTGTTCCTTGGTTACATTCTCTAGCCTTAGTTTAGCTTTGTGAACTTTTGAATGCTCACGTGGGTTAGTCTGCCTTCCAACTACTCATGTTGGAGTCAGAATTAAGGGAGAACATTTTGGGCGCATCTCTGATCAACTTCATAAACATTTGGAACAGTTGAAAGAATAGAGCAAAATGATATGTAGTGGGATGAACGATGAACAATATTAGAGCAACCTCTCTAATGTTAGGATTCATCAATTACTTGGGGAATGTTTGGTTTGGTGGAATGTTTTGAGAGATTCAGATTAGATTTCGTGGAAGGGTTTGGAATCTTTAGTGTGTTTGGTACGTAGGATTTCGAATAGAATTTATTTTTTGTTAGTGTTTGTTTGTTTTATAAATAATTTGTTAGTTTTGAAGAAATGGGCAGATTTGATGAAAGAGGAGGATAGAGATGTGATGAAAACAATTGAAATCCATGGGATTTGGATTTGAAATGACAGTCATCTCCAAGGGATTTTTAAATCAGTCTATTGTGGGATTTCAAATCCAAGCTTTCCTACGGTTCCAAATCCTGCAAACCAAACGAGCCCCATGGGTCTAATGTGACTGGTTCCTTAAATGAGTTCAACATTGCCTTTGGGATTGCTAAGATTCTGATACACTAGTTTACTATTAAGGCAATCTTGAATGCTTCAGATATCGTACGACTCAGAAATGATTAGACGCACATAGACATCAACAGCAAACACTAATTTAATGAGATTCAGGAAGACTTGTTGCACCTCGAAAGAGGTATTAAGTAGTCCTCTAAAGATAAATCCTCACTGTGCGACATTGCTTACTCCAATTTAATGTAATGCTGCAACTAGTTAATTGCAAAAGTAGTTAAATTTGTTTCCTTTTTTATTTGTCATTTTATTTTGATGTCTGTAGTTAAATTTTATCAGAGCTGCTAATTTTTGATGGTGTTAACGGTGGGATCTTCAAAATGTATTTGGTGGTAACCATTTTTTCTTTGGAGAAAAAGGAACTCCCGTGTTTTCAAAGGTGAGATATATTGAGCAATAATCTTCTTGGCGAAATTTAATCTCGGTTGGATATCTCTAAGGTACAAGTCTTTCTCCAAATCTTGGGATTCTTGGATTACTTCTCCGAATGCAGCTATGGATTAGCCTTTTCTAGCTGTTTGGGTTTCTTTCGTTTGCTTCTTTCTGAGGATCGCGGTCGCTATTATTTGGTTTTTTGTGTTGATTCTCTTTGGTTTCTCTGTTTTTTATGCACCTCGCAGAGCTTCGTTCGTTTGTACTTTCTTGTTCCTGTTCCTTGTTGTAATATATTGGCTTTTCAAACAAGAAACTTGGGTAGTTTTAATCAAGAAATTATTAAAAATGTTATGTATGATGGTAAACGATATTTAGGAAAAACCGAGCATAATTAAGCATTTATCTTAGTGGAATTTGAACCATTAATTAGTGTACAGATATTGAATCAGATACAATCTCATTTAGGGTGTTGCTATTTGGAGGTTAAAATTCAAATCAAGGCTTCGGAAATGTGAAAATAAATTGAGAGAGAGGAAAACTATAGGCAGGGGTTCAAATAGAACATAGGGTTTATTTAGAATCAACCAAAACAAAAGGTGTGGTCCAAAGAAAATGACACCCATTTCCTGCTCTTGGTAGAAATGTCAATGTCTTGTGGTGCAGAATACTGCCACCTGGAAATAAATTGTTAGAATCTTTGTAACCAATCAAAATGAAGGTAAGGATTATACAAGATAATCCATTCTAACCAATATCATGTTTATAAAGTCACGGTCGTTTAACAAACGCTTACCCGGTAAGCTCTTACCAAGTCACTTATCTTACCGGATGAACATTACAACTATCGAGAATCTTACCCGGTAAGAACGATGGCAAGGGCCGAAAGTCTTACCCGGTAAGCACTTACAAGGTATATTGTTGCATACGATGCCGTTTAAATGAACTAGAATCTTATGCGAGAAGGCAAGTGAAAGTGTTAATTTTTAAAGGTAAGCACTTACTGGGTAAGCATTTGGATAAACGGCCCCTTAGTCCCCAAGTCTATCCATTTGCTGGTGGACCCCTTGGTGAGGTTGTTGACCCACTTTACCCTGGTGGTAGTTTCGACCCATTGGGGCTTGTGGATGACACAGAGGCTTTTGCGGAGTTGAAGGTGAAGGGGATAAAGAATGATAAGCTAGCCATGTTCTCTATGTTCGGGTTCTTTTTTTTTTTTTGGTAAAGGAGTATCCCAGACCACTTTGGGCCCGGACTAATCTCCTGGAAAACAGGCCTATGGCCCGTGGGCATTCATCCCGTGGCCACAATGCTGCAAGTGGGGCTCGAACCTGGGCAACCGCTATGAAGTCCCCAGGATCTTACCACCACGCCACAACCTTATGGTTTATGTTCGGGTTCTTTGTTCAAGCTATTGTGACCAGAAAGGGATCAATGGAGAACCTAGCTGACTACCTTGCTGACCCTGTTGCCAACTATGCTTGGTCCTATGCAACAAACTTTGTCCTCAGAAAAGTGAAAACTAATGTTCATTAGAGAGTATTGTTTTAGGTGAAATATGTTGCCAGTTTGTTTGTGAATTAATAAATAGCAGTATATATATATTGTTATTTTTTGGTCAATTATATTTTGAACTTTGTTGTTACTTCAACAGTTGAAAGATAGAAAGAATAGAGCAAAATCAACCTGTCTAATGTTAGGATTCAATCACCTGGTTTGACAAAATGTTTTTGAGAGATTTGAATTTCGTGGAAAATTTTAAAATCTTTGGTTAGTTTGGTGTCTAGGATGTGGGATACAAGTTTTTGTAAATATTTTTTTGTTTTAAAAAGAATCTGTTTGTTTTGAGACGAATAAGAGATTTGGGCAGATTTAATAAAATATTCATCATGCATTTTGGTAACGTGTGCTCGTAAACCAACCGATTACGGCTCTCTCATCAAAAAACCAGGACCGTAACCACGGTACAATACCACCGCTTAGTGATTTTAGTCTGTTGACTCTCGTTTTCGACCGTCCTTTTTATGGTTCCAACTCATTGAGTCATTTTCTTGGTAGGATCACTATATTTCAGCGTTTCATCATTGAAACGAAACCCACACGTAAACATTATACTTTATGAATGCATATGAACATAAATATGGCACTTCTAACATATCGAAGTAAAAAGTAATCCTTTATTTCTCATAACAAGCATTGCGTTTATAACGAAATGTTTACAATTCTTACAAAGAACATTTAATTCATACCGAAAGTCCGAAACCATTATGTTCCATATCAAAACATTTTGTTTTATGACTAAATCATATAATTTTGTTATGGGATTTATAAACAAAGTACAATTACCTTAAACGTGACTTAGTGAAATACCGAAACTAAGAACCAAGACCAGCAACATGTTCCTCGTCATGGTCTAATCACAAACCCGAACTTCTTTTTCAATTTTCGGCAATCGGATTCCCATGTTTCTCCTTATTTATTCCTTTTTCCTTAACTTCCTTGCTCTCTTTTGTGTCTCTCTTACGATTTGTTTTTGGGATTTTTAATGAGAAACCAAAAAGATGCATGAATTTATAGATACATAATCATCTACTAACTAAATAAATTGTATAAACTTATAAACCAGATTGCATGTATCGTGTCACATATAAAATGACACGTGTGAAAAGGGCAGTGTTTATACAAAGTGTTTTATGTGAAACATTCGTGTGTAGAAACATTGCATTTTCATGTATTATTTCACATATGCAACAACACTGTATAATTTTCACATAATATATGTTTATATTGTATGTATTTACACTTTAAACTTAAACCAACTGTAGGGATTATAACTACTTTATTTAGACTAAATTGTCCTATTTTTCTATAATTACATCTATTTCACTTTTATAGCGACGTAATTAATTTCTTCTCGTAGATAATTATTTTATGTATCATCTTATACTGCGAAGCGACTAGTCACTTCCCGAATGCCCCTTTCCTTCGCTACTAGGAGAGTCGCTAGCTTGCTTCATTATATTCTATAAGTGGAGCGACTTGTCGAGTCTACGAAGCTTCGTAGTTGCTTCCCCCCCCCCACCTTTTTTTTCTTTTGCTCCGCCATGCCACTAGATCCATAATGACCGGCGAGTCGGAACATGTATGAATAAAACCACGCAGAGCGCCATACCGGCCTATCGAATCGAAGAAAGAGATCATTGAGCCTATTTAAGCTAAGGTTTGGAACCCTTTTAAAATAATATATATATATATATATATATATATATATAATTATAAGCTAAGGGGGTTGGGAATCGCACGAATTTAAAAGTCCTCCATTGAATGGGATGAGAAAGATAGGTTCGGAAATGGACGGATTAGCAGTGGCCCCACCCTAAAACAAAGGTGTACGTACATAAATAAAGAGACTGGTTATGGCCTTGATAGGGCTCCTTCCCATCTATCTTAACCGGGAAGAGGAGGGAGGCTCTTGCGGAAGCCATGCCCGCCCTTCTCTATTCTATTTTGAGGATCCCTCTGAGGAGGCATGCCCCACCCCAGGCAACCAAACAAAGAACTCAAGACACTCCCCGAGCTCTAAAATAAAGAAACTAACCTATGGAAAAAATTATCGAAATTAGATTACGATTACAAAGGCTAAAAATAATCCAATTTTCTACGTAATCAAAAAGAGCCTAAGGATTAACCGAAACTAAGCACATACTAAGCCCAATAAGACACATTGGCCTAGATATACACGAGGCCAACTGAAAAACAGGTATACACATCAAATAAACTAGGATGAAACTTAGGATTTGGTGGATGATTCGACATCCTTTATTAATTGCGTATGTATATAACGGTAGCCCTTCCTTAATAGTTTTTGAGTAGGCTAGGAAAGAAAGAAGAAATGATAGAGCGAAATAATCCAGATATCTCCGATAAACTACACTAAAGGGAACTGTTAAGTACAGATGATGCCTAGAAATGATAGTAACACTTGGGGCTTCGAAATACCAAATCCCAGCTTAAGTCCAAAAGGCCAACACTTTAACTAGGAATAGAAAGGTCCGCGAAATAACCGCGTTGAGTGATGGTCTTCTAGGACGATACATTCATAATGGATCCATCATATCGCTTAGAGCCCCTCTTCCATCAATAGGTACTCCCAAGGCGTCGACCACACACCCTAGCATAGCCTTTCCCGCAGTGCGCTTGACAAGATCTCCTTCTTTAATAGCAGTATCACTACCAAAGACAACAATCCCTACATTCTCATTCTCAAGATTCAAGGCTATTCCTTTCATACCGCTGGCAAATTCAACCATTTCCCCGGCTTGAATCTTGTTCAACCCATAAACACGTGCAATCCCATCTCCAACTGAGACCACTCGACCAATCTCATCCACTTGAAAATTCGTGTAAAAGTTGTTAATTCTACTTTCTAATAGAGTCGTTAGTTCAGCAGCTCTCGGAGAGAATTACTAAGAGCTCTATTTCCGAACAAATTTTCCCTATGCGCCAGAGGCCTCTTAGGGGATATCCCTAAGGAAAACCTTTAATCTAAGGAAAGACAACCTTTACTTTATAGTTGTAATCTATCCAATCCTTTAGGCGGGGATAGGTTCATAGGAGGACTTGGTTACATAGGAAGGAAAGGCTTAAACTAGAAGGGATAAGAAAGGGAATTTGTGCAACACTCTTAGTAGAATGCCGAGTTGAAACTCCCTCTATCCTCAGTTATTGCGTACATGACAAGCAAGTTATTGAGGTCTCTTTATGCCAAATACTTTCTCTTTCCCTTTATTTTTAGTTATTTTTTGAAACTTGTTCTAATCAAACTATTTTCCACTACGGGACCTTTGTTTGATCCCCCTATGTATATGGATTATATCGTTCCTATGACCCAGGATGGGAAGAGAAATACTTTTTTCTACGACGAGCTTTCTCTCGTAAAGCCAAAGACACCCCAAGACAAGTTCCAAATGTTGGGAAGGGGACATGATCAATAGAACCTGGCTGGATCCGGGCTGGGAGAGGGGTGCCCATTCCTAACCACTTTCGTTTCGAAAAGAGTTCATACTTTGAGCCAAAGAAGGAAGAGAGAGGGATCACTCGTGGCACACTTATACAGATAGCTATTGATGGGGCTATAAATCTTCATTACCCTTACGGTCGACTAACTTCGTCAAGAAAAGCACTTCTTACTGGGTGAAGGGCAGGGCCTATGCTCTCTTGTTCCTGCGCGAGAATCCCTGGCGTTTTGGTCAGCGGCTATCTGGACCACCATACCTTCTCTATTGCACATTTCCTCTTGTTAACCCCGTTCTAGCTTACGTATATCATTGACTTCTATGTCTTACACACAAGGTTGACATAAGGAAATTCCTTGTTCTAAGAATTACGCCATCCCCGATCCCTTGGGCTTGGGGTAAGACTGAATAAAGACCTCGTGATTTCACCCGCTGGTGGAATACCCCCAAAGCGTATATCATCCCTATGATTTCCGTCTTCATAAATTATAGGAAGATCAAATATAGAGGAAATTAGATTATAAACATCACCATCTCCAGTCAATGACTTAACACTATCTAAAACAAGACATTTAGGAATGATGCATAATGATCGCTTTAAGTCAAGCCGATACAGTCTATTTACCTTACCCATTTCTTGGACGCGCGTATACACCACATTACGTTGATCATTTATTATGTACCCTCCATCTTTTGGCAAGCCACCATTATAAAGAAGATACAACATTAAGGATAAACTCATAAACACCAATACATCCTCTTTATCTGGCATAAGCTCTACAAATAGCAGTTCTTATGAAAGACAACCGTCTGTTAGGAAGAATTCAATCTCAAGCTCAAGACTTTAGAAGGGGGAAGGTAGCAGGTCTGTTGGTAAGCCCTTGAAGTCGAGCTAGGCATAACACTTTAACCACTCTTAGGCAAGTTCCTAGCCGAGTTCCAGAAAGCACCTAGTTGTCGAGCTAGTTTAGACTCCTTCTAATAAGCTCTTAGGCAAGCTCCTTAAGCATAACACTCTCACACCTATCTCTTATGCAAGGTTTATTGATGAAGGTTACTATTATTGTAAATCTGTATTTTTTATATAAAGTAAAAAAGGCGCTCTCGTGCAATCTAAACAAGACAAACTTACAGAATCAAAGAACCTAACAAATATAGGCGGAATACACTCATTATATACGTACACCTTTGTTTCAGGGTGGGACCGCCCTTCGTCCTGATAATCCGGCCATTTTCGAACCTATCTTTCTCATCCCATTCAATAGAGGACTTTTAAATTCTTGTGATTCTCAGCCCCCTTAGCTTATTATATATATATATATATATATATATATATATATAATTTTAAAAGGGTTCCAAACCTTAGCTTAAATAGGCTCAATGATCTCTTTCTTCGCTTCGATAGGCCGGTATGGCGCTCCGCGTGGTTATAAGTAAGCCATAGAGTCAGGGATAAAGCTAGGCCAACTAGGGTAAGTGGCCCAGGAAGCTTTGTTACTAGTGGAGTTGAGACTGCTTATCGGGAATCTGCCGTGGGAATAAAGGAAGACTGCTTTTTTTTATTGGACCAGTTGTGCTTACCTAACAGAAAGTCCTAAAAAATAATATAAAATGGTTTAGAGACAAAGGAATATGTCTTCAGCGGGGTCAAAAAGAAAAAAATAAGTATTGTTGAAGTAGCCCGCCCAGTAGAGGCTTTCTTAGCGAAAAAAGTATATTCATGGATGAATTAGGGGAAAGAGTATTCACCTTACTTTCAAGTGTCAATCATTTTTATTGAACTTTCTTGCAAGCTAGCTTTGGGTAGGGCGCATACACACGAACCTACTTTGAGTCAGATCTGAGCTCCAGTAGACAGCGAGACATCCATTGTGGTAAACGGGAGCAAAGCAAGGGAAAGAGAGGTGAGTGACGCCTAGGGGAATTACAGCACGAAAGCAAGTGTTGTTATCACACGTCCGTCCTCTCTAATTGATTCACCTTCGATTATTCAATCAAGGAAGCAGAGTCAACGACCTTTGAAGAAAGATGACTTATATTTTAAGATATTGAGTTGGACAGTCAAAAAGCCCAAAGGCCAAAAAGAAGAGAAAAAACAGAGGAGATGTCATCCTCATAGGCCATTGACTATCTATCCCCGGAGTCTTTCTCCCCGTCAAAGGGACTCTCTCTTTCTTGAACAAGCACGGCTCTATCAGGACAAAATCTAGCAGAAGCAGAAAAAAAAGGAAGAGAAAGAGGAGCGAACAGACACTATAACATCGTTAGATGAGCTTCAGTTGCGCCCCTTGTGAATGAGGGGATCGAAAGCCAAAGGATGTACGGCTGAGTTTCAAGACTACGAGACTAAGAGTTGGGACTAGCCGCATGTCATCTTTCTCAGGGTCTGAGCCTGACACCTCTATTATTACATCAAACAACAATTGAATTGGGATCAAAGAATTAAGGGATTGGCATAACCATAGATTTTGTAGGACGATTACCCTATCTCTTAAATTTAAGGGGGGGAATAACTACGTTTTTGTCATAGTCGACCTTTCGGATTCAGTAAGACGGCCATTTTGTACCAGGTCGACGCGCTCGCCGAATTCTGCTTCAAAAATATTCAGGTCTAATGTTGTCTTTATCAAAAAGATGTTGCAATCTTCAATCATTGTTCATCGAGCGCTTTCTCTCATCTGCCTTCTATGTATGCCTTTGTGGTCATTAACAAGAGCAATCGGCAGACCCAGTCTCTCTTGGAATCCTGAATATGCCAATAATTGTACTAATCCTCATATGTCTCTCTCCCGGTACTAGTTGCAGTAATGAGAATTCCTCTATTTATTTGATGAGAAATGCGAAACGAAAAAATAAAAGATCCCCCGTTAGGTTAGGAATGATATTCCGCTCCCTGCCCCCCTTTTCACGGAAAATGGAGAGATGAATTGATCGATTTATCGGAGCCTAGGTCGAGACTGACAGGGCTCGAACCCGCAACTTCCGCCTTTACAGGGCGGTGCTCTAACCGATTGAACTACAATCCCAGAAAAATGAGGTGTACATCCTCCTTCAGAAAAACGAATTTATTAAAGTTCTCTTTCTCAAAGAAGTCAAAGAAGTCCCCCTCCGACAACCCAACGAGTCATCCACTTAAAAGGACCCTCCCTGTGGTGCAAAGTGAGGTAAAATCATTAGTTAGGCAAGTGGGAAAAAATTACTCTGTTTCCGTCTTTTGAAAGAAATGAAAATGTAATATTAGCGCAGTTCGGTTCGAAAGCAAAACACCCGTTTCAGTTCCTTAGTAATATAATTTATATGATAATAAAAAAGAGAGAGGATGTTATTAAAAGCATCCCTATTACCCAAGACGCATCAGCAAGTGCATATCAGATTATGAGTTACTTATTGTTGGATGAAAAGATAGCTAGTAGAACGAATCTCATCTCAAAATATAAGTATGATGATACTATCCATGATATTTATTCATATATCCTCGAAGAGTTGAAATTGTTAATTCATGCAGATAATAAAATAGATTATAATCTATAAAAGATAGTTATCGAGAAACTTGATCGTAAGATAGTGAAAGTCATCTTTATGCCAATAATATATGGTAAAACTGTCATGAGTACAACCAGCGATTTCAGAGAGGTAATCTCACAGTACATCACACATAAAGAAAGCTTCATTCTAGCATCTTCCTGCTTTAGGTTTTGGAAGGATAAATACCATAATCTGGAACTTCTTTATAATTCTAAGGTGCCAGGGAAGCTAGTTTGAGTGGGGCGTAACGGTTTCCCGAACTTCTTCTTTCATTGTATATTAATAAGGGGCTAGTTGGGGAGGAAATATCGATGGCAGGATCAGTCACCCGGGCAAACCAACCCTCCTCCAAGAAGAATTGTGCAATCCCCCCCCCCCGATCTCTATAGAGCAAAAGAGTTGTCTGGTGATCTCTAGGTTGCAACACGTTCGGTCGTTAACTCCTCGCACCGCTGATCTCGCTCATAAACATAAGGGATAGGGGTCCTGGGGTCGGGCCTACCATATCAAAAGGGTCGTAGAAAAAGAACCCGTCCACCTATTTCATTCGACGTTCTGGGGCAGGGGCTCGACCGATTCGACCGACTTTTGCTTTTGGATAACAAAAAGGCGAGCTTCTCTGCTTTGATCAAATCAAAAGCCCAGTCAGCCACCAACTCGGTGCAGGTCACGTGACCTGCAACTTGGCCTTCGCTTTTTGAGGCTTCCTCTACTCACATCTCTATGTTCCTGCAACACTTCCATATGGAGAAAGATAGGCTTACCATGTTCCATCAATAGCACCTAAACTATGCCAATTTTGGCGGACCGTACTCCACCCCAGTGACCTCATGCGGTTCCGACGTTCACAGTCCATAGGACCAACACCATTCGAAGGTGGGCGACCCACCCCGCCTAGAACAGTTATGTTTGATTGGGCTTACACGCATTCGCTCACTTACGTTGTCGCCCCTCAGCTCACCCTAGCCCCAGCCTTTTGCTCTTCTAACGTAAGCTCCAAGGCTTCACACCAAGTCTTCACTGACATAATATGCATGCTTAAGTAGGGTCAGGCAGAACCGTTGTTTCCTGATGAGAACTTCCCCCATATTGCTATCAATGTCTTCATGTTGCACGACCTCTTAACATTACACCACTGAATCCCCGATCCTTTGCTTGTTGTGCAGTGACAGTACCAATATCCACTAATCGTTGTTTCTAGATACGGTGCACCAAATGGAAGATGCCCGAACAAAACGACCGAAACCATTGGCCAATATGCCTAGGATAGCGGGCAAGTAAGTACAGGAACAGACCTGGAGTAAAAGGGAAAGCTGCAAGTAGGGTCAAATGCCTAAACCAAGGGGTCAGACTTGGTGAGGAACGCTGGGAGCCTATCCGACATACTCCTCACAAAAGAGAAAGATCGACGACAGAAGCGGATAGAAGGCCTTCAAGTATAAGATCCTAAGCTTAAGCTCCGACCAAAACAACAATATGGTGCCTAGTAACAGTAGACAAACTAAACATGTACTGTAAAGGTATACGCTTACAGCCAGGAAGGTGTCGAGCACTGACAACGAGTATAGAGATAGTAAAAAGGTATACGAGGACGAAGAAGGCGATGGCAGATTGACGTTCGTAGACCCATACTCATCAGAGGTAAAATAGGCACAAACATAAGAAGTGGTATGTAACACCCGGATTTCTCGGTACGTTATTTCCTATATTTTCTTCCCCATACTTCCCTCTTTGTTGAAAACCCCCTTAGTGTGAGTACCTTCGACTTTGTGCATTGACCTTGTATGCACCGATGCTCGGAAAGCGAATTTTCGGAGGCCGAAGGTCTCATGCGATAGTGACAGTGTCACTATCGCCGAGGCATAATCGCGGGGAAAGGTTTCGAGTCGCGGTACACTTGGCGCGATAATGACCGCGATAGTGACAAAGTGTCACTATCGCAGGGCACTATCGCTGGGATTGTACCGCGGGTGGTTGGACGCGGGAGATAGTGCCCCGCGATTGTGACAATTGTCACTCTCGCGGGCAAGGTCGCGAGCGAGGTATCGAGGTTAAAACAGACCCAGCCGACCCTTAGCTCATTTATTTCACTTTCTCTTTGCTTTGGGCGATTTTTTTTTGGAACCCTAGGTAAGTTCCACCCTCCCTCTTCATTTATTGCTAATAAATGAGAGTTTAAGATCATCTTTGGTACTTTCTAGGGTTGTCAAGTGTTGGTGTGAAGCTTTCAAGTTCTCAAGATCAAGATTTCCCTTTCTAGAAGTTGCTAGGGTTTAGAATAAACCCATTGTGAGAAATAATACCTTTTATTAAACTTTATACACATCAAAATGCATTTTTAACTTCTAAGTATCTCCTTGGTTACATTTTTATTGTTGATGAGATTTTGACCTAACTTGGTATTTTGGAGATTTTTTAGGGTTTCTTACCATTTTGTAAGATAAAGAAGTATTTCATGTCTTGGAACTATAAATGTGAATGTTTTCATGATTCAATGAGTAAATGTTCAACCTATGGCTTTTAGCCAAGATTATGTTTTAAGCATAATATGGGTATTTGGGGTGAAAGTGTTATTTTATAAAAAAGGAATAAATGGTTTAATCTTTGGAAATCCATATATCATTAAAATGGTTCTCACACTTGAAAGGTTTACTTAGTATGGGTATGAGTTATGTTGGGCTTTGTAATTCTTATCAGCAGTTAACCATAAAATGTGATTTGGAAACTAATTGGTTATATGAACTATATGTTTGATTATAGTTGGTCACAAGTGTTATTGTGACAAGTCTAGACTATTACAAGTGGATCCATAGGTATAGAGTCGACTTATTATTTGGGGATAACTCCCGTATATAGCTTGTTGAGACATTGGACCCTAGAGGGCCACTTGGTACGGTTATGTGGGACCGGTTACTAGTCATGGGTCGTAAATGTAAATCCTAGTGAATGAGCATGACTAGGGATCCCCCACATCTTAGTACGAGTCGGCGTGTTCGTGGCCTTGATCCTAGTATGGCGAGCTCAAAACTCGGAAATTGGCTTACTTTGTGTTTCGCCACAATCCTTGGAATTCGGGTTCTTCCCGTCATCGCAAGATGAAGTCTGGGCCGGAAGGTCACTATGTGCTCATCAAACCATTTACAAAAACAATTTATTTATGTTGCAATTAATTCTTCTTATTATCTTTCATATAAACTGTATGTTCTCACTAGGCTTTAAGCCTAACACTTTTTCTCAAATGATGTGTATAACAGGTTCCCTTAGCGACGGGTCGTCAAGAGGTTGAGAGGAGAGCGTGATCTCTTGAGGGCATTTTTGGAGGATAGCAATTTTTGGAAGCTTTAGCATTTAAAACAATTATTCATTTTTGGTATTGGGTTGACAACCTATGTAATCTAGCTAGATGTAGTTTAGATTAGTTTGTTGTCGTTTCCCCATGCATCATTACAGGTTTTGTAAATGCTCACGCTTTTGCCCATTTATGGGTGGTTTGCCCAACTTATAAACGTTACATTGCCAAATTTTCAATTTTCAAAATTACCCCAAATTTTAGGGTGTTACATGGTATATTCCGAGGTGTATGCGTTAAGCCAACTATGTGATGAGAATTGGGAAGCGGAATTGGAAGATTCCGCTGAAGCTACAAGGTTAGGGACAACATGTGTTAAGCCAATGCGTAAGTGGTTTATTTAGGATATTCGTCCATGGAAGTTGTACTGGTGAACTGCAGAGAGTGAAGCTGCCCAAAGTACTCGTCGTAAACGTGAACGGTCGTACTCGCGGGGCGCCCCCAGGCTCAAGTCCTATCTTTAAACCACGTTGACGTAGCAATGCTTATATCAACAGAATATACGAGCGAGGACATTTATAAATGGCTTTTTCAAATCATTGGTGTCAGCATGTTGAATGAGCTTCATCCCAACTTCAGTTTCCATTTCGATGATGATGACTGGGGGTCCCGCGTTAGAGGGGGAGAAAAATGGAGAGAGAAAGATGTAACACCCGTAGTTTCGTGTGGATTTTCCCTTTTATGTATCGTTATAAGATTTTTAAATTGGTTCGTTAATGCATACATCCGTAAGTAACTTAGTGCAACATGGAAAATTTCATTGAGAGGAATCAGCAAAGAAAAGAAAAAGGGTCAACATCTTAATGTGTATTTGAGAGATTGTCTTCGGGCTGAGGAGTGCCCACATCTAAATAAAGTATGAAAAAAATTAGAAACATAAGTGAGAACTTATTTTTCATTTTGGCAAAAAAAAAGTTAAATATAGGAACTTTTTTTTGGGGGGGGGTCCATCGACAGGGGCAACTACCAGCAATTGAAAGAAAGTTGCGAATAGACAAAATGAGGATGTTTGACACCTCGATTGTCTCGAAGCCCTCCCTTCCACTTACACCATTTCTTTGTGAATGAAGTTAGACGACACAGTTCTTATTACTATGACTTTCAAAAAGAGTTGCCATATCTCGGTAATGGGGTCTGTTGATTCGGAATCATGGGATGAGTAGATATAGTAGATGATGAATCTTTTTTTGTTTTTTCTACCTCAATCACTCTATCTTTGTTAGTGTCTTATATTAATAACAGATGAATAAAAAACAAACTGTCAATTGGTATTTTTTATTATCCTCGTATCTGGAAACTTAGGTAAGTTTTTTAAAAGAGTTCTAGTTATTATAACTATATAAAAACGTATCTCATTTAGCTCCTTCATGCCTATTAGAATATAACTACTTATTTCGGTTTTGGTGGCTTCAACTATAACCCCAACTCTTTTTGTTGGTCTGAGGAAGACTTATTATAAATTCATTAACTGAACAATTGAAAAAAATAAATCTTTTTGTGAGATTCCAATAGTTCCTTCCCGCGTCAATTTCCAATTCTTGGTCATTGGGATTCATGGGCGATTCGGATGTTTATTTAGGTTTGGAACCCTCTATTTTTTCCCCTTTCAAATAAATCGAAATGATTGAAGTTTTTCTATTTGGAATCGTGTTAGGTGTAATTCCTATTACTTTTTTTCCGGATTATTCGTAACTGCTTACAATACAGACGCGGCGATCAGTTGGATCTTTGATTCATTAACATCTCTTTTTTATTGACTTCCTCCTTTTTTTAATCCGCTGGAGGTTCAATTCAGGTGGTTGTTCAAATGAGTGAAGTTATTGAATTCTAATTAGACCTAACAAGAACATAATCACGCTCTGTAGGATTTGAACCTACGACATCAGGTTTTGGAGACCCA
Organism: Arctium minus; assembly: GCA_954870635.1. Lineage (NCBI taxonomy): Eukaryota > Viridiplantae > Streptophyta > Magnoliopsida > Asterales > Asteraceae > Arctium > Arctium minus. The sequence continues at coordinate 43,105,948 of OX941088.1, read as the reverse complement.
CGTTCTACCGAACTGAACTAAGAACGCTTTCTAGTAGATACGTCTAAAAATAAAAGGATTCTTTTTGTACCCCCAATACTAAACATGCATATAGTATCATAAAATGAAAATGATGTATGTCCGAATCGATCTCAATGGATCCCTCGTGACTGCCCAGAGGAGAAGAATAGGTAGGGATGACAGGATTGGAACCCGTGATATTTTTGACCCAAAACAAAGGCGCTACCAAGCTGCACTACATCCCTTTCAATTGGTCTATAGTGTCATTGTAGAGAATCCCTGCCTTGTTTTCCACATCGGCAATGCACCTCCATCGATATTCAATTTATCTTGCCATTTCTTCTTTTTTGTCTTTATTGATTTATATAGTCATCATCATCCCGTCGATCCCACCAATGCTTTCTTACTTATCTTATGATCAAAAAGGGTTCTAAATAATCAGCCCTTTGAATTGAATAATCGAGGCTTTCCCGATAGAAAGATTTGCATGTGACAGATATCCTAATTCCTTGTTTTATCTAAATTGCCATATTTCTTCATTTATCATTAAAACGAATAGGCCCTTTCTTAGGTTGTTAAAATTAGTACTTACATTAAACGACATGTATACAACAATACTTGCAGTAATTAACATTTACTAATGAACAAACTTATGTATGATAGTAAATGTTATTAGGAAAAACCAAGTATTTTTTTTAGGGGTTGTTTACCAAACGTTTGCTGATAAACGATTGTCGGTAAACACTTACCGGGTGTTCACTTACTTTACTAGGTGAGCATGACAATTATCGATAATCTTACCAGGTATGAGGAGCAATGATCGAGAATCTTACCCGATAAGAGAGGGAGACTCTCTTACCTGGTAAACGCTTATCTGGTAAAATATTTTCATCAACAATCATTTTGATGGCAAAGAATGTTACTCGATAAGGTAAGTAAAGGTAACGCCTCTTGCCGGCAAACGCTTACCCGCTAAGTATTTGGTAAACAACCCCTTAGTGGTATTCAAACCATTAATGTAACACCCCGAAATTTCATTGGTTAAATTAGATTTTTGATTTTGGACTTGAATCTTTAATTTTATAGTTTGAATGGATGAATGATTCAACTACGAGTCCAACGGTTCTTTTCGTAGCGAAAACGGAGCTATATCGAAGAAGTTATGACCAAAACGGGATTTGACCAAATGAGAAGAAGTTGATGTGCTTCTGTGTGCGGTGCACGACCCGTGCGCCATCCTTCATTAAAAACGCACAGGCCGTGCGCATGAGGCAGCAGCCCAGTGCGGGCATTAAATGAATTTTTCCCAAATATTTCTCATTTCTCATCTTCTTCATTTATGACATTCTCTCCCAAACCCTTCCTCTCAACCTACTTCATCTAAGGTTCCTTCAACCACCAATCTTCCACCATTTATTGCTAGAGTGAAGATCATCATTCAAGGTTTCGGTTTGGAAGCTTCACCACCATCTCTATTTCATCTTCCTCAAGTATCCAAAAGCTTGATTTTGGGGTTTTCGTCTCCTACCTTATAATTTTCAGATTTTGGGTGATAAGAGATTTAAATCATCATTGAAGGTTCATCCAAGTGATTTCATTGAATCATCCTTCAAGATCTTCATCTTCTTCAAGTCTCATCTTCTTCAAAAGCTAGGGTTTCATCTTTTCTAGGTTTTGGTCAAAAACCTAGATTGTGAGTTTACTAAACCTTTGTTAAAACTAGATACACATCATAATATTCTATTTGTTATTTCATTCTTTATGTGTTCAAGTATTTGGGATTTCTTGATAAAAATGGTTGGAAATATGGATGTTGGTGATATGCTATGTTTTAGGTTATGTGTACCATTATTTGGGGCTTTTCCCATGGATATATATGATGGGTACCTTGATATGTTAAATGTATGCATATATGTGTGTTGTGATGGTTTTAGTTGGAATATCACTTTGGTGACATATTTATATGCATGATGAATATAATTGTCATTTGGGACTTTTGTTGGACTTCATGAGGATAGGATGATAATATTATACCCATAGGCGGTATGGAAATATGTTGAGGTTGAAATACACCTAAAGGACCTCCTATATGCATTATGTTGGACGAACCAAGTCAGTTCACAAGGAGGATGTAGTCTTGGACGCCACTGTGATGGTATGTGCCTAGACCTCCGCCATTCGAGGAATTTTCCTTTGGAGTAGTCTCCGGGTGTGCCAGGCTTTGGGATGTTCCTTGTTAAGGGCATCAAGGTATATCGACTCTTGGGGTGGGCTCGATTGGTGCTTTGGGTCTCCCCTAATGACTCCACATATATTGAACACTGGTTAACTGCTGATAAGAATTGTAACTGTTCATGCATGCTTATTATTATTCGACTCACTAGGCTTTTTGGCCTAACACTTGTTTGGTGTCGATGTGTATCTCAGGTGTTAGCGGCGCGACTCCTAGGCAAGTTTAGATGCTTTGGGCAAGAGCTTGGGGATTTTGGCACTTGAACTATTTTTGGAAGATTTGGGTTTATAGATGACACCCTTTTTGTAATCTCTTTTCTAGATGTAGAAATTAGATTAGTTGGTTGTTGTTTATTTATCCGTTAAATTACAAATTTGTGATTAAACAGGTTATTTGTATATTTCCCCTTTTTGGGAGGCTCTTGCTATGGCAAACTTTATACCACCTCTCCATTTATGGAAAGTTTTTGTTATCCCTATTTTTAGGGTGTTACAAGTTGGTATCAGAGCTTTAGTTTAAGTGAACTAGGTATGGTTTAGCGTATCTAGACTTAAGCTTTAGACTTTATGACTTCACTGTCCACTTGGGGTAGAAATCCTAGGTGGGGAGAGCGTTAGGATTACGGAATTACTGTAATTGAAAGTTGTGATGATGGTGACAAGAATTCTTGTGTATGGTTCTTTCATAATTTCGCTTAGCTACTGCTATTATGAATGCATTGTTACGTGAGCATACTTGGTCTACTATTATTATAATAATTGATGAAGGTATTAGTTCGTACAATGAGTTAAACTCGCTTAGTCTTTTCTCAATCTCCTTCTCGTGCTTGTGTAGCAGTGATCAATGGTAAACACTCGAAGTAGATTATCGGATATGCCAGAGGGGCAACCAGAAGTGGAATCTGCAGCAGTACGACCCCGGTGGGGGCAACCTCCGATGACATTCCTATACCCAGAATCTTGGGAGGAGGGCCTGAGCATATTCCGCGCCGGAACCTCAACACAGGTACCGCCATCCTGGAGGAAGTTATCATGGAGACCCGGCTTCGGGATAGCATGATGTTGGCTATGAATGCGGCCCTGGCTCAACAACAGTTGGCCATGACTTCGGCCATGACCCAACAGCAAGAGTTTTTCATGAAACTCCTAGAGGATCGAGACGCTAGCCACCGACAACCTGAGACGATGGCTGAAAACATTATTGTGGGGTCGGGTGGACCAAATGTGGTAACGGTTAAGGAACCATCCGCTAAAGGGATTCGGACGAAGACTAAGGGGTGCACTTACAAGACGTTTCTGGGGTGCCACCCTAAGGAGTTTGCGGGTTCAGATAACCCGGTTGCTTGTATGTATTGGCTCAAGGAGGTAGAGATGGCCTTTGAGTCAAGTGAGTGTGATCCCTCTCAACGGGTCAAGTTTGCTTCTCAACTACTTCGGGGAGAGGCTTTGATTTGGTGGAACCTCACTTGATCAGTCCTTACTCCTGAAGTTCTGGCTAAGTTAACTTGGCCAGTGTTCAAAGAGAAGATTATGGACAAGTATTGTAGTGAGCGTTCGATGGACAAGTGGAGCAGGAGTTCCGAGATCTGAAGAAAGGAAACCTGTCTGTGGTTGGCTACTCCAAACTCTTTTTGGAGAAACTAAACTTGGTGGGACATCTAGTCCCCGATGAAAGACTTTGCAAGAAGTTATCGAGGAGTCTTTGCTCGTTGAAGATGACATCAACGCTGAAAAGGAAGAGAAGAGGCATGTTGGTGAGAAACGGAAGTGGGAAGGGCCATCTGGGCCCGTACGTCAATCAAGGCCGTTTGCTAATGAAAGTGCGAGTGATCAACGCCGTGAGGATCGATGGTTCCACAAGTGCGAATCAAAACACTCGGGACCATGCACTACCAGAACTCACTCCGGGCCAGTCGGGTGTAACAAGTGTGGTAAGAAGAACCACACGACTCGAGAGTGTTCCCTTCCTGGGCCGGTATGTTATGAGTGCGGTGAATCGTGGCATATGAAGAGGAGTTGCCCAAAGTTAGTGGGAGGAATCGGTGGAAATTCTGTAGGGTCGACGACTAGAGTCGAGCAACCATCAAGGGCACCGAGTGGAGCTTTCCGAATGACTACCGAGGAAGCCAAGGAGACCGCCGATGTCGTTTCGGGTACGTTCTTAGTAAACTCCTTTCCAGCTCGTGTTTTGTTTGATTCGTGTGCTACATGCTCTTTTGTGTCAGAAATCTTCTGTAAGCAATTCACTACTCCTATTAGTGTCCTTCCCGATGCGTTAGTAGTAGAAATAGCGAATGGAGATCAAGTAATCATCTGAGGCTGTTTTTGTAATTGCACTATAGAAATCGATGGGAATCCTTTTGGGGTAGATTTGCTACCTATGGCCGTAGGGGGTTTTGACGTGGTCATAGGCATGGACTGGTTAGTAAGGCACAAGGCCGACATCTTTTGCTCTAAGAAGATGATTCAAGTGCCTTTAGAGGGAAGCAATGTGGTCATCATCTATGGAGAGAAGGGAAAAGGTTGCAACCCTATAATCTCCTCTCTCAAGGCTTGGAAATTCTTAGCAAAGGGTTACCCTTCATATCTAGCATTCGTGGTGGACGCGAATAAGGAAAAGAAGACGGTGGAAAACGTGAAGGTCGTGCGGGATTTTCCGGATGTCTTTCCGGAAGACTTACCCGGATTACCACCGGAGCGTCAAGTGGAATTTCAGATCGATCTCTCTCCGGGAGAGGCTCCGATAGCTCGAGCCCCATATCGTTTGGCACCGACAGAAATGAAAGAGATGATGACGCAACTTCAAGAGTTGTTGGAGAAGGGCTTCATTCGACCAAGCTCGTCACCTTGGGGAGCACCGGTTTTGTTCGTGAAGAAGAAGGATGGATCCATGCGGATGTGCATAGATTATCGGGAGTTAAACAAAGTCACGGTGAAGAACAAGTATCCTCTACCTCGCATCGACGACCTTTTTGATCAACTTCAAGGCGCGGGATGTTTCTCGAAGATTGACCTTCGGTCCGGATATCATCAAGTGAGAGTGAAGAAAGAGGACATTCTGAAGACGGCTTTCCGGACGCGATACAGCCATTACGAGTTTTTGGTGATGCCTTTTGGTCTAACCAACGCTCCGGCTGTATTCATGGATCTGATGAACCGTGTGTGTCTCCCATTCTTGGATAAATCCGTGATCGTCTTCATCGACGATATTTTAATATATTCAAAGGATGAGTCCGAGCATGGAAAACACTTACGGAAGGTATTAGAAGTTCTAAGGAGGAAGAAACTGTTCGCGAAATTCTCGAAGTGCGAATTCTGGCTTTAAGAAGTGCAATTCTTGGGGCACGTGGTATCAAAGGACGGCGTAAAGGTGGATCCGGCAAAGATCGACGCAATGATGAGTTGGGAGCCTCCAACAAGTCCGACGGAGATTCGAAGCTTCTTAGGCTTGGCGGGTTACCACCGGCGTTTCATCCAAGACTTTTCCAAGATAGCTACACTGCTCACTTCTCTTACAAGGAAGAACGTCAAGTTTCTTTGGACCGATGCACAAGAACAAGTCTTTCAGTCGCTCAAGAGGAAGTTGTGCGAAGCTCCGATCTTATCCCTACCCGAAGGATTGGAAGACTTTGTGGTGTTTAGTGACGCTTCCAAGATGGGGCTTGGGTGTGTCCTAATGCAAAGGGGGAAAGTAATAGCCTACGCGTCGCGGCAATTAAAGGATCATGAGAAGAACTATCCGACTCATGATTTGGAGTTGGCGGCGGTAGTTTTCGCGTTAAAGTTGTGGCGACACTACTTGTATGGGATCAAGTGTACTCTTTTCACGGATCACAAGAGTCTCAAGTACATCTACGATCAAAAGGAACTCAACATGCGGCAAAGAAGATGGCTTGAACTCCTAAAGGATTATGATTGTGATATACTCTATCATCCCGGTAAGGTCAATGTGGTGGCGGATGCATTGAGTCGGAGGAGCCATGAGGGTGGCGTTAAATTGTCCCTTACAAGAATCGACGTGGTATCAAGTTTGGTAGAAAGCATCAAGACGTGGAAAGGGGAAGCACTCAAGGAGCAAAATCTCAAATCTGAGATCATGGTAAAGCAAAGTGGACTTTTGACGAAAGATAGTCGCGGGCTTAAACTCTTTCAAGTTCGAATTTGGGTGCCGAAGTTGGGTGGAAATCGGGAATTACTTCTAGAAGACGCGCACAAGTTGAAGTATTCTATACATCCCGGTAGTACCAAGATGTATAGAGACTTAAAATTAAATTATTGGTGGCCGGTGATGAAGTTAGATGTGGCTAACTATGTGGAGAAATGTGTCACTTGTCTCCAAGTCAAGGCGGAACATCAAAGGTCGTATGGGAGTTTACAACCGTTGTCCATTCTCGAGTGGAAATGGGACAACATCACTATGGACTTCGTGACGAAGCTACCAAAGACCTTGCGAGGCCATGATATAATTTGGGTAGTCGTTGATCGGCTAACCAAGAGTGCACATTTCCTTGCAATGCGGGAGACCTTGCCAATGGAAAAATTGGCCAAAATTTATATTGACGAGGTGGTGTCGAGGCACGGAGTTCCGAAATCTATTATATCGGATCGGGACAGCTGATTCACTTCGAACTTTTGGGCTAGTTTACAAAAGGAGTTGGGTACTCGACTAAATTTGAGCACGGCGTATCATCCTCAAATGGATGGTCAAAGCGAGAGGACGATCCAGACATTAGAAGATATGTTGAGGTCGTGTGTAATAGACTTCGGGGGAAGTTGGGATTCACATCTACCCTTGGTAGAGTTCGCGTACAACAACAGTTACCATTCTAGTATCGGAATGGCACCGTTCGAGGCCTTGTATGGGCGGAAGTGTAGAACCCCAGTTTGTTGGCTAGAAGCGGGCGAAAAGTAATTCGCCAGGCCGGAATTAGTGCAAGAGACGGCGGACAAGGTGAAAGAGATTCGGGAGAGGCTAAAGGTGGCACAAGACCGACAAAAGAGTTATGCAGACAAGAAGAGAAGGCCGGTTTAGTTTCAAGTGGGCGACCGGGTCATGTTGAAGGTGTCTCCGTGGAAAGGGATCATACGTTTCGGGAAACGTGGGAAGCTTAGTCCTCGTTTCCTTGGACCTTTCGTCATCTTGGAGAAAATTGGTTTACAAGCCTACCGATTGGATTTACCACCGGAAATGGATGGAATACATCCTACATTTCATGTATGATACCTTCGGAAGTGCCTAGCCGAGGAGGAAAGCGTTATCCCTTTGACAGAAATTCGGGTGGATAATGGGAATCGTTGCGTTGAGGAACCGGAGGCGATCTTGGAGTCAAAGGTGAAGAAGTTACGACATAAAGACGTAGTCATGATTAAAGTCCAATGGAAGCACCATCGGGGTGCTAACATTACTTGGGAGTCCGAAGATGATATGAAGTTACGATACCCTCACTTGTTTAGTTAGGGTAAGATTTCGGGGACGAAATCCTCGTTAGGTGGGGAGGATTGTAACACCCCGAAATTTCATTGGTTAAATTAGATTTTTGATTTTGGGCTTGAATCTTTAATTTTATAGTTTGAATGGATGAATGATTAAACTACGAGTCCAACGGTTCTTTCCGTAGCGAAAACAGAGCTATATCGAAGAAGTTATGACCAAAACGGGATTTGACCAAATGAGAAGAAGTTGATGTGCTTCTGTGTGCGGTGCACGACCCGTGAGCCATCCTTCATTAAAAACGCACGGGCCGTGCGCATGAGGCAGCAGCCCAGTGCGGGCATTAAACGAATTTTTCCCAAATATTTCTCATTTCTCATCTTCTTCATTTATGACATTCTCTCCCAAACCCTTCCTCTCAACCTACTTCATCTAAGATTCCTTCAACAACCAATCTTCCACCATTTATTGCTAGAGTGAAGATCATCATCCAAGGTTTCGGTTTGGAAGCTTCACCACCATCTCCATCTTCATCTTCCTCAAGTATCCAAAAGCTTGATTTTGGGGTTTTCGTCTCCTACCTTATAATTTTCAGATTTTGGGTGATAAGAGATTTAAATCATCATTGAAGGTTCATCCAAGTGATTTCATTGAAGCATCCTTCAAGATCTTCATCTTCTTCAAGTCTCATCTTCTTCAAAAGCTAGGGTTTCATCTTTTCTAGGTTTTGGTCAAAAACCTAGATTGTGAGTTTACTAAACCTTTGTTAAAACTAGATACACATCATAATATTCTATTTGTTATTTCATTCTTTATGTGTTCAAGTATTTGGGATTTCTTGATAAAAATGGTTGGAAATATGGATGTTGGTGATATGCTATGTTTTAGGTTATGTGTACCATTATTTGGGGCTTTTCCCATGGATATATATGATGGGTACCTTGATATGTTAAATGTATGCATATATGTGTGTTGTGATGGTTTTAGTTGGAATATCACTTTGGTGACATATTTATATGCATGATGAATATAATTGTCATTTGGGACTTTTGTTGGACTTCATGAGGATAGGATGGTAATATTATACCCATAGGCGGTATGGAAATATGTTGGGGTTGAAATACACCTAAAGGACCTCCTATATGCATTATGTTGGACGAACCAAGTCAGTTCACAAGGAGGATGTAGTCTTGGGCGCCACTGTGATAGTATGTGCCTAGACCTCCGCCATTCGAGGAATTTTCCTTTGGAGTAGTCTCCGGGTGTGCCGGGCCTTAGGATGTTCCTTGTTAAGGGCATCAAGGTATATCGACTCTTGGGGTGGGCTCGATTGGTGCTTTGGGTCTCCCCTAATGACTCCACATATATTGAACACTGGTTAACTGCTGATAAGAATTGTAACTGTTCATGCATGTTTATTATTGTTCGACTCACTAGGCTTTTTGGCCTAACACTTGTTTGGTGTCGATGTGTATCTCAGGTGTTAGCGGCGCGGCTCCTAGGCAAGTTTAGATGCTTTGGGCAAGAGCTTGGGGATTTTGGCACTTGAACTATTTTTGGAAGATTGGGTTTATAGATGACACCCCTTTTGTAATCTCTTTTCTAGATGTAGAAATTAGATTAGTTGGTTGTTGTTTATTTATCCGTTAAATTACAAATTTGTGATTAAACAGGTTATTTGTATATTTCCCCTTTTTGGGAGGCTCTTGCTATGGCAAACTTTATACCACCTCTCCATTTATGGAATTTTTTTGTTATCCCTATTTTTAGGGTGTTACAATTAATTACTGTAGTGGCGGACCCACAAATTTTCTAGAGCGGGTGCAACTTTAAGGTCAATCAAAGGCTTGTAAAGTCGCGGTTTAATCCAAGGAATAGTCAACACGGTTTGACTGGGGGATATTACAATTGTGTCAATTTGAGACAATACATTTTTACAAATGGAATCAACCTTGACATTTTGAACAAGACGCAAGACTACGTCTTACCGCTTGGAATGTTTTGGTTTGGCCCGAATTCCACCTTTACGGGGGACTTTTTTTGGTTGATTTCATAATAGATAGCAGATGCAACAACAAAGTATAATTTTATCAATTTCCTACATAAACATGTTTGACTACATCGACGACATCATATACAGAGGAATAATAACCGATTTTCAAATATTATCAAGATATTTTAAAAATAAAAAATCATACAAAGTCTTAATTGTTAAGGTGGGGTTTGGTTCGCAGAGTCTGAAGGAATCTGATGGAATTGGAATGGTTAATTCCATCGACCAAATTTCATTTATTTGTTTGGTTCGTTCTTTTTCATAGAAGGAATCTCTAAATTCCATCAAATTCCACAAATGAGAGAATTTAACATTCCTTAGCAACTACAAGGTATTTCGATGGAATGTAGTTCTTTTTTTCATAATACCAAATATGCCCTTAATCCAATATAACCTAATCACATAAAACCTATCTGATTAAACCACGCCTCCATCGGTTCCTTCTCCAAACCACCACCGCCAATCTGAACCACCGTCGACCACCACTGATCTGAACCACCACCGACCACCGTAGATCTAAACCACTGTCGACCACCGCCGATATGAACCATCGTCGACCATTGCCGATCTGAACAACTGCCGACCACCGTCACCACCCCGATCTGAACCACTATCGATCTGAACCACCACGGACCACCGCCGATCTGAACCACCGCCCACCACCGTCGATCTGAACCACCGCCCACCATCGTCAATCTAAACCACCACCGACCACCGCCACCCCCCGCCGATCTAAACCACCACCCTGAATCTGAATCACTGCCAACCCCCACCAATCTGAAGCACCGACACCGCCGACCACATCCTATCTGAACCACCGCCAACCACATCCGATCTGAACCACCACCGAACACCACCAATCTGAACCACCGTTACAAATAAAGTATTTTTAATGACTATTTTATTAAAGCATTTTTTGTATAAAAAAATTAAAATTATCAAAAAGAGTATTTTGGTCATTTATCAACATTTCATTCCAATTTCAAAGCTATATTTTGTGAACCAAACAGACAAATTCCAATTTCAATTCAATTCCAATTATGGCAACCAAACAATTGGTCAAACTTGATAACATTTCATTCCAATTCCTTCGAAGTCAAATTTCTTTAATAGATTCCATTTCATCCAAAAACATTTTGCGAACCAAAAGCCACCTAAATGTAATTAATTTTATTTCTTTTTCAACTCATTTTAGATAAACATTTGTTGTCATTAAAATAAAACAAAGAAAGAGATTAAAAAATAAAAATAAAAGTAAGATGAGGACAATTATAAATAAAAAATAATAGTATCTAATTGGTAAGTCTTTATCGTTTTCTAGTAGAGGTCTTGAGTTCAATACTTTTAGTTGCATATTTGTTTGTATTTTTTTAGTAATTGAAATTTAAAGCGTGAAAAAGTAGAATTTTGTTGTAAGCAAAAATCAAACCCATGACCTCAAGAAACATAGGGAGCACCCCAATCTTTCGAACTACCTCACATTTTTATTTTAAATTTGGTTTTAAAAGAATATAAGAGCACCCTTCAAATTAAGAAGATTCATAGTTACATCCGGTAAAAAAAAATCCATTACAACGGAACGATTGAGCAAGGGCATGTGCACCCCCCTACTCTCTTGAATCTTGATAGGTCCGGCCTTGAATTAGTGTTCAAAAAATTGAACACAAGGGTTCGTTTAAAATCAACCCAAACAAAAGGTGTGGTCCAAAGAAAATGACACCCATTTCTTCCTCTTGTCAAATGTTTAATATAAATTGTTAGAATCTTTGTAACCAATCAAAATGAAGATAAACATTATACAAGATAACCCATCCTAACCCAAATCATGTGAATAAATATGTGATATTATATGATTAATTTTTTTTTGTCAAATTTTATTTTCTGCATAACATCTCTTAGGCTGCATTACCAATTTAAATGCAAAACACAAACACTTTGTTAAATGTTTGTGTTACAGTCAAGGTTCTAAATGGTGTAAGACGTGGCGTGGCGGCGAGGCTAAACCTCAAGCCTTAGGAGCCATGGCGTTTTCAAGGCGTGACTTATGACGTCAAATTTCTAATTCATATATAATATTATATTTAAAAACGTATGTTTTGTGGTGTTACTCACTGAGTCAATAATAATAAGCAAGTTAAATTAAATTATATATTATAAAACTTGCAAATAAGATATTAAAAACGTAAAGAAAAATATAATATTTCATTACGATAATTATGCATTAGGTCATGGCGTGCCATGGGCTTAACGTGGCGTGACACACAAGCCTTGGTACCATGGCGTGCCATGACGGCTGTGCGACATCATTTAGATTTGTACTATTTTCTTCTTCTATATATGTCGATACAAACAGCTTCCACAATAAAATCAATGCGTGTAAACAAACCTAACGTAGCACTACTGAGCCATTCATGTATCACTTGATATGGACGACTTCTGTTTTTTTTTCCACCGGACCATGAGTAGGTACAATCAATCTCTTGCTGCTCCATTATTGGTTGTAAGGAGTCTTGATCTCGAGTCAAGCTGGGGCGTCATTTGTCATTTAAGTTAAATCATTTCCTATTGGCAACCAATAACATAAATGTAATGAAAACCGGTAAACGAACATAAATATTTAACGTGGTTTCATTATGGGTATGATAGTTTCACATAGAGAGACTTTGAATATTGATAATGAGATGGAGGAATATAACTTACAATAATGATCAAAGAAACATCGTGGGGTTAGCTCAATTGATAATAAGACTTGGGTCTTTTGGAATTCTCATCAAAGGCATCGGTTCGAGTCTTGCAAAGCAATCGGGAATTTTCCCGGTATTCTTTAGGGGAGTAAAAAAAATATCAAAGATATCCTAAGGTAAACCACAGGTAATTTGGGGCACCTGTGCTCAGGTACGCGACCGGATCTGGTGAGTCGGCCTCGCGTGGTCTAGACCGGTTCCGATAATCTTCCCTCGTGAAATTGGTACCGTTGCTCTCTCTTATCTGTGCGTTAGACCTACTCCGGCGACCCATCTTCTTCCTCTCAGAAATCGAATTCGAGGTGCGTATCTGAGCGTGTGTTGTTGGTGTCAATTTGCAAAGTTATAATGTGATTTCTAGGTCACATAGTGTATCTTCTTTCCTTCTTTATTCTTCATAGGCGAATTTTGAGCTTTTGTCGGTGAGTTCTTCTTGCAAAGAGATTCTCAAGTGTTGATATATTGTAAGATATCATTAATATACTTGCTTTACGTTGCCTTTGTTATATTCTGGTAGCAATGTGGTTGGTTTTCATCCATTGGTGTTATTGCATCATTTTGAATATGAGACTTGAATATAAGATGTATTACCCGCCCTACAAAAAACTATGATTGTGGAGACACTATCTACGAGACAGAAAAATAGATGTGAAGTGAATGGTTTAAGTGTACAGAACACAGAGCGAATGTATGAAATTGTATTTTTATGCAGAAATCTAGGTACGGTGCACACATAGAAAACAACTGATTCAGATTCACCAAGGCTAAGACCATTTCCCACCCTAGCACAAAAAATCACACACTAAATTGGTGGGACCATTAACACCAAAAATTACTTCAATTCCAACCACACGGCATATATGCCCTTTGAACAGGAACATGGCATATATGCTGTTTCTCTCCGTCTCCGGCATTTCGTCTGCAGTAAGGTTGGAGCTTCCTCTTAGATAAAATCTCAAATATGCCCCACGGTTGGAGATGCTCAATGTTCTCTGTTGATTCTGGATCCATCCTGAGTAGCTAGGAAGTGCCCAAAAACGAACATCCAAGGTTGAATTGTTCTAGCTTTCTGCATTGAATCTGATCACCTTCTGTGGAGTGATAGGCGGGTTGTACGGACACCCAAAGTTCAGTTTCAGGTCATTGTATGTTCATTGGAAGTTCCTCGGTTCGTGACAGTCTAATAAGAGACGGGTTGTTGCTCATTCCTCTGATGAAGTAGAATACTGTTCTATTGCTGATAGCATGTGTGAAATCAGCTGGCTTATGTTTTTACTTTGCAATCTGTCAAAAGAAACACCAATTCTTGTTCCTGTACATTCTTCCACAACTACTGTGCCTAAAATATTCAAAAACAATGTGGTCCTCTATGTGCCTATATGCAGAAATTACAACTGATGCAATTACCCTGATCTTACCTCTAATTGTCAGCAAAAGCTTTCCAAACACAGCCCGGAAACATTGACTGAAATACCAAAAGGTTATTGGCCCAGCGGTACCCGGGTTACCGGTAGAGCCCAGCCTCCCAGGAGGTTAAGGGTTCAAACCTCACCAAATGTGAGGAGTGTGCGTATGTATTTTCCGTATATAAAATATTATATACTTCAAAATATGGACTGAAACTACACCACATTGTGCTGCCAAACAGTACCCGTGCAACACAAGATGTAGAAACGCAAAAGCTCCTGTCAAGCAACTGCTGACTGGAGCAGAAGCAATCTGCAAGCATCCTCAAACAAATGGGTAAGTCTGCCGGCCCAAAGGAGCTTCTGGTCACCACCGAAGTAGAGGGATAACGGACTGAAACAGCTTCTGAAACGAATGCCTCACTATGCAGAAATTGTGCATGTTCAGTGCAAATCTCTAGTCCCAGTTGTGCAGAAAAGATGATTCTTAATGCAGCTAGAACCATTAGCAAATTAGTGACAAGTAGACCAAACTAGTTGCCAAACTCTCTAGTGGTTGCCTGACTAAATGCAGCCAGAGCTGTGGGAAGGTGTGAACAAGTCTAAATCAGAAAATTTGATTGTACCGAAGTAAACTATGCAGCAGAAAGTAGATGTGGCATGAATAGCTTCAGCTCATATAATCCAGAACCACATTATAAAGTTATATTACTCGGCCGAAGGCTAAACTAACGTGCAGGCAAATGGACATGCAGAAAAGTAAACTTATGCAAGAACCAATGGGATTCAGAAACAACCATATACAGTTATATAATAATTCACAAACAACTCGCATCAGGTCTCATCTACACTCACTCTCATAGACATACTATGTTCACTTCCCGGGGACAAAGTTCGTAGCATAGGACCAAGCGTTGTTGGCAACGGGGTCGGCCAGGTGGTCAGCCAGGTTCTCCAATGGTCCCTTTCCGGTAACAATGGCTTGAACAAAGAACCCGAACATGGAGAACATGGCTAACCTACCATTCTTTATCTCCTTCACCTTCAGCTCTGCAAAAGCCTCTGGGTCATCGGCAAGCCCCAATGGGTCGAAGCTACCACCAGGGTAAAGTGGGTCGACAACCTCACCAAGGGGTCCACCTGCAATTCTGTAACCCTCAACAGCTCCCATCAAGATGACTTGGGTAGCCCAAATTGCCAAGATGCTCTGGGCATGAACCAAACTTGGGTTGCCCAAGTAATCAAGCCCACCCTCGCTGAAGATCTGGGCTCCAGCCTTGAACCATACTGCCTCACCGAACTTGACACCGTTTCTGGCTAAAAGCTCAGGGAAGACACATCCTAGAGCTCCAAGCATGGCCCATCTGCAGTGGATGACCTCAAGTTCACGGTTCTTGGCGAAGGTTTCAGGGTCTGCGGAAAGCCCAGCAGTGTCCCAGCCATAGTCACCGGGGAATTCACCACTCAGGTAGCTTGGGGCCTCGCCGGAGAATGGGCCCAAGTACTTGACTCGGTCTGGGCCATACCATGGGCTTCCAGAGGCAACCTGCTTGGCTGCTGTCTTCCTCATTGAAACCCGTCCATTGCCAGAAAGTTCAGAACCAGATGGAGCTACTTTCACAGCTTGTCCGGCGAAAGGAGAGGAGAGAGCCATGCTGGTGGCAGCCATTGTTGAGCTTGGATGAAGAGAATGTGTTGAGAGTAGGAGATTTGGTTCAAGTTATGAAAATGGATAGACATGGGATTAACTTTATAAAGGTGATTAGGGTTAGATTGATTATCTTGTTTTATCTTTACCTTCATTTTGATTGGATAGAAAGATTCTTAATTCGTCTGTGGCCTTCTCCAGGTGGCTGTTCTCTACACCACAAACCTTTAATATCACTTCCAAGATGGAAACTTTTGACAAGTGACAACTGTTGTCATTTTGTCTGTACCACAATGCTTGTGTACCACTGCTAGCCATTGTTTAACACAACAGTAAGTTGTATCTTGCAAACCTTCATTTGGAATTGGGTAAATTGTTTCAGTTTTTGTATATTCTTTCTTCTAAATTATGATATTGATGCACACCCAGAAAATCAAAGATTAAATCAAATGAAATCGAATGCTTCTCACTAATCGAATGCTTACAAAGGAGGTTTTCTGGCTCTCGAGAGGCTAGAATCTCTCCGCAGGACACAAAACCGAATGCCTCTACTCACCCCTTATTTATACTAGCAATGCCCCAGACTTAGTACCATGTCGCATCACCCACTTATACTACTAATGCATTCCTTACTTGTACTTACCCATTTAACACCAGGTATAACAGATATCCATGATCCTGCATCACCATTAATTTTCCTTCTTAGATGTCATATGATAAGTCCAAATTACCAAAACTTGTTAATTTCTAATCATTAGAAACTATTGTTATCATTTCATATCAACAAACAAAGAGTTCAACCACCATATTCAGAACATCATTAGCGACCATAGGTGGTAGTCGAAAGGCTATAGTAACCAACATTGTTTTCTAATAGCCAATGACAACCAAAATTTGATCTTTCCTAGCCAACCCTTACCAACATTAATTGTTGAAACACTACATGGTTTATGCTTGCTAGACCAATGATACACAAAAAAAGGCATAATTTTTTTTTGAAGTTAAGCAATGCAAAACACTTTACTTCATAGAAGTATTAAAATGGCTTGATCGTCACATTTCCACTACTTGTTACAATAGTTATATATCAAAACCAAACACTCCTTATGAACTTAATTTCATTGCTCGACTATGTCATTGGCCATCTAATATTGCAACAAGTTAAGGCCTAGTAGACACCCCAAAATCGTGTAGTATTTGTTGCTAATGAATGTGTTTTTTCTGATCATTTCAGAGCCATATAGTATCTCAATCATTCAAGATCACCTTAATTATAAACCATTGCGTGGAAGTGAGAACCTTCGCTATGCCCAAGCCAATGTTCTCTTTTACAGAGCCAGACACATTGGACATTATCAGTCGTCGAATAGTAACATTAGACATGTCCTTAAACTGTTCATCATTCATCCCCACTTAACTTTACTTGGATCCATTCTTGCCAGCTTTCAATTGTGTCAAGATGTTTGTGGAGTAGATCAAAGACCAAAGGTTGCTAATGCTCTCCATTGATTCTAGCTCCATCAAAGATCTAACAGCCTGTGTGCATCAAGAAGTTCTAACAGGTATGTTGATAGACAATTCCTACGGCCGTTTGTTGTTATGTTTCTGCCTGGTCTTGGGCAGACTTTGGTACTTGTGGATACAAAGTGGAAAGATCGAAGATAATATCTTGTTTGGTAGGAAGATGGATAGAGAAAGGTACGACAAAGTTCTTGAAGCGTGCTCGTTGAAGAAAGATCTTGAAATTCTTTCGTTTGGTGACCAGACAGTTATCGGTGAGAGGGGGATTAACTTGAGCGGATAATCAGATCAACGGGCGGAGAATGTCAAATTATTATGAAGGGAAGATTGTTTGTCTTTACAAATGGGGACATCAAAGAAAGTGCTGAAATTGAAGAAGTTTTGATGATCATGATGTTCACAATCATCAAAAAGGGGGAGAGTTTCACAAAGTTCAATTTCAAAGTTATAAAGAAAGAAAGTTCTGTGAAAGTTTGCTTTTCTAAAGACAGTCTAGAGATCAAAGAGATGAAGATATGAGTTCTATGTTGTTTCATTATTCAAAGATGAAGATTTCAAAGATTGTATTTCCTCTATCCCGTATCATATGGTGTTTGCTATAAGTCATTTTTTCCTACAAGCTGATTGAAACAAGTTCTTAAGCCGAAAGTTTATTCAACTCGCGGTTCAAAGACAGATTCTTTGTTTTAAACTGAAGATGCATCGTGGAAAGTCACGTAACTCGCACATTATCTTTCTTGTGTGCTAATCTGATGTGTTGAGTTTCTACAGTTGAAAGTTGCGTGATAGTGCATTCAGTCGAGGCTATTGTACATTGAATCTGGTTACAAAGTTGAAACTATGAAGATCAAGAGCTTTATTCAAGGGGGAGCTGGGAAAGATATGAAGACAAGCAACACCAAAGTCTTTCAAAGATTCAAGAGGGAAAGAAGATCAAGGCATGAAGTTTTCAAGAAGATAAATGTTTTATTCAATTTTAGGGGGAGATTGTTAGGACTGAAAGTCCTGTGTGTTGAAAGTTGCATAAAACATTTATAAGGGTTCAAAATGTAATTAATTGATAGTTAATTTAATTAGATGGGCCCAAGCCCATAAGCCCAATATGATTGTAAGCCTAAGTATATAAATGTTGTTTTAGATTCATTATTAGTTTTTAGAGTCTCATTATTTTCATAACTCTAGTCTATAGGTTTACTTTCTCTTATCAGATATTCTTTCTGTAAACCTAAACCCTTTGATTGAATATTAATCATATGACTAGCAGTTGTGGCTTAAATATTGTTCTACATTGATTTATTATTATTGATTTGTTCGTGATTGCACTGTACTGGGATCTACAGTACTGTTTCTGCTCAGTCTTTTTTTATTCTCATTTCAGCAGGTCTTGGTCGACAGTAAGTAGTGTTCCTTGCACTGCTTTTTTTTTCTTGCAATTATTACATTGTAGGATATGTTGTTTTGCAATAGCTTAAGCCATCATCTCCGGGTGTGTATGGTATGCTATGCTGTTAATATCGCGATATATCACCGATATATCGTGTATCGCTCCTAAACAAAATATCGCTGGTCAAATATCGCTATTTATATCGGTACCCGATATTCAGCGATATTGACCGATATATTGACCAAAATATCGGCCGATATATCGCCGATACATAGTTACATACGTCTTCTTCTTCTTTGAACGGCGTCTTCTTCTTCTTTGAACGGCGTCTTCTTCATACATCGACGACTGCTGTTTCTTTTAATCTTTTCATATATCGACGACTGAGTTAATCTCAACAGTCAACAACACAGCTTCTGTTTGCACGACTTCTCCTCTGCTTGCACCATCATTAAATCAGTAACTCTTCTCCTCTGCTTGCACCATCATTAAATCTGTAAATCACCTTATTAACAACACAACTTCTGTTTTCTTCTGACTTACTGAGTTAATCTCAACAGTCAACAACACAACTATGTAACTATGTTAGATACTTAATTACCAACTATGTTAATGCATATGATATGTTTATGGATGCAAACTGATATATATATATATATATATATATATATATATATATATATAGTGTTTGGTTCATTTGAGAAATGGTAAATATATGAGAAATAGAGAAGCAATCCTAGCCATTCATATGGTCAAGATCGGATTTGACTAGTCAAATATTGCGGCTTTGACCGGTCAAAAGTTGCGGCTATCCCAAAAATAGAAGGACAATTTCGTAAATTTTACAAAACACACGGGCTGTGTTCATATATGAACATGTATAATTCTCATATGAACTATATGTTCATATATGAACCAGTGCAATTCACAACCGAACACTTTTAACTGATTCATATATGAACTTTTGTGATTCATATATGAATCAGTTGAACTAACTAACAGGTTCATATATGAACTCATCCCGTGTATTTTACGAAATTACCCCTCCACCTTCTATAGACCACACAAGGAATTATCTGGTGCTTCGCGGTCAAAGCCGCAAATGTTGATCAGATGAATGACTAAGATTACTTCTCTATTTCTCATATATTTACCATTTCTCAAATGAACCTCTCCCTATATATATATATATATATATATATATATATATATTATATAATTCTAAGAAATATTATATGAACAGATATTTTTGACCGATATTTCCGATATATCGTGTATCGGTCCTGACCGATATTTCCGATATATCGTGTATCGGTCCCTGACCGATACACCACCGATATCCGATATTAACAGCATAGATGGTAGGCAGAGTGGACGACACGGGCAAGAGTGAGGTAGATGGGTGAAAGAATTGTGCAAGGTTTTAGGGTTTTAATTTGACATGGGTAGTTTAGTAATTTACCAGTCTTGTCCATCTCCCTCATGCTTGTTCCATCTATTTCAATTTTGTTCTGTACCTGTCTAAATCTCTCACCAAATGTGTGACAAGAAGTTTTTGTCCTCTCCTATCCCACATACCAAACGCATAGGGATAAAAAATCGACAGAAATATAACATGTATGCAAATTAAATATGAAATCAAATGCAATGTGAGCAACTAACTTGTACAAATAGACTCGACTCGACTTCGACTATGATGTTGGCTAATTAATAAGCAAGTATAGGACATGCAGAAAAGTAAACCAATGGAAATCCAATGGAAATTTAGA
Organism: Arctium minus; assembly: GCA_954870635.1. Taxonomy (NCBI): domain Eukaryota; kingdom Viridiplantae; phylum Streptophyta; class Magnoliopsida; order Asterales; family Asteraceae; genus Arctium; species Arctium minus. Next base: position 43,085,760 of record OX941088.1, on the reverse strand, counting down.
AAGAAACTTGCTCAAAACAGCCATATACTATTGCATATTAATTCACAAACAAATTTTCATTAGATTTCATCTAAACACTCTCATATACAGACATGCTAAGTTCACTTTCCAGGGACGAAGTTTGTAGCATAGGACCAAGCATTGTTGGCAACAGGGTCAGCAAGGTGGTCAGCTAGGTTCTCCAACGGTCCCTTTCCAGTCACAATGGCTTGAACAAAGAACCCAAACATGGAGAACATGGCTAACCTACCATTCTTTATCTCCTTTACCTTCAGCTCTGCGAAAGCCTCTGGGTCATCGGCGAGCCCCAAAGGGTCAAAGCTACCACCAGGGTAAAGTGGGTCGACAACCTCACCGAGTGGTCCACCGGCAATTCTGTAACCCTCAACAGCACCCATCAATATGACTTGGGTAGCCCAAATGGCCAAGATGCTCTGGGCATGAACCAAACTTGGGTTGCCCAAGTAGTCAAGCCCACCCTCGCTGAAGATCTGGGCTCCAGCCTTGAACCATACTGCCTCACCGAACTTGACACCGTTTCTGGCTAAAAGCTCAGGGAAGACACATCCTAGAGCTCCAAGCATGGCCCATCTGCAGTGGATGACCTCAAGTTCACGGTTCTTGGCGAAGGTTTCAGGGTCTGCGGAAAGCCCAGCAGTGTCCCAGCCGTAGTCACCCGGGAATTCGCCGGTAAGGTAGGATGGGGCCTCGCCGGAGAATGGGCCCAAGTACTTGACTCGGTCTGGGCCGTACCATGGGCTTCCAGAGGCAACCTGCTTGGCTGCTGTCTTCCTCATAGAAACCCGTCCATTGCCAGAAAGTTCAGAACCAGATGGAGCTACTTTCACCGCCTGTCCGGCAAAAGGAGAGGAGAGAGCCATGCTGGTGGCTGCCATTGTTGAGCTTGGATGGAAGAGAATGCGTTGGAGTAGGAGACTTGGTTTTGAGTTATGAAAATGGATAGACTTGGGGACTAACTTTATAAACATGATATGGGTTAGAATGGGTTATCTTGTATAATCTTTATCTTCATTTTGATTGGGTACAAAGATTCTTATTTTGTCTTTGGCTTTCTCCAGGTGGCTATTCTCCACACCACAAACCTTTGATTTTTCTTTCAAGATGAAGACATTTGACAACAGGCAACAGGTGTCGATTCGTCTGTACCACAAGTCCACAACTCTTGTATACCACTGCTAGCTACTGTTTAACACCAACAGTAGGGTTGTAGGTTGCATACCTCCATTACGAATTCAGAATATTGTTTCAGTTTTTGCATATTCTTTCTTCTAATTCATGATATCCATGATCCTGCATCATCATTAACTTTTGTTCTTAGATGTCAACATTTTATCTCGGTCAAAATTAACAAAACTTGCTAATTGCTAATCATTACAAACTATTGATATCACATCAACAAACAAAGGGATACTTCAATGACCATATTCAGAACATTATTAGCAACCACAGTTGGAAAATAACATTTGCCGCTCATAGCCGATGGCAACCAAAATTGATCGTTCATAGCCAACCCTTACCAACATTTTTTTGCAATGGCTGAGCCATCATCTCTGAGACAGAGATTTGGAACAAAACAATAGACAGAATACAAGAAGTATGCAAATTAAATATGAAAATCAATGACAATGTGAGCAACGTCGGTTTTAGCCCAGGATGCTGGCAGATTTGCGAAGCTGTGGAGTTTTAATCATATCTCACACACCGAAGCCCCGATTTAAGCGATTCAAGATGTTCTAGAAAGCCAACACTCAGAACTACAATCTTCATGTTTTGCGTTTTTGTAAATTCGGGGTGCACCTGGGCTAAAACCAACGTTGAAATCAAAAGAATGGCGCTGGACGAAAATAAGAGGAGATTTAAGAGATAGGATTACCACTTTTTTGTCCTGACCATTTTAAGAGATAAGAGTCTCTGAACAAAAAAAAAACAATGGTTTGAATTATATAACATCTGAACCGAATTAGACATAAGTGATGACAAGAGCTTAAAATGAAAAAACAGACAAGTCCTAACTCATACATAGCGACTTGACTTCAACGGTGATGTTGGCATCCATTCAATCCAGAAACTTTCTTATGCCACTACAAGGCCTCAAATATTCTAAAAAGAATACCCTATATGTGTCTATATGCAGAAGTAACAACTGATGCAATTGTCCTGATCATTCTACTTGTCAGCAAAAAAGCTTTCTAAACACATCCTGGAAACAAGGAATGTAAGCAGCCATGCAATACAGATGTTTAAATGCGCCAGCTCCTGTCTGGAGCAGAAACAATCTGCAAACAGACTCAAAGCCAGGAAGAATTCTGCCAAAATTAGCTGCTGGTGGGCGGCAAAATAGTGCAATATCTGACTGCTTCTCTCAATTTGCTTGGGCAGCTGTGTTTCTCGATTTGAGTAAGTTCCAAGGTTCACGAGGTTTGATTTTCTTGATTGTTCTTCGTTCTTATTCGGAATTTCAGATTAATAGATACAATTGTTCTTGTACTTCTTTGAATCATAATGAGATTTGGTTTTGTGTGGGACTTTTGGTGGGACGTATTTTAATGTTGGTTGAATGCAATAGGTTTTCTTTGTTATTATTTGGGAATTGAGGTTGAGTTATGTTTGATTTAGTCTTTTGTTCTTGGTAGTATTTACTTCAACATTTGGAGTTTAGTTTATTTGTTTAGTCAAGTTGTTGGAGTTTAACCTTCTTTTTGTTCGTCTTTCTTGGTGATTATGTTGCTAATGATTGAGGCGTGTTCATGATTGTTGATTTGCATACCAAGTGCTTGAAGAAAGTCCTAGTTTAGTTGGTATCTTTACTAAAAATTGTTTATTCTGCAAGTCCTGATTTCGTGTTAGTTTTCTTTTCGCTAGTACTGTAAAGTTACGAAGATTCAATTTTATTCGTTTAATAGTCTAATGCAATTCTCAATTCTGATGCTTATGAAAGTAATGCTAATTGTGCCAATTAGTTTTTCGTTCTAGTGAAGTCTTTAGCTTAAAATTGCATTAATTGAGTGGCGTATACTTGTGACACACGTGCAGTGCAGATTAACACGGATTTTTGAATTAAACACGACTCCCTACTTACCCTATCACTAGGAATAAGTTTGGTTTGTAAATTTAAACCTTGTTGCACGTTTGACGCATGCACCAATGTAGAATGCAGAACAACAGTATGATATTACTACACAGAAAGCTAAACGAAGACATAGATAGTGTAAGCTATGATCAACGAAGTTTAGAACATATTAAGCCACTGAAGTATGTTAATTACCAATGCAAGGACTATGTGATGCAGCATAATTGGCCAAAAATAACGATATACTATTAATTCACAAACAGACTGACATCAGATTTCACCTACACACTCTCCCATGAACATTAGTGTTCACTTTCCGGGGACAAAGTTTGTAGCATATGACCAAGCATTGTTGGCAACAGGGTCCGCGAGGTGGTCAGCTAGGTTCTCCAATGGTCCCTTTCCAGTCACAATGGCTTGAACAAAGAACCCGAACATAGAGAACATGGCTAGCCTACCATTTTTAATCTCCTTAACCTTCAGCTCTGCAAAAGCCTCTGGGTCATCAGCAAGCCCCAATGGGTCGAAACTACCACCAGGGTAAAGTGGGTCAACAACCTCACCGAGTGGCCCACCGGCAATTCTGTAACCCTCAACAGCACCCATCAATATGACTTGGGTAGCCCAAATGGCCAAGATGCTCTGGGCATGAACCAAACTTGGGTTCCCCAAGTAGTCAAGCCCACCCTCGCTGAAGATCTGGGCTCCAGCCTTGAACCAGACCGCCTCACCGAACTTGACACCATTTCTGGCCAAAAGCTCAGGGAAGACGCATCCTAGAGCTCCAAGCATGGCCCACCTGCAGTGGATGACCTCAAGTTCACGGTTCTTGGCAAAGGTTTCGGGGTCTGCCGAAAGCCCTGCAGTGTCCCAGCCGTAGTCACCGGGGAATTCGCCGGTAAGGTAGCTTGGGGCCTCTCCGGAGAATGGGCCCAAGTATTTGACTCGGTCTGGGCCGTACCAGGGGCTTCCAGAGGCAACCTGCTTGGCTGCTGTCTTCCTCATGGAAACCCGTCCATTCCCATATAGCTCAGAACCAGATGGAGCTACTTTGACTGCCTGTCCGGCAAAAGGAGAGGAGAGAGCCATGCTGGTGGCAGCCATTGTCGAGCTTGGATGAAGAGAATGTGTTGAGAGTAGGAGACTTGGTTTAAGTTATGAAATTGGATAGACTTGGGGCCTAACTTTATAAACATGATTTGGGTTGGATTGATTATCTTGTATAATCTTTACCTTCATTTTTATTGGTTACAAAGATTCTTATTTTGTCTGTGGCTTTCTCCAGGTGGCTGTTCTCTGCACCACAAGCCTTTGATATTTCTCCCAAGATGGAGACATTTGACAACAGGCACCGGTTGTCATTTTTTCTGGACCACAACACGTGTATACCACTGCTAGCCATTGTTTAACACAACAGTAAGTTGTATCTAACATACCTTCATTAGGAATTCGAAAATTGTTTCTATATTTTTTCTTCTAAATCATGATAACCATGATCCTGCATCATCATTAATTTTCCTTAGGTATCTAATTACTAATCATTTGAAGTTATTGATATCACATCAACAAACAAATAGTTCCACAACCATATTCAGAACATTATTAACAACCACAGTTGGTAGCTGATAGGCTATAGCGACCAACATTGGCCGCTCATGGCCAATGGCAACAAAAATTGATCATTGCGAGCCATACAATATCTCAATCATTCAAGATAGCCTTAATTATAAACCAAAGTGTGATCAGAACCTTAAATGCCCAAGCCAGTGTTCTCTTTTGAGGAGCCAGACACATTGGACTTTTAGCAGGTCACATTAGACACGTCCTTCTTAAGAGCTGTTTGTTTTTTACTTGGGTTTACTGGCCTGGATGACTTATTCCCTAAGCCATATCTGGGTGTTTGTTTAAGGCTTAATGAGAAGCCATCAGGGGTGGAGCCAGGATATTAATCTAGAGCGAGCCTAAATATTGTAAGAAAAGTCATGATTTCGATGTTGGTTTTTTTGTTAGATACTTCTTCAAAGACAATAGTTATTAGAAAAGAGTTGGGATGCAAAATTGAGCTATATGACACACATAACTATGTCTATATTAACACAAACACAAAATGTGTCTACAACTGTGAATGGATGATTAAGCATATAATCAAGTAAAATCGTTTGAAAATACATGAAAATTATCATAGACACTTTGTTTATTCAATAAAAGTTCATGCTCGTTTATCCAAACGAAAGCCATAAAATAAACATAAGTTTGAAGCAATATATAAAAAAGAATTAAATGGCATTAATTGAATGAATAAGGAAATGAAATAATTAAGCAAAATAATAAAGTAGGTCATTACTAGTATTATCATGTTTGATTGACATATAATTATTAACATGTTTGAATTGTATTGAAACAAATTATTTATATTGAATTGGTAAATAAAAGCATACTTCAATGTAAATAAATTATTTCAAATTCAAATATATTATGAGAAAAGAAAAGCAGTATATAAGCTAATCATTATGTATAAACTATTTGTATTTCGTATATAAAAAATGGAATTTGAGGTGTGCATGGGCACCGCCTGGCCCCTTAGTGGGCCCGCCCATGACTTGCCATGACCAAAAATAGCTGAACCAAATAAGCCAGAATGGGTGTGTTGTCCCGGTTCAGCCAACCTTGCCTTTCTATTTGCTGTCTTCTTGTGTAGTTTAATCTAGTTACATGAAATAGTAGCAAACTGTATTGTGTCATATCAATTTTGAAGTTAAAGAGGGATTTGTTTGGTTCTCTAAAGTCGAGATGTTCAATGAACACAAAAACAAAAAAAATAAACGGTAACGGGTAAAATGGTCATTTATGTCATTCAGACAGCTTATTCAATACAACAAACAAACAACTTATCTTTTAATCCATACAAGACTAGATGAAAAAAACAAACAAATAGCGCCTTACATTGTTCACCATTCATCCCCGCTTTACATTATTTGGATCCATTCTTGCCATCTTTCAACTGCGTCAAGATATTTGTGCAGTTGATCAAAGATCAAAGGGTTGCTAATGTTCTCCATCATGTGTAGCTCGAAGGCTCACAACCACCATAACAGAAAAATCCCAGGTTGAATTGCTTTGCTATGCAGAAACCACACCTGCTCTACGCACCTTTCCGACTTTCATCACTTGATCATGTACTACTATATGGATTTTGCAATCTAACAGGCGCATCCCCGTGCATCAAGAAGTTCTAACAGGTATCTTGAGGGGCAATTCCTATGGCCGTTTGTTGCAATGTTTTCTGTTGGTCTCGGGCAGACTTTGCTACTGTTTCTGCTCAGTTTTGTTCTCTTTCAGCAGATCTTGGTTGAACTAAGTTGCGTAAGTAGTGTTCCTTGTACTGCTCTTTTTTTCTGAACTTATTACATTGTAGGATATGTTGTTTTGCAGTAGCTTAAGCCATCATCTCCTCAAGGAGACAGAGATTAGGAAAAAGCAATCGACAGAAATACATGTATGTAAATTAAATATGAAATCAAACACAATGCGAGCAACTAAATAGTACAAAGCGACTAGACTTCAACTATGATGTTGGCTAATTAATGAGCCAGTATGCAGAAAAGTATACTAATGCAAAAACCAATGTAAAATCAGAAACAAACTTGCTCAAAAACAACCATATACTATTCCATATTAATTCACAAACAAATTTGCATTATATTCTATATGAACACTCTCCCATATATATACATGCTAAGTTCACTTTCCAGGGACGAAGTTTGTAGCATAGGACCAAGCATTGTTGGCAACAGGGTCAGCAAGGTGGTCTGCCAGGTTCTCCAATGGTCCCTTTCCGGTCACAATGGCTTGAACAAAGAACCCAAACATGGAGAACATGGCTAACCTACCATTCTTTATCTCCTTAACCTTCAGCTCAGCAAAAGCCTCCGGGTCATCGGCAAGCCCCAAAGGGTCGAAGCTACCACCGGGGTAAAGTGGGTCGACCACCTCACCAAGGGGCCCACCAGCAATTCTGTAACCCTCAACAGCACCCATCAAGATGACTTGTGTAGCCCAAATGGCTAAGATGCTTTGGGCGTGAACCAAACTTGGGTTGCCCAAGTAGTCAAGTCCACCCTCGCTGAAGATCTGGGCTCCAGCCTTGAACCATACTGCCTCACCAAACTTGACACCATTTCTGGCTAAAAGCTCAGGGAAGACACATCCTAGAGCTCCAAGCATGGCCCATCTGCAGTGGATGACCTCAAGTTCACGGTTCTTGGCAAAGGTTTCGGGGTCTGCCGAAAGCCCAGCGGTGTCCCAGCCGTAGTCACCGGGGAATTCGCCGGTAAGGTAGGATGGGGCCTCGCCGGAGAATGGGCCCAAGTACTTGACACGGTCTGGGCCGTACCATGGGCTTCCAGAGGCAACTTGCTTGGCTGCTGTCTTCCTCATTGAAACCCGTCCATTCCCAGAAAGCTCAGAACCAGATGGAGCTACCTTGACTGCCTGTCCGGCAAAAGGCGAGGAGAGAGCCATGCTGGTGGCAGCCATTGTTGTGCTTGGATGAAGAGAATGTGTTAGACAGTAGGAGACTTGGTTTGAGTTATGAAAATGGATGGACTTGGGGATTACTTTTATAAACATGATTTTGGTTAGATAGATTATCTTGTTTAATCTTACCTCCATTTTGATTGGTTTCAAAGATTCTTATTTTGTCTGTTGCTTTCTCCAGGTGGCAGTTCTCTGCACCACAAGCCTTTGATATTTCTCCCAAGTTGGAGGCATTTGACAACAGGCAATGGTTGTCATTTTGTCTGTTATATCATAAGTCCACAACGCTTGTACACCCACTGCTAGCTATTGTTTAACACAACAGTAAGTTGTATCCTGCATACCTTCATTAAAATTCGGTAAATTGTTTCAGTATTTTGCATTCTTTCTTTCTTCTAAATATAATATCCCTGATCCTGCATCATCGTTAATTTTCCTTCTAGGATGTCATATGATAAAATTTTATCTTCATCCAAGTTACCAAAACTTGCTAATTACTAAACTTTAGAAATTTTGATGTCACATCAACAAACAATAGCTCAACCACAGTTGATAGACGATAGGTTTTAACCAACATTGGCCGCTCGTGGCCCAGTGGCACCAAATTTAATCGTTCATAGCCGCCCGTTACCAACATTAGTTGTTGAAACACTACATGGTATTGGTTCATGCTTGCTAGTCCAATGAGATGCACAAAAGGCATATAAAATTTTGAGTTAAGCTATGCAATACACTTCCCTTTCGAAAAGTATCAAAACAACTTTATCATCACATTTCCATTACTTGTTACTAAAGAACATTTTTCTTTGGCAACCATTGGCCATCTAATAAGTTAAGGCCCAGTAGGCACCCCAAAAGTTTATAGTATTTATTGCTAATGTATGTGTTGTGTCTGTGATCATTTCAGAGCCATACAATATCTCAATGTTTCAAGATACCCTTAATTATAAACCAATGTGTGAGAACGTTAGCAATGCCCGAGCCAGTGCTCTCTTTGAAGAGCTAGACGCATTCGATCTTAGCAGTCATCAAATAGTAACACTAGAAATGGCATTCTAACACTGTTCATCATTCATCCTCACTTAACATTATTTGGATCCATTCTGGGCATTCTTGCCATCTTTCAACTGCATCAAGATAGATCAAAGATCATGTTGGAGTCTTATATCAGCTAGATTTGGACCCTTCTCCTTGATATATGTTGAAAGTTAATATTTCTCTCTCCTTATGGGCTCTTTTGGAGAGTAATCTAATGAGGTTCAACATATTCTTAAATCTCACATGGTATCAAAACCAAGATCTGTGATAGGGACTCGATACTCCGGCGTAATATGTACTTGTATAACCCTCTCTTGACGTTCTGGGACAATTGGTGCCCATCTAGCCTCCATTGGAGGGGGCATGTTGAAATCTCACTTCAGCCATATTTTGACCGTTTCTCCTCTATATATGTTGGAATTTCCCTTCTCTCCTCAGTGGCTCTTTTGGAGAGTAACTAATCCGGTTCCACATATTCTCACATATCAAATGGTTGCTAATGTTCTCGTTTGATTATGGCTCCATCATGAGTATCTAGAAGACTAACAACCATGAACCATATACTAATAGCATATGGCCATTTGTTGCCTTGTTTTCTGTCTGGTCTAGGAAGACTACTGTTTCTGCTCCGTTTTCTTGGGTCACCCCCCCCCCCCCAACCCACCCACACACACACTTGTTAAATTGTAGGATATGTTTCGTTGCAATAGCTTAAGCCCATTTCCTCAAGGAGACAAGACTAGGAACAAAACAATTGACAGAAATACAGCATGTATGCAAATTAAGTATGAAATCAAACACAATATGAGCAACTAACTTGTACAAAGCGACTTCGCTTCAACCATGATGTTGGCTAATTAATGAGCAGGTATGCAGAAAAGTAAAGCAAAAACCAACGTAAAATCAGAAACAAACTTTCTCAAAAACAGCCATGTACTATTGCATATTAATTCACAAACAAATATGCATTAGATTTCATCTAAACACTCTCTCACACATATACATTCTAATTAAGTTCACTTTCCGGGGACGAAGTTTGTAGCATAGGACCAAGCGTTGTTGGCAACGGGGTCAGCAAGGTGGTCTGCTAGGTTCTCCAATGGTCCCTTTCCGGTCACAATGGCTTGAACAAAGAACCCAAACATAGAGAACATGGCCAGCCTACCATTTTTAATCTCCTTAACCTTCAGCTCTGCAAAAGCCTCTGGGTCATCTGCAAGCCCCAATGGGTCGAAGCTACCACCAGGGTAAAGTGGGTCGACAACCTCACCGAGTGGTCCACCGGCAATTCTGTAACCCTCAACAGCACCCATCAAGATGACTTGTGTAGCCCAAATGGCCAAGATGCTCTGGGCATGAACCAAACTTGGGTTGCCCAAGTAGTCAAGTCCACCCTCGCTGAAGATCTGGGCTCCAGCCTTGAACCAGACGGCCTCACCGAACTTGACACCATTTCTGGCTAAAAGCTCAGGGAAGACACATCCTAGAGCTCCAAGCATGGCCCATCTGCAGTGGATGACCTCAAGTTCACGGTTCTTGGCAAAGGTTTCGGGGTCTGCAGAAAGTCCGGCGGTGTCCCAGCCGTAATCACCAGGGAATTCGCCGGTAAGGTAGCTTGGGGCCTCGCCGGAGAATGGGCCCAAGTACTTGACACGGTCTGGTCCGTACCATGGGCTTCCTGAGGCAACCTGCTTGGCTGCTGTCTTCCTCATTGAAACCCGTCCATTCCCAGAAAGCTCAGAACCAGATGGAGCTACTTTGACTGCCTGTCCGACAAAAGGAGAGGAGAGAGTCATGCTGGTTGCAGCCATTGTTGAGCTTGGACGAAGAGAATGTGTTGACAGTAGGAGACTTAGTTTGAGTTATGAAAATGAAGACTTGGAGACTAACTTTATAAACATGAATTGGGTTAGAATGGGTTATCTTGTATAATCTTTACCTTAATTTTGATTGGTTACATAGATTCTAACAATTTGTTTCCAGGTGGCAGTATTCTGCACCACAAGCCATTGATATTTCTACCAAGAGGAGGAAATGGGTGTCATTTTCTTTGGACCATCACGCTTGTAACCACACCTTTTGTTTATGATTTTAAATGTACCCCTTATGTTTTATTATTAATTTTTTAATCATGAGTGTTCTGATCAGCTTGCATGTACCTTGATTAATCCTAGCCAGAAAAATCCTCAGTAGTGCCTTGCAGGACTTGAACCGGTGACCTTTAAAGGCTTAAGCTTTGTTGCCAGTTGAGTTATGTTATGATCATATGAGATGTTCTTAAGCATATGATAACAATAATGAAAGGCATAAGAATATAAACACATAATCAGAAATCGGTTTATTATAATACCAGCACTTGAGTTATACGCAACGAAGCTCATTGAAGTGGAAGATGGCATCGTTGCGTGTAGATCGAAGTCTTCTAAAGCTATATACGGTTTGTTTCAGAATGGGGTTGAACCAAATGCAATGTGGTGTAGGCAATAGGGACTTGATCTTAGGCCATGGAAAATAGAGACTCATCTCCGAAAGAGTCCTAGTTTATCTTTAGATTTGATTTTCAAATAATAGAAGATATACACTTACCTTAATGTTATTTAGGTAATTAACTTTATGAATTATCCTACTCATATTAGGACATATATATCCTAATATGTGACTGAATTATAACTGATATATGATTCTCTTGATAAATATAAATGTTAAATCAATTGTCCTTTAATATTTATTATAGACTAGAAGTGTACTCGCGCAATGCAGCTAAATACATCATGATTTTAATGTTTCATTTTATTTTCTGTTTTTTGTCGATTTACATTACGATTTTGGATGGTTGTGAGAGAGTGATAATGATTTTTTTATATAAATTTGTTTAATTTAGACTTAATAATATAATGTAATTTATTTTGGTTTAATAATATAATTTTTTTTATAAAATATTCTGTAAGATTTTTTAATTATATTTTAGATTTTTTATATCTAAAATATGCTGAGAGTTATTTTAGGGGAGTTAAAGTGGGAAATGATTTTAGGTGAGTTAAAATGGTTAGAGATAATGATTGAAAATTAATGAATAACATTAAATGTAGTACATACAGCTTTTATAGTTGTTTTTTAAGTAATTAACATTAAATAGCAGTACATTAAGCTTTAAGACTTGTTTTTAAGAGTTTTTTATGCCATCTTTATAATATAGTATAGATATAGATAATAATATAGTCCAATGTATTTCTAACATTCTCCCATTGGAGTTAACATAATCTATAAGGACAAGAAAACCGTAAACATTATACATATCAAATGAAGGACGTGTTGAGATATTCTAACAGTAGTGAATTCATTCAAACTTGGTCAGTATAGACACTATATGTAGGACTCGGAATCTATACCAGTTTGACAAACTAGTTTGATTAAGAACCAATAACACAATTTCATATTCCACATAAGTTCATAAGTGTCTAAATTTGATCATTTATGCAAATTATTATATCTACCTGAATTAGCATAAAGATGTAGCATATAGTCCACCAAATGTTTTAGAAAAGTTTCTAAAACTTACAAGCAAAAGTTCTTAACACTAGTAAACCAAAATTTGTTTATGTAGTCCGCAATTTTTGCTTAAGTGCGGTGGTTCATTTGTTTGATATAGATAACGACATGATTGTTACTTTTAATTTGCAAAACATGATCAAAGAAGTCAAGGATGAACCATCTGAAACTTCCTCCTCAACATCTGATTGATCCTTCTCTAACTGAAGCTGATAGATGTTCAACGCTTGACTTGTTGACTGTTGCTCTCTATAATGCTCTAAATGGTAACACTAAAGCTGAAAAACTTAATGTTGATTTAACTGAACAACTTGAAAATGCCACATAAAAATTAAAGAGTTGACTAAAAATCGAAATTAGTCTTAGAGATCAAGTCATTGTGAATGGAATAGTCAGCATAGAACGTGAACAAGCTATCACTGAGTTGAAAGCTGAGAAAGCCATTGTCGAAGGATGGTGCAAAGCCTCTGCTCAGATACCTACTCAGGTCAAGAGTTGTTTATGATATAATTCTGAAAAGGATAATTCTAACAAAGATCGTTCAATACTTAAGTTTGGAATGTTTGCAGTCTCCTCTATATCTGACACTTCTTCTGAATCTAATCCTATCGCTGAGGCAACTCATAAGAGTTCAAAATGTTCAAAAAAGGTAAATCTATTTCTAACATTTCTCCCAAGACCATGAAGACCCCAAAGCTGAAGAAACCCTCTTCTAAGTATTTAGCTAATCAACCCTCTTATATTAAAACTTGTACAAGAAATTGTTTTACAATAATTCTAAATACCTCTAATTTATTATCTTATACATCTCAAAAAGAAGTTAAACAAAATGAATAAAAAAAAAAAACTCAAGCCGTCTAAACTTAGGGCACCCCACAGCATGCCTTGGTGGCACGTCGTCTTAGTCAACTAAGGACCTGTTTGTTTGCAACTTAATGAGACTCACAACTTATTCATGCAGCTATATATGACTGTTTGGTAGTGGCTTAATGATATAGAAAGTGGTTTATTCATTAAGATTTCAAGGGGGAGCTTTATGCAGAAAGCCAAGTTTTTTCCAAACCAATCACTCTCATTAAAAAACATGCTCCTTCCATCTATGAAAAAACTCTCTCAAATAAAAATCTTCTAAATCTATAGAGACAGATTAATCCATACAGACAACTTTATCCATACAGAACTTAATGTAAAACCAACCAAACAGCCCCTAACTTGAGTGTAAATGGAACGTGAAGGCTGTATATCGATGACATGGTATGATTTTTTTTTTAAAAATGCTGATAAATAATAAGAATCGGTACCAAAAATACATAATGAATGATATGAGGCTTTAATAATGTTATTTATAGTTATCTTCTAGTCTTATTTGGGACAAAGTTCAAAAGAGTGGACTCAGGTGTGTATTTTAAAAGTGATGATGTTAAATTGAATAATTAGAATCAAATAATAAACATCTTGTACATTTCTATTTGAAATTGTAATAAAAAGGTATTAAATGTTTAAGTGGTTGCTAAATTCTAAACTAGGGTGTATGATAATTAACATAATTAGTTGTTTATGTAGTGTTTTATAAAACTAGTACTGAACAGGTCAAATATTAAAAGGACCAGATTGTCCCTATAGTTTTTTTTTATATTTTTACCATATAATAATAAATATAAAAGATGTATGTCAAATAAAATTGAAATAGTTTTATTAAAAACATATATACATAATTTGTATTTATATAATGTAATATTAAATATCTATATAATAATAAATATATAAATAACTTTAACTATATTCAGATATATAGGCTTATTATATTATATAATATTTTACATAATAAAAATATAGTTGTATATATATATATATATATATATATATATATATAGGGTTGGGTTCACGTGAGACCAACCTGTTTTCGTGAGACCGGTGAGACCAAGAATTTACACTTGAAACTTCACAACAAAACACTGTGAAGGTAAAAAAAATCTAAACCTTCACAGTGTTTTGCTGTGAAGGTTTTTACCTTCACAGCAAACGTTGTAAAGGTTCAAGTGTAAATTTTTGGTCTCATGGGTCTCACGAAAACAAGTTGGTCTCACGTGATCCCAAGTCTATATATATCTATTATATATACACCTATATTTATATTATATATATTATACACAAAGAATTATTATATACAAATATATAATCGTATAATATTTCATATTATATACAAATAAATAGTTGTATAATTATATATATATATATATAGAGAGAGAGATATAATATTACTTGTAGATGAATAATATATTCATGAGGGGAATGTGATGGGAGGGGTGAGTTTAGGTGAGAATAAAAGTTATGGTAAGAATGAATTTCTATTTTTGGATGCACATTATCGAGATGCGATGCATGGAGAATTGGAGATGCACCAGATCAATCCCCATATGAAGCATGAATCATGGATGAGTTTGAGATTAAAAGTGATCACGTCAGATATCTTTTTACCCCAAATATCAAAAATATATTCCATGTTGATACCTTTTGAAAAAAAAATTATTGTTAAATTCCATAAACATTTTATTAGCTTGATGTGTTCGATAATTGTTTGATAGTTACTTAATGTACTTTAAAATTCAAGAAATACGTATGTATTAGTTTGATATATTTGATAACGCTTCACTAGCTACTCGATGTACTTTAAAATTCAAGAAGCGTGGATTAGCTTCATCTGTTCGATAGCTACTCGTTCTACTTTAAAATTCAATAAATGTGTATTAGATCGATATGTTCGATAACTATTCAATAGCTACTTGATTTCCTTACACTTCTATAAAAATGTGGTGTATTTCATGGTAAATGGGGAAAATTCCTAACTTTTTGAAGTGGTTCACGATGGTCTCGACATATTCTTGAAAAGTTCTTGATAGATATATATAGGGATGATATCAATTGGAAACCAAGTTTCATTGGAAACTTTGGAAACCAAATTTCAGTCATTGATCTTTATAATGAATGGTTAAGATTCATTTGAATTATATATGGTAGTAAATTAATTAATTTATTAATAATAAATAAAAATAATAGATGAAAAGGGTAAATATGTCTTTTGATTTTGTGTCTCAAATATGGCAAGAAAAGTTTATTTTATTTAGATTACTTGAAACCAAAATAAAATTTCCCACGCAATCTAAATTTTGATTTTTTTTTACTATGAAAACGAGGAGCATTTGTCTTTTCATCAAAAAAATTATTTTTCTTTTAAAATATAAGAATTTTTTTTAATTTCATTTTATTATAAAATTTCCCACGCAATCTAATATTGTGATGAAACAGAATGAATTTGTGGATTACAGATTTCATTGGATTACAGATTTCATCAGGTTCATCCTGTTAGCATTATTATTTCATAATGAAAAATAGATTCATCAGGTTCATCGTGTTAGCATTATTGTTTCATAATGAAACATGATGAATTTGTGTCATTTTTGTTAACTTCCCATTTTTGTTTCATTACATGTTCAGTTGCATATCCGTATATGAAAATAGATTCATCAGGTTCATCGTGTTAGCATTATTGTTTCATAATGAAAATAGATTCATCAAGTTAATCGTGTTAGCATTATTGTTTCATTATTACCATATATAAGCTAAATTAAAATTAAATAATTTACCTAAATTAAATATCTCATTTTTAAATTAATCAATGATTATTATTACCATATATAAGCTAAATTAAAATTAAATAATTATTAATATAATAATAATAATAGTTACCATATATATTATGAAATAATGTAAAAGACAAAAATAACCTTTTCAATTAAAAATAAAAATAAAAAAAAGAAATTCACTGATTGGTTGATTTCGGTTTCCAAAGTTTCCAATGTAATATTGGTTTCCAATTGATCGCTCCCCTATATATATATATATATATATATGTGGGTCCAATTTTTGTGTGTTTCAAGATAAATGTGGATAAATAAATTTAAAATATAAAAAAAATCTTACGGGTCTTCATTTTATTGGGGAGACAAGAATGGGACATGTGATTTTGGGATAGTAGATATTAACCAAGTAATATTGAGTCACGTACAAAATCAACTAGTAACTTTAATCGAGAACAAAGATAATTAGCTTTTTTTTTGGAAAGGGTATCCTGGGCCTATGGCCCAGACTAATCCCTGGCAATTAGGGTCTTTGGCCCAGCTGCTAAAGCGTGCAACCCTGAGTTTATCCTCAGTGGCCACAAGTGCTACTAGTGGGGCTCGAACCCAGTTGAGCTATGAACTCCCCAAGCCTTTACCACCACACCACAACCCTTGTGGTTAATAATTAGCTATCGACAACTTAGCGAACATACAGATAACTATTCGGGTAAAAATGGCTTCTATGTAAAGGTCGGTGGCAGTTACAAAATCGTATTTCAAGTGATTTACGGTCACAAAAATAATAACAATAAATCACGTGCAACTGACCCATTACAACAAATGCGGAATAACGAGATCTAAATATTGTATATTTTGGTCTATTGATTCATACCGATCCACAAACGTAAATATAGCAGTTATCGAATATACGATAAAATATAACGAAACCGCAAATAAATCGAGACAACAAGATTTAACGTGGTTCCACTATCAGTGTGATAGTGTACATCCACAGGGAGAGAGAGATCTTTATATTACCAACCGGGAGAAAATTACAACGTGTTTACGAGATCCTTGGATCAACAAATCAGTCACCCAAATGTTCCTCCAAAAACAAGATATATAAATATATATATATATATATATATATATATATATATATATATATATATATATATATATATGTATATATCAACAAAGAGGAACAAGGAAGAAGAAGAAGAAGAAAAATAGAAATAAGACTTCTAATTTCTTGTTGGTGTCCATTTGGGATGGAATGGATGCATGTATATATAGGGAAGAAATGGAGGATGACAACCAAGCATATGGAGGATGACATATGGAGGATGACAACCAAGTCTTCCAATGTAAAATATGTGGTCCAAATTAAACCACGCACCCATGCATCAAGCACTTGTACATCGTGTTTGGTGAGTTGCACAACACCAAAAAAAACTTATCTAATTTAAGTTTTTCAACACTCCACCATGATGTGCAAATCACTTGACGAAACCAAAGCACAAACCAATCCCTCGAATACGTACAAATAGCTGATAGAGATTGACACGAGGTAACATAATGCATTTTGACCGTGACGAGCTTCGGCTCGACCATCACCCGTCAAAATCAAAAGCAAAAAACCTCAAGTGTGCAATCTCAATAGACGAACGAGTTAAGCAACCTAAAAACACGTAACAAGTAATAATTCCCCAAAGATGTCGCTATGTCATCTGTAGCAATATTCTCATCTCTCCCACAAGGTGCCAAACGACACTAACACAATCTGAGCTGGATCAAATTCAAGCAATGCTCGAACACGGCTGGCGGTAACGACTTGGTGAACATATCGGCATCATTATCTTCATATAATATTTTCTTCAAGTACACAACCTTTGCGTCGTGTAAAGCTACCAGAAATGCATCATGCACATTAATGTGCTTCGTTCGAGAGTTGAACGTCAAATTTGTTGCCAAATGAATAACACTCTGGCTATCACAATTAATACGGACAGTAATCTGCTTCAGGCCCAATCCAAACAAGAGTTCCTGTAAATGAACTGCTTCTTTAGCAGACTCGACCGCTGCAATGAGTTCAGCTTCGGTAGTCGATAATGTAACAATCGAGATCTCCAATTGATAGTTGTTCCACCTAATGTAAAAACATAACCAGAAGTGGATTTCCAACTGACACGATCACCTGTGTAATCTGAATCGCAGTAACCAAGAATATCATAGTTGTTTTGCATACCATAAATCAGGCGTGAGTTTCCATACCTTTCAAGTAATGAAATACAGTTTTCACTGCATTCCAATGTGACTTACCCGGGTTTGATAGAAACCGACTAATCACACCAACGGAATGTGCAAGATCGGGACGGGTGCATACCATAGCATACATGAGGCTCCCGACTGCACTGGCATACGAAATCTTTGCCATCTCAGCCTTTCCAATATCGTCTACCGAACAATCGTCTCTTGTAATCTTGATATGTCTTGGAAGTGGCGTAGACACCGACTTTGCTCCATCAAGATTAAACCGCTTCAGAATCTTCTGAATATAGCCCTTCTGTGCTAACCTGAGAGTACGGGACTTTCTGTCCCGAACAATTTCCATGCCGAGAATAACACGAGCTTCACCGAGATCTTTCATTTCAAATTCTGATTTCAACCTATCTTTCAAACAGTTGATTTCAGAACGATCCCTGCAAGCTATCAGCATGTCATCAACATAAATAAGTAGATAAATAGAAATGTCACCGTTTGATCTATGATAGACACAAACGTCTTTCTCACTACGCTCAAAACCCAACGAGAGCATAAATAAATCAAACTTCTTGTACCACTGTCGAGGCGATTGTTTGAGTCTATACAGGGACTTTTTCAATCTACAGACCCAATCAGGTTTGTTGTCGGAGATGAAACCTTCTGGTTGCTTCATATAGATGGTTTCTTCAAGATCTCCGTGCAGAAAAGTTGTTTTCACATCTAATTGTTCGAGCTCCATATCAAGAATTGCCACAAGGGCCAGAAGGACCCAGATAGATGTGTGTCGAACCACAGGCGCGAAGATATTGTCATACTCGATACCCTTCCGTTGTGCAAAGCCTTTCGCAACCAGACGAGCTTTATAACGCTTATCGTCTTTGACTTTATAGACCCATTTGCAGCCAATTGCATGGCTGCCTTTCGGTAATGGACAAAGCTCCCAAGTGTTATTTTTAGATAGAGCTTCCATTTCCTCATGCATAGCTCCTAACCACTTATCACAGTGGCTCGAAGCTAGGCCCTCCGAATAGTCAAACGGCTTATCCTGTACAACATGCAAAGCATACTCAAGTTGGTCAGTAAAACTCATATTTGCAAAATCCCAATCACCTTACCTATTTGGAGGACAGATAGTTCTCTGTCTCTGCCTCGCAGATACTGATACTGGAATTGTATCGCCTTGACCTCCACCATCATTCAGAATTTCTTCCTGAACTGAGCTAACTGGATCAGAAGTAGATGTATCTGGTGGACTAACATCTTCTTCAGATTCTGATCCCAAAATAAAACCACGAGCAGATGAGCTGGGTACAATAGGACTGACAATTATCTCATCTCCATCGGCTGTTGGAGAAATAGAGGAGATAATTTCCGGTTCTGGAGCAGGCTGTCGATTATGATTAGGCTTGAACAAAATCGACTCATCGAAGGTTACATGTCGAGAATGAATCACCTTTCGGGTGACCAGGTTCCAGATCCGGTAACCCTTGATTCCATCTGTATAGCCGAGTAGGAATCCCTTGGTGGCTCTGGGATCCAACTTGTCCTGACCTATCACATGAATATACACAGGACAACCAAATACACGTATGTATTTCAAATAGATACAACCCTTACCCCTCCAAATTTCTTCAAGAATTTTTCCCCCAATTACTGAACACGGTAACCGATTCATAATGTGTACAGCAGTGTGAAGTGCTTCAGCCCCAAAACATTTTAGGGAAACCATATGTAACTAACATACATCGAACTTTTTTCTAACAAAGTCCTATTCATCTGCTCGGCGACTCCGTTTGATTGCGGATCGCCAGGTGTGGTGTAGTGTCGGTGATACCTCTACGTGAACAAAAGTCTTTAAAGTTACCACTAGTGTATTCACCACCATTGTCAATTCTAAGCACTTTTAATTTTCTACCAGTCTCGACTTCGACTAGTGCTAACCAAGTTTTGAATATTTCAAAAACATCTGACTTTAACTTAATCACATACACCAAAAGTTTGTGCGAAAAATCATCAATAAAAGTAACATAGTACTTACCTCCACTGAGGGATTGTGTCGAAGATGGTCCCCAGACGTCGGTATGAACATAATCGAGGATTCCTTTGGTGTTGTGTTTTCCAACACCAAAGGAAACACGTGCCTGTTTATCCGAGACACATTCTAAACAAAAGTCCAGACTCGTAGGCGTATCAACTGCAATGAGTTTCCGCTTGCGCAGAATCTCCAAATTCTTCTCTGAAGTGTGTCCCAACCTAAGATGCCACAAACGCGTAGCATCTAAGTTTTTCGAACTATCCACGACACACGCATCAGAACTGACTGTTTCGCCTACCAAATGAAACAAGTTATTTTCTACCTGCTCACCTTTCATCACAACAAAGTTCCCTCTGGAGATGCGCATACTCTCATTCTCTATTCGAATCTTACAGCCAAGTTTGGACAATTTTCCAACAGAAATCAAAAAACGAGTCACAGACGGTACAAATTTAACATTTGATAAAGTTCGAATAGTACCGTCAAACATTTTGATTCTGACCGAACCGATGCCCCGAGTGACACACAATGTACCATTTCCCATATAAATATGGTTACCTTCGAACTTCTCGAAAGTAGTGAAACAGTCCCTAAATGGTGTCATATGGCACGAAGCTCCGGTATCTAACACCCAACGTCTATCGCCTTGCGGTGCAGTAACCGTTGCTGAGAAGCCTGTATCTTGTTCGGTTGCAACTGCAGAAGATTCTGCTTTGTTCTTGTCCTTGTTTTTCAAACTTGGACAATCTCTGACCCAATGACCTGGTTTGTGACAATAATTACAATTGCCACGTTGCTTAGATTTCCCGTGATGACCAGGTTTACGAGATTGGGAGCGGCCACGAGTTCTTCCCCTGAGTTGATCGTCTTGGTCTCTTTCGGCAAATAAACCATGACTGTTGTGATTGTTCTCCCGCGAACTGTTACCGAATTTCATCTGAATTCTCTGTTCTTCACAGATCATCCCTGCTTTCACGTCAGACAAAGATATAGAATCTCTTCCATAAATAAAACTATTAGTGAACTGGAAATATTTTTCGGGAAGTGAATACAACAGAATCAAAGCGAGTGCCTCATTATCAGTGGCAAAAATAGAATCTGTTGCCTTCAACTTCATTATGATGTCTTCGAATTCAGTCATGTGGGCCTGAATGGTAGTGCATTCCTTCATTTTGAAGAACAAGCACGCCCTCATCAATAACAGTCGGTTAGTCAAGGTTTTCTTGAGATAAAGATTCTCAAGTCTTTTCCAAATCCCTGCGGCTGTCTTTTCAGAAACGATTTCAGAAATTACATTTGGACCCATAGCCATTTGTAAGGTAGTGAAGGCCCAAGCCTCCATTTCCTTAGCTTCTAAGGTGGACATATCCGGATCTATTTCTTCCGGAGCAAAGACTACGGGGTGAACATCATTTTTCCTAAGTGTTGCTGCTGTAGTAAACTGCCATTTACCAAAATCACCCTCCCCGTTCCATTTTTCTATTCTAATCCCGACCCCCGATAATTTAAAAGCACCTTTTTGATAAACATTTGGGTCCGAGTTGGAAACGGAACCGACGAATGGATTTCCTGAATCAACAGACATTTTTAACGAGCACTTATCGTGCGACTAAAAATATACAATGTAAGTCAAATTTAGATCTAGATGCTCTGATACCAATTGTAAGGGTCGGTGGCAGTTACAAAATCGTATTTCAAGTGATTTACGGTCACAAAAATAATAACAATAAATCTTGTGCAACTGACCCGTTACAACAAATGCGGAATAACGAGATCTAAATATTGTATATTTTGGTCTATTGATTCATACCGATCCACAAACGTAAATATAGCAGTTATCGAATATACGATAAAATATAACGAAACCGCAAATAAATCGAGACAACAAGATTTAACGTGGTTCCACTATCAGTGTGATAGTGTACATCCATAGGGAGAGAGAGATCTTTATATTACCAACCGGGAGAAAATTACAACGTGTTTACGAGATCCTTGGATCAACAAATCAGCCACCCAAATGTTCCTCCAAAAACAAGATATATATATATATATATATCAACAAAGAGGAACAAGGAAGAAGAAGAAGAAAAATAGAAAGAAGACTTCTAATTTCTTGTTGGTGTCCATTTGGGATGGAATGGATGCATGTATATATAGGGAAGAAATGGAGGATGACAACCAAGTATATGGAGGATGACATATGGAGGATGACAACCAAGTCTTCCGATGTAAAATATGTGGTCCAAATTAAACCACACATCCATGCATCAAGCACTTGTACATAGTGTTTGGTGAGTTGCACAACACCAATAAAAACTTATCTGATGTAAGTTTTTCAACATTCTAATCCTAAGAAAGTTGAAAAAGAACCAAAAAAGCAATGAGGAATCTGATGAAAAAGCTTGTACGGTTGTTGGAAGATTGTCTGATAAGAATGTTAATGATAGAGCGGTTCAAGTAAAAAGGACTTCTAAAAGTTACAATTTGTTTGATAAAATTCTTTTCAAAACGCTATCATATATGAACACTGAAATTGAA
This sequence comes from Arctium minus, assembly GCA_954870635.1. Taxonomy (NCBI): domain Eukaryota; kingdom Viridiplantae; phylum Streptophyta; class Magnoliopsida; order Asterales; family Asteraceae; genus Arctium; species Arctium minus. The sequence continues at coordinate 43,063,088 of OX941088.1, read as the reverse complement.
AGACACAACAACCAAGTTAGTAAAGAAAACAAAACAAAACTCATGAAAACAAATTGAAAAGAGACATTGGATAAGCAGCACCGTTTTGCATCCTAGAATAAAATTTTCTTAGGATTAGAAGCATTTTTCATCAGAATTGCTCTATCATAGACATTTTTATCGATTATCGTCTAACGACAATACTATATTTTTCATATGATTTATTGTAAGTTTTACTATTCATTTTCAAGCAAAAATGGCTATGGTCATGCCTTTTCTTATCGGGTGATTTTCCAATAATAATATGAACACTAGACTTGATTATGCCATCATCGTCGTTGTCTTCATCGCTATCAGCATCGTGCACATATTGAGCATGAATTAGACTCAATCAAGCATGCATCAAACATATCAAGCTCCATCGATGTTGAACTTTATTACGCATCTTGCACTTCCATCAATTTCCTATTGAGCATCATCAAAAACATTTAATACATTCATCATCTGTCCAAATTACCATATCAGTAGTAATAAACATTAAAAAACAATCAAAGAATGAAGAAACCCCCTAACATGGAGATGACGAGATAGGGAGACGCAAAAACTTGTAGCAGTGAGACAAGGAGAACTATGAGGACGTGGAGTTACACGAAGGGGTGAGGGAGAGAAACGTCCAAGAAAAAAATTATGTACTTACAGAAAGAAATGAATAAGCAGGAAAATGATTTTAGAAGTAGTCATATCGAACCAATTCTAGCGAGATACATAATCAAGAATATATTGAGTTGTTTAACGAGACCATTGAGAAAAATAAACTCAGAAGTTCACGTTGATCCGTCTTAAAAGCATCTAAATAAGTGAGAAGTTATGGAGCGTTCGTCAAGACCATTGAGAAAATAAGTGCAAAAGTACATGTGGGACACATTCAGCATACTTTGGATTTAGCAATACAGGTATTTTGAAAATGCATAAATTGTTTCCAATTGATTAAGCATCATGAGACAATAATAAGAGTTGGCCAAGGACGTGAAAGGCTAGGGGTGCTCACGTGTTGGGTTGATCGGGTTGAAGACATTTCAACAACCCAACCTAATGTTGACGGTTTAAAAAATTTCAACCCAACCCAACCCGTTCGGGTTAGTAGGTTTGGTCAGGTTGTGTGTTGTGTTTAAATAAAGTAAAGACAACATTGGAAACATAAAAATAAAGAAATATTCCTTTGAAATACGATCAATCATTCAAGAGAATATACGAGTTCATCAAATATTTATGTATTACATATAACTTTCCAATAATGTCCTCTTATGAGTTTCATTGCTCGTTATTGCCGTTGTTTTTTGTAACTTATACATATCAAAGAGAAATACAAATAATTGTAGAGACGTCGCTAAAACTTTTATTCTAGTTATCGGGTTGGTCGGGTTAGATTGGACCTAACCCAATATCAACTCAATAGGTTCGGGTTGTCCTAATTTTATATCGATTATACGTCGGATTACCTCGGGTTAACTTTTTTCGGATTGGGTTGATCGGGTTAGTGGGTTAACCACTAAAGATTTATTATTTTAGGTTTTAACAATAAAATTTAATATAAATGCAAAATGGTCATTCCGCTATAAATTTGAAATTTTATTAATCTTTATTTTTATTTCGATATTGCTTATTTAAAATTTGTTGCAAACAATAATTACTACTTTTTTTATATATTCTTCCAAAAAGTAAGTAAATTTAAATTTCACAAAAAAACAAAAGTATCATCCAAATAAAAATATGTTATCCTCAAATTCTTTATCCCATCTTATTATTTTATTTAATATATATAAATTGATTCATTTTAACTTTAGATTTTTTTAACAAGTGATGATGTACTTTTACATAACCGGTGAATAAAAAAAACTAACTTTGAGAAAACATATTTCTATTTGAAAATGATCCACAAGTAATTCATCTATTTCACTAAAAGAAAATTTGACTTTATAGTACGCCTAAACGTTTTAATATAATACTGTATAGGAGTTATGTTTACAAGACCAAACTAAAAAAACGTCATATCTAAAAGTATTACAATATGTTTATAGAACATTTTTGTGCGCTTTAACAAATGTTTTAAGATGTTTTTGATATAAAATATCGTATTAGTTATTTTATATCGCAATACTCGGAAAAGTGTTCCTATAAAAAGATGAGTTTATAAGAAACTTTTCAAAATTATTCTATAAAATAGCTAATATAAACACTTTATTTTAAAAACATCCTAAAATCTTGTTGAAACCCTTAAATACATTCTATAAACCTATTGTAACACTTTTAGATAAGTCGATTTATAGTTTGATACTATAAACTCAAGCTATTTTATTAAAACTTTATACGTTAAACGTCTTAGAATACCAAATTTTCTTATAGTGTTTGGATATTTAATTAATTACACATTAAACCCCTTTAAACACATAATTTAGGCCTATAAATTAAATCTAAACCCATTTTGATTCTCGTAACCTCCCTCCCTCCCTCCATTTCTACTGCCTTCTTTCCTCCATCTCACAAACTGCCATGGCAACCGTAACTCCCCTCTTCTTTACCCTTCTTTTCTTCACCCTTTCAGGTACCCCTTTCACTTTCTTTCTATCCATTAATTAATTCATAACTCAAATCATATCGATCGAATCGATTCCCTTCGATCGTAGATTAATTAACCACCATTTGTGCTTAGATTATGCATCAAAGTTTGCTATTAAAAAAAAAGGTTCACTCGTTTGTGGTTTTCTGGATCTCTTTCGATCTTCACGGATGGATTCGCGAGTCCTCGGATGAATGATAGCAGATTTTCTACCTTTTGTGCTTATAGATTATGCGTTTTGAAAAGTTTTCTATGGTAATTTGTATATACTGATGATAATGTTTTTGAAACCATATATCGTATCGATGATTTTGATTTGTTTTTGATCGAAAATCTTTAGTCGAAAAGCTCGTGACTTGATTGGTAAATCTAGATTTGTTATTGAATGAGTTGATAAATCAATTGCTTATGAAATCTAAGTATGTAATTCTCTCGAAACCACATTTTTAATTTTCCGATTGATTAATGAAATTAAATCGGTCATCTTTCGCGTAAAATCCGGGGGATCGTCATGTTTTTATTCGAATTTTTCAGGTGATATGTTGACTCTTACAAGAGGACAAGCATCTGGGCAGGTACAAGAACTCAAGAACTAGTCATGCATAATTAATCAACAAATTATCAAGATTTCTTGAAATCAAGATATCTTGATATAAAGATTTCTTGAAATTATTGCAAAAACCCAATTAGAAAACTACAAATTAATCAACAAGCTATCGGTTTCTGATGATCGATTTTTGACAAAGTTACGATGATGATGTTTTAGGGAGCTTGGTGTGTAGCGAAGCCATCGGCTAAAGATGAAGAACTTCAGGAAAACATCAACTTTGCTTGCGCTTTTGTGAACTGTAACGTGATACAACCGGGTGGGGCTTGTTACGAACCACAAACACTCTCGAGCCATGCTTCGGTTGCCATGAATCTTTACTACCAAAAACAAGGAAGAAATTATTGGAATTGCGATTTCAAGAAATCCGCGCTCATTACTGTTATCGACCCAAGTAAGCCAAAATCTATAAGATCGAGCCCCTCTTTGATGATTTGATAAAAATTAATAACGATCGTTGTTGTTTTGCAGGCTACGGTGATTGCAAGTACGAGTATGCGTAATAGAGGATCGTGTTTCGTGTTTTTCGGGTTATAAATTGGAGAACTTTTTATGTAGTTCAGGGTTGATTTTACAGCAATTTTATGTGTTTGTGATTGTTGTAATTCAGCAATTTTATGATCTCACTCATCATTTATGTGTTGAGTAACTACCATCATTTGAGAAATTCATGGTAAATTTAGGGGCTGGTTGGATGAGACTGTTTACGAATACCAACCATCATGAACTGAGATTGCAGTATGTGGTTGTGTGCAAACAGTCTCATCCAAGGAGCCATGACCATAGACTAAAATCTCAGTTCATGGGGCCAGGTGAACAGCCAGGAAAATAAACTTTTTTGTTAATTATGGGTATCCACGTCGGCTTGCGAGCACGACTAATCCCATGGGGCCAGGTGAACAGCCAGGAAAATTCCGAGTGGCCTTTGATAGACACGACCTTTAGGGAAGGACCCCAGGAGTCTTGTTGCCATTGAACTAGCCCCTCAAGGTTGAATTGATATTGCAGTCTCAACTTGTGGTTTTGTCTGGTTGGATGAGCTCATATATGTATAATATCCATCATGAACTGCCATCGATGTCTCAGTTTGTGGCTATAGTTGGTTTGATGAGACCACATACGCGTAGCATCTTCATAACCCGAAATTCTGGTCTCGGTTCATGGTCCTCTGATTCACGCTTACGATCTTTATAATCATTTTTAACTTGATTGATACCATTAGATCAAATATGCAAGTGGTGGAATGGTTTTAGTTGTTAAGCCTATGGGGGATGTAGTGGAAAATCTCATCCACCCAGGGTTTAAATCCAGGCGCTGGTGGCCATGGAGGTTCACCTGCGATGACTCCAAGCCATTCGTGGTCGCCCGGGGATTAGTCGGTGCACGTAAGCTGACCCGGAAACCCACGATTATAAAAAAAAAATATTGCAATCATTTATTGTTAATTCAGTTGCACTACTAGTGTCATTGATTGGCATTCAAGAAAAAAAAATATCACTTTACACTCTTTAATGTAATGATACGAACGGATCCGATTTGATCATATCCATATGTCCATTCGTTTATGTTTTTATATCATATAAATATATTTGGTTTGGTTTATAAATATGGATTTGAAATAGATACGGATATTATATGTAGAGGTGTCCATTAAACAATATAAATCGCAAATACCTTACGGCATCGGGCGTTTAGAACTTTTGTCGTGACCACCGAGGGACCGTGATGAGGACGAATTGGGGCCGGTAGGAATTATTTTGTGTTTGAGCGACGACGTGGTTTTTTATTTTGTTTTGGACTATAATTTAATTCATTTTGTTGTATATTTGGATTAGTTATATAACTTTTTAGTAATTGTGTTGGACAATTATTTTTATTATGTATTTGGGATGTCTCTAACCTTTTATTGTATGAACATGTCATTGTCGAATTTATTTTTTTAAATTTACGATATTATATACATTAGGATTGAAATACGTTAGATACAAACCGTATAAACTGCATTGCACCACACATCGCATATAACTTCACAGTCCATTTTTTGTGGTTTGAGGCATAACAAAGCCATTGGAAAAGAACAAAAAATTTGATGACCAAACAAGAAATTATGTAAATGATGCGAGAATCGAAAATAATGGCATCTTCGATGGAATCTCCATGAAGCGAACGGTACCAATGGAGGAACCAATTCAAACCGATAATCGGGATATGTATCTAAATTCGATTTTCCTAAATTTGATGGGTTAATACCATGTACCAAACACAGCCAAAAGGCTTTGTAACAAAACAACAGCCTGAATTAATAATTCCCATCAATATGAATGAGGAGGAGCAAAGAAGTCATAATAAAATAAAGCAACAATTATTTTACCCAAATTAACAACAAGAAACCATTCAAAATAAGCAACAACACATCATCATCATAACCAAAAGATGAGAGAAAATAACATCAACTTACTTATTTGTATCAATTCTCCACTTTCTGCAGTTCTACTTTGAGAGACTTGAGATACTTCACAGCTTCATCAAGAACAGCAACTGTATTCATTCGGTTTCCACCTGGCACAATCCCTCTCAGCGAATTCACCATCTTCCTCATCTTCTCTCGCTTTCTTTCACTCGACTTCTGGGAACAAGATGACGATAATACCCCCAGCCCGCTCTTTCTTAGTGGCCTCGAAGAACAAGAATCTGCAGTATCGCTTGCATCGTTTCTGTGAGTCCGTCCAGTGCTAACCTCTTCCTCCTCTTCGTATTCATCTTCTTCTTCTTCAAAACTCAACAATAAATCAATATCCGCTGAATCTTCTTTCATAACAGACTCGATTTCTCTAGGGTCATTCACGTCATTTCGCACAACCATCCTATCTTTGATATAATTCAGACCCGGGTAACCGAAACCCGGGCCCACGGCTGGGTGGTACATAATCTGACTACGGTTATCGGTTCGATCAAAGATAATGAAATTTCTCGGGCAAATCTTCGAGGGTTGGAAATCGACATTTTGACCAAAAAGTGATGCAATAGGAGGATTCGAAATGTATCCACTACCCACTTCATCGGCAAGCGGGAGTTCGGTATTTTGGCGCAAGTGTTTTTGGTCACTCTGCATTTGTTCCGTTAAGCAAACACTTACTCTCGATCGTCAAATTATTGGCTTCTAGTTCGCGTTTTTTTTTTCGGGGTGTAATTTAGTAGAAGAAATAATCCTAAAGGCAATGAGAAGAGCAAATGAGGCCCTATGTTATTTCCATTTTCACGTAAGATTTATACTCCAAATTATCGTAGTTACCAGCAGCCCACAGAAAAATATCTTTACCGTCTCCTAATGAAACAAACAACCAACGAAGGTAATAACTGCCTATTTCCTGAAGCTGTAACTGTAAACAGACTACGTAATCGGCTTAAGCAACTGTCGGAAATATTCAGCCTGTAATACAAAAGCATTATATGAATAACCATTAGTCCAAATGTTCATAACCCTAATAATCTATGCTTACCTTCGAATTACTTGTTTAACAACAAAATCATCGTGAATAATGTAAACTTTCAAGAAAATTATAACTGTTATAATGCACACGTCAATCATGTATGTATCGGGAAAAGACGACTATGGCCTCAACCTGAAGGGCGTGTCTTTTTTCTATAATACAGATAGCTGACATCTTTGACCTAACTAATTCACAAACATTTATGCAAAACAACCCCCCCCCCCAACATGAACCAGGGAAAAAGAATTGTGGAAGGTTTTAGTGTTTCAACTTGACATGGGTAGTTTAGTAATTTACCAATCTTGTCCGACCTCCCTATTTTTTTTTTCAAAAGAATGCATTAAGTTCAAATAGACACACATAGGTCAAGATGTAATCTTTTATCAAAACTTCGCCAAAATGGATAACGTTGAATTTATTTTTAGACCTCCAAAAGAAAACGTTGCATCTATTTTGGGAGAAATATCAGTTTTATAGACCAAATGCGAATTGTTTGACCACAAAAGTCAAACATACGTAAACTTCATGAAACAAGAGACTTAGGTGCCGTTTGATTTTTAAGAGGTCTGAAGTCTTATTTTAGTTATGATTAATAAGAGGTTGTGTGTAAAAAGATCTGAATGATTCAGACTTAAGAGCCATTAAGAGGTTTTTAAAAAAAACAAACAACCCCTTACAATAATAAAAACCAAAACCGAGGCAGTAAATCCCAATTTCTTAAAAGTAGGGTCGGGGTGAGATGTAAGCAGACTTGACCTCTACCCCAAAGATGAATACAGCTATTTACGTGAAAACTTATAATAATGATGACAGTAATTATAATAATATAAACATCATAAAGACTTATAAAAACAATATGTATGAAAACTTATAATAATGATATAAACAACATAAAGATTTACCTGGCAAACTTGCATCAAATTGTAGTAGGCAATGACCCCAACACTCATTTTAATCTTCCCAACCGCCTTGACAACTCGAATTCTCTTTTGTGCAACACCAATGAACATTCTCAGTCCTCCACCCAGTATTTAGTATGAAATAAAAGCGGATTACACGACAAAAAACCGAACAAGTTATACCCTGCTTGCACAAAAATAAAGAACCAAAAACCCGCTATTAGCATATCATATAAACATCCAATGTTTCATAATTTTCAGGCCACACACTTGGTTGCTCCACAGATTTTCAGTACCCAATATTACAAACATTCGTTGCTCCAAAGATTCAAACATTATATAAACACTCGTTGTTTCTTAGATCGGTATTATCTTGATCATATTACAAACAGATTTTCTACAAAGAAACAGAAATCCAAAAAAGATGCAATCTCACCAACGAAATCAAGTTACAGGATGACGCGAAAGAACACCACCAATCGCACACACTTTCCGAAGTAATTAACACCCAAAGCCTTCCAAGGCATGTTGATCTAGTTCTTTAAAATCAAACTCATATGATGGTTCCCCAACACCTTAAGCTGAAACAACATAACCAAAACTCAAAGTTAGTTTCACTAACAAGCTCAACAACACTTCATTCCAATTCGCAAAACACCAAAATCAGTCAAAATCACCCATAAACATTGCACTTCTGCCAATCAAATTTGCATAAATGACAGGTGCCTTATGAAAAACATAAATGGTATGAGAGATTGACACTATCTGGGGCCTAAAAGCCTTCATTTTTAAAATTGATTTAGGATCTTTAAAATTTATTTAGTATTAGTTTGCAATTTCCCTTGATGATTTTCATGGATAGCCCTAAACATCCTGATTTTGTAAGGAAGGAGATTAGTAATTTTAGCCCCAAAATCCAAAAAAGATCAAGAACACCCCAATTGGATTAATTAACTTTTTCTGGATGACTACAAAGAGAATGAGATCTAACTACATGAGTACATAAATACTCACCGATTTCAACCAAATTTACACACAATCTACTGTAATCAACAGATCTGAGGACTAAACCATGAAAACAACAAAATCCCTCTGAAATAGATCATATAATGTATCCAAATTACATATAGGAATCTACTACAGAAATCCAATTAAGTACAAAAGTTACATAAAACAGGAAGAAAAAAAAAATATCACAAATTTACGCAAAAGGGGAGAGCGGTTGTTGGTCAAACATCGCAAAACTCCCAGAAATCAAAACAAGAAATGGAATTTGAGCTACAAAATCAGTAAAAGAAAACTATAATACATACCCAGAAGATCAAGATTCCCGTAACTCAAAAAGATGGTTGTAAAGAAAGGTCGCAAGATCTTGATTTGCTATGCAGGTGAAATGAATGTTGAAGACAGAGTTTTTAGATCTATAAATGAAATGAAAATGGAGGGTGGAAGTGGGTGTGGTTGATTTTTGTTTTGTTTTGTGGGTGGTAGTTTAGTTTAGGGGTTTGTTGGAGAGTGTGCTTTGGAGGTGAATGTGGGCCGTTGGATGATGGACTTTACGCGCATTGCGGTGGGGGAAAGTCACCGTTGGATTGGGATTTGAGGAGCATGCGTGGGGAGGAGTGGGTCCCACTTAAGGTTTGACAAAATATGCAAATAAATAATAATCAATCTCTTGGGATATGGTTGGTTTTCAAGCATTTACTATTCTCCACTCTTTTACCTTTTCTTTTCATGTGTATGTAAAATATAGAGTGAATTGTCGATTTGGTCCATTTGGTTTTGTGATTTCTTTTATCATGATCTTCATTCTATGTTTATTGTGAATTTGGTCCTTGTGATATTCAATTTGTCTTGGCCATGGTTCTTCTGACTAACATCTTCATTAACTTCGTTAAATCAAAAACCATTTTCGCCATTTGTCATTTTTTTGTTCTTTTACGATAAGAAAAAACAATACTTTTATACACACACATATAATGATATCAAAGTAAATAAAATAGAATATTATTGTATGATTTGATTGTTTAACGTTTTTAAAAGATTAACTATATTAATACAATTTAATTTTATTATTAAATTATAGCATAAATAATGGAAATACTTTAATTTATAAAATTACTGGATATTTGTTGACTTTTATATATTAGGCTAATATAAAATTTGTCAAAGATTATATTTCAAAAAAGGGGTAGGTGAGGCCAATTACACGCCTACCTATTACTTTTCTCCTCTTATACATTTACATCAAATTTTATTTTTTACATTTTCAATATAATTTGATTTGATTCGAACATTTAAAAAAAAAGGAGGAAGAAGGTGCATATAACATTTGTGATAGCATTACCCTTATAAAAAAGATTGAAGAGAAAGGACTATAGCATGTACGACGGTGAGAAAATGTGTAAGTTGTCGTTATCGGTTCAATAATTATAAATATTCAATCGATCGATGGAATGAATGAATAGAATTCTTTAGCATTTGTGAAAACTATGGTTTATTTTATATTTACAAAAAAATGTACAATGATGAATATATCATTTGATTTAATTTTATATTTTAAAAAATAAAATTTAGTCTAATAAAGAAAAATAAAATATCACATGTAGCTTTTGTCCTTGTCAAATAGGAAAATTGAATTGAAAATAAACTAACTTTGAACTTGGACTTCTGAACTAAATTTCGAAGAATAGTATTTCTCAAAAGAAAGCATGAAAAAAATTGAAATTCCTTACTACAATGCAAGGAATTTAAATTCCACTATATGCAGAATTGGACTTCCGAACTAAATTTCGAAGAATGAACTAAGCGCATATATGTAATTTGGTCAATTTCCAAATCTTTAAGATCTCACCGGATTCCAACCAAACAAATACTACGATAAAGTTCGCTACATATTGAATCCCAATACAAGATCTCCATCCTAAACAACCTAGGTTTTTCATCATCCCCCATCATCAGGGACAAACCGCGAAATTTTTTCATACAGTAGCACTATATAATATGGATTTTTTTTACAAAAAACACGGTTTTAATCGATGTGTCTTCATCTTTTTACCGACGTTCAATATTGGTTGATGTGTTTTTAGCTTAATTCCATGATTTCGAGAGATTTTTAAAGTTTTTTTGCTTGATTTCGAGGTATTTTTAAGTTTTTGTTATCGATTTCCATTATTTATGCTATTAAATCGTATTAATAAAATTAAATCGTATAGTTAATCTTTTAAGAAAGTTAAACAATTAAATCATATAATAATATTCTATTTTATTTATTTTGATATCGTTATATGTGTGTGTATAAAAGTATTGTTTTTTTCTTATCGTAAAAGGACAAAAAAATGACAAATGGCGAAAATGGTCTTTGATTTAACGAAGTTAATGGAGATGTTAGTCAGAAGAACCATGGCCAAGACAAATTGAATATCACAAGGACCAAATCCACAATAAAATAGAATGAGGATCATGGTCAAAGAAATCACAAAACCACAGGGACCAAATCCACAATTCACTCTAAAATATATTAACGAGTAAACTATAAATTTGGTCCATGTAGTTTGGTAGCTATAACACTTTGATCCTTACAGTTTTGAAATTATAAATTTGCCATTATGGTATGCAAAAAGCCAAAAACGATGGATTTGGTCCCTTCTTTTAACGATCGTTAAAAAAACTCGTTAGGTTATGGGTGTTTTAGTCTTTTACACTTTTACCTCCTTTTTATATAATAAATAAATATATATGTAGATGATGGAGACCAAATTTGTAGTTTACTCTTTGATACTACTATGTATATTACAGGGAACAAAAATGTAATTTAGGGACTGTTTACTAAACGCTTACCCGGTAAATGCTTACCGGCTCATTTACCTTACCGGATTAACATCGCAAGGGCCGAGAATCTTACCTAGTAAGAGCGATATAAGGATGGAGAGTCTTACCCGATAAGTGGAGGTGACGACTTTTACCTGGTAAGTGCTTATCGGGTAAATTGTTGCATACGATAGCCTTTTGATGGACTACAATCTTACCCGGTAAAGTAAGTTAAAGTGTCGATTTTTACCGGTAAGAGCTTACCGAGTAAGCGTTTGGCTAAACGGTCGTTTAGTTTAATATATAATTATACATATATGATATCGTCGCTCATAAGTTAGAAACGTAGATTTGGTCCTTCATTGTTGGTCGTCTCCCTCATCTCTTGTAACACCCTGACTTTTGGGCCGAAAGGAAGTCGGTTATGTCAGCATTGCTCCGTGCGGTTCTCCGCGCGAGTGGAACCGTGCGAGACTCTGTTGGTCACAATTCCAAAGGTTGGCGCGGCTCTCCGCGCAGGGCGATCCGCGCGACCAAATGCGTGCGACCTATGTGCGTAAATAAAAAGGGGAAATCAGCCTCCAACTTCATTTTATCTCATCTACCCTCTCCCAAATACTCTCTCTTCTCTTAATACCCACTGAAATCGAACCTAGAAGCATTCAAGTCATCATCTTCCACATTTATTGCAAGAATCAAGTGTCACCAACCAAGGGTTCTAACCAAGATTTCCAAGTCTCTTGAGCATCTTCCTCCTCCAACATCTTCATTTCTAGGGTTTGCAAGTTTCTAGAAAAACCTAGTTGGTGAGTTCTTAAACCCTTTTGTTAAACTAGATACACATCATTTTATGTTCCTTGTTGCTACCCTTACCTTTTCATACATTATTCTCTACTTGCAAGTTTTGTGTTTACATGTGTATAAGATTTATGAGTCCATGTATTGTATGAGAGGTTGTCTTGAATGATTTCTTGGGGATTCTTTAGTCATTTATGTTTGTGGGGATTTCTTCATTTGACTAATTTTGAAGTAATGGTTATGTGAAGGATTTTGACCTAACTTGAGTAGGTGATTTACATGGTGCCTAAATGATGAGGGGTTTCCTTGATATATTTCTACTGGACTATCAAGCATGAATATTAGTAGCATTATACTTGTTTACACCTTACATAGAAATATGTGTATATTGGTGGGAGAAAATGTGTACAATCCCTATATAGAGAATTTATATAATGAGTTGGACATATGGTCTAAAATGCTTACCTATGATTGGTATTGTGTACATTTATTGTGGACCAAAGTGCCTTGAGGCCTATTAATGGTATTGTTGGGCGAACCAAGTCAGTAGACACTAGGATGATATAGTCTTAGGTGCCACTGTGTGGGTATGTACCTAGACCTCCGTCATTCGAGGTAATGTCATGGTTGTAGTCCTCGGATGTGCCGGACCTTTTGGATGTCGCTCATGGTAGTTGACATCAAGGTGTATTGACTCTGTGGGTGGAACTTGATTGGTGCTATGGGTCTCCCCCATTGACTCCATATATTGGGACTTTCTTGCTAAACGTCATATGCTTATGCTCATTATTGAATTGCTATTAATTGTTCAAACTCACTAGACTTTTTTTCCTAACACTTGTTTGGTGTCGATGTGTATCTCAGGTTCAAGCGGGGCCGACATTAAGAAGGTTTAGTTAGGGTTTATAGTGAGCTTGGGGAGGAATTCTGTTAGGACACCAACACATAGAAGATTTTAATTCTTTTGGAAGTCTTGGGTGACACCCGAATTGTAATCTCGTTTCATGTGAAATTAGATTAGTATGTTGTCATTTCCATTACTTCGAATTTAACTTGTCTAAACAGGTGATTATTCATTCCCCTTTTTGGGAGGCTCGATGCTTTGGCAAATTTTATATACCATATTTCCACTTTTCTAGAAATTTTGTTATTCCCAATTTTTGGGATGTTACATCTCAAGATAGCCTCTTTCTACGTCAACCTCCATTTTCACCGTCGGCATCACTCCTTGCTTTCCACTCCGCCCCTGCTCTTACCTCTTCTAGACCAACAATCATCGATTTCATCCTCCTCTGCCATAAATCTCCACAAACCACTGGGTTTCTCTCTATCAAAATCGTAACTTACCCTTTCTCTTTCTCTCTCTCTCTATCTATCTAAGATTAACACTTTCTCCTCCTTGGACTTCATCCGATTGTTCTTCAGAATCGAGGGTTTGTTTTTTATTTTGTTATTTAGATTTTTAGGGGTTTGATTTATATATTTAGGTTTTGATTTTACGTTTTGAGTTGTATTTTGATTTACTATTTGAGTTGTATGTTAATTTAGGGTTTAAGTTTGTATCTTCATTTTTGGATGTTCATCTTCATTTTTTTTTGGAATGTTGTTGGTTTTGTTCGATGCATTTGGATTATTTGGGATGTTCTTGATTTTGGATATTCTTTATCAATATTTTGGAATGAGTTGATTTCTTTTGTGGATATGGTGGTGATGGGTGACTGTGAAAGGTGGTTGCTTTGGATTAAAGATCATAACCAGAAGTTGGGCTGGAGATGATGATCGGAGTTTCATCGACAAGCGGGACAGGTTTCACGATAGGTGAAAGAACTATGTGGTTATTGGAAAGTAATGAGTCGACATGTGTCACAATTTTAGTGGACCATATAACAATTATTTTGATTTTTAAATGAGGAGAAAATATAAAAAGACCAATATGCCCTTTATGTAACATATTTTTTTAACGACTATTAGAGGGAAGGACCAAATTTGGTTGTTTTTGCAAACCACTTTGGTCATTTTGTAATATTGAAAATATAGGGACGAAAAGTGTAATAACCACCAAACCACAGGGACCAATTTAGTATTTTACTTTAGGGTGAGCATCGGAAGCGGGTACCAGCATTTGGAACCGGAACCGCTTCGGAACTGCCGATTCCGAAACTGGAACTGATGTGATTAGTTCCGGTTCCTAAAATATGGAACCGATTGGGACCGATTTCGGTTCTCATTTTTCTGGAATCGTTAGTCGTTGGGTACCCGTCGGGACCGGGTACCCTGTCCCGCTAGGTACCCAGAACCGGAACTGATGAATACCCGCTATTTTTTTAATAAAATATATTTTATTTATTTATAAAAATTTAATAAACTACCTTTTAGGGAACCACCATTTGTAGTATTTATTAGCATCAACTTATTTTAATGAGTTGAAGTGTTTTGGAAGCACCGTTTGTAGTACTTATCTATTTTGGAAGCACCGTTGTAATATTTTTTTTGTTTTGTAAGTATCGTTTGTAGTATTTATTAGTTTTTATCGTATTAGTTTTCACGTTTGTGATAATTATTTCTTTATGTTGGGATTTTGTAATATGTTAATATATATTTTTTTCTAATATGAATGATAAAAAAAATTAAAAACTAGACAGTGGGTACCCGGTACTGGAACCTAAAAGAAAATCAAGTTCAATAAGATATAAGTTTAGTTATAAATATTTTTTTCAAAATTACTTCATATATCGTTTTAATATGCTCTAGATTTTTTAATATTATATAACACCCAAAATTTGAAACAAATTTAAAACTTAAAATTTCGGGAAGATGACGTTTATAAATTGAAAGAAATTAAACCTGGAAGGATGACGTAAGTTTTACATTCTTAAACTATAACCACCCAAAAAGGGAAAAGGTGTAACAGCGTTTACATCATATAAATGGAAATGATAATTGGACAACCTACTAATCTAGACCTTCCTAACTTATATTACAGATGGGTGTTGTCATCAATTTCCCAAAAGCTTCTATATTGGTATGTACGCCAACTCTCCAGAAGTGATCCATTCCCAAAAGTTTGCTTTCTAGAGGACTCAATTCTCCTCTCAAGACCTAGCCACCCCGCCGCTATGAGAACCTGATATACACATTATTTTAAGAAAAAGTGTTAGGCTTGGAGCCTAGTGAGAACAACCAGTTAGTATGAAAAGTATAAGAGATAATGCATGTGCAACTCTTAAAAATAACCAATGCCGATGAAAGTAGTTATTTGAGTTACCAAAACTTATTTTCCCTTTAAGTGAGACGGGGGAGACTCGTTCCACCATAGGTTGTGATGGAACACAAAAGTAGGCCACAACACCTATGGTATATTGAACAAGGATGGATATTTACCGACATCAACTCTATCCAAGTCTTTAGCCGTTTAAACATCAACTCTATCCAAGTCTTTAGTTCAATCGTAAATATGGGTTCAACTCTATCCAAGTCTTTAGCCCAAAGAATTCCAAGTTCAACCCTATCCAGGTCGTTACTTGAAACCTCACCACCCTTGATATTTTATATTTTACAAAATCATAGCTTGTTCTTAGCAACAAAACCCAAACATATAGTCTACATTAACTACATTTCAGTTATAAGGTAACCCAACCATTTTGCATATTATTTCATTTCACAATAACTTGCCTTACTCACTTTGTAAAACATGCTATTATACTAGCCAACATGCAAGAATTGCTTTAAACAATAAAAAGACCACAAACACTTAACTCATGTCATCACTTATAAAACCCATTTTAATCACAATGCTCATTTAGGTTCCAAGACCCCATATATCTTGAATAAATCATTATTTGCAAACACCCAACCATTTAATATCATCATAACTCAAATATTTCAAGTAAGCCAAAACCCTAGTTTTGACCTAATAAGTCAAATACTCAAATAAAAGCAAAACGATGTAAAGTTCAAGTAACATAAATGAAAGGGTTTTAGACGTGTATATAGTTTTTAGAAAGGTAGAGATTGACTCACAACAATGGGTTTTGATGAAAACCCAAAACCCTAAAACCTCCTTCTTGATGAAGATGAAGATAGAAAATGGTGAGTAGTTGACCCTAGCTTCCAACTTGAAGAAGATACCAAGAATCTTGCAATAAATGGTAAGGAGATGCCCTAGATGACTTCTACAAATGTATTAAGTGATGGAAAGAGGTTGGGAGAGATTTTGGAGAAGAGTAGATAGAGCATTTAATGAGAGAAATGGAGAAAAGGGGTTTATAAGGCGTTTGGGGCCGTCGGCGATAGTGACACCGCGACTATGCCCTTGGCATAGTCGTCGGGCATAGTCACCCGCTCCAGATGCCCCGCGGTATCATCCGCGTGATTATAACCATGCAACAGTGACCCTGGCACTATCGTCGGGCATTGTTGCCCAAAGTGTATCGAGAGGGTGTTGTGGGCTGCGACTTTGACTCGCGACTATGTCCTATGGCATAGTTGTTGGCCATTCTCGCCCCAACAGTACCGAAGGCTAAAAATCGACATTTGACGCATAGATCGATCTTTTACTAAGGAAGCAATTAGTGGTTCAGTTAAGATTCTTATAAAAGTCAGATTAAGGGGAAAAGACATCACAAAACTCACCAATTTTCCGGGTGTTACAATCCTCCCCAACATGGAAATGATTTTGTCCTTGAAATCGACGCTCATCCAAACGGGTGAGGGTATCTCCTCTTCATGTCTTCCTCTGCTTCCCAAGTCACGTTGGCTCCCCGGTGGTGCTTCCACTGCACTTTGACCATCATGACTTCCTTGTGACGAAGTTTCTTGGACTTCTTTTCTAAAATGGCATCGGGTTCCTCAATACAACGGTTACCCTCATCCACCCTTATCTCCGAAAGAGGAATGACACTTTCCTCCTCCGCCAAACATTTCCGAAGGTAGCACACGTGGAACTTGTTATTTATTCCATTCATCTCGGGTGGAAGCTCCGATTGGTAAGATTGGAGTCCGACTCATTTGGTTATTGTGAACGACCCAGGAATCGAGGGTTCAACTTCCCCCGTTTACCAAACCAGATGATCCCCTTCCAAGGTGATACTCTGAGCATAACTCAGTCACCCACTTGGAACTCCACCGGTCTTCTCTTTTTATCCGCATAACTCTTCTGTCGGTCTTGGGCCGCTTTCAAGCGTTCTCGGATACCCTTTACCTTGTATGCGGTTTCTTAGACAATTTCGGGTCCGACAAACTGCTTCTCACCCGCCTCTAACCAACAAATTGGAGTCCGACATTTCCGGCCGTATAAGGCCTCAAATGGAGCCATACCAATACTAGAGTGATAACTGTTTTTGTAGGCGAACTCCACTAGAGGTAGGTGAGAGTCCCAATTCCCACCAAAGTCAATAGCGTACGACCTTAGCATGTCCTCAAGTTTGTGGATGGTAAGCCGTGCTCAACTTCACCCTCGTACCCAACTCTTTCTGAAGGTTGTCCCAAAAATTGGAAGTGAAACAGATATCACGGTCCGACACAATGGACAATGGTACCCCGTGTCTTGAAACGACTTCGTCGATGTAAAGTTTGGCCAACTTGTCCATCAGAAGAGTCTCCCTTATGGCCAAAAAGTGTGCGCTCTTGGTCAAACGATCCACCACCACCCATATGGTATCATGACCTTTTAGAGTTTTCGATAGCTTGGTCACAAAGTCCATGGTGATGTGTTTCCATTTCCATTCCATGATTTCCAAGGATTGGAGGCTCCCGTACGGCCGTTGGTGCTCGGCCTTAACTTGTAGGCACGTCACGCACCTCTCCACGTACCTTGCCACATCCAACTTCATGACGAGCCACCAATAATTAAGCTTCAAATCCCGATACATTTTTGTACTCCCCGGGTGTATAGAATACTTGGACTTGTGGGCATCCTCGAAGAGTAATTCACGATTACCCCCGACTTTGGGTACCCACAATCGCCCTTCGAAAAGCTTTACCCCACAACCATCTTCGGTCAATAGTAGGTGTTGCTTTACCATCACTTCACTTTTAAGATTCTCTTCATGAAGTGCTTCAACTTGAGATGCCTTGATCTTCTCGATCAAACTTGATACTATACTGATTCGAGAGAGAGATAGGCTTGCATACTACAACTATACTCTTTGCGACTTAGAGCATCCGCCACTACATTTGCTTTACCGAGGTAGTAGAGTAATTCACAGTCATAGTCCTTTAGGAGTTCCAACCATCTCCTTTGCCTCATGTTCATCTATTTCTGATCGAAAATGTGTTTCAGGCTTTTGTGATCCGTATAGAGTGTGCACTTAGTACCATAGAGGTAGTGTCGCCAAAGATATAGTGCAAAGACTATCGCTGCTAACACTAAGTCGTGGGTAGGGTAATTCTTTTCGTGGAACTTGAGTTGTCTCGATGCATAGGCAATCACCTTTCCACGTTGCATCAAAACACAACCCAAGCCCATCTTCGAGGCATCGCTAAGAACCACAAAATCTTCGGTCCCTTCTGGTAAGGATAGGATCGGCGCCTCGCATAGCTTTTTCTGAAGAGTTTGGAAGGCTTTCTCTTGGGAATCCGTCCAAGCAAATTTCACATTCTTCTTGGTAAGGGTTGTTAAGGAAGAGGCGATCTTAGAGAAGTCTTAGATGAATCATCGATAATAACCTGCTAATCCCAAGAAACTTCGAATCTCAGACGGACTATTTGGTGGCTCCCAATTCATCATGGCCTCAATCTTTGAGGGGTCCACCTTCACTCCATCTCGGGTGACAACGTGCCTCAAGAATTGGGTTTCCTTCAACCAAAAGTCACATTTTGAGAACTTAGCGTAGAGTTGATCTTTCCTCAAAACTTCTAGGACTTCGCGAAGGTGTTGATCATGCTCGAGCTCATCCTTAGAATAGACAAGAATATCGTCAATGAACACTATCACTGATTTGTCGAGGAATGGTCGGTACACTAGGTTCATTAGGTACATGAACACCGCCGACGCATTGGTCAATCCGAAAGGCATGACCAAAAACTCATAGTGCCCGTACTGGATCCTAAACATCGTCTTCGGAACATTTTCGTTCCTCACCTTCACTTGGTGATACCCAGATCGAAGATCTATTTTTGAAAAGCATCTCACTCATTGAAGTTGATCAAACAGATCGTCGATTCTCAAAAGCGGGTATTTGTTCTTCACTGTTGCCTTGTTCAACTCCCGGTAGTCGATGCACATCCTCATCGTGCCATCTTTCTTCTTGATGAACAAGACCGGGGCTCCCCACGACGAGGAACTCGGTCTCACAAAACCTTTCTCAAGGAGGTCTTGGAGTTGGGACAACATCTCTTGCATTTCGGACAGAGCCAACCGGTAAGGAGCTCTAGCAATCAAGGCTTCTCCCGGAACCAGGTCGATCCGAAACTCCACTTGTCGTTCCGGCGGCAGACCGGGTAAGTCGTCCAGGAAGACGTCAGGAAATTCCCGAACCACTTTCACATCCTCGAGTTTCTTCTTCTCGAGCTTGGCATCCAACACATAGGCTAGGAAGAAGGAACACCCCTTCACCAAACACCTACGTGCTTTAGCCATGATAATGATGGGTACGTCGCCCTTCCTTCTTTCACCATAGACGATCACATCATCACCATCCGACATCGGGATTCAGATCAATTTCCTTGCACACAAAATCTCCATTTGATTCTCCGCCATCTAATCCATCCCGACTACCACGTCGAATCCCCTAATAGTTATTGGTATAAGGTTGATCGGAAATTTCTTTCCTCCGATATCCATGGTACAATTCTTTAGTAACTCATAGACCACTACGTGACTACCGTTAGCTATCTCTACGACTAAGTCATCGTCTAGTACACTAGTGGCTACCGAAAGGTTTTGACAAAACGTATCCGACACAAACGAAAAACTGGCACCAGAGTCAAATAATATACGAGCGGGTACTGAGTTAATGGAGAACGTACCCGAAACAACATCCGATGAAGCCTTCGCCTCGTCGGTAGCCATCTGAAATGCCCTCCTCGACACCCTCGGGGAGTTCTCCTTCTTCCCTTGAGATCCTCCTGTTTTCAGCTTTGGGCACTCACTTCGAATATGACCCGACTCTTTGCATTTGTAGCAAGTAACCCCTCGAATCGGGAAATTGTCACGGGTGTGCCCAACTCTGCCACATTTAAAATAACTTTCCACACTAGAGTTACACGGACCAAAATGTTTGCTTCTACACTTAGGGCACCACCTAGCTTCCCGCCTAGGATCGGTCCTCCGGTTGTTGATGAAGGTTCTTGGTTTCTTGGAGGGCAAAGAGTTGTTGCCCAGACCCTTTCCTCCTGGCCTTGGGCATAGACATCTTCCATTACCTGAGCCTCCTCGGTTGCCTCGCGGAGAGTAGAGGCCTTGGCATTGTGAACCCTTGCCATCATGTCTGCTGGCAACCCTTTCAGATACGCCTTCACCTTTTCTTTTTCAGATGGGGCCACATGCCCCACGAGATCCAACTTCTCCACAAATTTTTGAGTATAATCCCTCACTGATAAATTCCCTTCTTGAGGGCTCGAAACTCGTCCACAATTCGATTTACCGCTCTTTCATTGCAATACTCCTCCATCACCTTCCTCTTGAATGCATCCCAAGACAACTGGGCAAGGATGGCGGCATTGAGGGTGGACTTAGTGACATTCCACCATCGAAGTGTCAGGCCTCTAAACATCTGTGAG
The DNA here is from genome assembly GCA_954870635.1 of Arctium minus. NCBI lineage: Eukaryota > Viridiplantae > Streptophyta > Magnoliopsida > Asterales > Asteraceae > Arctium > Arctium minus. The sequence continues at coordinate 43,042,166 of OX941088.1, read as the reverse complement.
GCGAATTTTACCTTCTGATCTTCCCTACATTCGCTGGAATCGAAGGCCTGCTAAGTTTCTTGAATCCAGTTCATACAGACTAATGGGTCATCGGACCTCAAGAATTCGGGTGGCTTACTACAAAGGAAAGTCTTATATGAGCAAGTATTTCTGCCTCTTTGAATGTCGGGGACGACATGCTCCTCAGTCCGAATCACATTCCCCGTACCACCAGAACCTGCCACCACATTCTCTGTAATGATCTCATTTCTTCTGAGACTGGCATCCCTATCCTCCAACATCTTTAGGAAGACCTCTTGTAGCTTCTCCATGGCCAAGGTCACCATCTGCATGACACTGGCCATCATGTCGGCTTGGGGGTTCACTTATTGGAGAACCGGGTTCGAGGATGCCAAGATTACCCTTGGGATGTGCTCTATCCTTCCATCAACCAATGGTGGCAAGTTGGGGGGGGGAATAACATTCACAACCCTATCCACTTGATTTGGGTTAGATACACTCGCTTTGTCAGGATCGAATTCTCAACAAGAATTAATTCTCAGAAACAATATCAAAGAAGTTTGCGGAATAACACTTTGATATTCTATGAAACAGTAAATCAACACAGAAAATATGAATAACAAACTATAAGCTTTTATTGAATGCTTTGAAGTTACAAGATTACTCACTCAACCTCAATATTGATGAACAGGCTCACCAATACGAATTCTACTTCTCTAGAATTAGGATCTATGCCTTGAGGTTGTTTTTCTCTAAAAGAATGAAAACTGAAGTTAAAGTTATCTAACTATTCTAAACAATACAATATATATACTGAATACAAAGATAATTACAATAACTAAAATATCTTCAGTATATCTTCTATGTATATCTCTAAGCTTCCATGTATATCCTTTCATACGAATCTTCATCATATAAGCAGTATTAATCTTCAGCAGCATTAACTTCCTTCTAACAGCATTAACTACTAAGCAGTACTAACCACTAGCAGTACTAACTAGCTAAGCAGTACTAACTTTGTTCAAGCAGCACTAACTTTGACTAGCAGTATTAATAGTACTAGCAGTAGTAACACTCAGCAGTACTAACCTTTAATTCTTCTAGCAGTAGTAACTTTGAACCAGCAGCATTAACCATACTTGAGTTTTTCTTCAGTTCCCAACAATCTCCCCCTAACTTGACTTTTAAGAAGAGAAGTCAAGTTCTTCAGATTTTCTTCAAGATGCTTTCAACACCTCACATTCAGTTACCCAAATTTGGATCTAGGCCCAGACTTTGATTGATAGTTCTTCTCACCACAATTCTGGCCATTTCTGAATCCTTAGTACATACTAGCTTAGCTTTCAGCATCCCTTCAAGTTTCTGCTTGCTATGATCATATATTTTGTCAACTAGGTAGTATTCATGATAACATTTATCAATTGTAATCATGTACACACCACAGTTTTCAAAGAGTATCCAATGATCAATCTTTTTGAACACATACTCATGATGAAGATCTTTAATCCTATGCACCACCTTCTCTGGATCAAACATCATACATAAGTATTCCATTGCCACTTTGAGAAGATTTTCTTCAGTACCTTTCAACACAGGCTCATAGAGTTTCATTCCCACTTTGTACATTTCCTCTATGTCTTCTCTTGAACAACCTCTGATTACTCTCCCCCATGTTGAATATGCTTCAAATGCACCACCAACTCTTTTAAGTCTGAAAAAATCCTTTCCATTATCTCTTAGAATATCCCAAAAGATAATCTCTGGAGCCTTCATGGAGATTGGAACAGTCTGTACAGGTTTTACTATAGTCATATACAGCCCCACATGCTCATCTGATTGCTCTTTGGACTGTTCTGGGTTCTGCACAGGTTCTGCTGTTTCTTCCACTCTTGGCCTTTTAGACTGCTTTTTGGAAGCAATTGTCTTCACCCTCTTCCCAGATGTAGCTTCTATACCAACACCTTCATGTTCTTCCTTCATCTCTTCAGTTTTATCTTTTGAAGGTGTGGTGTCCTCAGGGAATGGCTTTTGAATATTCAGGTCATGCCTTTCCTTCATTCTTCTCTCAGCCTCTTCCCTTTGGACTGAATCACCTTGAAGCTTAAGCATCTCTTTCTGATACAACTCCTTAACCTGAGTGTATGCCATGTTGGTGAATATCTCCCCCTTAACACCAATTGCACCTTTCAGGAAATTTATCATCTTTCTTCTTTCCTGATTGGCCAAAAATGTTTTGGAGGGTTGTCTCTTTTGCTTTTTGAATGGCATTCTTTGCTTAACAACTTTCACAGAGCTTTTCTTGGCTTGAGCTGCTTCTTTGATGCTTTTCTGATATTCTGCATTCAACTTTCTAGCCATGATCTTTGCAAGCTCTCTATCCTTCTCTGATTGAAGTTGTTCTTCTTTTTCCATTTCAGCCTGAAGTAGCTTTGCCATTTCTTCATCCAACTCAATCTGACTCTTTTTCTTGGCAGGCAGTTCAGCTTCAACCATTTTCTCTTTTCCTTTTCCTTTTGTCTCCTTTGCCTTTTCTGTTGCCTTTTGTTGAACTTTTCCTTCATTGATGACTACTCCCTTGGCCTTTTGAGTAGCCTCAGGAGTGTCATTCTTTGCTTTGACTAGTGTTTCTACAATCTCCATTTCTTCAACAGAAAGCCCTGTTACTGCTGCTTCTGTTACTGATTCTTTTTCTGCCTCTTTCTCCCCCTCAACCTCAAATGCCCTGTCAGCTGGATTTGCTTTCTCTTTTTCAGCTGGATTTGCTTTCTCTTTCTCCCCCTTGTTGGAAGCATCTTTATTAGTTGACCTCTTCTTTAAAACAAACTGTTTTCTTCTCTTCTTCTGTACAAGCTTTGTCACCATCTTCTTTAATTTGGCAATCTGAACTTGTTGTGACAGGATTACCAGTTTCAGCTCTTCAATTTCTTTCCCTTGTTTGAGAACATCTTGGTTGATGTTGCCCATTGTTTCCATCAATTCATAGTAAGTATATCTGTCCTCACCTTCTCCAGAAGTGTTACCCTCTTTTGATGGATCATTGGATCTTTTTGTAGTGGAAGTCTTCTGCCTAGCAGAAGCACTATCCACCCCCTTGGTTTCTTGGCACCAGGGACCTTCAAATGATTGCTCATTCAAAGTTGCCATGGGGGAGGTCTTATTGATGTTACCACTTTCCTCCTCTGTGCTAGCAGGAGTAGTGGCAGCCTCATCACCCATATGCTCTACCTCCTCCTCAGAGAGCACCTCCTTTGGGTTGGGAGACACCCTTGTGGATTCCCTTTGAATATTCTCTACTGGAGAATGCTCCAATAGAGGGCTTAAAGGCTTGGGGGATGATGGTACAAGAAGGGAAGGAGCCTTCTTTACCTGTTTTCTCTTGTAGGTTTGGGTGATGGGAGAGGTTGGTTTTTCAAGAAGGGACTGGGGAATTGATTTAGAGAGGGAAGGTTGGGCTTGGCTAGCAGTGGGTTGGTCTAATGGGGGCCTTGACCCTGCTGCCATACCTTCATTGGTTTGGGACACCACCATCATTGTAGAGAACAATGGGGTGTCAACTCCTTCAGAGTCCCCAGCAGATCTTCTCATATTTGAGAAAACCTTGCCTTTTGGGGGTTTAGGTACATATACCCCAACAGGTTGAGGTATATCCGTCAATTCATGGTTGATAACTGCTTGAACAAACCTGGGATACATAAAAAAACTCTTTCTGTTTCCCATGTTTGAGACAAGATCATTGAAAATCATTTGTGAAAAATTGTACCTTCTGGCAGTGGCCAAACAGACCAAAGCATAAGCAATGGGACTGCTGAACTCACTCCATCCAGTGGTCTTTTTAGAAATGCAGTGCATCAAGGTATGAACAAGAAAACGCCATTGAGGTGAGAATTTAGCTTTTGAGAACTTAAAAACACCCAATGGGCCTCCATACCCCATTTTTGTCAGAGTAGAAAACAGTTCATCATTAGGGATAGAAGTTATACCAGAGGCATCGTCTAGACGTAGACTGATGCGAACTATCTCTTCAGTAACTGTCAATGGATTGCCACATACTGTCGTCTTGATCATTCGCACACCATTCTCAGTAACAATGGTGGCATGTGCCCAGAATTGCCTCTGATGCTCTATAAAGATAGTTGGAGACATAGTGATAGCATGGGCAATGTGGCTAGTCTTCAGAAAGTCGACTATCTGATGAAATCCTTCTGCTTGTTTTGGCTTTTGGAGCATTGCGATTTCATTGTGCTCGTCAATGAATGCCATTGATGCCATTGACCTTGAAGATTCTTGCCTGAAAACTTTGAACTTTGAGAGAGAAAGGGTTTAGAGCGCAAGAGAACAGTATGCAAAGAGTCGTTATGAACTTTTAGGCGGGCAAAAAGTATTTATAGTATTCGGAATATAAGTAGTATTAACCTAGAGCAGTATTAACTACTAGCAGTAGTAACGGCTAGCAGTATTAACTAACTAGCAGTATTAACTGAAAGCAGTATTAACCACTAGCAGTATTAACTGAAAGCAGTATTAACCACTAGCAGTATTAACTGAAAGCAGTATTAACCACTAGCAGTATTAACTGAAAGCAGTATTAACCACTAGCAGTATTAACCACTAGCAGTATTAACTGAAAGCAGTATTAACCACTAGCAGTATTAACTGAAAGCAGTATTAACCACTAGCAGTATTAACTGAAAGCAGTATTAACCACTAGCAGTATTAACTGAAAGCAGTATTAACCACTAGCAGTATTAACTGAAAGCAGTATTAACCACTAGCAGTATTAACTGTACTTACTCCTTTTAAACTTGCTAAACACTGAGTACTGCTATGCATATCCTGAAAAAGAAGATTAGTAACACCAAGAATAAAAAAAATACAGGTATAGAACCACTTTTTGAGAAGAAGATTATTCAGAGTTTATCATTCCCACACTTGTTACCAAGAAAGTGAATCTACCCACATCAAAAGCTTTAGTGAATAGATCAGCAAACTGATTATCAGTGTGAACTTTGACAACTTGAATAAGTTTCTTTTCATTACAATCTCTTATAAAGTGATACCTGATTTCAATGTGCTTTGTCTTTGAGTGCTTGACTGGATTATTTACAATGCTAATAGCACTGCTGTTGTCAATAAAGATTGGAGTGTGTAGAAAGGTTACCCCATAATCCAACATTTGATTCTGAATCCATAAGACTTGAGAACAACAACTTGCAGCTGCTATGTACTCTGCCTCTGTTGTAGATGTGGATACTGTGGTTTGTTTCTTGCACTGCCATGAGACTAGTCTAGCACCCAAAAACTGACATCCTCCAGAAGTAGATTTTCTGTCCAAGTTTGCCCCACCTAGATCACTGTCTGAGTATGCTATTAGGTCAAAAGGTGAGTTATGAGGATACCAAAGTCCCAATCTGGGTTGCCCTTTGAGATATCTGAATATCCTCTTAACAGCTTGAAAGTGAGATTGCTTTGGCCTAACTTGAAATCTTGCACATACACAGACTGGAAACATTATATCTGGCCTTGATGCTGTGAGATACATGAGAGAGCCAATCATGGATCTATAAAGATGCACATCCATATCCTCCCCCTCAAGATCTGCTGTGATCTGCTTGTGTGTTTCCATAGGTGTGCTGGCAGGTTTTGATTCTGAGAAACCAAACTTGGTTAGAATATCCTGCACATACTTGGATTGACATATGAAAATGCCATCTGACTTCTGTTGAACTTGGAGTCCAAGGAAGAAAGTAAGTTCCCCCATGGAACTCATTTTGAACCTTTGATGCATTAAATCCTCAAACTCCTTGCACATGTTGTTTCTTGTAGATCCAAAGATAATGTCATCAACATAGATTTGGACCAGCAAGATATCCTTCTTCTTTCTTTTGATAAAAAGAGTCTTATCAATGACTCCTCTTTCAAAGTTATTTTCCAAAAGATAGGATGACAGAGTGTCATACCATGCTCTTGGGGCTTGATGTAGTCCATAAAGTGCTTTCTTTAATTTGTATACCCTGTCTGGATAGCTTGGGTTTTCAAACCCTGGTGGTTGACAGACATATACTTCTTCTTCAATTGATCCATAGAGAAAAGCACTTTTTACATCCATTTGATAGACTTTGAAGTTTATGTAAGAAGCATAGGCTAGGAATAGTCTGATTGCTTCTATCCTAGCTACAGGTGCAAAAACTTCTTCATAATCTATACCTTCTTCTTGAGTATAGCCTTGAGCCACCAGCCTTGCTTTGTTCCTTATGACAATACCTCTTTCATCTCTCTTGTTTCTGAAAATCCACTTTGTGCCAATTGCTCTGTGACCTTTAGGAAGGTCTACTAGATCCCATACATCTTGTAGCTTGAACTGTAACAGTTCTTCTTGCATTGCTTCTATCCAGCTAGATTCTTTCATAGCATCATGTGCCTTTTTAGGCTCAAGCTGGGATAGAAAACAAGAAAGGACTGTATGCTGTTGATCTTGCATTTCTTGAAGCCTGCTTTGATGTCTAGTCATCATAGGAGAAGAAATATCTCCTATTACCAGCTGTGGAGGATGATTCTTTTGAACTCTTGTGTTATAACTAGGTTCTTCATTCAGTCCAGCCTCTAGATTAGAGTCATGCAACTCAACTGAAGTGTTTTCAGATGCCACTTCTGATTCTTTACTTTCTTGAGTCTCCTCATCTCTAGTTTCTTCTTCACTCTGATTTGGTCCAGTAAATGATTCCTTTTCACAGTCTTCAACAGAAGTCACTGTGGGTATGGGAAATATCACAGATTTAGATATACTTTCTGAGACTTGTGTGATCCCTGATCCTCCACATCCTGTTCCTGTAGAATCATCACTACTGAAACCAAAAGAATTAGTTAGTGAATCAATATCAAATAGCCACTGAGGTCCAGACCCAACAGGATTTGGTGTGTTCTCATTGCATTTGACATTGTCACTTTCTTCAATTATTCTAGAAGTTGAGTTAAAAATTCTGTAGGCCTTACTCTGAGATGAATATCCAACAAGAAAGCCATCATCTGCTTTGCTATCAAACTTACCTAAGTGAGATTTGGTATTTAGAATTGTACAAGGACACCCAAAAGGTTTGAAGAAACCAATAAAAGGTTTTCTTTTATTTAAAAGCTCATATGGGGTCTTGTTCTTTTGCTTGACCACTAGAACTCTGTTTTGGACATAACAAGCAGTATTAACTGCTTCAGCCCAGAAGGTAATTGGCAACTTTGAATCAGCCAACAGAGATCTAGCAGCCTCTATTAGTGTTCTATTCCTCCTTTCAGCAATACCATTCTGTTGAGGAGTCCTAGGAGCACTATATTGCCTCTCAATACCTTTTTCTTCACAAAAGGTGTTTAGATCATGATTTTTAAACTCAGTTCCATTATCTGATCTAATGACTTTTACTCTTTGATTAGTTTGGTTTTCAATTCTTAGAATAAAGGATTTGATAAGACCACTTGTTTCATCCTTAGTTCTTAGAAAATATACCCAAGTAAATCTGGAGTAATCATCAACAATAACTAAGCAGTAAGATTTCTTGCCTATACTCATAACATTTGTAGGACCAAACAGATCCATATGCAATAACTGGAGACAAGTAGAAACAGAATTTAACTCTATGGTCTTATGAGAAGTTTTGTGTTGTTTGCCTTTAAGACAAGCAACACAATGATCATCACATGAAAAAACTTTTGAAGGTAACCCTCTTACAAGGTTATTTTTAACAAGATTGTTCATAGTCTTGAAATTCATGTGACACATCCTTCTGTGCCATAGAGAGGATTCATCTACAGAAGCTTTTGAAACAAGACAATTTAGAGATGAAACACTATCAACATTGTCCATATCAAGACAGTAAACATTGTCCTTCCTTGGAGTTCTAAGTAGTATCATGCTTTCATCAACTACCTTGAACCCTGGAGCAAGGATCATACACTCAGTATTTGTAAATAATATACTATGTTGTTTGTCACAAACCTGTGATACACTTAACAGGTTGTACTTTAATTGATCAACATAGTAGACATCCTCAAATGTCATCTTACCTGTGGTGACATTACCTTTTCCACTTATCTTACCACCAGTAAGATTGTCTCCAAATGCAACATGTCCTCCATTGATATACTTGAAATCCTGAAGGCATGACATGTTGCCTGTCATGTGCCTAGAGCAACCACTATCAACATGCCAAATGCTCTTTCCCTTGAGCTGTTGGTTGCCCTGCACATTAGATAAATCAATTAGTATGATTTAGGAACCCAAGCCAAAGTGGTCTTGGGTCTCCCTTTCTCATCAAAGTATTTACATTCCTTTTTAATGAGGTTTTTAAACTCAGAGCACTCTTTATTAGAGTACTTTGTCAATATGATTGGCTTAGCAGAATCAACACTAGAAGCAGTACTAACCTTAGAAGTACTAACAGAGTTAGCAGTACTAACAGATTTAGCAGTACTAACCTTGTTAGCAGCATTAACATTATTAGCAGTAGTATTACTTCTAGCAGCACTATCATTTTCAGCAACACTATTTGTGGTAGCAGTACTAACAGTTTTAGTGCTTTTAGGAATCCACATATTGACACTTTCTTTAACAAACTTTTTCTTCATGTGGCTTTTAGTTTTAACAGTTTTCTTAGCCACATGGTTCTTTTCAATTTTCTTATAACCAAAGGGTTTTTGCATGGATCTTTGAAAATTCATCCTTTGTTTCATAGGATTGAAATAACAGAATTTTGCAAGATGATTCAATTTGCCACAGATAAAACAAGGTTTTGGTCTATTGATTTTACTCAGATCAACCCCTTGTTTCTGAGCCCATTGATTATTCCAGTTTCTTTGATTTCCTCTTTTTAAACCATAATTTAGGCTCTTGGCTTTATTGCATTCACATTGTTTGCAAGGAATAGGGTTCACAACAGTGGTCTGCTTATAGTGAACCTTCTTGTTCTTTCCCTCAGTCTTTTCTATCTCTTTAGACTTGATCCATTGCTTTCCACATCCCTCATTGGTGATAATGTTATTTTCTTTAGGAATCTCACCACTCACAGTATTGTCCTTATCCTTGACAACTTCTTTCTCAGTTTTATCCTTAACAACCACTTCATCTAAGGGATCTATTTCGGTGGCTCCCTTAGGTAGATCCTTCCTATCCTTTGTTTCTAACAACTCTGAACTAGGAGGGATGTAGTTGTTGTTATAGGGTGGTGGTGTGGTATTGTACCCTATACCTCTTCTCAGTTTATCATGAATCTGAGTTTGTAACAAAGAATCCATTGCTTTGGAAGCATTAGAAAACTTTTCTACATCAAGTTTGACTTTAGCTAGCTCTCCTCTTAGCTTTTCACTTTCTTCTTTAGATCTGGTCAGTTGAAGCTCTAAGTCATTCTTCTCCCACTTCCAGTAATTTGTGTCATAAGAGTGTTGAAGCTCATTAGCTTGAAAACCCTTACTCTGTTCTTCAAATCTCTCAACAATCCTCACATAATCTTTTATGTCTTTTTCCAATCTCTTAAGGTCATCACTCATGTTCTGGTTGTGATCCCTATACCTTTTAACAGTGTTAATACAATTTTGAGAGCAAAGATTGGAAGTTACCTCTATAGGGAGATTAGACACCTCTGCCATTAGAGCTTGATTCTGAATAGCCTCTTCAGCTTGATCACTCCAATCAAACCCCATACCTTGTTGAGATACAAGGGCTTGTGCAGAGTTTCTGTTGAAGCTTCCAGATTGAGCTTGTTGGTGGTTGTTATTCTGAGACATTCCACTTCTGCATTCTCTAGCAAAGTGTCCCTTTTTATGGCATTTGTAACATTCCACCTTGGATTTGTCAAATCCTGCTCCATCTTCTCTTCTTTGGGAGAAGTTGTTCCTTCCAGTTCTTTTGATGAACTTTTTAACTCTCATGGAGAGCATGGCCATCTGCCATTTAATATCCATCTCTTCAAGATCATCTGGATTGATTTGTTCCAAGTCATCATTAATGAGAGAAGAGTTTCCATGACTAGCCATAAAGGCCTCAAACACAGTTTCAGTGCCTTTCTCTTGGTTTGTTCCATTGGCAGGACTAACTGATTCAAGGTTGGAAGTAGAATCAGTTGATGCTGAAAGGAGTGCAGCATTGTGAACATACCCAGAAGGCCTCTTTTTAGCCTCTACCTCAGATTCAAAAACTCTAAGATCATTGTACAGATCATCAAGTTCTTTTTCCTCCAACTGATCATTCTGTCTGAATGCCACAGTGTACATGGTCCATTCATCTCCAAGGGACCTTAAGAACTTTCTGTTCACATCATCTTGATCAATCTGTACTCCCATAGTAGCTAGTTCACCAATTAGTTTATTAAACCTGTCAAAAGTTTGAGTCATGGACTCATTCTTAGTTGAGATGAAGTTTTCATACTGTTGCTTTAAGATTGCCTTTTGATTTCTCTTGGTACTTTTGGTACCTGAGAATCTCTTCTCTAGAGCATTCCAGAGCATCTGTGCATCAGTGCAATTGCAGAATTGGTGTTGATACTCATTTGGAATGGCCAAGAGCAGTGTGCTCAAGGCTTTCATCTCTGTCTGCCTTGTCTTCCTTTCTGCATCTGTCTTTGGAGGGGTTCTTTTGCCATCTTCACCAATCTTTCCTTCATCAGATGGGCCATTCTCAATGATGTCCCACATAGAATAATCTGTGAGGAGAATATATTGCTTGATTCTGATTTTCCACATGTCAAATTCATTGGATCTAAGCATTGGAACTTTTGAGACCAAAGTACTGCTTGATTCTGTAAGATTTTCCATGATGAATAGTTGTTTCTGAGAAATCAGGCTCTGATACCACTTGTCAGGATCGAATTCTCAACAAGAATTAATTCTCAGAAACAATATCAAAGAAGTTTGCGGAATAACACTTTGATATTCTATGAAACAGTAAATCAACACAGAAAATATGAATAACAAACTATAAGCTTTTATTGAATGCTTTGAAGTTACAAGATTACTCACTCAACCTCAATATTGATGAACAGGCTCACCAATACGAATTCTACTTCTCTAGAATTAGGATCTATGCCTTGAGGTTGTTTTTCTCTAAAAGAATGAAAACTGAAGTTAAAGTTATCTAACTATTCTAAACAATACAATATATATACTGAATACAAAGATAATTACAATAACTAAAATATCTTCAGTATATCTTCTATGTATATCTCTAAGCTTCCATGTATATCCTTTCATACGAATCTTCATCATATAAGCAGTATTAATCTTCAGCAGCATTAACTTCCTTCTAACAGCATTAACTACTAAGCAGTACTAACCACTAGCAGTACTAACTAGCTAAGCAGTACTAACTTTGTTCAAGCAGCACTAACTTTGACTAGCAGTATTAATAGTACTAGCAGTAGTAACACTCAGCAGTACTAACCTTTAATTCTTCTAGCAGTAGTAACTTTGAACCAGCAGCATTAACCATACTTGAGTTTTTCTTCAGTTCCCAACACGCTTCTTGGCCATCCATTTCGTTCTCCGGTCTACTCCATGTGTTTACCATAATAGAATAATGGTTGCCACACATATAAAAGATAATAAGAGATTCGATCAAGAACTACAAGGAAACGTACTACTACATTCAGTAATCGTCATGACATTAGTATACCAAGCATGCTCACGTAGCAATATATTCATAATAGCATTAGCTAAGTGAAATTATGAACACATTATACACACGAATTCTCATTACCAAAATCACAATTCTCAATTAGTGCAATTCCGTCGACTCTAAGACCGTCCTATCTTAGAAGTTCTACCCCAAATCTCGCCAGTCATAACTTATAAATCTCATCTTAAGTCTAGGCATCTTACATTCATACCTAGTTCACTTAAACTAATGCTCTGATACTAACTTATAACACCCTAAAATTTGAAACGAATTTAAAACTTAAAATTTCGGCAATATGACGTTTATAAATTGAAAGAAATTAAACGTGGAAGGATGACGTAAGTTTGACATTCTTAAACTATAACCACCCAAAAAGGGAAAAGGTGTAACAACGTTTACATCATATAAATGGAAATGATAATTTGACAACCTACTAATCTAAACCTTCCTAGCTTAGATTACAGATGGATGTCGTCATCAATTTCCCAAAAGCTTCGATAATGATATGTACGCCAACTCTCCAAAAGTGATCTATTCCCAAAAGTTTGCCTTCTAGAGGACTCAATTCTCCTCTCAAGACCTTGCCACCCTGCCGCTATGAGAACCTGATATACACATCATTTTAAGAAAAAGTGTTAGGCTTGGAGCCACGTGAGAACAACCAGTTGGTATGAAAAGTATAAGAGATAATGCATGTGCAACACTTAAAAATAACCAATGTCAGTGAGAGTAGTTATTTGAGTTACCAAAACTTATTTTCCCTTTAAGTGAGACGGGGGAGACCCGTTCCACCATAGGTTGTGACGGAACACAAAAGTAGGCCACAACACCTATGGTATACTGAACAAGGATGGATATTTAGCGCCATCAACTCTTCCAAGTCTTTAGCCGTTTGAACATCAACTCTATCCAAGTCTTTAGTTCAATCATAAATATGGATTCAACTCTATCAAAGTCTTTAGCCCAAAGAATTCCAAGTTCAACCCTATCCAGGTCTTTACCTTGAAACCTCACCACCCTTGATATTTCATATTTTACAAAAGCATAGGTTGCTCTTAGCCACAAAACCCAAACATATAGTCTACATGAACTACATTTCAGTTATAAGGTAACCCAACCATTTTGCATATCATTTCATTTCACAATAACTTGCCTTACCCACTTTGTAAAACATGCTATGATACTAACCAACATGCAAGAATTGCTTTAAACAGTAAAAAGACTACAAACACTTAACTCATGCCATCACTTATAAAACCCATTTTTATCACAATGCTCATTTGGGTCCCAAGACCCCATATATCTTGAATAAATCATTATTTGCAAACACCCAACCATTTAATATCATCATAACTCAAATATTTCAAGTAAGCCAAAACCCTAGTTTTAACCTAATAAGTTAAATACTCAAATAAAAGAAAAATGATATAAAGTTCAAGTAACATAAATGAAAGGGTTTTAGATGTGTATATAGTTTTTAGAAAGGTAGATATTGACTCACAACAATGGGTTTTGATGAAAACCCCAAGACCCTAAAACCTCCTTCTTGAAGAAGATGAAGATAGAAAATGATGAGTAGTTGACCCTAGCTTCCAACTTGAAGAAGATACCAAGAATCTTGCAATAAATGGTGAGGAGATGCCCTAGATGACTTCTACAAACGTATTAAGTGATGCAAAGATGTTGGGAGAGATTTTGGAGAAGAGTAGATAGAGCATTTACTGAGAGAAATGGATAAAAGGGGTTTATAAGGTGTTTGGGGCCGTTGGCGTTAGTGACACCGTGACTATGCCCTTGGCATAGTCGTTGGGCATAGTCGCCCGCTCCAGATTCCCCGCGGTACCATCCGCTCGATTATGACGATGTGACATTGACCCTGGCACTATCGTCGGGCACTGTTGCCCAAAGTGTACCGAGAGGGTGTTTAGGGTTGCGACTTTGACTCGCTACTATGACCTATGGCATAGTCGCCGGACATTCTCGCCCCAACAGTACCAAAGGCTAAAAATCGACATTTGACGCATAGATCGATCTTTTACTAAGGAAGCAATTAATGGTTCAGTTAAGACTCTTATAAAAGTCAGATTAAGGGGAAAAAGACATCACAAAACTCACCAATTTTCCGGGTGTTACATATTATATATGTTATACTTTATATTAATAATAAAAAACCACGTGTCTTTAACTTATTTTTTTTGAATAGTATATTTTTTTATTAAAAATGAAATTTAGTAAAAACAAAAATATAAATTATTTATTATAATTTTGATCGAGGAAACTTAAACATAAATTATTAATTAATTAAAATTTTGATGTTTCATTAAATAAGATATTTTTAAATCAAGTGTTAATTATTTATTAATTATATAATATAATTATCATGTTTTAAAAAATGGTATAATAATAAAAGAGAAAATTGCAATTTTGGTCCTTGTGGTTTTTTGTTTGTAAAAGGACCAATATGCCCTCATGTGCAAGTCACATGATGGGTTTTAACGGATGGAAATCGGACGGAGTTAGTCAGAGGGACCCAAACCAATCACTTTTGCATACTACGAGGGTTTTCTTACAATAAATTTTTTGTAGGGACCAAAAGTGAGAAACAACAAATCACAGGGACCAAATTTGCAATTTACTCTTAAAGTTATAATAATTTTAAAAATATACAATATAGTTAATAAAAAAATAAATGTCTTGACGAAATATAATAAAGAAAGAAATAGTAAAAAGTAAAAATGTAAACTATGTAATTTAAGGATAAAAATGTAAAAATTGGTATACCACAAGGACCAAATGTAACACCCCAATTTTAGGGGTTAGTTGTAAATTATGTACAAGTAAAGAACTCAAGGTGGCAATAAAAGAAAAGGATGCTTTGACCAAATAAAAGAGAAATGAAGTGGGGATAAACACCAATCTGGATTGCTCCAGAATATTCGTAGACAGAAGAGATATGATAGAAGTTTAGAATTTTCTTTTGTAGTTTTCTCAAAGAAGGTAGGAAAGAAAATGTATTATATATTTCCTCTTTATAAATAAAAAAAGAGGTTAATATCCAATTAGTGGTAAAAGAAGGAGTCAGTTAATACGTGAATGGTGGGATAAACCCACACCCATCCTTATCGCCTGGAAAGTAGTGGGATTTAGAACTCTCTTCACTTTTGTGTTTATCTCAAGGAGGATATAGTTTAAACCCCCCTGATGGTGGTATACGAATGGCATAAACAAACCAGTAGAGGTTATCTAAGGTGTGGAGGTTTTGACTCTAGAACAAAGGCTTGAATACCTAAAGACCAAAAAGCTTCAAATCGATAAGTAAAAACCGCTCCTTAGTAAATGATTTGAATGTCAAATCTCACTCGTGATCTAAACATAGAATATAATGTGGTAGTTGCTCAAAACCAAGCTCATCGATGGATGACATATAAGGGTTTAGAGTTAGAAAAGTGATAAGTTACCTCCTTCTTATTTAGATTTATGGGTTTGTAACCCTTCCATTATGAATCGGGTTACGTCGATACTACGTGTAAGTAGCATCTTTCATGCGGGTTTTGAGTTTATTTGCACATAGTTATGAATTTTGAGATCCAACAGTTGCTTAACTTTGATAATCATAGTGCGATAGCCACACCCGATGTGATCGACATAGATAAAAAGAAGAGGAAAAAAATAGAGATGAAGGGGAAAGAGTGGGTACGACCTCATGGCATTTGGTGGGCGAAATCATTGCTGAAATGGTTTTGTTCATGCATGCAAACCATGGGTCTGTTTAAGGCATACCTGCAAATCAAAGCCAAGTGCAAATAAACTGATAGTATGGATGCTAGTGTATGGATTGAGATTGTTAAAGGAGAACCCTTAAGGGAATATTCTAGTTAACCATACATGCATGTGCCATGCATGTTTATGTTGGAATCATAAAGTCTTCATTATGACTCTTATATATATATATATATATATATATATATATATGTGTGTGTGTGTGTGTGTGTGTGTGTGTGTGTCCGAGAGTATTACAAAGAAAAAGAAAGCCATAGAGCATGTTCCTTATTTATTAGGCATTAATATCTTGATTATTAATAATATTAATGTTAAACAGTAGTTAAAGTGTAGAAACCAATTAATCTCAAAGGTTGTTGAATTAACCATTAGATAGGAAAGTTACTCATCGAGATGTTTACGCCAGGATTAGTTTATAGTTATTGTAGCATAACCTTGAACCGTGATTATTTGTCAGGTGTTCGGTTCATTCCAAGCTCTCCGTAATTACTTGTAGCTCTACTTTCAGCAAATCAGGTGAGTTTTCATAACTCGGTTTCCCCAAGGGGAGGACACACGACTAGTTTAGTTTTAGTTGGCACAATTTATTTATTAGCATTTATTAATTAAATTGCCATTTGCCAAACATGTTACAATTTATTATCGCTATGACTAAGTTATACATTTATATGTGATTGTTCATATGCGTATGTGTGTAATACTCGATTTTTGTTACCGTTTATACAGTTATTTATTTAAATCGTTTAGTTGTTTAGATATAATCGTTATTGTGGTTTTATACATGTGATAATTTTTAGTATGATTTAATGACATTGTTAAGCTCAGTGGTACTCAGATATGCTCAGTATTGGTTACCCATTGGGAACCGTCAGGAAATGTCAGTTCAGTATGTGTAGTTGTGAATGAGTTGCATAGTAAACCGTTATAGTTTTATGGTTGATTGTTGTGAATTATATGCATCGTAAAATAGTAGTTAGTTAATTGGTATGAAATGTTTAATTGTTAGCATTATCATGAACACACTTAGCTTTATAAAGCTAACCCATGTCATGTGTCTCAGGAGAAGACATCACATGAACCAACAAGAAGATTTGACTGTTATGAATCGCGAATATTTAGATCGTGTCTATTGTTTTTTTAAATAACTGGTCCGGTATGCGACAGACTTGTTAATTGACTCTTGCTATTTATTTTTATAGGCTTCCACTTTTAGATTGAGTTTGATGTATTTATGGTTTAGACCTCTGTTGCTTTTAAAGAGGAGTTGTTATTCCAATATTTTGCATTATTATGGTTTTCTTTTTCGTAATACCTTCCGAGGGTCTAGGGAGGGTGTTAAAGTTGGTATCAGAGCCAGAGTTTAAGTGAATTAGGTTATTTCTAACCTAGACTTAAACTTAAAGAGCGCAAGATTTAAGAATAAAGTTGATCTAACGTGTCGAGAAACTTAGTTTAAGAGAAATAGGTTAAGAATTCCTTTTAGCTTGAGTTTAACTTGGAGAGGTATTTAGTATCTGGTATGATGTAGTGTGTCTTACGAGTAAGTTTGATTTTTTTTATGTGTGATTTAGTTTTTTCCTTGTGGTTTTGTAGGAAAAATGGTGCACCCTAGGTCGGTTAACCGTGGGAGAGGGCGCGGGTGTGGGGCTAGAGGACAGAGAGTGCCATTTGAACTAGGCTCACATGGTGAAAATGTTGATAGCCTCCACACCAGTGTAACTCCCAGTTAGAACCGCATACCTGGGGAGGACAGCCCGACATCTCCAAGAGGCAACCCATCACATGGTTCAGTTCGAGAGAGACCTCTGGTTACACCGCCTCCCACGTGTACCGAAATGGAAGAAAGGATAAAGGTCATTCAGAAAAAGAAGGTTGAGTTACAAGATAAGTTGGCCTACTCTGAGTGGGACAATGATAGAACTAAGAGAATGCTCAACAACTTACTGCGAGAGCATCATAGGCGGTTAAAAGAGAGAGAGATAACCTGCGAGAAGAGAGGGATAACCTGCGAGAAGAGTGGGATAGCCTATGAGAAGAGAGAGATCTCTTGAAGTAACGTTGGCTCAGGAACGGAAGATTGCCGCTCGGTCATGGCACACTCGGGTAAGGGATATGACCCGTTTCTGCAATAGTAAGGGAATCCCTACTATAAATAGTTGTATCCATAAAAGTAGCGAATGATGGCGGCAAAGAGCATAATATAATTAGACCCAAATCCTTATCGTCATATTTCACTTCAAGATTCTTCAAATCACCAACTATCTCTTTAAATTTTGATAGATGTACAGTAATTGAACCACTTTAAGATAAACAATGGGAATATAATTTAAGCTTCAATGGAGCTTATTGAGCAAGCTCTTTGTCATAAGCATTTTATCAAGCTTACACCATATTCGGTAAGTCATTTCCTCTTCACTAACATCCTGTAAAATATCATTAGACAAATGCAATCTAATCAAGGATGAGGCTCTCAAGTCATTTAATTATTTTTCCTCTCCCATCCAAGCACCGGGCTTATAAACTCATCCTAAAATACATTTGTACAAATTTTGTTGGATAAGAACATCTCTCATCTTTATCTTTCATAATGGATATCGGATATCTCGTTCCAATAAAGGTAAATCGAATTTCATTGTCGACATAAATGAAACCGTAGCGAATCAATAATCCTACAATCTTCAATCGATCAAAAAATCTCAATATTAATCCTTGAGCTCTGATACCAATTGTTGTGAAATTACCAAGATCCAAATAGCCAAAAGCTTAATGGTTGGTTCCCGATAAAACACAAATAACCCAAAAACAAATGAAATATAGTTTTATATCGAGATTCAAGGCGGAATAATGATTGACAATGTAAGATAATCAATCACCAAGTAATGTAAACAAAAATCAACCCAATAAAATGTAAAATAAAGCATAAGTAAGAGATACACCGAGATTTTTACGTGGAAACTCGAAAAGGGAAAAATCACGAGCGGATGATGCCGAGAACTGATCCACTATCAATCTGATGATGATACACTTGAGAGATTACAACCTTTACAATGCAGAATCACAAAATAATCTTGAGTTATTGAGAAACTTGGAGACCAAGTTTAGGGATATATATATATATATATATATATATATATATATATATATATAGATAAATGGGTTTTTCTTTCTATTTTTGATCATATCACCTTTGCCAACAAAAGAAGGAATCGCTTCATATGGGAAAATCCCGCTCACACCAAAAAACAAACGGGCCACATATGAGGCTACATAAGTCGCATGAAGCAAGAAGTCCGACCTACAGGCCTTCATAGTGAAAAGGGTGCGGGAGACCAGAGCCGCAGGTAAAGCCATGTGCCTAGCCTCCAGAGCTACTGGAGTCTTCTACACGAACAGAGGCGACATAATTGGACGGCTTAATCCACGTGGAGGGATTCTACTGGATTCTTCCAGGGTTGAGCGATTTAGGTCACACAGAGGGAGTAACTTTCTTGGATTTAGGGCAACGTTCTTCACACCTTTTGCTTTCGTCAATCATATAGGTTAACTTTATCAATCGAATTTTACGATCGATTTGATTCAATCTGTGTGAATTTTTTCTCGATTATCTTCTTCATTATCAATCATGTCAAAACCTTCAAATACTACACCTACATCATCAATTTCAGCAATTGATGACAGGCTACATCCATATTTCCTACATCATTCGGATAACAATAGGCAAGTTCTTGTGTTTCAGCCTTTAATTGAAGAAAATTACTCCTCATAGATAAGAGCCATGGGTTATTTCACTTGCTGCCAGAACAAAGTTGGCTTTATTGATGGAACACTTCAAAAATTAGTTAGAATAGATCTGACGTTGATAAACTCAGGGATAACGACAACATAATAATGTCGTGGATTCTCAATTTGGTCTCAAAAGAAATAGCAGCTAGTGTGATGTTTTCTAAATCGATGTCTGAGATATGGACTGATTTTTGCGATCGATTTAAACAAAGCAACGGTCCAAAGCTCTTCTCAATAAAACGTGAGATTATGAATTTATCGCAAAATCAGGATTCGATCGGTGTGTACTTCACTAAATTGAAGTCCCTTACTGAGGAATTTATGCAGTTTCGTCCTCATTGTTCTTGTTCAAAATGTGAATGTGACCGAGTTAAAGCCATTGAGAGTTACTTCCAGATGGAACATGCCATTAAGTTTTTGATGGGATTATATGAAACGTATTCAGTATTCAAGGTCATATTCTTCTAATGGACCCTATACCTCCAATTAATCATGTTTTTCCCTATTTATTCATGAAAAACTCAGAGAGCCATTAACAGTGTGGGACAACCGACTCTAGCCTTCAATGCAAAGTCTGGATTTCAGAAAAACCAGTTCAATACACCTTTCAAAGGAACCGGACATTGTCGTCCTTTTTGTTCACATTGGAAGTCTGTTCACATTAAAGAAAAATGCTATAAGCTACATGGATATCCTATTGATTATAAGAATAGATCAACAAGAGCAAATAACATTTATATGGAAACTGAAGCAAACAACAATGGATTGAACAACGTTGTTAAGAGTTTATCTTCTACTCAATGCCAAAATTTGATGTATGCATTAACAAATCACACGTGGTCAATCAATATGGTTGGATACGGAGGCGCACCAACATATGATACTCAAGGTAAATGTCATTCTTTTTCATTTTACTTGCACAACTTTATGCCACAGGCATGGGTGGTCAAATCGATAGCATCACACCATATTTGTCATGATATCAACCTTTTAACAAATGTTCAAAGTATCAAGAGTTTCAGTGTTACTCTGTCGAATGGAGTTATGATAGTAATAGTATTAGAGACGTTAATATATGTAGTTTTGTTGTTCATTGAGATGTCTTATTTGTTCCTGAATTTCAATTGAATTTTTTGTCCATCAATGCCTTAACGTCTGACAAAAAGTTGATAGTTCAGTTTTTACATGATCAAGCAATATTTCAACAAATCAAAAGCAAGAAGATTATTGGTACTGCTAAACGTGTTCAAGGGTTGTATGTGTTGAATGGTATGGAATATACAACCCAAGTGTATCATCCCAAAACGAGGAAAAAGGTATGGCATATACAACCCAAATTAACGAAGGATAAAACCGACAACCTAATAATCTAAATTTGACAACAAGATTAAAGTCGGGTGTCACTATCCTCCCAAAACGTATATCTTCAAAAATCATGTATGATGGTCGCTATATCTCCCAAAAAGACCATTCACGACCCCAAGGTCGTCCGCTCAGTCCCGACGAGCCCCGCCGCTAAGATGACCTGTCAAACAAGGCAACCAAAGAGCAAGCGTTAGGCTAAAGCCTAGTGAGAACAAGTAAATATAATTAGAAGTACTAAACCCATTTGAAGTCGCACGGTGGATATAGCCATGAGATAAGTCAATCAATCAAATAAACCATTGGTGATATAAAACATGGTACAAATAACACCAATCACATAGTGAGCTCAACTCCTCTAAGTCTATTGCTCAAAAACATCAAGTCAACCCCTCTAGGTCTATTCTTGAGAGTTTCAAAACGGGAACTCTAACACAAGGGAATTACACCTTACTGCCCATGGGACGCTGCCCGACCATATAGGTCCACACCTTACTTACCATGGTGACCCGATGCCTATTCCGTGCCAAAGTGGTGAATCTAGTGTCTAAAACGGGACATAGAACACCGTGCCTATGGATCCATTGCACTAAGACCAAATACCAAAACATGCTAGTATATTCATCATTTATCATGTATGTAAGGTAAATCATATATACAGGGTTACCATCATGAAATCTTATCTCCCACCATAGGGGAACTTTATCAATATGACCATCAACAAAGACATTGCGTTTTCCATTTCCAAAGCCATGATTGTAACTAATTAACTCAATCCTTGAATTTTCCCCAAACCTTAATTTCCACTTTGGGTTCACCAAAATCCCATGGGATAGGGTTTGGTTATCAAGTAAGTAGAAGACTTAGAAAACCATTAACCTTAGTTTATGACACCTTCCTCAACATTCTTCTTTAGGTTATAAAACCCCAATATTCCCAAGACCCACATTTAGGTTAAAATGTGACAAACCCCAAATGCATAAGTAATCACATATATGAGCACTACAATGTGTTAACTCTAACATTTAAGGAGGAGTGTAGGTATAAAACTCACCTTGATGGAAATATGAACAAACCCTAGATGAGGCTTGAGAGGATATAGGAGGCTTTAATACTTCAAGCATAAACTTTTAATCACCAACACCAACCTATACCAACTACAAAAATCTCATTTAATGACTTCCTTTAAGAGAAATCAATGATGAGAGAGAGATCCTTACCTTATCTTCCAAGAGAAATCGCCCAAGTCAAGAGGAAAGTGAGACAAATGAACAAATGGGTTGTTCTAGGGCATTTAAATGGTCTGAGCCCGTCAACGACTGTGCCCGGTGACTATGACACATGTCATAGTCGCTGGCATTATCCCCCACTATGACCCCCGCTCGGTACCAACTTGGCGATTGTGCCAGGCGAAAGTGACACTCGTCACAATCGCTGGCACTATCACCGACCACAGCCCCCTTTCGGTACATCCTTGGCGATTATGCCAAGCGATAGTGACCACCTGTCACAATCGCTGGCATTCTCGCCTGTTAGGTACCGAGCCTCACATTGACTTGGTTTTCACTCAATTTACATGCCCGAAATCCGACCTTTCCCAAGAGTGATCCCAACTCCAAAACGGCGATAAGGGAAGGTCCACTACGGAAGTCTAAGCGTTAGCTACTACATTTTTACAAAGGAATACTCACCAAAAATGCGGGTGTTACAATCCTCCCCAACTTGGAGAATATTTCGTCCTCGAAATCTTGGCTAGGCGAAGAGGTGAGGATATCTTCGCTTCATATCTTCCTCTGCCTCCCAAGTCACATTTGCACCCCGATGGTGCTTCCATTGAACCTTTACCATCGTGACTTCTTTGTGACGAAGCTTTTTCGTCTTCTTTTCTAAAATCGCCTCGGGTTCCTCGGTACAACGATTTCCTTCATCAAATCTAATTTCGTAGAGTGGAATAACACTATCCTCCTTCGCTATACATTTACGAAGGTAGCACACGTGAAAAGTGTTATGGATTTCGTTCAATCCTGGAGGGAGTTCCAATTGGTAGGCTTGAAGCCTTACTCGTTTAATCACGGTGAATGGTCCAAGGAATGGGGACTTAAATTCCCATGCTTTCCGAACCGAATAATCCCCTTCCAAGGGGACACCTTCAACATAACTCGGTCTCCCACTTGGAACTCTATCGGCCGCCTCTTCTTGTCGGCGTAGCTTTTCTGCCGATCTTAAGTTGCCTTCAAATGCTCGCGAATACCCTTCACTTTGTCCGCCTTCTTTTGTACAATCTCGGGTCCGACAAACTGCTTCTCTCCCGCTTCCAGCCAACACACGAGAGTTCGACACTTGCGACCATATAAATCTTCAAACGACGCCATTCCAATACTCGAGTGGTAGATATTGTTGTACGCAAACTCCACCAAGGGTAGGTGCAAGTCCCAACTACCCCCGAAGTCGATCACACAAGATCTCAACATGTCTTCGAGTGTCTGAATTGTCCTCTTGCTTTGGCCGTCAGTTTGAGGATGATAAGTTGTGCTCAACTTCACACGTGTACCCAATTCCTTTTGCAAACCATCCCAAAGATGCGACGTGAACCGGCTATCACGATCCAAGACAATAGATAGCGGCACACCATGTCGAGATATCACTTCATCGATATACAACTTTGCCAACTTGTCCATAGGTAAAGTCTCCCGCATGGCCAACAAATAAGCGCTCTTGGTTAAGCGGTCCACTATCACCTAAATGGTGTCATGACCTCTTAAGGTCTTTGGCAACTTTGTCACAAAATCCATTGTGATGTGCTCCCATTTCCACTCTGGGATCTCCAAAGATTGTAAACTCCCATAAGGTCATTGATGCTCGGCCTTCACTTGCAAGCAAGTCACACATCGCTCCACATAGTGCGCCACATCGAGCTTCATGACCGGCCACCAATAATGCAATTTCAAATCTCGATACATCTTCGTGCTTCCCGGATGGATATAATACTTTGATTTATCGGCATCCTCGAGAAGAAGTTCTTAATTGCCCCCGATCTTAGGCACCCAAACTTGCCCGTTGAAAAGCTTTACTCCCCGACTATCTTCCATCAAGAGTAGGTGTTGCTTTGACATGACTTCTCCCTTGAGGTTCTCTTCTAGCAAGGCCTCGGCTTGTGATGATTTGATCCGGTCAATGAGTGTTGATGTTAATTCGATCCGTGCAAAGGTAGCTCGAGAATTTCCCCCGTAGTCTTTCCGACTCAAAACGTCGACGACGACGTTTACCTTACCCGGATGGTAAAGCAACTTGCAATCATAGTCTTTTAGTAACTTCAACCACCTCCGTTGCCTCATATTCAGTTCCTTTTGATAAAAAATATGCTTCAAACTCTTGTGATTTGTATAGAGAGTGCACTTCGTGCCGTAGAGGTAGTGTCGCCATAATTTCAAGGCAAACACCACCTCTGCCAATTCCAGGTCATGCGTAGGATAGTTGACTTCATGCACCTTGAGCTGCCTTGACACATAGGCGATCACCTTGCCCCTTTGCATTAGGACACAACCTAAACCCATATTTGATGCATCGCTATACACCACAAAGTCTTCCGTTCCTTCGGGTAAGGACATAATCGGAGCTTCGCAAAATTTCCTTTGTAGAGTTCGGAACGCCTTCTCTTGATTCTCGATCCATACGAACTTCACATTCTTTTGGGTTAAGGCCGTCAATGATGAGGCTATCTTGGAAAAGTCTTGGATGAATCTTCGGTAATATCTCTCCAATCCTAGAAAGCTTCTGATTTCTGACGGACTCTTAGGAGGTTCCCAATTCATCATCGCCTCAATCTTCGCGGGGTCCACTTTCGCTCCTTCCTTTGTGACCACATGGCCTAAAAACTGCACCTCTCGAAGCCAAAAGTCACACTTTGAAAACTTCACATAGAGTTTCTCCCGCTTTAACACTTCTAAAACCTCACGGAGATGTTGCTCGTGATCAGCTTCGTCTTTGGAGTAAACAAGGATGTCATCGATGAACACTATTACCGACTTGTCAAGGAATGGTTGGCACACTCGATTCATCAAGTCCATGAATAATGCCGGTGTGTTGGTTAGGCCTAACGGCATTACTAGGAACTCGTAATGACCGTAACGCGTCCTAAACGCCGTCTTTGGAATGTCGTCCTTCGCCACCTTCACTTGATGATAGCCCGACCGAAGGTCGATCTCTGAGAAGCAACCCACACCTTGTAGTTGGTACAAATTATCGATTCTTGGAAGTGGATATTTATTTTTCACCATCACCTTGTTCAGCTCTCTATAATCGATGTACATCCGCATCGTGCCATCCTTCTTCTTAACAAACAAAACCGGGGCTCTCCAAGGCGATGAACTCGGTCGTATGAAACCCTTCTCAAGAAGGTCTTGGAGTTGAGTCATCATTTCTTGCATTTTGGTAGGAGCCAATCGGTAGGGAACTCGAGCAATCGGAGCCGCTCCTGGAACGAGATCAATCCGGAATTCCACTAGGCGATCGGGTGGCAAACCGGGCAAGTCTTCCGGGAATACATCGGGAAACTCGCGTACCACCCTAACATCTTCTAGTTTTCTCTTCTAGAGTTTGGCGTCGATCGCATACGCCAAGAAGGATGAGCACCCTTTCGCCAAACATTTTTGCACTTTGATCATAGAGATAATCGCCACTTTGCCCTTCCTTCTTTCACCGTAGATCATTGTCGCCTCTCCATTTACCAAGGGTAGTCGGATCATCTTCTTGGAACACACAATCTCGGCTTGGTTCTCCGATAACCAATCCATTCCCACTACCACGTCGAACCCGCCGATTTGCATAAGCATCAAATTTATGGGGAATTTCCTACCATCAAACTCAAGGGTGCAACCTCTCAGGATACCACGGATCACTACTTGACCACCATTAGCTATTTCTACTACTAAAGCATCTTCTAAACTACTCATGGGCACGACGAGCTTTTGATAAAACACATCGGAAATGAAAGAGAAGCTAGCACCCGAGTCAAATAAGATACGTGTAGGTACGGAGTTTAGGAGAAACGTACCCGACACCACATCTGTTGATGCCTTGGCTTCTTCCGAGGTCATCTGAAAAGCTCTCCAGGGAGCTCTTGGAGTGTCCACCTTTCTCCCATCGGTGCCCCCCCGACCCTCAACTTAGGGCACTCCGCTCTAACGTGTCCCAAGTCCTTGCACTCGAAACATATTTGTCCCTTGACGGAACAATCTCTGAACGTATGCCCCAGATTCCCGCATTTATAACAAGTTCCGGGAACAAAGTTGCATGGGCCTAAATGCTTGCTTCGACATTTGGAGCACCATTTAGCATCATGCCTAGGATCGGCTCCACGATGATTGTTGTTGGCGAACCTTGGCTTTTTGGAGGGTATGGAATTTCCCTCCCATCTTCTCTTCTCCACTTGCCGACTACCCTCTTCCATGCCGCGGTTGTAGGCGTTTTCCATCAGTTGTACCTCTTCAATTGCCTCCCGAAGAGTGGAGGCCTTCGACACCCGAACCATCGACATCATGTCCGATGGAAGGCCCTTGATATAAGCCTTAATATTCTCTTTCTTGGTCGGGACCAGATGTCCCACGAAACCCAATTTGTCCATGAATAGTCGGTTGTACTCCTTCACCAAACCCAATTCTTCAAACTTCGGAAGTCTTCTTCAATCCGGTCCATCGATCTTTCGTTGCAATATTCCTCTAGCAACTTTTCTTTGAATGCAACCCAGGTCAGTTTGTCCAAGACAATCGTCTGGACGGATGCAGAATATACATCCCACCAAGTGAGAGTCGCACCCTCTCAACATTCGGGAACCAAAGATTACCTTCTGTCCTTCTCCATACTCACTCGATCGGAAGGCCTGCTCCATTTCCTGAATCCAACTCATGTATGCTATAGAATCATCCGAACCCTTGAATTTTGGCGGTTGGCAACCAAGAAAGGCTTTGAATGTCCAAGTATTTGCAGCTTGCCTTATTCCCGGGGTTACGGTCTCATCAGTGGGAATTTCATGTCTGACAGCCCCAAATCCCGCCACAATTATATTCTCGTCAACCATTTCAGGCCTACGGTTGTTGGTGTCTCTGTCTTCCAGGAGTTTTAAGAACATTTCTTGTTGTTGATCCATGGCTTTGTTTATGGCCAACATCATGCGGTTCATCATCCTTGTCTCTGCCGTCACTTCTTCCATAATGGGCTCTTCAGTTTCCAGATTGCGTCGGGGAATGTACTCGGGTCCCCCGCCCAACACATTAACAAGACGAGAGGGTTCATCCACTACAGTCACTCGCGGATGGTTGGCTGTAGATGCCATGGCCTCTTGACCTTCTGGCCGATTTCTGGTGTTAACCATGAGTCTTCCACACACATACACGAAATAGGATGAGAGATAGGCTACAGGAATAACACAAGGAAACGTACTACTACATTCATCAATTATTATAACAACAATAGGTCAATTATGCTCACATAAAACATATTCATAATAACGTTAGCTAAGTGAAATTATGAATACTTGATACGTAAGAGTTCTCGTTACCATTACTACAACTTTCAATTTGTGTAAGTTCCGTTGACTCTAAGACCATCCTATCTTAAGAGTTCTACCCCATCTCACACGTCATAACTTAATAATCTCAGTTTAAGTCTAGGCATCTTACGTTCATACCTAGTTCACTTAAACTAATGCTCTGATACCAACTTGTAACATCCTAAAATTTGGAGTGAAATAAAATTCGAAATTTCGGCAATATAACGTCTATAAATAAAGGAAACATGTCCACCCTAAGGTAGGGGATCAATTAAACCTGAATAGTTTGGACATAACAAATTCAAACCCAAGTGTATCATCCCAAAACGAGGAAAAAGGTATGGCATATACAACCTAAATTAATGAAGGATAAAACCGACAACCTAATAATCTAAATTTGACAACAAGATTAAAGTCGGGTGTCGCTATCCTCCCAAAACGTATATCTTTAAAAATAACGTATGATGGTCACTATATCTCCCAAAAAGACCACTCACGACCCCAAGGTCGTCTGCTTAGTCCTGACGAGCCCCACCGCAAAGATGACCTGTCAAACAAGGCAACCAAAGAGCAAGCGTTAGGCTAAAACCTAGTGAGAACAAGTAAATAGAATTAGAAGTACTAAACCTATTTGAAGTCGCACGGTGGATATAGCCATGAGCTAAGTCAATCAATCAAATAAACCATTGGTGATATAAAACATGGTACAAATAACACCAACCACATAGTGAGCTCAACTCCTCTAAGTTTATTGCTCGAAAACATCAAGTCAACCCCTTTAGGTCTATTCTTGAGAGTTCCAAAACGGGAACTCTAGCACAAGGGAATTACACCTTACTGCCCATGGGATGCTGCCCGACCATATAGGTCCACACATTACTTACCATGGTGACCCGATGCCTATTCCGTGCCAAAATGGTGAATCTAGTGTCTAAAACGGGACATAGAACACCGTGCCTATGGATCCATTTCACTAAGACCAAATACCAAAACATGCTAGTATATTCATCATTTATCATGTATGTAAGGTAAATCATATATACAGGGTTACCATCATGAAATCTTATCTCCCACCATAGGGGAACTTTATCAATATGACCATCAACAAGACATTGTGTTTTCCATTTCCAAAGTCATGATTGTAACTAATTAACCTAATCCTTGAATTTTCCCCAAACCCTAATTTCCACATTGGGTTTACCAAAATCTTATGGGATAAGGTTTGGTTATCAAGTAATTAGAAGACTTAGAGAACCATTAACCTTAGTTTATGACACCTTCCTCAACATTCTTATTTAGGTTATAAAACCCCAATATTCCCAAGACCCACATTTAGGTTAAAATGTGACAAACCCCAAATGCATAAGTAATTACATATATGAGCACTACAATGTGTTAAGCCTAACATTTAAGGAGGAGTGTAGGTATAAAACTCACCTTGATGGAAATATGAACAAACCCTAGATGAGGCTTGAGAGGATGAATGGTAGGAGGCTTTAATTCTTCAAGCACAAACTTTCAATCACCAACACCAACCTAAACCAACCACACAAATCTCATTTAATGACTTCCTTTAAGATAAATCAATGATGAGAGAGAGATCCTTACCTTATCTTCTAAGAGAAATCGCCCAAGTCATGAGGAAAGTGAGACAAATGAACAAATGGGTCGTTCTAGGGCATTTAAATGGTTTGAGCCCGTCAGTGATTGTGCCTGGCGACTATGACACATGTCATAGTCGTTGGCATTATCGCCCTCTATGACCTCCGCTCGATACCAACTTGGAGATTGTGCCAAGCAAAAGTGACACTCGTCACAATCGCTGGCACTATCGCCTGCCACAACCCCCTTTCGGTACATCCTTGGCGATTATGCCAAGCGATAGTGACCACCTGTCACAATCGCTGGCATTATCGCCGGTTAGGTACCGAGCCTCACATTGACTTGGTTTTCAATCGATTCACATGCCCGAAATCCGACCTTTCCCAAGAGTGATCCCAACTCCAAAACGGCGATAAGGGAAGGTCAACTACATAAGTCTAAGCGTTAGCTACTATATTTTTACAAAGGAATATTCACCAAAAATGTGGGTGTTACACCTACGAGTTACGACGAGGCCATGGCATTTTCCAAGGCGTGGCTCAAGGCGGCAAATCTGCATATAATATGTGTACGTGTGTATGTGTGTTTATGTCAATGTCTTGAACAATAATGATTAAGTTATTAATAATTTAAATTCATATAAAACGATAAACAAAAGAATTTCTAAATTCTAATCTATACTAATGGACAAATATTAATCGAATTTCGAAGTATACATATTCGAAGTGTCGAACATAAACACTAATTTCTAAATTCTAATTGATAAAAATGAAAGAAGCAAAACAAAAGAAAAGAATTAAAGGGTAGCTACCTGTGAGACGACTAAAGAAGACTTCCTTTGAATCAAATATTCAAATCGTGTTCACCAATTTGTAAAGTGACGAACACAGAAGAGTTCCCTTTGACCTTGTCGTATGTAGAGAATTAATTTAGGGTTAACTTTATGTTTTTCTTTTCCCCCATTTGTTGCTTAAGTATTTGCCCCATATAAAGTTATATTTACATTTACTCTTATTCAAGTTTTAAAAATTGCAAATCCTCTCACGCTTTATAACGAGTTACGCGTTGTAACGCCATGGCGCGCCATAATGAGCTTCACGACTTATATCCATGCCAAGGGGTTTAATGTGGCGACAACGTCGTGCCTTGGTGCCATTTGGTGCCATAAAGCGCAATGGCAACACCATTAGAACATTGGCAATAAAGTCACTATTGAATATAGATAGTTCACTCGACAAACATGAAGTTGTATTTCATGTTTGTCCATTGTCTAAATAGAAGCAAATTCCTTTTGTTTCCTTGAATCACATGGTAAGAATTCTTTTGACTTTGTACATTGTGATCTTTGGGGACCTTTCCATGTTGAATCTTATCAAGGGCAAAGATATTTCACCACAATTGTTGATGATTAATAGTCGCTTTATATGGGTATATTTTTATCAAACACAAGTTTGAAGTGGTTGATCTAATTCCAAGATTTTATAATTTGGTTCTTACTCAATTTGAGAAAAAGATAAAAGGATTTCGTATTGCCAATGCAAGAGAACTCGGTTTTGAAGTTCTTTGCTGAAAAAGGCATAATTCATCAGAAATCGTGCGTTAGTTGACCTCAACTGAATTCTGTGGTCGAACAAAAACATCAACATCTAAATGAGACACGTGCATTGATGTTTCAATCAAAATGTCCGTTGTGATTCTGGTCTGAATGTGTAATAACCTTAAACCTCAAAATTTGATTTTATGGAGGTGTGTAGGGGGGGTAAATGCAATTTCTATTGTTTCAAGGACCTTAGGCTAATTAAAGGGAATAAAGAGAGGAAAATCCTCTCATCCACACTCACTTGGTGGAAAACGTATTGGAGAGAAATAGAGAGAAAAGAAGCTAAGTAAAAGAGGGTCTCTCATTTGGGGATTTTGGTGAAGAAGCATTGCTCAAAGGGTTGGGAGTCTTCATCTCCAAGGTAAGCTTCATCTCTTTATCTTAATGCTTATGGTAATGGGTTTATGGTGTGATTGGGGATTTTGGTATTACTTTTTGATATTTGGATTCCAAAACTAATAGAAAAAGGTATTGGGATTGTCTCTTGTTGTTGCTTGAGAAAACCCTCACCATTTTCATGGTAGCTTCAGAATGTCAAGGGTTTATGTTTTTGTTTTAAATGATGGATTAATAGATAGATTTTGGTGGGATTAAATGTTGTTTTGATGTTAAGTTATTGGTTAAAATGGTTTAGAACATTGATTCTATCGATTTTGGCGCTTAAAACCAATTTGGGAAGGTTTGGGCATGAGAGGCCATTGGGGTTTTTGCTGAAAAACTTGTTTTTGTGCAGTTCAGGGATGAAAGCGGGTTTCAAGCGACTTTGGTCGCATGAAAATTGCATTGGGCACTGCCCATTGCATTTTCGATTTTTCTTCGTTTCTCTTTAGGGCTAGGTTTGAGGTATCATTTGGGGGATCGTCGTAGGGATTGAAATGGATGGTTTTAAGGTGATTTAGATGGTTTAAGACCATTCCTATATCGTATAATTCAGGTTTTCGATTTGATCCTAAGTGACTTATAGGACGTGTGGTGGTGTATCGAACCTCAGGTGAGTTCCCTTAAACCTTTTCATAATTGACGAATGATTGATACATGTTTTAACTTTTAATCACTGATTATGGTTTGACATGATAGCATGGATTTCACTCATAAATGCTTTGAACATACTTTTACATGAAATGATTTGATATTGAGCATACATTGTCTATATGATCTATAATATGAAATGATGAATTGGTTTGTGTGGAGATTGCATAGTGGGATTAGGGTACCATGGAATTACATAAATTCTTTGGGAGACATATATACATATCCTTGTGCCATGAATCCGTTTCATGTGCACATAGGCATGGCATCGACTGGGGGCCATGAGGATCTACTGGGGCCTCGATAATGGATATCACAGGGAAGTGATGGGGGACTATGAACACTGTGCAAATACATGTGTAAGTGTTGATGTTATTAATTATTTATAAAGGGCCTTATGGCGAATTGCATTGTGTTTCGGACCATTATGAATTGTTCTTTTGAGAGGGAATTCACTAGACCTCATGGTCTAACCCTCGCTTTTCAAAACTTAAAACCATTTTCAAGTAAGAAAGTAGTTGGGAGCTCCTCCAAGGGATAGGAGAAGCTGTGAAGTTGATAGTGGGTTCAAAGTCTAGAGATGATCCTTTAGTTAGTTTTAGACTTTTAATATCTCATTTGTGGAAGTGTTTACCTGCTGCTAAACCTTGAGAATATTGTACTATTTTGAATTAGATTGTTGGGACCAATGTACTCATATGGTATGTTTATGCTATTATCGTTTTTAGGTTGTTACAGATGTGTGTTAACAACCACCTTCTTGGTAAACCGAATACCTTCTGAGTTGTTTGGAGCTCAATCTCATTACTAAAAACTTTATGGACATTTTCCAGATTTCTCTATATTAAGGACTTTCGGCCTCTTAGTTTTTGCTCTGACCTCCACTTAGTCGAGACATAAATTTGCTCTTTGTGCCATTCCATGTATTTATTGAGTACCCGTTGGAAATGAAGGCATACAAAATACATGACATACAGTCCAACATAGTTTTCTACTCTCTAGATGTTGTTTTTCATGAAGATTATTTCCATTTCAGGATAACTCTCATTATCATAAAGCTCATGAAGTTTTTCCTTATAATGTTTTACCTTTGGCTATTGATGATGTTTTTGCTAAGTCAACATCCCAGGAAGCAATCAATGATGATGTTAGAATTCCAGAATTGTCAGAAAATGATGTTCATTCTAATCCCCAAAATGGTGATTATCCTGAATCCATTCGTAGATTTGCACGTTCTCATCAACCTCTTTCTTATTTGAAGGATTATCACTGCAATAATGTTTCTATAAATTCTAAAACTCCCTATCCGTTGAATAAGTGTCTGAGCTATGATGCTTTGTTGTCTTCGTACAAAGCTTTTATCATGGCAGTTTCGGCAAATTCTAAACCCGTCTTATATACAAGTTGTCCAACATGATGAATGGTGCAAGGCTATGAAAGAGGAATTAGAAGCCATGGAGTTAAACAAGATCTAGTCAGTAGTTGCTCTTCCAAATGACAAACACACTGTAGGGTGCATATGGGTTTATAAGCTCAAATATGGACCAAACGGAAACATAGAGCGTTATAAAGATCGTCTCGTGGCTAAAGGGTTTCATCAACGAGAAGGTGTTGATTTCATGGATACCTTCTTCCTAGTGGCTAAAATGGTCACAGTGAAAACAGTTTTAGCTGTAGCTGCTATTAATTCATCGGAGCTAATACAACTTGATGTCAATAACGCATTCTTAAATAGGGACTTGGATGAAGAAGTTTACATGCACATTTCATAAGGATATCGAGTGAATACTAAATTTCTGGTGTGTATGAAACTAGCTTGTTGACTTCGTAAGTCCATTTATGGACTTAAACACGTCTCTTGTCAATGGAATACAAAGTTTGCCACTTTTATGCTTAATATGGGTTTTATACAAACTAAAGCAGATTGTTCCTTGTTTTGTAGAGGTCACAGACAAGATTATGTTGCCCTTTTAGTTTATGTTGATGATATCATCATCACAGGGGCATCTATAGAAGCCATTTTACGTATCAAGAATCAGTTGGGTTGTGCTTTCAGACTCAAGGATCTTGGCAAATTAAAATACTTTTTGGGAATGGAGATTGCAAGATCAACTGAAGGTATATCAATTTCACAAAGAAAGTATAATTTACAAATATTCAAAGACACTCGTTTACTTGGTTGTAAACCGAATTTGCTTCCTACGGATCCAAAAGTGGTTTTAAATGATATGGATGGAGAGTTGCTTGAAGATCCATCATAATATCGACGTCTAATTAAAAGGTTGTTATACCTGAACGTGACTAGGCCCGATATTTCTTTGTCATGTAAAAGCATCTCAATTTGTTTCCAACCCACGAATAATACATTGGCAAACAACATTACACTTGGTTACTTAGCTTAAACAACAACTAGGCCAAGGGTTGTTCTTTTCTGCCAAATCTACATGTAAGTTGTAAGCATATTCTGACTAAGAGTGGGGAAAATGCACTGATCCTCGTAGATCAGTAACTGGTTTCTGTATTTTTCTTGGACAATCTTTAAATGTCTTGGAGATCCAAGAAACAACCAACTGCATCCAGATCCTAAACTGAAGTTGAGTATAGAGCCATGGCATCAACTACTTCTGAGCTTGTTTGGATCAAATACTTGTTACAAGATTTGGGGATATCTCATCACACATCAATACCACTATTTTGTGATAACAAATCTCCCCGACCGATAGCCGCTAACCCGACATTGCATGAACGTACAAAGCACATAAACATCTATTTGTTACTTTGTGCGTGAAAAAGTTGCAGATAAGTTTCTCTGGTAATGCCCATTCAATCAACATTTCAGCTTGTTGATATCTTCAAGAAACCTTTACCAAAAACTATGTTACAATCATTGGTATCCAAGATGGCATCGAAAAACATCTCTTCTCCATGTTCCTCTCGAGGGGGCATATTACAGATTTATAATTATGCTTAAAGTTTCATATGGCTGTCATCTGGACTTCCACATAGGTGGTGAGATATGGATAACGATGGAGGATGGTACAACCATTAATGTTTGGAACGAACTATCGTTAAGAGAAAAGAGAAATATGTATATAGAGACGCAAATAAGTGAATGGCTTATTGGATTAAAGGTAGATGAGTTGATGGAGTCGGGAGGGGAGGGGGTAACCAATGGGATAAAGTCAAGATGCAACAGGTTTTCAATCCTAGGGACGTTTTGGCTATAAAAAGGACTCCATTGTGACCTCGAAACCATACAGATAAATGCATCTGGAGTTACAGCAAGCACGTGGAGTACACGGTAAGATCTGCATACAAGATTGTGATGGAGAGGTGGATGAATAAAACACACTTGCATGCCAGGGGGAATTGGAAGAGTCATTAGAGTCTAAACCTACCTCCGAGAATTAAGATATTTGTATGGCAAGCGGCAAGGGAAGTTATTCCGACAAGGGATGCTTTGCAAAAGAGAGGGATAAATGTCTCTACTAGTTGTGTATGTTGTGGAAAGTGAGTAGAGGATAGTTGGCACTTGTTCCTTGGATGCAATTTTGCTCAGGATTGTTGGAGACAAGCAAGAATCTTATCCATGGTTAACAACGCTGCAATAGATGTTACATCGTTCGGGGAATGGATTATTAAAGTGACGGGGTCAGGTGTTGGTCGAGGGGGAGACAAGGTTGCGGTCATCCTATGGAGCATTTGGAAAGAAAGGAATCAAAGATTGTGGACGCAGGTTTCGATTCCATTCCAATGGTTTGTTTCAAATGGCTTCAAAGTAGTTAAAGAATCGCTATGTGTGAGAATGACTCATGGGCGCCAAATTCTGGCGAAGACAACATGGTGCGATAAATGGCACTCACCACCAACCTCATACCTAAAGTGTAATTGCGATGCAATAACTTTTGAGGAAAAGTTCTTAACGGGAGCTGGCATGGTGCTGTGCGACGAGGGGGGAGGAGTAATTGCATACAAGATGGCCCAACAACAAGGATGCTCGAGTGTAAAGGAGTGTGAAGCATTAGCTATGCTTGAAGCAATGACGTGGATCATGACTATGGGACATGAGAATGTCATTTTTGAAACCGACTCCCAAGTTGTTATAAACGCTTTGAAGCCACACAAGCAAGACGATACCAATTTTGGTGACATCATTCAGACATGCGGTTTGATCCTTGAATCGAAGCCTTCTTTTAGAGTTCACTTTACTATGAGAAATAGAAATGTTGTTGCCCATTTGTTAGCTAGGCAATCTCAATTCTTTACCACGCCTTTCACAGGTGTTGGATCTCTTGGTTGTTGAATAAGGTGTTGTTCGGTTCATTTTCTTTTAAGAACTGTATGAATATAGCTGTCTGTATGGATATAGTTGTCTGGGTGTTAACAAATAAATTGTTGTTCGGTTGTTGTGCTGAATAAACAGTCTGAATGTCAAAAATGACCATTTTACCCCTTAGTCCATATTAAATGAAATAATTATTTGATAAATTATTGAATGATAAAAAGATATTAATTTAATTGTTTTTTAAATAAAAAATATATTATACAAGTGATAAGTACTGGTACATAGAAATTCATTGTTTATTTCCCATCTTCTAAAGGAAGCTACTGAACCAAAATTAAAAAAGAACATTCAAACTTCAACAACAACGATCTTCCCTTATTCTTCTTCCTTTTTCTTTTGGACCTTTCATTGGTGGTGGTTGTGGGTCTTCATCTTGATCTGATGTGGTGGCTCCGGCGGTGATGGTGGCTCAGGCAGTTAGCGGCGGCAACGAAGATTGACAGTGTCGATGGGTTTTAAACCCACAAAATCGATGGTTTAACCATGAAATCGAATATTGCATTTCAGAAAATCAAAGAAACAGAGAAGAAACAGAAAATCGAACACTGCATTTCACAAAATCGATGGTTTTAACCATGAAATCGATGGCTTTCAACTGACAGCATCGATGGGTTTTTAACACACAAAAACGATGGGTAACAACGTAGGAGAGAGTTCAAGAAAATACCTGTGAGAGCTTCCCGTTGCAGGTTTTCTTCTCTTATTTGATGTTGAGACTTGAGAGATATGGAGAGGACGGATGTGGAATTGATTATAAAGATGGTAGGGTTTCTTCAAATTAAAGAGGGTAGTTGGAATAAAGATGGTAGCTTTTCTTTTTATTAAAGGCTGACTAGTTGGGAGGGTATATGGGGAAAGTGTATAATATTTAATGGATGAGCGGGAAGGACATTATTTTTGTAGCTGATTCGGTCAGCCACTAGCTGACCGATTAAGCTGCTACCGGTTACCGAACACTCAGATATGGCTGATCGAATAAGTCATACCCTTTATTCAACCCATTAAACTGCTACCGAACAGGCCCTAAGCTAAGTTTCATTTATAACGATTCTAATCATAATACATTGTTACCTTTTATCTAAAAAAGTAATAATAAATAAACTGTTATGTAAAAAAAAAATACTAATAGATTTTGTTTGGACTCAATCCCCAGATTACAGAGTTCAGTTTTCTGTGTATCCGTTAATTGATTGGAACTGAAGCAGTTTTTGGGCGATGGAGTTGGCTACGAGGGCAATGGACTTTGCGAGCAGAGCAGCAAACAACAACACCGTAATCAACGTGTTCCTCGTGGGTGCGTTCGCTGGGTTGACCGCTAGATCATTCAACCAACAAAGCCGGATCGAAACCCTAGAATCACAAAGGGATTCGCTTGCCAAATCCAATAAAGCCATGCGACAAACCATTTGGGATTGGAAGCAACAGCTCTATGCCGAGGCTGAAGCTCATCAAAAACCCATTGTTCCACTCTCTAAACTCAAATCAATCTACGGCGAAGTTCCCACACTTCCTCAATCAGGTCAGTTGTTTGATTTATTCCTTCGTATATTATACGTCCATTTCTTTTGTTTCTAGGGTTTTCTTGTGGCAATTAACCATATGATTAGCCAATTTGTGATGAGCAAATATATGAACAATGTGCATAAATTATATGATTACATAACTTGCTTCAACTCAAGCAGTCAAGCTCTAGGTATACATATGGTTAGTCAATTAACCATATGGTTAGTCAAGCTCTTGTTACTTTGTGATGGATATTTGATATGACAAGCTTATTGTGAAGTTGAAATGGCAACACGTTTGTATCTATTGAAAGGTTCTCATAGAAGCTAACAGGTAAGTTTTATAGGAGGTGGTAAGACTGGCTATGATTTTGTGTGAATTACTAGAAAGCAAGTTGAACGGTGAAGACCCGATTAGATGAAAACCAAACTGTCTCAATCAAGAAATATCAAAATGAGTAACTGGTTGAACAACCGTTCAGTGATGCTTTTGAGAGCCAGATAAACACACCCATAGAGCTAGTAATGTGCAGAATTAGGTATACTGTTAAGAGCGCAGTTAGTTTATGTTTTCAACAGAGATCACTCCAAAGGTTGATGCTATGACATGGAATTGAATTTCATGACATTTCATCGTCCTAATTTGTGCTTGACATAGATTCTGCACTAAAAGCATACAGTTTCATGTTTTGGATTGGAGCTCATTTTAGTTCAATCTTATATGAAGTCTGGTTTAAGTGTTTAACTGCATTTCAAAACATGCAAATTCTTCAACGTTGTGCTTGATGGGTATTGATTTTGAAATGTTGAATATAGTAGCCTTGTCGTTTATAGTTTTCAATAATTCTCTGATTGTACCCTGATAGTCTGATAAGAGCCTAAACAATGGCTGAAAAGTTGTAGATGAATTGTACCTGATTCATTATGAGCCATATAATGTTGGCTTAAGTTGTAGGATTGAATTCACTAACATGCTAAATCACGCTTGGGTTGAAACTTGTAGCTTAGTTGACTTAAGTGGGATTTCCTTTAGACAATGCAAAGTCATCAGGCTGCTATGAAAGCTAACACATTAGTACTTGTTTTAGTCTATCCTTCCAGGAATCTTTTGATGAACGTGGGTAACGATTGAAACGATTCACTTCCCATCTGTTGCAGATCCTCTAGTAGACGGTGTAATACAGTTTGTTTGGTCCATTCTACTAGTAAGGAAGTGATTGTCAGATTGGTTTAACGGAGAAAGTAATACCCCAGAACCCACTAGCTAACTTAATGTCTAGAGTAAGCTACAAAATTTCATCCCTGGACTATGTGTCAACTTGTAGGTTTAGCCGATTGACCTTTTTTTGTTTTCTTGGTCCAAAATAGTTGTTCCTTGATAATTGGGTCCCCAAGCCATTGCCATTAGTAGAAAACCCTATAATCGAGGATGATGGAGGAGGATACTGTGGGTGTGTGAAGACGATTGGCATTGTGGGAGCGACAATAGCACAAGTGGTTTGTAGGCTCACTGCTTCTTCACTTGTGTAAGTAATCGGATACGAAACGAAAAAAGCTTTGAGTTTGTTTCTTGTGTTCCCCAAAAGTAGCAGGGCTAACGATGTCATTCACTTTTTCTTCATAATCGATACAGGTGTGATGAGTTCGAGCACACCTTCAATATAAAAAAAAAATCAATAGGTTTTTGCTTTGCTTTAATGGATGGATAAAATGTAGGGGACGTAGACAAGGGTAATGAGGTTTTTTTACATATCCATTTCCCATATTTGCAAACCAACCTTCAAAAACCAAAAACTTAGGGGCTGTTTGGTTGGTTTTCCATTAAGTCTTGTATGGATAAAACTGTCTGTGTGGATTAATCTTTGTATATAGATTGAGAAGGTTTTTGAAAGAGTTTTTTTTTTAATAGATGGAAGGAGTGTGTTTTTTAATTGGGAGGGATAGTTTTGGAAAAAACTTGGCTTTCTGCGTAAACCCCCCCTAGGAGCTTACTGAACAAGCCACTTTCTATATCATTAAGTCACTACCAAACAGTCATGTATAGCTTACCGAGTAAGCTGTAAGTCCATTAAGCTCATTAAGCTGCAAAAAAAGGTTCTTAATGGTTTCTGCTTTGCTTTAATGGGTTTTCTGATACACACTAGCAGAAATAAGATGGAATTGCAACTGTAATTGAGAGGTTTAATTGAAAAATAGAAGGATTAAAAAGGGTTGCTGGTTTTCGAGAGGCCAGTACTCTTCCAAGTCTCTCGCCTAAACAGAACATACAAAAGTGAATACTCTCTATCGGTCCTCTACTTCTTATGTATACTTGACTTCTGCATTAACTACTTGTATGCCCTATGCACTAACTACTTATACCACTACTAGTATTGGGTATAACAGATTCATTTTAATAAAATTTGACGAGGCTAAGAAATTTGTTTTATTTATTTATTTATATATTTTAGATTTGTGATTATGTATTTTATTTGGGTTTAAAATATGCTTTTGGTTTTATGTTGGTTTTTTTTTTACAAAAAAGTAAAAAAAATGATGAAAATGGTAGAGGTTGAAGATGAAGAGAGCAAATGTACCAAAATACCCTCACGCTGTGCACATGACTTGACTTAACGGAAAGCTATTAACGACGTGAGTTTCAGTGACTATTTCGGACGATGAGTCCAAAGAAATGCCAACGGATTAAACCTTCAAGTTGACATATAGTGTAGGGACGAAATTTGTTGCTTACTCTAGTATTTATGTTTTAGTATCTATAATGTTAATCGCACCGGTATATAGAGGTTAGTGGCACTCGGGGTAACCGCTATTTTTGGATTGTTATTCCACCACTATAGCAAATTTTGACTGCTGTAATGTAACAAAAGGAGGGTAAATTGGTGATTTGAACTTGGAATTTGACCTAAATTCCTATGGTATGAATG
This sequence comes from Arctium minus, assembly GCA_954870635.1. NCBI lineage: Eukaryota > Viridiplantae > Streptophyta > Magnoliopsida > Asterales > Asteraceae > Arctium > Arctium minus. Next base: position 43,002,042 of record OX941088.1, on the reverse strand, counting down.
ATGTGTATCCTTTTTGTTTGGAATGCAGGAGGATCTAGCGAGAAGAAAGCATCTGCAACTAAAATCGTAATCTGAGTGGTGATGGAACCGAAAGGGTGAATGAAGATGATCCTTTTTTCTTTATTTATATAGAAAATTTGACATTGTACCGATGACCAAAATGGTTTGAGTTTTCAGTAGTAGCCCCTTTTGAAGATTTTTCTTTCCCGAATATTTGGTTTCAACTTGTTTTTTTTAAAGTGGTATCGGCAACCTAAAGGTGCCACGCCCACCGGCATACGGTCCTAGAACTAGCATGGGTGTTTTGCACCCTGTGGGAATCATCAAATAAGAGAAATTATCGTTCTTATATTGACCAAAGGGATTGCAACCCAACTAATTGCTTATATGCAAAGGCTCACCCGGATTTTTTTTTCAAGCAAGACACAAAATAATTGACATGATATAAAATAAAATAAATATTAATTATTAAAAAGAGTAAATTACACTTTTGGTCCCTGTGGTTGCCACCTATTATCAACTTTGGTCCCTCTTTTAAACTAATTACAATTTTAGTCATTGTGGCTGTCGTTTTGTTTCACTTTTGGTCATTGTGGTTGCCATTTTGTTTCAGTTTTGGTCCCTCAGACTACCTTCTGTTAAATAGTTCTGTTATCTCAAGACGTATTTTCGTCTTTTTACTTTTTTTTTTATCCTTTTTCTAATTTTTTATTTTAGATATTTTCTTATATTTGAATTACACCCAAGGTGTGATCCATCTTCTTCTCCAAAGCATTTTAGATATTTTCTTATATTTGAATTACACCCAACGTGTGATCCATCTTCTTCTCCAAAGCATCTCAAATCCATTAATGAAAAAAACTAACCAAAACTCTATCAAATCTAAACCACACCTAAAATTAAAATCAAATTTGAATGTTGGTGATGGTGGTTTGTCAAACCCAAATCCAATCAAAAATTGAAAGCTAAATCAAACCCAAATCCACAATCAAATTCGTCCCAACAAAATCAAAAATAAACCCACAATCAAATCCAAATCAAACTCAACCAAATCAAACTAAAAAATAAAACCCACAAAAAGATAAAAATGAAACCCAACAAAATATTGTTCTTTGTTACAATCACAAACCGGAGATGAACACGTAGGGAGCCAGAGTTTACGAGAAGGGAGGGAGATGGATCTAGGTGCCGTCGATAAAGGGAGATCTAAACCCAAATACGAGATGGATATGAGACCTTCGATGCAGATCTTCAAACCAAAGTACACATCTGGCGATTCACCATCGATCCAACAACTTTAGCAAGAAGTTCAGATCTTCCTGTTCGTCAACAAATTTAAGACCAAGAGACGATGTTGGAAGTGAAAAACGAAAATCCACATAGGGGTTGGTGGGATGCGTTACCGGTTACGGTGGTGTGTAGGGGAGGTGGGTATTTTTATTGAAGATGCTCACCGGTAGGGGTTGAGGTCGGGAAAGAGAAGAAATCGTTGAGAGGTGGGACGACGGATATCGTCGACGCTGGAGGGTTTGCAGACCATCGGGGTAGACTAGGGGACGATGGTGGGTGACTTATGACCAGTGACCAGATCCATGGATGAAGCAAGCCGGCGAAGCATAAGTGTTGGAGGGGAGGGGTAATTGCCGAAAAAGGGGAGGGGTTAATCGTCTTGGATTCTTGTGGTCAATACTGGTCATGCTTATATGTATATATGCAGGAAGTCATATAATAATAATAATAATAATAATAATAATAATAATAATAATAATAATAATATATTTAACTTTTATTTAAATATTTAATTGAAAATTAAAGAAAATCTAAAAAGGACCAAAATGCCCCTGAGTTAACAGGCCTACTTAACTGAAGGACCAAAAGTAAAATAAAATGGCAACCATAGTGACCAAATTTGTAATTAGTTTAAAAGAGGAACCAAAGTTGATAGTAGATGGCAACCACAGGGACCAAAAGTGTAATTTACTCTATTAAAAATGATATAAAGGTGATTTTTGTGTGAACCAATGGAAAGGATTTGAATTTGTGAACCACATGTTAATGAGACTTACCAATGGACTCTTAACACACCTTTTGTTAACTTTAAGAAAGTTTAGAAACTTTTGATTTCAACATTGTTTTTGATGAATATATTGAGAAGTTCACAAAAACTCGATGATTTTTTATTTTTATTTTGAACTATTAAGTTTTTATATATTTTTTTTGAATAAATAAATTTCTAAACTTACTGAAACTGATTAAATATATTCTTTTAACCTATAAATTAGATTAATGTGGCAAAATCATGGGAAAAATCTACAAAACCCAATGGACTTTCATATTTTGTGCAATTAAGTCTTTACATATTTTTTTAAACGAATAAATCATTGTACATTAAGGCGTGTCTTCATTCCGCCGCTATGTCGGTTTTAGTTAATGGAGTCCCAACGAAAGAATTCATGATGGGTAGAGGACTAAGACAAGGAGATCCACTCGCTCCATTTCTATTCCTTGTCGTGGCGGAAAATTTGAACATTTTAATGGAGGAAGCGGTGGAAAAGGGTTTGTATGAAGGCATCAAGATAAGGAATAACGAAGTGATGATCTCTCATCTTCAATACGCGGACGATGCGATTTTCTTCGGGAAATGGAGTATAACGAATCTAAAAAATTTGTTGACGATTCTTGATTGTTTCCGAGCTATTTTGGGGTTGAAAATTAACTTGAAGAAAAGCAAGTTTTTTGGAATGGGGATTCGAGAGACGAAAATTCAAGATTGGGCGAGAGGGGTTGGTTGTGAATGGGGGGCGCTACCTTTTGTGTATCTAGGCCTTCCGGTTGGTGCGCCAATGCCAAATTTAAACAGTTGGAAGTCGGTAATTAGGGCTGGCAACGGGTAGGGTATGGGTAGGGTAAGGGTTAATCCGTTATCCAATCCATTTAAAATAGCGGGTAACGAAACGGGTAATTATCCATCTCATAAAACCCTTATCCGTATCCTACCCTACCCATTAAAAGTAGCGGGTAACGAAACGGGTAATGGATAAATGGTAAAACAAATTTTCATTTTGAACTACAATTGATATTGTTAAACCTCAAACATATAAGTAAAACATAAGTTCATAAATATAGTTATTATTTTATATCTAATTTTTTGTAGTAAACATTTAATTACTCTAACTATAATCATAGTATAATATTTTAAAAACAATTTAAAATGTGTAAGACTAACACTTTTCGTTGTATTTATTTTCTAAATTCGTCTTGTTTCTCATTTAATCAGCATGAATTCTTTTACTCGATAAATATAAAAATAAATTAAAGTACACGTTAATGTACGACAACATTATTAAAAAATATTAATAATTAACTTAATATAATTATGTATATATACACTAATATTTAATTTTATATAATTATACACACATATATATATATATATATATATATATATTATATCGTAACGGGTAATGGATAACGAAAAACCGTTTATCTATATCCTACCCACTAAAATTTCGGGTAAACGGGTAATGGATAAGTGGATAAATGGATAAAATTTTCTTTATCCATGCCCTTATCTAACGGGTCGAAACATAACGGGTAACGGGTTTACCCTTACCCATTGCCAGCCCTATCGGTAATTGATAAGGTAAAATCAAAACTCGCGTCTTTGAAGGCAAAAATTATCTCTTTTGGTGGTCGATTAACGTTGGTTAAATCGGTCCTTGGTAACATGTCTTTGTACTTTTTGTCCATGTTTCGAGCCCTGAGAGGAGTGGTAAGTGAGTTGGAGAGAGTACGCAATAGATTTTTTTGGGGAGGGGGGACGGGGGAGAGTGGAAAAAAGTGTATGTCGTGGGTCATATGGGATAGAGCTTTGGGAAGTTTTAAAAAAGGGGTCTAAATATTGGTAGGTTACACGTGGTGAATCAGGCTTTATTGGGAAAATGGTGGTGGTGTTTTCTCTCGGAAGAGGATGCCCTTTGGGTGAGTGTCATTAAAAGCATATATGGGGACGGTGGAGGGATTATAGGAGAGGAATTGGGGGATCGAAGGGGGTCCTCGACTTGGCATAATATTATTAGGGTGGGAAAAGAGTTGGATTCGGAGGGTGTTAATTTCTCGGGTTCTTTTAGAAAACTAGTAGGTGACGGATCGGAGACGAGTTTTTGGGCAGAAAATTGGTTGGGAAATAATCCCCTAGAAGTTGAGTTTAAGAGGCTTGCAAGGTTGGAGGTTGACAAAAAGGCAAGGATAGCGGAGAGGGGAGATTGGGTAGACGATAGATGGGTGTGGAGGTGGAATTGGAGAAGGTCTTCGAGAGGTAGAGAGTGTGGCGAGTTGGAGGAGCTTTTGAGGAAGGTACAAGGGTGGGAGCCTACGAGAGGAAGAAGAGACAAGTGGGAATGGGTGACCAATAAAGTAAACGACTTCAACGTCAAAAAGCTTCAGGAAGTAATAGAGGAGGGTAAGGGGTGGGTTGGAGAGTATGGAAGAAACATCGTGGTGTCCATTGGTTCCTAAGAAAGTTTGTGTTTTCATTTGGAGAGTGAAAATTGGGAGGATCCTGTGTCGGTCTGTGCTTAGTGAGATGGGTTTCGATCTTGATTCCATTTTATGTCCACGATGCGGGAAAGTGACGAAAAGTAGTGATCATGCTCTAGTAGGGTGCAACAAGGTGAGAAGAATGTGGGTACGAGTAGGGAGATGGTGGAATAAACCTTTAGAGGGGATCGATTATATTCAAAAGCTGTTGCAAGAGGAAGCGGTCGGAGGTGGGAGGCTAAACGGTAGTATGTTTTGGATGGGGGTGAAATGGTCGTTTTTATACTTAATTTGGAATCATAGAAACAAAATCATTTTTAAAGCAGAGAAGAGTCGGCATGACAAATTATTTTTCAAGTGGCAAAGGATCGTGTTTGAATGGACAAGTAGAAGGACGAAGAAACAACGTATGGAATGGGACACTTGGTTATGGGAAACGTAAACTTCGGCAACGATCAAATCGTCGGTTAATGAGAAAGAGGGTAGAAAGCAAGTGGTCAGAGGCAGATTGTAACACCCTACTATTTGGTAAGAGCAACTAATGAAAATTTTCGATATAACATCAAATAAAGACGACACATCTTCCTACAAGTCAAACCCAAATGCCTCAAATATAAAAGTTGATAAATAACCTCAATATAATTTAACTCCAGGATTGAACAATGACTAAACCGAAGTCGGGTGCTACTTAACCCCAATACAAGTTGCTCTTCAAAAGAAAACCAAAGCGGAAGACTTCACCAAGATACTCACCAACTCGACACCCTACTAGGACTTCTCTCTTCACAGTGACGCTAGAACTATTTCCAACGAAGCCTGTTGCACATGCCGACAAATAAAAAGGTTAGGCTAACGCCTAGTGAGTTCAAGAGTTTTTAATATGAATAAGTATATCTTTAAAAGGAAAGGATTCAATTTAAATCAAGATCTTTCAAAATGATTTACTTTAGAAATGGAAACGACTCGTTTTCCCCAAAATATACCTCTTTAAGGACAACGCTCCAATACAACATTCTTTATAAACCGATGCAACCAAAAACTCACTCAAAACGTGAATATAAATCAACTCCCAATTTATGATAATGTAAATAACACTTCATATCCCAAAACACCCAAAAACACGGGTGTGGCGTAATACTCAACCCATAAATCATGGATAAGGTCCATGTATACAAAACGTCACCGAAAACTTGAATACTAAAATTCAATACCCAAAACAACACCTTTCGGTGACGGGGGAGACCCGAATTCCATCGAATGTGGCGGACACACAAAGTTAGGCCACTTATCAATGTTATATGAGCATCACTTAGGGATAAAACACTCGTTAACATCAACCTTTCCGGGTCTATAGCTAACAAACCAACAAGCTCAACAACTCCATGTCTATTGCCTGGATAATCATCAAGTTCAACCCCTCCAGGTCTGTACCTTGGAAATCTTCATGCACTCATCAAGTTCAACCCCTCCGGGTCTATACCTTGGAATTCCCAAAACATCCCAGTTAAGCTCGTTCACAAGAAAATTGCAATTATTGGTCCGAAGACCCCATGCCTATTTCAAGTTACAATACGGGGATATTTATCCCACTCAAAACTGACTCTTATGCCTATGGATCAAATGCATTACCGTCTAAAACGTTACATGACTCAAACGAATGAACTAACGCATTCAAAACATGAAACTCGCAAATAAGATTCAACTAAGTACACCATACGTCCAAGGCTCCTTAACGAGCTACCAAAATGGAACAAATGTTCCAAAGACCCATCTGAGTGTAAACCAATCCCCAAAAGGCATAATGAACGATTGACTAAAATACGTGAGCCAAAAGGATTACAAAACCAAAATACGTCTTTTCCCAAAATCTTTTTCTCTCAAATCACAATTGGCCTTCGACCCAAAACTAAAAGGTTTACCAATTCTAAAATGTTCCCAAAGTCGGGAATAACCAAAATAAAAGGACTCACACATTCGTTCCTTTAAAACATCCCACTACATAAATGATGCATATTTCCAACAAACACTAAAAGTGTATTTTGACCCAAATAATCTTTGTTTATGAATAAATTATTAAAATACCTTCATTCATGACTTATTTATCAAAATGTCCAAAAATCCCAAATATGGGTGTTTTACAAAGTTTAACAAGCTAAACACTTCAAATAGTCAAAAGTTACCAGTTAATTCAACACTTGATAATTTTATGTAAAACACATAAATAATTTAAAATGGACATTTTGGCATGTACAACGTTTTCACAAATCAACTTGAACTCACCTTTGCTAGATTTTGGCTAAATCTAGATTTTACCCAACTTGAGCTTCCCTGGAGCAACTTGAATCCACGAGTAAATCCTTCCAAAAACCTAGATCCACAAGTTTCCAACCATAAAGAATCATATTCAACCATCTACAATCGTTTCCCAAACATTTTACACAAAGACCTCATCATATATCCAAAACCCTAATTTCAATAAATGAAGAAAATAGGAGGTTACCTTAACCATAACTTGAATCCACCAACCACACACTTCTAGATCACCACAACGAGCCATTCATTCCATAAATGTGGTTGGGTGAAAACCCTATAAATTGATAAGGGTGATGAAGAAGATGAACACATTTTAGCCTTAGCCTCCAACCTTGCTAAAAGATGAGAAATCACTTGGATTCCTTATTTTTGGTACCTCGAAAGCCCAAAACCGACAATATAAGCATAAGGCTTCGGTTCTTGAGAGAGAAGGATGAAAGTGGGGGATGGAACAAGTGAAAAGGGGTTCAAAATCGGGTTTTAAAACAAGTTGGGGCCGACCGCGATTGTGCCCGACGATTGTGCCCAGGGCACTCTCGCTGAGAGTGTACCACGGGTGGTACCACCCCTGCGACATTGACACGGCGATAGTGACACTTGTCACTGTCGCGGGCACTATCGCCCAGCCTCTCCCGTGCTACGAAATTTGACCTTTTTCGACGCCAAGACCTTCGACACTCTTGGGGCTTTGAATAGTGTTTTCTCAATCGTGAATCCCACCACTTACAAGTTGCAAAGAGGTCCGGGTGATCCTTACTTACCAAAAATTACGGGTGTTACAATCCTCCCAAACTTAGAATGATTTCGTCTTCGAAATCCATTTCTTACTCAAGACATTTCATTACCATCCTCAACACTTATTGGGTTTCCTCTGTCCCCAAAGGTAATGATATGTTGTAGACTTCAATGATGTCATTCTCCCAAGACGACCATTTTCCTGCCCGAGGGGTTGTCTCTAGTCAATCTCATCCTTGAGTTACAACTCGATGACTTTCTGACGCAACTGCCATACTGATTTTTGCGAAGACCCGCACACCAAATTTCCACCTTGATACATTACATCTATACTAGAGCGAACGTCGAACCTTATTCCAGAGTAGTATCTAATCATATGGTCTCGGTTGCCTCCCAACCTTAGGTGACACGTATTACCTCAAGGGCGACTAGTGTCCTCCATCTTCCATCGACCAATCCATTTCAGTTCAACACGACTCTGAATCTGTAATCCGATGATCGACACCTGACCCAAGGAGTCCCCATAATCCCTTAATCCCTCACTCTTGATGTTGGTAGAGACGTCCTTCCAGGGACGTGCCAAAACGTTCTCCACAGGGTCGTTTATTCAAATTCGACGATTGTGCAACTCCAACTGTACTTAAACATCAATCCTAAGGGCCGATATAAACCTTTACCATATCAAGAATCTTGTTCATCGATACTTAATTACTATCGTCTGATATCCCTAAAGTTACCACTTAAGCTGCAAACACACGAGATTTATCGGAAATATTCTGAAGCATTCCAACAGTCATTGTCCTCAAAACTGAACGTCAACACCTATTGTCAAAACGACCATACCACAAATGTGGGTGTACCACCAAATATCCCACAATCCGGATTTGTATTGTCGAATTGAAAGTTGACACCTAACAGGGCACTAAAGTTCCACTCTTACCTCTGTAACGAACGAACCACATTCTTTCCTTTATCCACAAAGGCTTTTTAAGGTGATACCCCACCAACACATAACTTGATGTCGAATAGACAGGCTGCCCCTCGAATCAAATCCAACCATACGCAAATAACCACATGAGATCTCATCCCGCAAATCTACCGAAGTAGAAAGATCACCCCTTAATTAACTGGGAGGAAGCATAAATCTAATACCTCAATTAGTCACGTATGTACCGACTCATGAACTGAAACCCAGAATACTAAAACTGACCACCAGTCAGATCATCCGACCCTCCAATTCTCAAGGACTTCTCTAGTCCATTATAACAACTTCTTTCATGATGGGGTTTTTAAATCTATAGCCTTAATGAGTTCAAGGTTTTCAACTAATATGCCTACTTAAAATTTTATAACGCTTTCAAATGCAAAAGCTCCATAACATTTAATCGTACATGTAAAAATCTACTACCGTTTATTCGGTAGGTGTGCAAAGTGATCACTAATGCTACACATATAAAACTATTTCAAAATTCATTTGATCAATAATCACGTTAATAATGGCAATAACAATATATGCGCAATAATATTTTCAAATGGACTACCATGGCCCTAACATGCATCAATTTATAGTATGTACGTGAAAATAACTTTCTATACTAAAACATATGCAACAAATGTTTGTACAACTTCAAAAAGGGACCTACAAAATTTTACTTCAAAGTTCGTTCCTTTAAACCGCATATGTCGTGGAATAAAATTTTCCAACAGAGCACATATACCTCAATTTAGTTTCCAAGACTTAGTAAAACAATGGGAGTGTGTGATTTGGTCAAACGCAAGTAAATTTTAAATCGAGTTCAAACCTTGGGCCGCACAAATAAAATGCACTTGTCCAAAAATAGAAGTTACGAGGACATGTATACTGATAACTCATTTAAGGCATTGCGGAAAATTTATGATAATAAAATCTACAACGGAAGCACGTTCAAAGCGAAATTTCAATATGAAACGACATAATTCTTTCATATGCTTACTCCCATCAACAGTTTAGAACAACTCGAATACTATAAAGCATACAACGGATAACACTTGTGTAAAACCCAAAAGAGAGATCACCTAATATTGAAACTTCCCAAAATAACATATGAGATAACATCTATTAACAAACTCTCAAGACGTCTCTTACGGTTGCGAAAAATACCGATGCAAAACTCGCATGAGACAGAATATTAAGCGAAAATTTATAAGTTAACGCACCCAATAATACAAATATACACGTCCCAAAGTTTTATCTACGCGACTCAAAATGTCGAAAAATAAAACGCCATAAAACCCAACTCAAAATTCCCATAAAACTCATCAACGCCAAAATCAAGCGATGCTAAAATTTTCATTTCCCGACATCAAAGCATGAGACGACAATATGTCAAAAAAAATTAAAATTCTAAGACCACAACGTAAGATAAAGTGACACTTTCCAACAAGACTTGCAGGGGACACAACGCCAAATAACTTGCAGATTTACCCAAATCAAAATTAAAACATACGCATTTTAAGGTTTACTCACGCGCCGAGAAAACGTCGCAAAACAATACTCCATAAAATTCGACACAACCCGAACAGACTAAAATTCCCAAGGAAACTCCGACTCAAGAACATGGGAATAACTTTTCCTTTAAACCCTTAACATACATGGAGTAGATCCAATGTCAAGGTTAAAATCTCATAGCTACTTGCCCAATGCCCCAAATAGCATTAAAACACATATATTATAATATCCGAAAATAGTGTTAGACACGAAACGGGGATAAAGATATTTTCAATAAAAATGTTTGCAACCACGAGCTACAAAACAATTTCATGCATGTTTAAACTCACGGTTCAAAGTCTGATGTGTGCTAAATGTTTTACCAAGACTTCATAACATAACTCATTTTATGCTTTGAAAACATGAGAAATAATTGATGCAAACTTATTTTAGAAATCGATTTCATGCATAGATTTGGTTGGCACTCAACATCTTAGGACCACGCTTCTCAATCTTTCCAGACCAACGATCCTCCATTTCCCGGTACACTATTGTCATCTGAATACTCACACAACTTAGGACAATAATTCATTGGATCCATAGGTTCAACTTACAACTTTTCCTCGAGCAATGTTGATTCCAAAAGTCTATGGTTCTAATCCAACCAATCATTCTGACCCGAAAGGGTCTACTTAAGGCAACCACCATACTTATTGTCACTCCAAGTGACGAACGCTAAAATCAACAGCCTCTCCTAACGGCTACCCACTTAGAAATTTCTTCACTACCCCAATGGTCGTCACGTCAAAGTAATACAAGCATACACATGTGACTCCTACGTTCACCACAACACTGGACAAGTGTAATTATGAACGTATTGAACATGATCATCCTTGCTACTCTCGACATGATTTCCGTCCCTAGTGACTCCATCAACCTCTAAACATCCAATCTTAAAGTGCCTATGGGTGAAATTCTCTCTCCCGATCACTTAAAATAACACTAGTTTGAGTCTAGGCATCCAAAATCAACACCTAAATCTCTCAAACCTGGCTCAGATGCCAACTTGTAACGCCCTACTATTTGGTAAGAGCAACTAATGAAAATTTTCGATATAACATCAAATAAAGACGACACATCTTCCTACAAGTCAAACCCAAATGCCTCAAATATAAAATTTGATAAATAACCTCAATATAATTTAACTCCAGGATTGAACAATGACTAAACCGAAGTCGGGTGCTACTTAACCCCAATACAAGTTGCTCTTCAAAAGAAAACCAAAGAGGAAGGCTTCACCAAGATACTCACCAACTCGGTACCCTACTAGGACTTCTCTCTTCACAACGACACTAGAACTATTCCCAACGAAGCCTGTTGCACATGCCGACAAGTAAAAAGGTTAGGCTAACGCCTAGTGAGTTCAAGAGTTTTTAATATGAATAAGTATATCTTTAAAAGGAAAGGATTCAGTTTAAATCAAGATCTTTCAAAATGATTTACTTTAGAAATGGAAACGACTCGTTTTTCCCAAAATATACCTCTTTAAGGACAACGCTCCAATACAACATTCTTTATAAACCGATGCAACCCAAAACTCACTCAAAACGTGAATATAAATCAACTCCCAATTTATGATAATGTAAATAACACTTCATATCCCAAAACACCAAAAAACACGGGTGTGACGTAATACTCAACCCAGGAATCATGGATAAGGTCCATATATATAAAACGTCACTGAAAACTTGAATACTAAAATTCAATACCCAAAACAACACCTTTCGATGACGGGGGAGACCCGAATTCCATCGAATGTGGCGGGCACACAAAGTTAGGCCACTTATCAATGTTATATGAACATCACTTAGGGATAAAACACTCGTTAACATCAACCTTTCCGGGTCTATAGCTAACAAACCAACAAGCTCAACAACTCCATGTCTATTGCGTGGATAATCATCAAGTTTAACCTCTCCAGGTCCGTACCTTGGAAATCTTCGTGCACTCATCAAGTTCAACCCCTCCGGGTCTATACCTTGGAATTCCCAAAACATCCCAGTTAAGCTCATTCAAAAGAAAATTGCAATTATTGGTCCGAAGACCCCATGCCTATTTCAAGTTACCATACGGGGATATTTATCCCACTCAAAACTGACTCTTATGCCTATGGATCAAATGCATTACAGTCTAAAACGTTACATGACTCAAACGAATGAACTAACACATTCAAAACATGAAACTCTCAAATAAGATTCAACTAAGTACACCATACGTCCAAAGCTCCTTAACGAGCTACCAAAACGGAACAAATGTTCCAAAGGCCCATCTCAGTGTAAACCAATCCCCAAAAGGCATAATGAACGATTTACTAAAATACGTGAGCCAAAAGGATTACAAAACCAAAATACGTCTTTTCCCAAAATCTTTGTCTCTCAAATCACAATTGGCCTTCGGCCCAAAACTAAAAGGTTTACAATTCTAAAATGTTCCTAAAGTCGGGAATAACCAAAATCAAAGGACTCACACATTCGTTCCTTCAAAACATCCCACTACATAAATGATGCATATTTCCAACAAACACTAAAAGTGTATTTTGACCCAAATAATCTTTGTTTATGAATAAATTATTAAAATACCTTCATTCATGACTTATTTATCAAAATGTCCAAAAATCCCAAATATGGGTGTTTTACAAAGTTTAACAAGCTAAACACTTCAAATAGTCAAAAGTTACCAGTTAATTCAACAGTTGACAATTTTATGTAAAACACATAAATACTTTAAAATGGACATTTTGGCATGTACAACGTTTTCACAAATCAACTTGAACTCACCTTACTAGATTTTGGCTAAATCTAGATTTTACTTAATTTGAGCTTCCTTGGAGCAACTTGAATCCACGAGTAAATCCTTCCAAAAACCTAGATCCACAAGTTTCCAACCATAAAGAATCATATTCAACCATCTACAATCGTTTCCCAAACATTTTACACAAAGACCTCATCATATATCCAAAACCCTAATTTCCATAAATGAAGAAAATAGGAGGTTACCTTAACCATATCTTGAATCCACCAACCACACACTTCTGGATCACCACAACGAGCCATTCATTCCAAATCTTCCAGTTGATAAAAGTGGTTGGGTGAAAACCCTAGAAATTGATAAGGGTGATGAAGAAGATGAACACATTTTAGCCTTAGCCTCCAACCTTGCTAAAAGATGAGAAATCACTTGGATTCCTTAGTTTTGGTACCTCGAAAGCCCAAAACCGACAATATAAGCATAAGGGTTCGGTTCTTGAGAGAGAAGGATGAAAGTGGGGTTTGGAACAAGTGAAAAGGGGTTCAAAATCGGGTTTTAAAACAAGTTGGGGCCGCCCGCGATTGTGCCCAGGGCACTCTCGCTGAGAGTGTACCGTGGGTGGTACCACCCCCGCGACTTTGACACGGCGACAGTGACACTTGTCACTGTCGCGGGCACTATCGCCCAACCTCTCCCGAGCTACGAAATTTGACCTTTTTCGACGCCAAGACCTTCGACACTCTTGGGATTTTGAATAGTGTTTTCTCAATCGTGAATCCCACCACTTACAAGTTGCAAAGAGGTCCGTGTGATCCTTAATTACTGAAAATTACGGGTGTTACACGGATTCTCATAATCGAAGGGGGGGGGGGTCCAGGTGCTTTCAAGAAGAAGAGTGGTTCGTCGAGCCTGTAGAAGTAGAAACTGGTGATGCGATTATGATGCGCTTGGATCTGCAGTTTTGGTGCTGTTTGGGGTCACGAATCTCGCCTGCGCCTCGCTAGCGAAAGTGGTGATCGAGGATCGTGTGGTGGCTGCTGTTTGAGGACGAAACCAACAGCCCGACTGATCGATCTTGTCCGTGGACCGATCGGGTTTCGGAGATTTAGCACAGAAGCGGATGCACGTGCTGCAGCTGGAGGGGTCAGACAGGTGCGTTTGAGGGGTTGTTTGGTATCGTCGAGGATGCAGAACTGTTGTTACTGTTTTCAGTGTGTTGTTTGTTTTTGTTGGGGATGTGTCTTCGGTTTGTCGCTCGCAAACGGAGGCCCTTTGTTGTCTCAATTCTCTGTTTTGTGTTGTTGTTTGTTATATTTGGTTATCTCGGTTTGAATGATGTTGTTGTTTGTGAGGTTTGAGGTTTATGCCTCTGTTTGGTATCAAATCAATTTTGTTGTTAAAAAAAAAAGGAATAAATCACTGAACCTTCAACCTAACATATGTTAACTAACCTTAATAAATCTGAATATACATGAATATAGCTTAATGTACCTCTCAATCTTAACATGTCTTATTATGAAAACTTTAACATATATTATCCTGCAGTCTTAACATGGAAAACAATGAACATTAACATACATTAACATGAAAACCAATGAAGATTAACATGGCTTAACAAACTTTAACATGGAAAACAATTGATAGCAATATACCTTGACATAAGTCAACATACATTACGTAGAAAATGTTAACATAGATGAATAAAATCAATCTTAGATGCAGAAAACACAATAACCAATCAGCCCTAAAAAACCATCCTATAAATCCACTTTTAAAATACTCAAGATAGATGGCATTAATTCAACACAATTCTAAAGAACTTTCTACATTCAAACAAAATCAAGAATTGTTATTTGAATAGTTCACAGGTCTGTTTCTGACATTTTATAGGCTCTGGGCGAGTTGTAAAAAAAGATCCTCAATAAGTTATATGATTTTTTTCAATATATTGTTTTTATCATCAAAAATAACATTGAATTCAGTAAGTACTAAAAATTCATATAAAACCGTTTTTCCGAGTATTACTAGACACAAAATCAATCAATAATTATATATAAAGTAATATTATCTACCATATCATTTATATGTATTCGTTCCACCGTCAAACACATCATATGATATATCTTTAATATATACTATATAGATTGACATGATTTTAGATCACAATATTGACTATTCGAAGTAACACTCTATGTAAATTAATATAAATTAGTTGCGTTTCCATGTCACCTCATGTTAATGTTTTCGTCACCATAACTTTAGGTTAAAACAAATATTTTAGGAACTACCAATCTTAGAATCAAAAGTCCATGTTGGTTATAGTTTGAGATCTTATTCTTGTTTTGTGATATGAGAGTACTTAAGTTTATGCACTCAATATTTAGTAATAAGGAGTTTTCCAAAATGTATGAGTTTTCTTAGTTAATAACAAGAAATCTACTATATTCTAATATGAAAATAGAATGCATGTGGATGGAATAATAAAAAAGAATCAGTATGAGATGAATGATGGAACATATATCAAGGTTTTCTAGGCAAATGTAGTAATAGATTTTGGTACTAAATAAAAAACTTAGAAAAGCGATAAGCAAATAATCAATACTATAAAATGAACGAACAATTAACTTTTTACATATTTATTTATCTAATGTAATTAACACAAGTTTGGGCCCTAAGTATAATATTAAACTTTTTTTGGGTCCTATTAAATACTAAAAAAATTCTCTCTCTTATTTACTAGTTTTTTTGAACTACTACTATATACTATATAATACATACTAAAAAATTTGGATCCCTATTTCTTGTAGGCCGTGGGCGTACGCCATTTACATTTGTTACAAGCATCAGGCGAACAAACAAAATTAAACTCCAATTAGTGAAACAAACACACATTTAAATCTCTCTAGGATCAAACATAAGTAAACAACACCAAGTTTTCTCTCTCTTTCTGTATCATATCTATCGGAGGCGAACCTACTAGGAGTTGAGCAGGTTTTTGTGCCCCGTTTACTCGATTATTAGGGAAAAAAAATTAAACATCTGCAAGGTGCACCCACTTAATTTTTAGGGGTGCCCTGAAATATTTGAAACCAAATCCATAGCAAAAATTAGACATGAGTGGGATGGTTGTATAACTAGTGTACATGCAAGAGGTTTGAATTTTATTTCAAATGAAAATTTTAATTTTTTATCTTTTAATTTTAAGCTCTAGTTCCAGAGCATTAACTCGGGCCCTATAATGTTAATTTTGAAAATATTAACAACAAAAATATAGATAGAACGATCAAATTCACAATTATAGGCATTTATGTCCCTGTCAATGCAACTTTTTTTTGTTAATTTTTCTCCCATTTTGATGTTATTATTATTTTTTATGATTTATTTTCCTTTTCAATGTCAACTCATCTTAAAAACCGTTGCCTTTTTTTTCTCATTTTTAAGAAAACATATATTTAATTGTAAAGATAAAGGTCGATTTTATTTGAAAAAATATATTTTATTTCCCAAATAGACACAATTGACTTTTCCTTAGATCAAACCACGTTGACTTTGTCCCCAGGTTAAACAACAATTTTAAGGACCTTTGATTTACCTTAAAAGTGTACTCGTTCAAAAAAATTATGAATCCGTCACTGATAACTACTTTATCCCTGTTGCTCCCATTTTACCATTTTCGAGTTGATGTTGATGTTGATGTTGCTACTTCGTTATTGCTTCCCTGCAACCTTAGGTACATAAGAGAAGGTTTATGAAGGTAGACGAGAGAAGAGTTGGGATGAAATAGTAAGGCCTGAGGATTTGGAGGAATAAATAAACGTAATATATGGTTAAGTTGTTAGTTTAATTATATTTTATTTATTTAAAATGACTAGTGTTGGGCCCGTGCATTGCACGGAAGGATAAATTTTTTGTTGGAATATTGAACCGAGTTAAAATGAAACGTAATTTCTCTGTTAACAGTTAATGGAATACAATGTGAAAAACGAATGTATTTTCATAAGTGGTTAACTTGCATATATTCTTAATCGTTTGTTGTTATGAGTTTGTGCAATAATATTGGTAATAGTTTTGTATTATATTATTTAAAACTCAAACGACATGTCTCACAACATATTTATCTGACCATTGACTTCAAGACCTCATAGTATTAGTCGATAAAAATAAAGATATGTATATATATCTTATTCCCCTACTTCGAAAAATATGATTGTGGGTTTTGAAAAAATATAAACAAATCCTCAGTAAATAAAATAAAATATAAAAAATTAGTTTTTCAAAAAAACAAAAATATAGTGGAATACTTTTTGTTCAGTTGCAGGTTCCGCCATTGACACCCGACCGATCGTCTTCTTCTTGTACTCGGATGATACATAGAGAAACTATATATATTTATAGTGAATGTAGAGAATATTTTAAAATCTCTTATTTTCATTTTCGATTTTACATTTAAATGTAAATATATTAAAAATATGGAAGAATATTTTTGTATCTACATCGTCTCTATTTTATTTTCTTTACACTTTGTTAATTTGGAAAGTATTGCGGAATATTTTTATTTTGAAGAATACGATAATTTATTAGTGTATCTCGTTATTTTTTATTTATATCAACCTTCTTTTTTCTTCTTTTAATGCTCGTGAAAAAAAAATTATGTGTAGATTTTATATTATCAAAAAAAATACGTGTAGATTTTATATTATGCTAATATAAAATACGTGTAGATTTTATAAAATAAAATAGATTTTATATTAGCAAAAAAATACGGAAGAAAAAAGAGTTTATATTACATGTCATTATGTAAAAAGATTTTATAAAATAAAATATGGAAAAAAATTTTATAAAATAAAATATGGAAAAATCATTATGAGATGTAATATAAAAAAATACGGAAGAAAAAAGATTTTATATTACATCTCATTAATATAGATTTAAATGTAAAATCTACATTTAAAATAGATTATATGCTAATATAAAATCTATTTTATAAAATCCTCCACAAAAAAAACAAATAGTTATATTAATAAATGAGTATCCATTCCATAAATAGATGATTATGTGAGATACTGTGCTTGAAAAGGTTGTACCAAAACATTAAGAAATTGTAAATTAAGTAATTGGCTTTGATTAGTTGTAACTTGTGCTTAAAATGTTGTAATTAAGAGTTTTTTATGTCGTTTTTATAATACTAGAAGCGTACTCGAGCAATGCAGCGAGATACATCACGATTTTAATGTTTCATTTTATTTTTTTGTCGATTTACAGTACAATTTTGGATGGTTTTGAGAAAGTGATAATGTTTTTTTTATAAATTTGTTTAATTTAGGCTTAATAATATAATGTTTTTTATATAAAAAAAATTAAGTATTTTGTTAGAATTCAATGATTATCTTATATATTTTAATGACCTCTAGAAAAAATAACCAATTACATATTTAATAATATAATTAAAACAAAATTATAGTAATATAATATATTAATTAATAGTGATACATGGAAAGGTCTGCAATTGGTGGGTGTTAAAAGTCTACAGTAGTAATATGTATCTTGTGCTTTGGTACATGTAAATTAAGAGATTTTTAAATCTTGCATAAAATGATGGTACCTTGTGCCTAATAATTTGTATTTAAGAGTTTTTTATCCGTACTTTATAATATAGTATAGATAGTATATATATAGATTTATTTTCTTTACACTTGGTTAATTTGGAAAGTATTGCGGAATATTTTTATTTTAAAGAATACGATAATTTATTAGTGTATCTCGTTATTTTTTATTTTTTATTCATATCAACCTTATTTTTTCTTCTTTTAATGGCCGTGAAAAAAAAATACGTGTAGATTTTATATTTTCAAAAAAAAATACGTGTAGATTTTATATTATACTAATATAAAATACGTGTAGATTTTATAAAATACGTGTAGATTTTATAAAATAAAATAGATTTTATATTAGCAAAAAAAATACGGAAGAAAAAAGAGTTTATATTACATCTCATTATGTAAAAAGATTTTATAAAATAAAATATGGAAAAAGATTTTATAAAATAAAATATGGAAAAATCATTATGAGATGTAATATAAAAAAAATACGGAAGAAAAAAGATTTTATATTACATCTCATTAATATAGATTTAAATGTAAAATCTACATTTAAAATAGATTATATGCTAATATAAAATCTATTTTATAAAATCCTCCACAAAAAAAAAAATAGTTATATTAATAAATGAGTATCCATTCCATAAATAGATGATTATGTGAGATACTGTGCTTGAAAAGGTTGTACCAAAACATTAAGAAATTATAAATTAAGTAATTGGATTTAATTAGTTGTAACTTGTGCTTAAAATGTTGTAATTAAGAGTTTTTTATGTCGTTTTTATAATATAGTATAGATAACTAGATCTTTTGGTTTTTTTGAAATTAGATTTATGAGTTTTTATCAAAATGATTTAAAGGTAATTTTTAAATGTTAATATAATTGTAATATAATTTTTCATTAAAAAGAATTTAAAATTTATATTTGAATAAAATAAGATAATAAGTAATGATTGATACGTTTTTTTAATTAAAAAACCGGGTAAAAGAACCCTAGAAATATATATCAACACTATTGTAATCTTTTTTTTAATAATTTGTTTAATTCAAACTTTTATTATAATCCAAATATTGTAGATTATAAAATAAGGATCAAGTTTATGGTAATTTTAATTATAAAGTTATTTTGTGAATAAGATAACATTAGCATATCTTTTATGTTGTAGCCCAGTGGTTTGATAATATACTGGGGGGTCAGTGGATGATATCTCTGACTACCCGGGTTCGAACCCCGTGGTGAGCATGTTGTGATATCCAGATCATGGGCCTGCCACTTAGTGGTACCCTTAATTGGGCTGGGTCGTGGTCAACGGGGATTAGTCGGGTGACACCCTTAAGTGGGAGCCCAGATACCCCGGGAACGTATGCGTGTGTTAACTTGCCGTTCAAAAAAAAAATATAACATTAGCATGTTCAATTGTGTTAATAGGGTCTAATAATTATCTTTTATTTGAATATGTTTATAAATTAGTTTTATAAAATTTAAGTAACTTTAAAATTTTTTATGTAAGCAACAATTACTTGCAAACTTAAAATTCAAAGGATTATATATTAGTATATAATTAGTAAGGTACTCGTTGGGTATTGAGGTGTCCATATTTGATTTAAAGTCGAAACCTTAAAATGTCAATCTTGTTTCATTTTTGGCTTTTTTTTGTCCATTCCGATGCTAGTTATATACACGCACAATGTAGCTGAGTGTAAATTTTGAATATGTATAAGTAAACATACCTAGTACAAATAGGTTTTTACCAAATAAAATATATATGTTGGATCCATTTTATATTTTTACCTACAGAGACATAATTTGTACATTTCTTGAGATTTATGAAGTTATGTCCGAAGAAGGGTCTTTTATAATATATAACATTTAAGCCCCTTTATAATATAGCATATATTCGTACATATTTATGATATTTTATAATATTATTAAATCCAAAAATATTCAATAATAAACTTATTTTGAACGCATCGACAAGAGAATTATAATGGTATGATTTATAACAAAAAAACACGTTTTTTTAATGTATTTTAATTAATCAATGATTATGTATTTTTAATATGATAAAGATGTAAATGAGAAATGAAAACATAAGTAATGTATAACAAGTTAATTCATATGTATTCATGACATTTAATAGTACCATTAAATAAAAAAACATTCAACATTAAACTCATTTTGAAGGTATTGACGAGACTATTGTAATTGTATAATTTGTAAAAAACTAAACATTTTTTAATGTATTTTAGTTCATATATGATTATTTATTGGGCAAAAGGTTGATACCGACAACCCTGACCGGCCCCATACCTGACCCTGCCTACTCGGGTATCCGTATGAGGGGGCATTTTGAGGCTCACTCAGCGGTTGTGGCTAGCGGGGGGCCTGGGCTTGAACCCAGGACCTGTTAGTTATTGGGCAAGTCTCCCCGTCCCATTGCCAACTGAGCTACACATCATAGGCTATATATGATTATTTATGTTAATATGAAATGACAATGAAAAAATAAGAGATATAAAGTAAATTAAATAACTAATTATAAGGGTATACAATATAATTTAAAAATTAAAAATGACTTGATTTTGAATATGATCCCAAAGGTATGGGACGTGGGAGGTTATGGAGCTCTAATATTTGTACATTAAGCTTATAAAGTGGTACATCTTAAAATTTCAAAAATAACTGTAACTCAGTATAGATTTAATAAATATATGATTATGTATTTTTAATATAATAAATGTTTAAAATGAAAAATGAAAAAAGTAAACATAAGAAATATAAAACAAATTAATTCGTATGTATTCATGATATTTAATAGTATAATTAAATCAAAAAATATTCAATATTAAGCTCATTTTGAAGGTACTGACCAGACGATTATAATGGTATAATTTGTAAAAAGAAAAAAGATATATTTTTTAGTTCATATACGATTACTTATGTTAATACAATAAATATGTAAAATGAAAAATCAAAAAGTAAGGGATATCAAATAAATTAAATAACTAATTATAATGGGATAAAGTATAATTTAAAAATTAAAAATAATTTGATTTTGAATGTCATCCCGAAGATGTGGGACGTGGGAGGTTGTGGAGCTTTAGGCATTGTTTGGCAAACTAACTTATAAGCTAGCTGATAGCTGATAAGCTAGCTTTTTAAACTTCTTGCAATTTGAACTGCAGTAATTCTTCTTGCATAGATTCTATCCAACTGGAATCTTTCATTGCATCATAAACCTTCTTAGGCTCAATCTGAGATAGAAAGCAAGAGAGTACTGTGTGTTGCTGATCCTGCAGCTCTTGAAGTCTGCTTTGATTCCTTGTTATCATAGGAGAAGAGATGTCTCCTATGACCAGCTCTGGAGGATGGTTCTTTTGAGTTCTAGTCTGATGACTAGGTTCTTCATTGATTCCCAAATCTAGATTGGAATCATTTAAGTCAGCTGAGGGGATCTCATCAGCTGCTTCTGGCTCTTCATGCACTTGATTCTCCTCATCTCTTCCTTCTTCTTCACTCTGAATCAGTTCAGTCATAATTTCCTTTGCACAGACATCAACATGCTCTATTGTAGGTATGGGAAAGATCACAGACTGAGGAATAATGTCTTGTACTTGTACTTGTTCATCCCCTGATCCTCCACTTCCTGAACCTGCATGATAATCACTACTGAAACCCAAAGAGTTAGTTAGTGAATCAATGTCAAATAACCACTGAGGACCAGACCCAATAGGATTTGGTGTGTTCTCATTGCATTTGACATTGTCACTTTCTTCAATTATTCTAGAAGAAGAATTAAAAACTCTGTAAGCCTTACTCTGAGATGAGTAACCAATAAGAAAACCATCATCTGCCTTGCTATCAAACTTTCCTAAGTGAGTTTTGGTATTGAGAATGGTACAAGGACACCCAAAAGGTTTGAAAAATCCAATAAATGGTTTTCTGTTATTTAAAAGCTCATATGGTGTCTTGTTTTTAGGCTTAACTACTAGTACTCTGTTTTGGACATAGCAAGCAGTATTAACTGCTTCAGCCCAGAAAGTAATTGGTAGTTTGGAATCTGCTAACAGAGATCTAGCAGCCTCAATCAGTGTCCTATTCCTTCTCTCAGCAACACCATTTTGTTGTGGAGTCCTAGGAGCACTGTATTGCCTCTCAATTCCTTTTTCCTCACAAAAGGTGTTTAGGTCATGATTTTTAAATTCAGTACCATTGTCTGACCTAATGACTTTTACCTTTTGATTTGTTTGGTTTTCAATTTTTAGGATAAAGCAATCTGATCAGTCCACTTGTCTCATCCTTAGTCCTTAGAAAATATACCCAAATAAATCTAGAGTAATCATCAACAATAACTAGGCAGTATGATTTTGTGAGTCCGTGATCGTTACCAGATAATCAAAACAACAAACAATAGATGATAAACCAACCTGTTTCGATATATAAACGCGGATTACACGGTTGAGTTCTTGAGTTTAAGCTCTGTTTGTTTTCTCTCTGTTTTCACCTTAATACTATGTGTTGTGTGTGTGTTTGTGATCTGATGATCGATAATAGAGAGAAAGATAATATGTGTTTAAGATATTATCAAAACTTAATAAACTAATATTATAACTAAAAACATAATATCTAAATAATATCTAGATATTATAACTTTGACACTTAGTTAAGACACAATCTCATTGGATTCAAGATCATCCAAAACGAAGATCGCAATCTGAAGTTAAAACTGAAAGTTACTCTCAACCAAAGTTTAGGGTTTATTTTGTAATAAGTGTCAAAGTTATAATATCTAGATATTTATTATCTAGATATTATGTTTTTAGTTATAATATTAGTTTATATTAGTTTTGATAATATCTTTATCAGATATTATCTATCTCTCTGTATTATCATCGAACAGATCACACACAACACATACTGATAAGGTGAAAAGGAGAAAAAACAAACAGAGCCAAAAACTCAAGAACTCAACCGTGTAATCCGCGTTTATATATCGAAACAGGTTGGTTTATCATCTATTGTTTGTTGTTTTGATTATCTGGTAACGATCACGGACTCACAATTGGTATCAGAGCTGATCCAGATTCAAAATCAAAATTTTCAACTCTCCGTGTTCTTCATTTTTGAAGAACACTGATCAATCATCAAAATCTTAAATTTGTGGTTATTTTCGAAATCAAAAGGTTGAGTGGTGTTGTTGTTGGTAAGGAGATCATACTGTCAAAAATTTGGGCTGTAAAACAAATTCTAGTTGGGTTAATTTTAAAGTAACAGGTTGTTTAATCGGAGAAGACGATGTACCGATCCTTTGTAATATATCGGTCTAAGCCAATTGACCGATAATATTTTTTTTACCGGTCGAACCTTAGTTTAAACACTCTATCGGTCTTAAGCATTCGACCGGACTCTTGCAAATACCGGTCGAAGAACACTCCAAATACCGGTCGAATTGTTTGTTTATCGGTCAAATTTGCATTTTATCGGTCAAACACAACCCACTTCCGGTCCAATCCTAATTCTAATCCGGTCGAACCTTTCAATACCGGTCTTAGAAACAAAACCCGGTCAAACTCACATCTTCCGGTCAAAGACATCACGTTTCCGATCGAATCACACCTTAACAATATCGGTCTTATTTTGCAAAACCCGGTCAAACATCTCATTTTTCCGGTCATTGCTTGTGAACTATCGGTCTTTGATATAGATAATATCGGTCAAACATATCGATCGAATCTCATTGATACCGATCGAATCTCACACAAACCTATCCCGGTCAAAAAGCTTCCGGTCAAACACACCCTCACAACCAATTCCGGTCAAATCCATCTCAATCCCGGTCCATTCAAAGACTACCGGTCAAAGACTTCAAATTGTTATTTTATCGGTCATACACTCACACACTCACACTCCCGGTCAAACCTCTCTCTCTTGGTCAAATTCTAATCCGGTCAAACCACTCCACGATCAAGTTTTGTAATAAGTGTCAATTTCCACCTAACAATCTAGACATGCAAAACTAAATTGATTAATTCTCTCCACGTGTCCATGCATTTTCCACCTCATGCAAAACTACAATTCCTAATCTCACTTCCTAAGAATTACTTCTCTCACGTGTCCACCATTATCTAGATATCATTTTTCTCTCACATTTAAACTCTCATATAAAATTGTTTGTTTATCGGTCGAAAGAAAATTTTGCCGGTCAAGCATTTTACCGGTCCAATCTTTTTACCGGTCAATCAGTTTTACCGGTCGAAAATTTTACCGGTCTTTACATCTTACCGGTCGACTGCAACCATCAAGTTCGATACTTGATTAAATTTCTGAAAATTTATTTTCTGAAATTCGATTGTTTTTCACTTAAGTTTATCTGGTCTAACGGTCGAATCAGTGCTTATTGCGCATAATCGAAACAGAATGACATCTAGAGAAGTTCTAGCAATTGGAACCGACTCCCAGCCACCAGTACTCTTCAGGGGAGAGTATGAACTGTGGAAAGATTGGTTCATGGACTTCATTGAAAGACATGATTTGGGTGTATTCATCAGAAAATCTCTGCAACAAGGAATTATGATAGTTCCAAGAAGAATGTTTACTCTTGTAAAGAAGAATGGTGAGAGAGAAGAAAAAGAGCTCCCATTAAATCTTAATGAATACACAAATGAGCAAATAAAAAGATATGAAGCTGACAGTTTGGCCAAATCTTTTATTCTGCAAGGAATATCAGAGGAGATTTCAAATGAAATCTTCTTTACACTAGAACGCGAAGAGGCTACAGGAAAGCTGTTATGGGAACATATTGCGAAGATTATGATAGAATCATATATGTCATCAAGAGTTAAGGTTTTGGAAGCTGAGAACTTTGAACTTAAAGGAAAGATTAATGATTTAGAAGCTCAAATACAGAAGCAAGCGTCTGTAGAGATGAACGGGGAGAAGTTCATGAGCTTGGAGAGTGCAAACACTAATCTTCAACAGCAACTATCAGACTTAAATCAAGAGTTTGTCAAGGACAAATCTGAGTTTGAACAGGAAAGTTCAAAGTTTGCACTGAAGTTCTCAGTATTTTCCAAGAAGAGTCTTGAAGAGAAGAAGACTCTCGAGCTTAAATGTCTAAAGCTTTCTCAACAAGTTGGTAACTTTGAGAAAGTAATAATTTTGGAGAGAGATCAGTTAGCCAAGGAGAGGAAGGCAAATGATCAGAAGGGTGCTCAGAAAGGTTTTGAAGAAGAGAGAAGCATCCTTGAAGCTACAATTAGGAAGCTTACAGAGAAGCTATCTGAATTATCTAAGTGTGTACTGAAAGAGAAGAAAAAGAAGTCTGCATTTGAGAAGAAGATTGAGCTCCTTATCAAAGAACGAGACAATTATTCTTCAAAGGTAAAAGAGCTTCAAGATATTATTTCAAAGACGATGGTGGTGACTGAGCGAACGACTCCAGAATCAAAAATCCAGTCACCTAGAAATAATTCAGTTGGTTCTAACAAACCAGCCGCAAGCTCACATCAGAAAACTGCTCTTTTCAAAAGGTCAGTTAATTCTTCTAATCAGATTCATTCTACTAATCTTTTCTATGACAGGAATAGAGATAGTTCAGGTACACAAAGAAGGAGAAGAAGCTTACAGGAAGAAACTGATATAGTGTGGAACAGGAAGCCAGTGAAAGAAGAGCTTCAATGTAAGAACTCATGTGTACATACGCCAAATGCCAAGAAGAACAATGCACATAAAGGTAAACCTGATTTTGTTTACTCAAGAGATAAATTAATCAGTTTATCAGGTAAGAAATTTTATTGTTCTTATTGTCGTACACATGATCCTGTTCACAAGACGAGTGACCATTACTGGTATGGTTCTTACTCAGTAACCCCCATACGAACTGCAACTAACACAAATGGACCCAAATACCAGTGGGTACCAAAGAAAACTAAACCTGTGTTGCAGGCACCTACTGTCAAGGGGGAGTAGGAGAATAAGGGCTTCTAAGTAAATCAGCTTAGAACCCGTACTTCAACGAAGAATGACTTCTAAACACAACAGTTTAGGACCCGCACTTCAATGATCAAAAGACCTTACTCCGAGCTAATCAGAGATTGTACTCCAATGCTTAAAAGAGGAAATCAACCTTCAAGGGGGAGTACATACTTTTCTGAAATTTTAAATGCATATCTTTTTCAATGATAAAGTTTCAAATGCATAATTTCAGGGGGAGTTTAAAAAAGTGATGACTTTTGATTATTTCTGATCAGAACTGGTACTTTAAAAGTTTTACTGCTTTTTGTCTTTTCAATTTAAGTGAATAAATTTTCTTTGACTTGACATAAGACTTTTGCAGAATTTTTGAGAGAAGCTTACAAGTTCATATGTTTATGACTTAAAGCTTAGCTTCATGAGATGGAAGATCGTACGTAAAGGTATAATTCTATATCTTCATCTCATATATGGTTGAAAGAAGGACAACTTTCAATCATAGAAAACATTGTTTTTAATGTTCAAACCACTTCCCGATTTTTCAGCCGATTTTATATTTTGGGAGTGTATTTTAAATGTTTTCATGATCTAAATTGTGCTTTAACTGAAATAGTTAAACCAATCTGAGCATCACATGCATCATAGGAAAACAAGAATCATTGTGCTAGGAATTAACACAACTTCTATGGAATCACCTTAACCAGTGATTTCTACCCAATAAGTTAATCCTTAGTGATTGAGTGTGCAAAGAGAATAGAAATGAGTGTGATTAGAGAAAGCAAAACGTTTAAAAGAAAGAGCGTGTAAGAACAGAGTTAAAAAGAATATCACAACTCTGCACCAACTTTTTCTGAGCCGGGTAGCCACATTACTAGTGTTTCACAAATCTTTGGTGAACATTATTGAAACAGGCAAATAACCCATGCCAACTCTTGATCAAACCTCACTATCTACTCATTTTCTTCTCAACAAGAAAGTGTTTCACATTTTCAAAGGGGACGCAACACATATGCTATCTGATTTTCATTTGGAAAATCTGGATATTGAAAAGAAGGAAGTCTGCCCCACCTTCGCACTTCACTCATGCACATTGAATCTGTGTTTAACTTACTGTTGTCTCAGTGGTTTACACAATTTTGAGCCAAATAAGCAATCATCAAGTGCTTAATTCTTTCTATCACAAGCACGAACACACAAGGAATTTGTTTCTTTGTCATAACGTTTATAGAAATAACCTTTGTGGTGTTTCGATGATTAAATGGAAGCCCTGGGGGAGTCAACATCAATCAGCTCCTTTCCAATGTGTATTCGTTACACACAGTGACTTAGTGTTACTGACAGGCATTCTAACTGATTCATTAGTTGATTCAGGTGTTACATGATTATTTTGTCTAGATTTGCAAAGATCAGGATGAATAACTATTGAATTGACGGATCAGAGACTCCAAGTGGTTGACATTTCTTACTCAAAGTTTTCATGAAGTCGTTGCACTTTCCATCAAAAAGGGGGAGAATATAAAGCTTGAAGAAATGTTCATTACAAGAAAAGCTAACAAAGAAATGCGAGATCAAAGTATTCTGAAGACATGCTGATTTCAGATAAATTTTCTTTAAAGATACTTTGCTAAAGCATTATGAGCTAGAGAAAGAGATTGCATCTTCTGTGCTGAAAGAGAAGATCGTATTGACAAATCATTTTCATAATGATCTTGATCCAAAGGGGGAGATTGTTAAGACACAGTCTCATTGGATTCAAGATAATCCAAAACGAAGATCGCAATCTGAAGTTAAAACTGAAAGTTACTCTCAACCAAAGTCTAGGGTCTATTTTGTAATAAGTGTCAAAGTTATAATATCTAGATATTTATTATTTAGATATTATGTTTTTAGTTATAATATTAGTTTATATTAGTTTTGATAATATCTTTATCAGATATTATCTATCTCTCTGTATTATCATCGAACAGATCACACACAACACATACTGATAAGGTGAAAAGGAGAGAAAACAAACAGAGCCAAAAACTCAAGAACTCAACCGTGTAATCCGCGTTTATATATCGAAACAGGTTGGTTTATCATCTATTGTTTGTTGTTTTGATTATCTAGTAACGATCACGGACTCACAATTGGTATCAGAGCTTAAGACCGGTACTTGGGTTTGTGTGAGATTCGACCGGTATTTGCAAGAGTCCGGTCGAATGCTTAAGACCGATAGAGTGTTTAAACTAAGGTTCGACCGGTAAAAAAAAATATTATCGGTCAATTGGCTTAGACCGATATATTACAAAGGACCGGTACGTCGTCTTCTCCGATTAAATCGACCTCTAACTCTAAAATTAACCCAACTAGAGGTCGTTTTACCACATCAAATTTTGACAGTATGTTCTCCTTACCAACAACATCAATACACAACCTTTTGATTTTGAAAATAACCGCAAAATCAAGTTTTGATCTATTGCACAGTGTTCTTCAAAGATGAAGAACACAGAGAGTAAAACTTTTTGATTTTGAATCTGGATCAACTCTGATACCAATTGCGAGTCCGTGATCGTTACCAGATAATCAAAACAACAAACAATAGATGATAAACCAACCTGTTTCGATATATAAACGCGGATTACACGGTTGAGTTTTTGAGTTTAAGCTCTGTTTGTTTTCTCTCTGTTTTCACCTTAATACTATGTGTTGTGTGTGTGTTTGTGATCTGATGATCGATAATAGAGAGAAAGATAATATCTGTTTAAGATATTATCAAAACTAAATAAACTAATATTATAACTAAAAACATAATATCTAAATAATATCTAGATATTATAACTTTGACACTTATTACAAAATAGACCCTAGACTTTGGTTGAGAGTAACTTTCAGCATTAACTTCAGATTGCGATCTTCGTATTGGATGATCTTGAATCCAATGAGACTATGTCTTAACAATCTCCCCCTTTGGATCAAGATCATTTCGAAAATGATTTGGCAATATGATCTTCTCTTTCAGCTCAGAAGATGCAATCTCTCTCTTAGTCTTCAAGATATAGTAAACTCCCCAAAAGATGTAGATTATCTTTCTTGGATGTTGGGAAGAAATTATCTTCAGTTTTAGCTCGAAATTCTTCAGCAAAGTATCTTCAAAGAAAATTTCTCTCGAATCAGCATATCTTCAAAATACTTGCTCTTTGAAGAATTCAATCTTGGACGTGATTCTTGAAACATGTGATGTTTGCCATTTCTTGTGTAGTCAGATTTCTTACCTATACTCATAACATTTGTAGGACCAAACAGATCCATATGCAACAACTGAAGAGAACTAGAGATTGTGTTCAACTCTTTGGACTTATGAGAAGTTTTGTGTTGTTTGCCTTTGAGACAGGCAACACAATGATCATCACATGAAAAGACTTTGGAAGGTAAACCTCTTACAAGGTTGTTTTTAACAAGTTTATTCATTGTTTTAAAGTTCATGTGACACATCCTTCTGTGCCAAAGTGATGATTCATCCAAAGAAGCTTTTGAAACAAGACAGTTTAGGGATGAAACAGTTGAAACACTTTCCATATCTAAGCAATATACATTATCCTTTCTTGGAGTTCTTAGTAGTATCATCTTTTCATCAACTACCTTGAATCCAGGAGCAAGGATAATGCATTCAGAATCAGTAAATAATATACTATGCTGTTTGTCACAAACCTGTGATACACTTAACAGGTTGTACCTTAACTGCTCAACATAGAATACATCTTCAAAGGTCATTTTACCTTTGGTTACATCCCCCTTACCACTTATCTTACTTCCATCTGGAGTATTACCAAAGGCAACATGCCCACCATCAATTTTCTTGAAATTCTTGAGGCATGACATGTTCCCTGTCATGTGCCTAGAGCAACCACTATCAACATGCCAGATGCTCTTCCCCTTGAGCTTCTGGTTGCCCTGTACATAAGATTAAACAATTAGTATTGCTTGGGGACCCAAGCCAAAGTGGTCTTGGGTCTCCCTTTCTCATCAAAGTACTTACATTCCTTTTTGATGAGATTTTTAAAAGCAGTACACTTTTTATTGGAGTACTTTGTCAATGTGATTGGTCTAGCATCACAAACACTAGAAGCAGTACTAACCTTAAAAATACTAACAGAGTTAGCAGTACTAGCAGGTTTAGCAGTACTAACCTTGTTAGCAGCACTAACAGAGTTAGCAGTATTAACATTTGAAGAAGTACTAACAATGTCAGCAGCAGTAACATTGATTGCAGTAGTATTGCTTCTAGCAGCACTATCATTGTCAGCAGTACTATTTGGGGTAGCAGTACTAACAGTTTTAGTGCATTTAGGAACCCACATATTGACACTTTCTTTAACAATCTTTTTCTTCATGTGGCTTTTAGGTTTAACAGTTTTCTTAGCCACATGGTTCCTTTCAATCTTCTTATAACCAAAGGGTTTTTGCATAGATCTTTGAAAATTCATCCTTTGGTTCATAGGATTGAAATAACAGTATTTGGCAAGATGATTCAATTTGCCACAGATAAAACAAGGTTTTGGTCTATTGATTTTACTCAAATCAACCCCTTGTTTTTGTGCCCACTGATTATTCCAGTTTCTTTGATTTCCCCTCTTTTTATCATGTTTTAGGGGCTCATATTTCTTGCATGCACACTGTTTGCAAGGAACAGGATTCACAACTGTGGTCTGTTTGTAATGGACCTTACCAGACTTTCCCTTTGTCTTCTCTATGTCCTTTGATTTGACCCAAATCTTTCCACACCCCTCATTGGTAATGATGTGATTCTCTAGGGGAATCTCACCAGTCACATTGTTCTCCTTACTCTTACCAATCTCTTTCTCAGTCTTATCCTCAACAACTACCTCATCTAAGGGATCTATCTCAGTGGCTCCCTCAGGCCAGTCCTTCCTATCTTTAGTTTCTAGCAAATCTGAAGTAGGAGGAATGTAGTTGTTGTTGTATGGTGGTGGTGTGGTATTGTACCCAATTCCTCTTCTCAATTTGTCATGAATCTGAGTTTGTAGTAAAGAGTCCATTGCTTTAGAAGCATTGGAAAACTTTTCCACATCAAGCTTAACCTTGGTTAGCTCCTCTCTCAACTTTTCACTCTCCTCTTTAGATTTGGTCAGTTGGAGTTCTAGATCCTTTTTCTCCCACTTCCAGTAATTGGTATCATATGAGTGTTGGAGTTCATTGGCTTGAAAACCTTTAATCTGTTCCTCAAACCTCTCAACAATTCTCACATACTCTTTTATATCCTTTTCTAACCTCTTAAGGTCATCACTTATCTTCTGGTTGTGATCCCTGTACCTTTTAACAGTGTCTATGCAAGTTTTAGAACAGAGATTAGAACTTACCTCAGTTGGGAGATCAGATACTTCAGCCATAAGAGCTTGATTTTGGATAGCCTCTTCTGCTTGATCACTCCAGTCAAACCCCATTCCTTGTTGAGAAACAAGGGCTTGAGCAGAGTTTCTGTTATGGTTGAGGTTTCCAGACTGTGCTTGTTGGTGGTTGTTGGTGTGAGACACTCCACTTCTGCATTCCCTGGCAAAGTGTCCCTTCAGATGACATTTATAACATTCCACCTTTGATTTATCAAAGCCTGCTCCATCTTCTCTTCTTTGGGAGAAGTTGTTCCTCCCAGTCCTCTTTATGAACTTCTTCACCCTCATGGAGAGCATGGTCATCTGCCATTTAATATCCATCTCTTCAAGATCATCAGGATGAAGTTGTTCCAAGTCATCATTAATTAAAGAGGAATTTCCATGGCTGGAAAGAAAGGCTTCAAACACAGATTCAGTGCGTTTCTCTTGATTTGCTCCATTAGCAGCATTAACTGATTCAGGGTTAGCAGTAGAATCAATTGATGTTGACAGGAGTGCAGCATTATGAATATATCCAGAAGGTTTCTTCTTTGCCTCCACCTCAACTTCAAATACTCTAAGGTCATTGTACAGATCATCAAGTTCTTTTTCTTCCAATTGTTCATTCTGTCTGAATGAAACAGTGTACATGGTCCATTCATCTCCAAGGGACCTTAAGAACTTTCTGTTTACATCATCTTGATCAATCTGTACTCCCATAGTGGCTAGTTCACCAATCAACTTGTTAAACCTGTCAAAAGTTTAAGTCATGGACTCATTCTTAGTTGACATAAAGTTTTCATACTGTTGTTTCAAGATTGCCTTTTGATTTCTCTTGGTACTTTTAGTACCAGAGAATCTCTTCTGTAGATCATTCCAGAGCATCTGTGCATCAGTGCAATTGCAGAATTGGTGTTGATACTCATTGGGAATGGCCAAGAGCAGTGTGCTTAAGGCTTTCATCTCTGTCTGCCTTGTCTTTCTTTCTGCATCCGTTTTTGGTGGAGTTCTTTTTCCATCTTCACCAATCTTTCCTGCATCAGATGGGCCATTCTCAATGATGTCCCACATGGAGTAATCTGTGAGGAGAATGTATTGCTTGATTCTAATCTTCCACATGTCAAATTCATTGGATCTGAGCATTGGAACCTTTGAGACCAAAGTACTGTTTGATTCAACTGTATTTTCCATGATGAATAAGATTTCTGAGAATACTAGCTCTGATACCACTTGTTAGGATCGGAATTCTTAACAAGAATAAACACTCAAAAAATATTAAAGGAGTTTGCGGAATAACACTTTAATATTCAAAGATCAATGAAACAGTGAATCAGAATAACAACTTGTAAACTTTATTGATGAACAGGCTCACCAATACGAATTCTACTTCTCTAGAACTAGGATTATAAATCTTGAGGTTGATTCTCTCTATGAAAACAAAAACTCAGAATTTCAGAATTAATTCTAAGGTTACAAACTATTCTATACTTATACTGAAGATAAAAGATAATTACAAATAATAAAAGATCTTCAGAATAATCTTCCATATTTATCTTCAAGCTTTCCATAATCTTCAAACTTGATCTACACGAATCTTGATTATCTCTTAAGCAGCACTAAGTCTTCAGCAACATTAATAATTTGAGCAGTATTAATGTTCAGCAGTACTAACTACTAGCAGTACTAAAATTGTTTACCAGTAGTAACTTCATCCAGCAGTATTAATCTTTGACTAACAGCATTAATCTTGTTCAGCAGCATTAACTTCAGAAGTAGTAACTAAGTTCTGCTAGCAGCACTAACTGTACTTGTGCATTTCTGAATTTCCCAACATAAGTTCACCCATTGAACTCATTTTAAAGCTCTTGTGCATCAACTTTTCAAAGTCTCTACACATCTGATCTTTTGTGGATCCAAAGATGATATCATCCACATAGATCTGAACAAGTAGGATGTCCTTCTTACTTCTTTTAATGAAGAGGGTCTTGTCAATTATTATTCTTTCAAACCCATTCTCCAAGAGATAGGTAGACAGTGTATCATACCATGCTCTTGGGGCTTGATGAAGACCATAAAGTGCTTTCTTCAGTTTGTATACTCTGTCTGGATATGATGGATTTTCAAATCCAGGGGGTTGACAGACATATACTTCTTCATCAATTGTACCATAAAGAAGGGCACTCTTCACATTCATTTGGTATACCTTGAACTTCATGTATGAGGCATAGGCTAGAAATAGCCTAATTGCCTCTACCCTTGCCACTGGAGCAAACACTTCTTCATAGTCTATGCCTTCTTCTTGAGTGTACCCTTGTGCCACAAGCCTTGCTTTGTTCCTGATCACAATTCCTCTCTCATCCTTTTTATTTCAGAAAATCCACTTGGTGCCAATAGCTCTATGACCTTTTGGAAGGTCCACCAAGTCCCAAACTTCTTGCAATTTGAACTGCAGTAACTCTTCTTGCATAGCTTCTATCCAACTGGAATCTTTCATTACATCATAAACCTTCTTAGGCTCAATCTGAGATAGAAAGCAAGAGAGTACTGTGTGTTGCTGATCCTGCAGCTCTTGAAGTCTGCTTTGATTCCTTGTTATCATAGGAGAAGAGATGTCTCCTATGACCAGCTCTGGAGGATGGTTCTTTTGAGTTCTAGTCTGATGACTAGGTTCTTCATTGATTCCCACATCTAGATTGGAATCATTTAAGTCAGCTGAGGGGATCTCATCAGCTGCTTCTGGCTCTTCATGCACTAGATTCTCCTCATCTCTTCTTTCTTCTTCACTCTGAATTTGTTCAGTAGCATTCTCCTTTTCACAAACATCAACAGGCTCTATTGGAGGTATGGGAAATATCACAGATTGGGGAATAATGTCTTGTACTTGTACTTGTTCATCCCTTGATCCTCCACTTCCTGAGCCTGCAAGATAATCACTACTGAAACCCAAAGAGTTAGTTAGTGAATCAATGTCAAATAAACACTGAGGACCAGACCCAATAGGATTTGGTGTGTTCTCATTGCATTTGACATTGTCACTTTCCTCAATTATTCTAGAAGAAGAATTAAAAACTCTGTAAGCCTTACTCTGAGATGAGTAACCAACAAGAAAACCATCATCTGCCTTGCTATCAAACTTTTCTAAGTGAGTTTTGGTATTGAGAATGGTACAAGGACACCCAAAAGGTTTAAAAAATCCAATAAATGGTTTTCTGTTATTTAAAAGCTCATATGGGGTCTTGTTCTTAGGCTTAACTACTAGTACTCTATTTCGGACATAGCAAGCAGTATTAACAGCTTCAGCCCAGAAAGTAATTGGTAGTTTGGAATCAGCTAACAGAGATATAGCAGCCTCAATCAGTATCATATTCCTTCTCTCAGCAACACCATTTTGTTGTGGAGTCCTAGGAGCACTGTATTGCCTCTCAATTCCTTTTTCCCCACAAAAGGTGTTTAGGTCATGATTTTTAAATTCAGTACCATTGTCTGACCTAATGACTTTTACCTTTTGATTTGTTTGATTTTCAATTCTTAGGATAAAAGATTTGATCAGTCCACTTGTCTCATCCTTAGTCCTTAGAAAATGTACCCAAGTAAATCTAGAGTAATCATCAACAATAACTAGGAAGTATGATTTCTTACCTATACTCATAACATTTGTAGGACCAAACAGATTCATATGCAACAACTGAAGACAACTAGAGATTGTGTTCAACTCTTTGGACTTATGAGAAGTTTTGTGTTGTTTGCCTTTGAGATAGGCAACACAATGATCATCACATGAAAAGACTTTGGAAGGTAAACCTCTTACAAGGTTGTTTTTAACAAGTTTATTCATTGTTTTAAAGTTCATGTGACACATCCTTCTGTGCCAAAGTGATGATTCATCCAAAGAAGCTTTTGAAACAAGACAGTTTAGGGATGAAACAGTTGAAACACTTTCCATATCTAAGCAATATACATTATCCTTTCTTGGAGTTCTTAGTAGTATCATCTTTTCATCAACTACCTTGAATCCAGGAGCAAGGATAATGCATTCAGAATCAGTAAATAATATACTATGCTGTTTGTCACAAACCTGTGATACACTTAACAGGTTGTACCTTAACTGCTCAACATAGAATACATCTTCAAAGGTCATTTTACCTTTGGTTACATCCCCCTTACCACTGATCTTACCTCCATCTGGAGTATTACCAAAGGCAACATGCCCACCATCAATTTTCTTGAAATTCTTGAGGCATGACATGTTCCTTGTCATGTGCCTAGAGCAACCACTATCAACATGCCAGATGCTCTTCCCCTTGAGCTTCTGGTTGCCCTGCACATAAGATTAAATAGTTAGTATTGATTGGGAACCCAAGCCAAAGTGGTCTTGGGTCTCCCTTTCTCATCAAAGTACTTACATTCCTTTTTGATGAGATTTTTAAACACAGAGCACTCTTTATTGGAGTACTTTGTCAATATGAGTGGTCTAGCAGCACAAACACTAGGAGCAGTACTAACTTTAGAAGTACTAACAGAGTTAGCAGCACAAACAGGTTTAGCAGTACTAACCTTGTTAGAAGCACTAACAGAGTTAGCAGTATTAACATTTGAAGAAGTACTAACCATGTTAGTTTTAGCAGTACTAATACTCTTGGAAGCACTAACATTGGTAGCAGTAGTATTGCTTCTAGCAGCACTGTCATTGTCAGCAGTACTATTTGGGGCAGCAGTACTAACCGTTTTAGTGCATTTAGGAACCCACATATTGACACTTTCTTTAACAGTCTTTTTCTTCATGTGGCTTTTAGATTTAACAGATTTCTTAGTCACATGGTTCCTTTCCTTCTTCCTATAACCCAAGGGTTTTTGTATAGATCTTTGAAAATTCATCCTTTGGTTTATAGGATTGAAATAACAGTATTTGGCAAGATGATTCAATTTGCCACAGATAAAACAAGGTTTTGGTCTATTGATTTTACTCAGATCAACCCCTTGTTTTTGTGC
Organism: Arctium minus; assembly: GCA_954870635.1. Taxonomy (NCBI): domain Eukaryota; kingdom Viridiplantae; phylum Streptophyta; class Magnoliopsida; order Asterales; family Asteraceae; genus Arctium; species Arctium minus. The sequence continues at coordinate 42,965,253 of OX941088.1, read as the reverse complement.
CCACTGATTATTCCAGTTTCTTTGATTTCCCCTCTTTTTATCATGTTTTAGGGGCTCATATTTCTTGCATGCACACTGTTTGCAAGGAACAGGATTCACAACTGTGGTCTGTTTGTAATGGACCTTACCAGACTTTCCCTTTGTCTTCTCTATGTCCTTTGATTTGACCCAAATCTTTCCACACCCCTCATTGGTAATGATGTGATTCTCTAGGGGAATCTCACCAGTCACATTGTTCTCCTTACTCTTACCAATCTCTTTCTCAGTCTTATCCTCAACAACTACCTCATCTAAGGGATCTATCTCAGTGGCTCCCTCAGGCAAGTCCTTCCTATCTTTAGTTTCTAGCAAATCTGAAGTAGGAGGAATGTAGTTGTTGTTGTATGGTGGTGGTGTGGTATTGTACCCAATTCCTCTTCTCAATTTGTCATGAATCTGAGTTTGTAGTAAAGAGTCCATTGCTTTAGAAGCATTGGAAAACTTTTCCACATCAAGCTTAACCTTGGTTAGCTCCTCTCTCAACTTTTCACTCTCCTCTTTAGATTTGGTCAGTTGGAGTTCTAGATCCTTTTTCTCCCACTTCCAGTAATTGGTATCATATGAGTGTTGGAGTTCATTGGCTTGAAAACCTTTAATCTGTTCCTCAAACCTCTCAATAATTCTCACATACTCTTTTATATCTTTTGCTAACCTCTTAAGGTCATCACTCATGTTTTGATTGTGATCTCTGTACCTTTTAACAGTGTCTATGCAAGTTTTAGAACAAAGATTAGAACTTACCTCAGTTGGGAGATCAGATACTTTTGCCATAAGAGCTTGATTTTGGATAGCCTCTTCTGCTTGATCACTCCAGTCAAACCCCATTCCTTGTTGAGAAACAAGGGCTTGAGCAGAGTTTCTGTTGTGATTGAAGCTTCCAGACTGAGCTTGTTGGTGGTTGTTGTTGTGAGACACTCCACTTCTGCATTCCCTGGCAAAGTGTCCCTTCAGATGACATTTATAGCACTCCACCTTTGATTTATCAAAGCCTGCTCCATCTTCTCTTCTTTGGGAGAAGTTGTTCCTCCCAGTCCTCTTTATGAACTTCTTCACTCTCATGGAAAGCATGGCCATCTGCCATTTAATATCCATCTCTTCAAGATCATCAGGATGAAGTTGTTCCAAATCATCATTGATTAAAGAGGAATTTCCATGGCTGGAAAGAAAGGCTTCAAACACAGATTCAATGCCTTTTTCTTGATTTGCTCCTTTAGCAGCATTAACTGATTCAGGGTTAGCATTAGAATCAATTGATGCTGATAGAAGTGCAGCATTATGAATATATCCAGAAGGTTTCTTCTTTGCCTCCACCTCAACTTCAAATACTCTAAGGTCATTGTACAGATCATCAAGTTCTTTTTCTTCCAATTGTTCATTCTGTCTGAATGAAACAGTGTACATGGTCCATTCATCTCCAAGGGACCTTAAGAACTTTCTGTTTACATCATTTTGATCAATCTGTACTCCCATAGTAGCTAGTTCACCAATCAGCTTGTTAAACCTGTCAAAATTTTGAGTCATGGACTCATTCTTAGTTGACATAAAGTTTTCATACTGTTGCTTCAATATTGCCTTCTGATTTCTCTTGGTACTTTTGGTACCAGAGAATCTCTTTTCTAGAGCATTCCAGAGCATCTGTGCATCAGTGCAATTGCTGAATTGGTGTTGATATTCATTGGGAATGGCCAAGAGCAGTGTGCTTAAGGCTTTCATCTCTGTCTGCCTTGTCTTTCTTTCTGCATCAGTCTTTGGTGGAGTTCTTTTTCCGTCTGCACCAATTTTTCCTTCATCAGATGGGCCATTCTCAATGATGTCCCATATGGAGTAATCTGCAAGGAGAATGTATTGCTTGATTCTAATCTTCCACATGTCAAATTCATTAGATCTGAGCATTGGAACCTTTGAGACCAGAGTACTGTTTGATTCAACTGTGTTTTCCATGATGAATAAGATTTCTGAGAATACTAGCTCTGATACCACTTGTCAGGATCGGAATTCTTAACAAGAATAAACACTCAGAAACAATATTAAAGGAGTTTGCGGAATAACACTTTAATATTCAAAGATCAATGAAACAGTGAATCATAATAACAACTTGTAAGCTTTATTGAATGGTTATAAAGCTACAAGATTTCACACACAACCTCAGTATTGATGAACAGGCTCACCAATACGAATTCTACTTCTCTAGAACTAGGATTATAAACCTTGAGGTTGATTCTCTCTAAGAAAACTAAAAACTCAGAATTAATCCTCTTTTCTAAAGATACAAACTATTCTATACATATACTGAAGATAAAAGATAATTACAAAGAATAAAAGATCTTCAGTATAATCTTTCAAAGTTATCTCCAAGCTTTCCATGAATATCTCCATTCAGTACAGCTGTCATCCTTGCCATACGAAGTCTTCATCTCATAAGCAGTATTAAGTCTTCAGCAGTACTCACTACTAGCAGTACTAAAATTGCTTAGCAGTAGTAACTTCTTCTAGCAGTATTAATCTTGGTTAGCAGCATTAACCTGTATCAGCAGTAGTAACTTCAGAAGTAGTAACCATTTAGTGCTAGCAGCATTAACCGTACTTGTATGATTTTGAATTCCCAACAAGGATCTTTATAGATCTAAAGAGTCATACTTGTTATACTTGTTGGTGGTTCATTTCTTTTAGATTTGGAGAAAAAGGGTTATTTGGAAACCCTAACTCATTGTTGAAGATGATGTGTTGATGATGGAAGCTTCATTCTTGGAGGCTAAGGATTTGGGTTGAAATCTAGGTTTAACTTAACCTAGCAAGGTGAGTTCAAGTTGATTTGTGAAAACGTTGTACATGCCAAAAATGTTCATTTGAAGAGTTTTACTCATCTGGATTATTTTGTTTTATAAGTTTTGTGAAATGCCCACATTATGTATTTTAGAACATTTTGGTAAATAAATCATGTTGATGTGTTTCCTTGATGATTATATATATAAATGGAGGTCATTTGATGTAAATGTCACGTTTGTGTATTTGATCTTATAAACCATTTGAAAGATGCATATTATTGTGTTGTGAGATCTTTTGGAAATATAAGGGTATGAGTTCATTTGGAAAATGGTTTGCCTCAACCAATGACGAGTTTTGAGTTAATCATACTATTGGTCGTTATGTTTGCATAACCGTTGGTCAAACGTGTTTTATTGTTTACACTGGCTTTCATTGGAGATTTAAGTAAATTGTTGGGCCTTTGGCTCGGTTTTGACTAAGATGAGTCTTGAGGACATTTGTCCGGTTTAATAGCCCATTGTAATTTTTTGAGTATGATGACGTTTATTACGTCTCATTTGAGAGTTGCATGTTTTGGGTGCTTTGGTCATTCAATTGGAGTCATGTAATGTTATAGACTGTAATGTAATGGATCCATAGACATATGAGTCGGTCTTTATTATTTTACGAAAAAGGGCTATTGTTTCCATGTTGGGACCAAAATTAGTCATGGGATTATCGAGGGCCTTATGGTGTGGGCTCGTGGAGTCTAACATTTGGTCCTGGGCCTGTGATGTAATTTCTGAGTCTATTTCTATGGGATAGTTATTTCCCATTTGTAGCTAGTTGAGACATTGGGTCTTCGGGAGCAACTTGATACGGTTATGTGGAGTCGGTTACTAGCCATGGGTCGTAAATGTAATCCTAGGGAATGAGCATGATTAGGATCCTCGGGTGCCCTCATCCACATCTTAGTACGAGTCGGCGAGCTCATGGCCATGGGTCCTAGTATGGTGAGCTCAATAACTTGGAAAGTGGCCTACTTTTGTGTTCCGCCACAAGCCATGGAATTCGGGTCTCCCCCGTCACCGAAAGGTGTTGTTTTGGGTATTTAATTTTATCCTTGTTTTTCGGTGACATTTTGATTTTGGGTTACTCTCCATATGTTATAATTTTTGGAGGCTTGATTTTACTCATATTTCGGTCGTTTGATTTATAAAGTTTTATTCAAATCTCAACGTTTGAGCATTTACCATTATTCACGTCTTGTGTAAGCGTTGGGTTGCATTACTTCATGAAAGAATGTTTTGGCGTTGAGGCATTCATTTACAAATTGCATATTATTGGAAAACGGGTCATCCTCATATTTAAAGTAATCCGTCTTGAAGAATCATGATTTAAGTTGTATTATCTCTGTTTAATGATTTTTATAATCACGATAAAAACTTTTAAACTCACTAGGCGATAGCCTAACCTTTTTATTTGTCGGCATGTGCATCAGGTTCCATCTCGGGATTAGTTCTAGCGATATTGTGAAGGGATGAGTGCTAGTTGTGTGCTCGAAGAATTGAATAGCTTGGTGAAGTCTTCCACATTTACCTTGGATGTAGCGACTGTCTTTGGGATTTTAGTAACACTCGACTCTAATTAGTCTTTATGTAAGACTTTATTGATTTTGTTGACGGTTAAATCTAGAATTGTATTTCTAGTGTGTGCTTGTTGTAAGGGATTTTATCCCTCTTTGAAGTATTATTGAAAGTTTTAAACTAGTCGTTTTTTCCAAATTTGAGGGTGTTTCACTCTGATACCAACTTGTAACACCCTAAAAACTAGGTAAATTTAAAACATTAAATTTCAGCAATATAACGTCTAAAATATGAAAGTTTATAATCCTGTAAATATGAATGACTAAAACCCAATAAAGTTGGTATAGTTGCATCAATGAAGTAACGGAAGAATAAGACATAATACACGACAACCTATTTAATCTAGAACATCAATTAAGAATAAAGGTGGGTGTTGCTAGGACTCCAAAACGCTATTCTCTCAAGATTCCCAAAAATGCCCGGTCCTTCAAGATTCCTAAGTGCGAGCCCGGAGAATCAAGGTGCCCAATGCACACCACTAGGATGACCTGTGAGCCGATAACACCAAAACAAGTTAGTGTTAGATCCGTTTCCATCTTGGGTGACGAGAACATGTGAATGGGGTCACCCGTGATGTTATTGTATTTCACCTCATATCCCGGTTCTAGTTCCCATGTCATAAAATACATCACAGTCCTTAAACCGTTTATGCCTCTATTGCCTACTCCGTCGAGTTACACCTCAAGGACTTACGGACATGGGTGCCTATCCAATCTAGACGAGTTGCACCTCAAGGACTTACGTCCCCTATTGCCTACCCGCTAGTGACCCAACGGTCAACAATTGAAAGCAAATACATATGCCATCTAAATCCTCGTGCACAAGGAAATAGACACTAATTTCACATTTAGATCATGACCAAGTAAAGATAGTATTTCTCATGCATAACTCATCCCATACCAAAGTGTGATATTGCATATTTCATACTCATGATCAATCCACCCAATTCATTTATCAACCAAAACCGCCATCAAACTAACATGATAAATATAGTTACATTATAATTATTTACCACCAAAACCCATATTTGTAAAAGATGTTCCCTTGACAATGTATAACTCATTTTACAACTTTATATGCACATAAGAACCCTCATTTCATGTAATGTCTCCTACTAGATGCAAATATCCACATACTAGTAAAATACACAAAACCCTAGTTTTCATGTTGACTTCAAGTTCCTCATATTCTTCACATAAGCAATTAATAATACATGTATAAGAAATAAGGGTTAGGAGACTCACCAAAAAGGTTTGCAATGTAAAAACCCTAAAGATGATGAAAACCCTAGAAATGGAGAGTGGATGGGATGAGACTTGGATCACTTGAATCTTGGAACAGTTGAAGTTTCTTTAACCTTAAAAACCCTAATAATCAATGGTATTTATTACTCACCTACAAAATCATTAAATGAAAAGAGGAAAGGAGGAAAGTGTGTGAAAATCGCACCTATGTATGTGAAAACGACCTCTAGGCTAGAACTTCTCAAACAAGAAACTTTACCCCCAATAATGGCATTAAATGAGAAAAACCCGTCTGGCCTCGCGCGACAGTGCCAGGGCGACGGTGCCATTGGCACAGTCGCAGGGCACAATCACCCGGACTGTATCGAGGTTGTCCTGGCTCGCGATTGTGACACATGCGATTGTGACATGGCACTATTGTCGGTCACTATCGCACCAAATGTACCGAATGTGGTGGTTCCCATGCGACATTGCCTTGGCGACAGTGCCACTGGCATAGTCGCCGGCATAGTTGCCGGTTCCACCCAGGTTGCTGTCCGATTCCGCCGCGACGCTAAATTTTGTCCAATTCCAACCTTTAATCGTGCTAGATCAGATTGGGAATACCATAGATATATTTCCATAAGTCTTAAGCATATAAACGAGGTCTAAAATTCGGGGTGTTACAATCATCCACCCCTTATAAAAGATTTCGTCCTCGAAATCTCAAACTAATCAAACAGATGCGGATATCGTCTTTTCATGTCTTCTTCCGAATCCCGCGCCCTCGGCCTTGGCCATGGCCACGTGCGCGTGTGCGTTGGTCCTACCACTCATGACCCCCACCATGAGTCCACTAACTTGTTTAAGGCCCATTGATAGACAAAGCCTTATAAATGCCCTTTTATTCTTTGTTCCTTCCAATGTGGGATGGAGGTAAAGTTTCCAACCTTCCAATTCTCACAAATATTTCCAACAGTCTATAAATTATCCTTGTTGCTTTCATTTTGCTCTGAAAATAATCCCTTATCACTAACCAGTTTAAAAAATTCCGTTAAATCATCTTAATTTTGTTTTTAAAAATTCTAACTATAAAAAAAATTCCTTAAATATTTTTAAAACAAAATTAAGGAAATAAAATAAAAGACCAAAACATCTTTGATTTAACGGAGTTCTTTAACGGGGTTAGTGGTCAAGGACCACTTTCAGAATAAAAATGAAAACCACAAAAATGCTTATGGACTTGTAAAATTTTAGGTCCCACTTTCAGTTTTTTCACTAAACCTCAAGGATAGAGCGAGGTTGTCGGAGATGGCGCGACATTGGCAAGTTCTCGTCCCTATGGTATCTATCTATGATTTCAATGTCACTCACTCTCTCTCTCACACACACACATATATATATATACATATACATATATGAACCCTAGAGGGAGGATCATGTGAGAAGGACCTAATTTGCAAGAAGGCGCGAAGGAATATGGGCCACATAATCCATTAATTAAAAAATATCATAAATAAAATGTAAAAAATAATTTTAAAAATTAGGATAAATACCATTTTAAATTGGATAAATCCTTAAAAAACTCGTAATATCTTTTAGATTTGTTTATTTTTAATTTTACTTTATTCATAATTATTTTATCAAGTTTTTTATCATTTTTTTTTCAAGATACACTTTTGATAAATAAAATTCACAAGTTTCATCAATATCACATGTGACATCTACAATTAAATCATTCTTTTTTTACCATTTTTATTTATTTATTCTTTGGATCTACGTTTACAGTTTGAATAACATGTTATTAGATTCGTTTAACATATGATCTATTATGTATCACATGTGATCCACTATATGAATTTTTGTACATATCACATATCACAAGTGCAAAGTACGCCTTCTCGCGCCACTCCGCTAATCCCGCACCTACGCCCTCGGCCTTGGCCACGGCCACGTGTGCGCGTGTGCGTTGGTCCTAACACTCATGATCCCCACCATGATTCCACTAACTTGTTCAAGGCCTATTGATAAACAAAGCCTTATAAAGTCCCTTTTATTCTTTGTTCCTTCCAATGTGGGATGAAGGTAAAGTTTCCAACCTTCCAATTCTCACAAATATTTCCAACAATCCCCCACCAGGTTGGAAAGTTTTCTGACATTTGTATAAGAGGATGTTACAGTGGTGTCACTGAGATTAAACCCTGTTTGATGCAAGTATGCAAGAACTGATCAATTCAATGGTATCATTAGGATTTAAACCTTGAATCTTAAGACCCATTCAGCTTACTTACACACATCATCTTACTTCTTTGCTTTCTCACTGAGCACGAATATGGTCATGCGCAAAATCCTGTTTCATGACCTTTTAGAAGAGAAACCACAACTCTTTATTTGAGGCGACACCACCTCTTAGTCACATAGGCAAAGTTCTATAACATCTTCGTGTCTAAGATGCCTCCAAACTTTGTTAAGAGATTAATCTCATCTTTGTTCTCGGCAACGACGTACTATCTTATACCTTACACGGGTCTATCATTTGATAGTACCTTATATCAGTTAAGTGACTTGTTATTACCCATTAAACTTGGGAGATAGGAGCACTAAATCCAAGTTGGGTTCCCATCACTAACCGATTCTGAGTGGTTTCAGACCCATGTCTCTGGTAGTTGATCCTACTAAGTCTCTAGTCAGAGGCTTAGTCAATGGATCTGCCAAGTTTCCACGCGACTTAACATACACAATACTAATGGTACCATTTTCTATCAGTTGTCTCACATAATTATGTCGGAGGCCTATGTGTCGCGACTTCCCATTATACACGACATTGTATACTTTTGACAGTGTGGCCTCACTGTTACAATACATGGGAATCGAAGGAGTTGGATGAGGCCATAAATGGATATCTGACAACAAATCTCTAATCCATTCAGCTTCTTTGCCTGTAGTAACTAGGGCAATGAATTCGGCGTCCTTAGTCGAATGAGCGATACATGTTTGTTTCTTGCTCGCCCGAGAAATTGCTCCACCACCAAGTGTATAAATCCACCCACTTGTGGATTTAGAATCACTTAAATGATCTATCCAACTAGCATCAGAGTATCCTTCTAAGATTCCTGGATGAGTAGTGTATGTCAACTCTAGATCAGTGGTTCTTTTCAAGTATCCCAATACTCTACTGATTGGCTTCCAGTGATCTGGGCCCAAATTGCTTATATATTGACTTAGTCTTCTCACAGCAAAAACAATATCTGTTCTAGTACAATGCATTGCATACATCATGCATCCTATTGCACTAGGATACTCTAGTTGAGCCACTACTCTACCAGAATTCTTGTCAAGTTTCACACTTGAATAAAATGGAGTATTGAACTCCTTTATATTCAAATGTTGAAACTTAGTCATTATCTTCTCTATATAGTGAGATTGACTAAGAGAGATTTGAGATCGTGACCTTTTGATTTTAATACCAAGAATTGTATATACTTCTCCAAGATCTTTCATCTTAAAGTTCGAGGATAGGTAGTTTTTCGTTTCACATATACCTTCTAGATTGGTTCCGATGATCAACATATCATCGACATAAAGACATATAATTACAGTGGATTCTTTGGTACATTTTGAGTAAATGCACCTGTCAGCTCCATTATGTCGGAACCCGAAAGATGTGATAGTAGTATCAAATCTTTCATGCCACTGTTTTGGGGCTTGCTTTAAACCGTACAGAGACTTAATAAGTCTACAAACTTTGTTCTCTTGTCAGGGTACCACAAACCCTTCGGGTTGCTCCATATAAACCTCCTCATTTAAATAACCATTCAAAAAGGCTGTTTTTACATCCATTTGATGAATATACAGTCCTTTTATGGCTGAGATTGCTATAAGAGTTCGAATAGAACTAATTCTAGCAACTGGAGCATAAGTTTCAAAATAATTGACACCCACTTTCTGTCTATATCCTTTGGCTACCAATCTAGCTTTAAATGCTAAGATTGAACCATTCGGGTGTATCTTTCTTTTGAATACCCACTTGGAACCTATGGGTCTTGCTCCCTTGGGTAAATCAGCTAATTCCCAAGTTCCATTTCCCATAATAGAGTCCATTTCATCGTTTATTTCTTCTTTCCATAGAGGAGCATCCCTTGAAGACATGGCCTCTCTATAAGTCTTAGGATAATCTTCGATGTTAATTGAGAAAATGACCTCTCTCGTCACTTTCTTTTGTGTTCCTTCTACTAAGTATGAGAAGAAATCATCTCCTAGACTTTTCTCCTTTCTTGCTCTAGTACTTCTACGTGGTTCGTCAACCTTGGTTGAGGTTTTCGATATATCACGAGATGTGCTAGGAAGATTTGGAGCCAATGTTTTATCTGAGTTTTCAGCATCTTCTGAAAACTTGTCTTCAAAGAATTCCATATCTCTGGATTCTACTATTACTCCTGTTTCTTTATCCAGTAATCTATAAGCCTTGCTATTTCTAGCATATCCTATGAATATTCGTTTAATAGCACGGACTCCCAGTTTAGATCGTTTTGGATCAGGGGTACGATAGTAAGCAATACAACCCCAAACTCTAAAATAGTTCAAGTTAAGTTTCCTTCTTTTCCATAGCTTGTATGGGCTGGTTGGGATCACACGACTAGTGATCCGGTTGTGAATATGGCAAACAGTCAGTAATGCTTCGCCTCACAGATTGTTTGGTAGACCCGATTGGTTCAAGATACAGTTGACCATCTCAAAGAGGGTTCAGTTCTTACATTCCTCCAAACCATTCTGTAGGGGATTAAAAGGTGAGGCTCGTTCATGCTTGATGCCATTCTCTTCGCAGAATGTATCAAATTCTCTATTAAAGTATTCACGTGCTCTGTTTGAGCGTAGGATTTTTATTCGTTTTTCAAGTTGATTTTCTACTTCAGCTTTATAAATTTTAAAGGCTTCAAAAGATTCATCTTTTGAATGTAATAAATAAACATGTAAAAACCGCCGAAGTCATCACAAAAAGTAATGAAATATCTTTTACCTCCACGGGTAAGTATTCCATTTAATTCACAGATGTCAGAGTGAATCAACTCCAAAATTGATGTATCCCTTTTAACAGATGGAAAAGATTTCTTTGTAAATTTTGATTTTACACAAGTTTCACATTTTCCAAAATCTTTATTGTCAATTTTAATCAATCCTTTATTTTGCATTTTTTTTTCAATGTTCTTTACGTTTGTATGGGCTAACCGTTTATGCCATAAAAAAATAGAACACACAAGATAATCAAAAATAACTTCATTAATAGAGAATGGGATTACATCGACAATAGAAACAGAAAAACCATCAGAATTCTAAGAAAAACTTAAAACATTACTAGCTACTGGCTCGCTAGTACTTGGACCAGAACTGTCATCATCATCTTCTCTCAAATTAAGGTGATACATACCCAGATGACGGTATGCCTTGCCAATGAAGTGTTGCCTTTTGTGGAACACGATCTTCCTGACTTCCAGAGAAATTCCAATTCCACTTTCGCCAAGTTTGCTTAGAGAAACAAGACATTTGCATATAGTAGGCACGTGCAACACATTTTTCAAAGTTAAAGTTTTCCCTGAAGAAAACTTTAGTAGCACAGTTTCAATCCCCGCGATATCAGTTCTACCACGGTTCGCCGTCACAATATGTTTTCCGTCTCTTACCGGATTATACTCAGAAAATTTGGATCTGGAGTCACACACATGAACCGTGGCTCCAAAATCCAAAAACCAATCACCCCTGCCTGCCATCACCCGGGTTGATTATTCAGCAATCATGTCTATCTCGTCCATTATCAAATTGGCCACAAGATGTTCTAAGTCAATGATTGTATTAGCTACAGCCGGTGGGCCAGACTTCCTTTGCTTACATTCCCTCACATAGTGTCCCATCTCTCCGCAGACGTGACACTTACCCGTTCGCTTTGGTCCCTACTTGTTGACTGACCAGGCCTTTTAAAGTTTTTCTTTTGTGGACCAAAATTCCACTTTTTAATGGGTCTAGAAAACTTTCCTTTTCCTTTGCCACCAGCCTGCACGCTGTTGGCACTCAAAATGGCCTTTCCCTTTTTGTCCCGATTTCGTACTTCTTCCTCAATCCTGATATGTTTGATTAAATCTTCCAAAGAGTAATCTTCGGATTTATGCATCATCCGTTTTTGAAAATCCTTCCAAGATGGGGGAAATTTATCCACAACGGGCCCCACTAGGAAGATTTCAGGAAGAGGAATGTAAAGTACTTTCATTTTATTTTCCAATACTTGAAGTTCATGAATTTATTCAAGTATCGGTTTCTCATCAACCATTTGGAATCTCAAGTAGCGAGACACAAGATATTTATTTGTGCCTTCTTCTTGTGCCTTGTACTTGAATTACAAAGTGGTCCAAAGTTCTCGAGGACAAGTAATCGGGGCATAAAGGTCATAAAGTCGGTAAGATAGGGCATTTTTAATATGCCCACAAGGTAGAGTTTCAGCCTCCTTACGGAGTAGCAGCTGCTTATCCAGGTCGGCTATTATAGCAAAGTCAGGTTCTTTCCCGGCTTCGAGAATTGGGTTATCAGGGATAGGCGGCAGAGTAGGGTCCAAGACAAAAAACAGTTTTAGGACCATTAACATGAACTTCACTTTCTTCGCCCAACGGGTGTAGTTGGACCCGTCGAAACTGTCCAACTTTACCAAATCTTGTTGCATCAACCGAAAGTTGCCGGATTCCATTTTTTCAATGTCAAACCATTAAGATTGTTGAATTTTCGTATTAGTAAAATTCAATTATAAGAAAAACAACCAGTTTATCAATAAAGACGACAACTTTATTTATAAAGATTTAAACTTTATTTATAAAGTTGAAAGCTTTACAACCAAAACTCTTTTAGATCAATTAAAATAATTAACAGGTGAACCTAGAACGATTCTATCCTTCGCGATAGAGTCGTTATAAGAAAGGGTAGAAGCAGACTATTCACTGTAGTGAACGGAATTAAAATACAATACAATAATTAAAACCAACCTGTTTAGATAATCGTAGATGGAAGATGAACTGCACGGTTTATAAAACATGTCCTTAAAGATTTTATATGACGTCCCTAAAAGCTGTGAGATACCAGTCGCAAAGCCCCAGGATTGAATGCAGTTTCGATACGTATATCAACAGCGATGATATCGTATTATGTGCAAAGATCGATACAGAAAGATGAAGGAACAGTAGCAGGAACGTGGTGATAGGAAGCAGAAAAAGAGAGAGAGAGAGAGAGAGAGAGAGAGAGCTCTTTCAGATTTCGTTTTTTTGTGTTTAACATGAAGGGTTTAACCCAATATTTATACTGGGAAAAACCCTAATTCTCATCCTCAAAACCAAATCTTCGCCCCCAAGAATTGTAGCTGGAAGTTGGAGACTTAGTCTCGGGAGCTCGGGGCGAGGCTCCCTCCGCCTTCGGCCACGCGCACGTGTACGTTGGTCCTACCACTCATGACCCCCACCATGAGTCCACTAACTTGTTCAAGGCCCATTGATAGACAAAGGCTTATAAAGTCCCTTTTATTCCTTGTTCCTTCCAATGTGGGATGGAGGTAAAGTTTCCAACCTTCCAATTCTTACAAATATTTCCAAAAGTCTATAAATCATCCTTGTTACTTTCATTTTGCTCTGAAAGTAATCCCTTATCACTAACCAGTTTAAAAAATTCTGTTAAATCATCTTAATTTTGTTTTTAAAAATTCTAACTATAAAAAAAATTCCTTAAATATTTTTAAAACAAAATTAAGGAAATAAAATAAAAGACCAAAACATCTTTGATTTAACGGAATTCTTTAACTGGGTTAGTAATCAAGGACCACTTTCAAAATAAAAATGAAAACCACAAGAATGCTTATGGACTTGTAAAATTTTAGGTCCCACTTTCAGATTTTTCACTAAACCTCAAGGATAGAGCGAAGTTGTCGGAGATGGCGCGACATTGGCAAGTTCTCGTCCCTATGTTATCTATCTATGCTTTCAATGTCACTCTCTCTCTCTCTCTCTCTCTCTCTCACACACACACACACACACATATATATATATATATATATATACATATATGAACCCTAGAGGGAGGATCATGCAAGAAGTAACTAATTTGCGAGAAGGCGCGAAGGAATATGGGCCACATAATCCATTAATTAAAAAATATCATAAATAAAATATGAAAAATAATTTTAAAAATTAGGATAATTACTATTTTAAATTGGATAAATCCTTAAAAATCTCGTAATATCTTTCAGATTTGTTTATTTTTAATTTTACTTTATTCATAATTATTTTATCAAGTTTTTTTATCATGTTTTTTTCAAGATACACTTTTGATAAATAAAATTCACAAGTTTCATCAATATCACATGTGATATCTACAATTAATTCATTATTTTTCTTACCATTTTTTAATTTGTTCTTTGGATCTACGTTTACAGTTTGAATTAGGGGTGTTCAAAAAAACCGTTGGACCGCTCAAACCGGTCGAACCAAGTCAAACCGGACCGTTTTTGGCGGTTTGAGCGGTCTGGCGGTCCGGTCTGGTCTGGAAAATTGCCAAACCGGGCGGTCCGGTCCGGTCTGTGGTTTGGAGGTTTTTTTGGGCGGTTTGGACCAAACCGACCGCCAAATATATAAATATATATTTTTTATATATACCTTTATTATAAATAATAGATTATATAAAGACCAAATGTCCAACTATATACAAAAAGGACCAAGGTATTTTAAAAGATTGAAATCTTTATGGATTGTGGAATACAAAGAACGGAAAAATGAAGAACTGAAGTCGTTGATTTTATTTGCACTTTGCATATTACTTTTTTTTAGTGTTTTGTCTTCGGATATTTAGTTAACTTTTGTGGACTTTGTTCTTTATTTCAAATGGACTCAAGCCAACGAGCCTTTAAAATTTAAAGTTTTATATGTTTTTATGTTTAAACTTAAAAATCCACTAAAAGGCCCAAACCGCCTAAATCGGTCGACCAAACCGCCTAAACCGCGGTCCGACTTGGCCGGTCTGGGCACTTGATGTCAAACCGCTCGGTTTGAAAAATCAATAAACCGCCACTTGCGGTTTGGTTTGTGGTCTGAGGGGTTAAACCGCCCAAACCGGACCGCGAACACCCCTAGTTTGAATAACATGTGATTAGATTCGTTTAACATATGATCTATTACGTATCACATGTGATCCACTATATGAATTCTTATACATATCATATTATCACATGTGATAATTATAGATATTTTAGTTAATCATATATGATTACGTATATATATATATATATATATATATATATATATATATGTATATGTATATGTATATGTATATATATATATTAATCTTTTGGTGATGTAAATGTATCACATGTGATTATACATCACTTACATCCAGATGTATATTATCATATGTGATATGTACAAAAATTCACATAGTGGATTATATGTTATACATAATAGATCATATGTTAAATAAAGTTAATCACATATCATATTATCACAGGTGATAATTATAGGTATTTTAGTTAATCATACATGATTACGTATATTTATATTTATTGATCTTTTGGTGATGTAAATGTTATCACATGTGATTATGCATCACTTACATTCAGACGTATATAATCATATGTGATATGTACAAAAATTCACATGGTAGATTATATGTTAATTGAAGTTAATCACATGTGCTCAAAAAATACAGAAAAAATGGTGAAAAATATAATGAATTTATCACAAGTGATATTTTATGAAAATTGTGATTTTTTTATAAAAAATGTATCTAGAAAAAAATAATATAAATTTTGATAAAAAAAAGTTATGTATTTATTAAATTTAAAAATAAATAAATTTAAAAGATATAATTAGATTTTTAAAGATTTATCCAATTCAAAATGGTAATTATCCTAATTTCTAAATGATAATTATCTTAATTTATAAAAATGTTTGTATTTATGGTATTTTATAATTAAAAAATTATGTGGCTCATATTTCTTCTCGCCTTCTCGCAAATTGACTAACTTCTCGTTTGAACTTGTCCCATGAACCCTATATATATATATATATATATATATATATATATATATATATAGCAAGGATCATTTGGTTAACCATCCATTTCTTGTTAACTTTATGAACCTTGCTCAACCAATAGGAATTCAAGGATTGTTGATGTTTAAATTATTGAAATTCTTAATGTTAAAGGGTATATATGTCATTTTATTTCTAACAAATTTGCATTAATTTTATTAGGAGTTACAAAAAACAAGTTTCCATAATTACATGGTAGGTTACGATTCTTGTATTATCTCCATATCCTACATTTTTTACATCATATATGTAACACCCCGAATTTCGAAAGGTATCATTTCAAGCTAATGCAGAAATCAATATTTGAAGGGAAAAATAAGATATATGATCTTGGACTTGAATTCTATATTTTATAGTCTTAATGGATGAAGAATTCAATTATGAGTCCAACGGTTCTTTCCGTAGCGAAATTGGAGCTATAACAAAGAAATTATGGCCAAATCATGTTTTGAGAAGGAATTGAGGCTTCTGCCTCATGCGCACGGGTCGTGCATTTTTCCTTCATGGGATGCGCACGGGTCGTGCGCCCCAGCAGTGAGTCCAGCAACTTAAATCAATTTTCAGCCTCATTTCTCACTCTCACCTCATTTTTCATCCTTATTTCTCCTCTCTTCTTCTTCCCTTCTTAGAAACCGATTCTAGGGTTTTTCTTCACCCAAATCGCACCATCTATTGCTACAAGTTGGGTGTTTCATCCTAGTGTTCGGTTTGGAAGCTTCACCACCATCTTCATCTTCTTCACCACTTCACCATTGTCATCTTCAACCTCAAGCTTCATTTTTGGGTTTTCTAGGTTTTCATCAAAACCTAAGTGGTAAGTGTATCCCTTCCATTTCTAAACCTTTATGTAAGTTATAAAATGCTCCATTGATGGTTTCTTAGTGTTCTGTTTCTCAAATCTCGGATTTGTTAGTTTTGGAGAAATTAGGGTTTTGATCTCATTTGGGGATTTTGGTATATATGTTTGGGAAATGATTCGAAGTGATTGATTATATGTTTTGATGGTTGGAAACTTATGGATCTAGGTTTTGGAAGTTTTGCTTGAAGATTCAAGTTTCTTCAAAGGAGCTCAAAGTGGGGTAAAATCTAGATTTAGCCTAAATCTAGCAAGGTGAGTTCAAGTTGATTTGTTAAAACGGTGTACATGCCAAAATGTGTATTTTGAAGTAAAAAGGTGTTTTACTTGGTATTTGTCAAAGTGTGAGTATTTTGATAAGTTTTCATATTTGGTAAACTTGAGTTGTGTTAAACTCATAAAATGCTCATATTTGGGTTCCTAACAATTTTGCACAAATAGAGTCCGTTTCATGGGTTATGCATCTTTGATGATTTTTGTACCAACAAAGTCTAGTTCATGTTATACGCATTTTGGTGTATTTGCATTCATAAACCCTTTGGAAAACCTTTGGTCTCATTACGTGTTGAGTTTTGGGTTAAACACGTCTTTGTAGTGTGTGTCTTCATAAACGTTATTTTTAAAGGCATTTCATTAATTGGAGGACCGATAATTATTGGTCAAAAGGGTTTTCAGCATCTTAGCTCGGTGTTGGCTTAAAATGAGTCGTGTGGACGTTTGTCCGGAATTGTAACTAGCGGGGGTTTTGAATAAGATGACGATTAATTTTCTATCGTTGGGGAGTTACATGTCTTGAGTGCGTTGGTCATTCAATTGGAGTCATGTAATGATAGACAGTGTTATATTGGATCCATAGGCATGTAAGTCTGTCTGTCTTGTAATGCCTGAGGTTTTGGGTTACTTTTAGTGACCGCTCGGGTTTGCTAGCGAGTGGACAATGAGTGGCACGAGCTACGGAGGGGGAAACTCGTCTAGATTGGATTGGCACCCATGTCTGTAAGTCCTTGGGGTGGAACTCGACGGAGTAGGGCCAGAGGCATTAAACGGTCTGTGGTATGATGTCGTGGGAAGCATGAGAACCAGGATGTCGGGATCTGTGTGAAATCCAATAACATCGCGGGTGGCTCCATTCACGTGTTCTCGTCACCCAAGATGGAAACGTTTAGATGACATGCAAGGAAGTCGCGTGAACGGCCTACTTGCGTGTTTTCTATTCTCAGTGTTTACGGATCTCCTCATCGTTGATTCGTGGTATTTAAATGGTAATGTGGTATTTTACCAAATTGGGTTTTTACGTGGTCGACGGTAAATGATGGCTTTAATATTGAGTTCTTTCCACGTATATTAAGTTTTGAAAGGAATGCGTCATTTCCACGTTTCGATGCTTGAATTAGTCCATATCTTGGTCGGGTGAGTTTTGGGACATGATGTGTTATTTACTTTTTATAAATTAAAGTATCGAACTATGACCCCGTTTTGGGTGAGTTTTGGGTTGCGTCGTTTTATAAGAAATGTGTGTTTGGGAGCATTGTCTTTAAAAGTGCATATTATGAAAATGTGTCGTTTCCATTTTAAAGTATAAGATTTCGAAGGATCTCGCTTTAAGCCGGTTTTCTTGCTTTTAAAGATTTATTCATTCATGTTAAAACTCTTGAGCTCACTAGACGTTAAGCCTAACCTTTTTATTTGTCGGCATGTGCATCAGGTTCCTGTTGGGGGTTCGGTTCTAGTAATGCTTTCGAGAAGTCGAGCCTCAGACTTGTGCAAGGGTATGTAGTGAGAGAAGTCTTCCGCAAGTTGGAGATAGCGTTTGTTATTGGGTATTAGTAGCACCCGTCTTTTAATCTGTATGTATAGATTGTGTACGTGTATTGAGGTTGAATCCAAATTTGTGGTTGTAGATGATTCAGTTATTGATGTATTTAGAAAATTTTAATTAAGTTGCTATTTCCAGAATTGAGGGTGTTATAATATAAATAGGATAAACATATTTCGGTGCATATGTTTGATAAAATAGTAGATCGTATAGTCATTATTTTCAAGAAATTTATCATATATTAATCATCATTCGTAAATCACACGAACATTCATATATTAAAGATGAACATATGTGTTTTATGCAATGTTTTATGTTTGTAAGGTGTTCATCGATGTTCCTATCTATCAATGTTTGTGTTCATCGATGTTCTCTTCTATCAATGTTTTATGTTTGTAAGGTGTTCATCGATGATCCCATCTATCAATGTTTTATGTTTGTAATGTGTTCATCTCTATCGATGTTCATCGTTGTTGCGTTCATTTCAGAGATGTTCATGTGTTTTCTGAATTAAAATTAATTTTTATTGGGGGTTACAAAAATGAAGCTTCCATAATTATATTGTATGTTATGATTAAATCATTTTCTTTTCCCCATAATAAATGTTTCATATGTAATGAAATAAATGTTCATCCGTTTATATTGTAATGAAATAAATGTTCAATTACGCGTTTCATATGGATTAACACTATGAGCCTTTTTTCCTCATAATACCCTTGACCAGTCATGTTCACCTTCATATGTAATAAATGAGACGTTTTTTTTAATTAAAATTAAGTATTAATCTCAACCATCCAATATCAAGATGGATGGCTTGGATTAGTTCACATAGTTAACAAGAATATGAAGGTTAACAAAAGAACTCAACCCTACATATATATATATATATATATATATATATATATATATATATATATATATATATATATATATATATATATATAGTGTTTGGTTCATTTGAGAAATGGTAAATATATGAGAAATAGAGAAGTATATGTTCATATATGAACATGTATAATTCACATATGAACTATATGTTCATATATGAACCAGTGCAATTCACAACTGAACTTTTTTAACTGATTCATATATGAACCTTTGTGATTCATATATGAATCTGTTAGTTAGTTCAGCTGATTCATATATGAATCACAAAGATTCATATATGAATCAGTTGAACTAATTAACAAATTCATATATGAACTCATCCCGTGTATTTTACGAAATTACCCCTCTACCTTTTATAGACCACACAATGAATTATCCGGTGCTTCGCGGTCAAAGTCGCAAATGTTGACCAGATGAATGGCTAAGATTACTTCTCTATTTCTCATATATTTACCATTTCTCAAATGAACCTCTCCCTATATATATATATATATATATATATATATATATATATATTAATACTTTTGAATTATAAATAAAAAATGAAAAAGGTAAATAGTAAATGGACCAAAATGCCCCTGACTTAATGGAGGTTTTTAACGGAAGTTAGCTTCAGGGACCTCCTTCAAAACAAAAGTGAACCAATCTATGAATTTTAGGCTTCAAGGATTATCATTGTAATCAAAAGCAAACTACAGAGACAAAATTTGTAATTTACTCCTAAATAAATAAAGGGTAAGACTAATGACACCCCTAACCATTGCTAGAGGCACCCCTAACCCCTTAGCTCATCATTAGAATCTTTTATTTTTAGTTTTTTTTTGTCTTTGTCTTTTTTGTCTTTTTGTTATTTTAATTCATTTATAGTATATTTTAGGGAATTTAATTGAAATGCCCGTATTTCAATCCTATGTTACCAAAATGCCCAAAATCTCTCAAATTTTGCCTAAATACCCATTTTTACCGGGATTTGACCCCGTGAATTTTAAAATTGCGGGCAAAACAATTTTTTTTAGAATAGTGGGGTTACCCTGCGATTTAGGGGTGTATCGCGGGGTTGGGCCGCGATTTTGGGTTGATCACGGGGTTGGGCCGCGAATAATTTAGGGTTTGAGAAATTAGGGTTATTTCATGTGATTTCAAGTGTGTTTTCACGTTTTTTTTGCATGATTTTACTGTTTTTTTTCACACTTTGGTCTGATTGTCATACAATAATTGTACTATTGTCATTAAATTTGTGGTTTACATTCATCTTCTCCATTCAATTTTGTCTATAAAGATCAGTAAGATGTAAGCCAAATTCGTTCATCACATCCATTCCATTGTTCTTTCTTGCTCTCTTTTTCATCATTTGAATTGCTTCATTTTTCATACTACTGAAAAAATGAGTTCACCTGTTGAAAAAGCTAGGCTCTATTTATGTTACGATGGTCAATGGGTGAAAAACAATAATGAGTGGGATTTTATTGGCTACAAAAGGCGTGGTGTACATATTCCAGTAATCATTTCATATAAGAGGTTTATTGATTACGCCATAGGAAAATGTGGAATCGAAGATTCTGCTGCTTGCAAGTTGGTGTTCAGACGTGAAGATCGCTCAATGGTGGAGCTAACCAACGATGAACAAATCCTTGGTTTTATGCAAATTGCAGCCGATTCAGAAATACCTCCAGAACTTTTTGTGTATGTCGCACCATTGATGTGCGATGAAGGTGATGACGAAATCCATGTCGGTGGTAGTCAACTGAAGCCTGATTCTTAATTTTCGGCATCCTACGACACCACTCTTTATTCTGATCATGCATATCGTCCTAACGAGTCTTATCCTGATGTTGTTCCGGAGACGCAACTAGAAGAAGAACAACAAGTAGAAGAAGAAGAACAAGCAGAAGAAGAAGAAGACCAAGAAAGACGGTTTGTTGGATTGCTGATGACGAAACCCATGTTTTCACAATGGGTATATTTGATCTGGACAGATCAGATACCGATAATGATGAGGACGAAGAAGAAGAAACATATACCCCTTGCAATAAATCATTTGGTGAGTTAAACGATTATTTTGATATGCCTCCTTCCCTTCCAAACCCAAAGACCTATATACCAGCCTACCAACTCGCACCTCACAATCGCAGTACAAGTATACGTGATGGTCAACTATTTGATACGAAGGATGAAATGACCATACAACTCAAAATTAAGTTCTTGGAAGAGGGTTTCGTGTTTAAAATGAAGAAATCCGACAAAAGCAGATACAAGGCTGTCTGTAACCAAAAAAATTGTGAATGACGTATGTCGGCGAAGTCCGTGGGCCCTAAAGGAAGGTTGTTTGTCGTTAGAAAGTTGCACGACGTACACACTTGTTCGAGGACGCAACTGAATGCCAACCACCAACATGCCAACAAAAGGACTTTGGGCCACATACTGAAAGGCAAGTTTCTTGATGCTAGCAGGGCATTTTGGCCGAAGGACATCGTCAACAATATAAATCAGCAGTACGAGATCAACATTGGTTACCACCAAGGATGGCGTGCGTGATGCAAGGCACTACTAATGGTGAGAGGCACTCCCAAGGAGTCGTACGAACGACTCCCTATGTATTTATATAATTTGGAGCTGAAGAATCTGGGTACACGCACCAGAATAAGGACAGATTCAAATGGATGTTTTGAGTTGTGTTTCTCTGCCCTTGGATGTGCGGTACGTATATTAGCACGTCGTATCTTTACATATTATAAGTTATAACATTTACAAACGAAAACCACCTACGTTTTTGCAGATCCGCACGTTTTTGACAAATCTACATTTTGTCCTTGTAATAGACACTGGCCATTTAAAGGGACCTTACCTGGGTATGATGTTCTTGGTGCCATGGACAGAAATAACAACATTGTGCCCTTGGCTTTCGGAGTAGGCAAGTCCGAGACGGGGGAGGAGTGGGGTTGGTTTCTGTCCATGTTGAGAGAATGTATCAGAGTTTCGGAAGGGTTGGTGTTTATGTCCGACAGGGCTCCTTCCATAAGCGTCGCAAATTCTGCCGTGTACCCCTCCACCCCTCACGCCCTATGTTGTCGACATTTGGAGATGAACGTGAAAAGCGTGGACAAGCGTATTACAACAAACAAGACGACCTACTGGAAGGCATGCAAAGCATATACGATTGGGGAGTTTGACCTGTACATGAATGCACTACGATTTGAAGTAGATCGTGGAGCACAAGTCATGGACGATGCTGGTAAGGAGAGGTGGTCAAGGGCCCATTTTCCTGCACAACAGTATAACATAATGACCTCCAATAGTGTAGAGTCGGTGAATGCACTGTCCCGTTTTGTGCGCAGGTTGCAGATTGTCAACCTTATGGAGTACTTCTGAGATTTTCAACAAGAGTGGTACCAACTTTGATGGCGAAAGGGAGGTTGATAAACTATGAAATCTTGAACTTATAAGTTAGTTTCTCTTTTTGTGTTCCTTATAAATCGTAACACAATTAACACATATTTGTAGGTGAAATACGCAATGATCTCACACCAATGGCAGAGGAGATAATTCGCAGAAGGTCGGGAAAGTCTGCGAGGGTAAACGAGATTGGACATTGTCAGTTCCACGTTCGGGATACCCGTTATCACGCGACAGTCGATATGGCCAACCGTGTTTGTGAATTTAAGCAACGGAAATATTCTGGGTTACCGTGCGGTCATGCCATCGCTGCTGCAAGGGCTATGAATCGTAGAGATTGCAACGATCTGGTTATAAGTTACTACACGTCCGATACTTACCGGTCAACATATCATGAGGTAATCAATCCGGTTAGACCCCCTCAATCATGGGTGACGCGACACGTCCCTCTTCCGCCATGCTATCCACCGTTAATAACCAAGAGATGTGTCGGAAGACCAAGAAAGAATGGTCGACGTCCATCTCGTGGTGAAGGTCTGATACACAGAACATGTATTAGGTGTGTAGCAGTAGGACATACTCATGGAGACTGTCCAACTCCTGCCCCTTCAACCGTGCCTAGGAGTAGAGGTTCAGGTAGCCAAAGAAGTCGCTCCTAGAGCCCATCGGAGCTAGAACCACATGGAACCCTAAGGCATGATAGCATTGACCTTAACATTGACTTCCCTTGATTGTAACGACTAAATCTTGTATGCTAAGTGATATGGTTTTTATGTTTATAGTTGATTTTATCTACCTTATCGTGCTTGTAAAGTTTTCGTGTGTGTAAAGTAAAGTAAACATTAAAGCATCGTTTTATTGAAATCAATAAAAACAATATGATGCATCCATACAACATTAAAGCATCGATAAAGTAAACATTAAAGCATCAAAGAAAACATTAAATCATCGATAAAGTGCATCCATACAACAACCATCCTTCGAGAAGCCTACTACGGGTAGATTTCCTGGATCTTGATGATCCAGTCAGACTTTTCCCTCATCAGCTCCTCCATGCCGGTGTAGCTGTCTTTGATTTCCACCACTTCATCTTCTAACTCATTAATCTCTCATTGCATCTCCCTAACGTCACGCTTAATTAGTGCCAGGAACTGCTTCTTCTCCGCAAGACACGCCTCTTTGTCTTGCTGAATTTCCATGTTGTATAGCCACATCCTTCTTATATTCTATATGTCCGCATTCGCCTCATCACATGACTCTTTCAACTTGGCAGGCATTACTTGAGACATTGGTAGACCCGTCCGCTGGGTAGATTGATACGTTGGTGGTTCATCTCCCCCATGAGCATGGTAGTATGCCTCCCATGCATTGTGATATTGTTCTCTCTCCTGATCTGTAATTGGGTAATCAGCCGCAGTTCTCCCAAACTGTGCCCCCTCTTCCATTGTCTCGGGTGCCTTCCAGTCAATCCTTCTAGATCCATCATTCAATTGTTGGATGAAGTCGGAGCGTGAAGTGTCAGCCCTATTCACTGACCTTTTCCCCCTAGAGCGTGAACCTCCAGCCATTAAGTTATGAAAAAATAGAAAATGTTTGTAAACGATGTATATGGTAGAAGATAGATAGCAAGTTGTGAATTACTATTTCACTAGAGCATCTACTTATAGATGATGCCAAGATAGGTTCGTGATCGCTTTTGTGCACATGGTCAAAAGATTCCCCTACAAAGTGCCTGCCAGGATTCCCCTGCAAAGCCTGTAAGATTCGCTTGCAAAGTGCCTGCCAAGATTTCCCTGAAAAGGCTGAAATGATTCCCCTGCAAAGCCTGTAAGATTCGCCTACAAAGGCTGAAATCATTTGCCTGCAAAGCCTGAAAGGATTCCCCTGCAAACCTGTCTAATTCGCCTGTAAAAGGCTGCCAGGACTCCACTACAAAGTTGTGAGTCCAATTGAGATCAATGATTGGTTTGATTTAGAGAAGAACAAGAGATTAAGGGTAGAAATTAGTAGATTATTGAACAAGAAAATAAAACTACTCTAAGAGAACAAGAACAGATGCGGCTACATTGTGAAGGCTTGGAATTGCTCAAATGAAAAGTTAACCTAAAACTATTACACATGATTCCTATTTATACCCCCATAATCCTTGTACACTATAAGCCCAAACCCAATACAAGGCCCATTACAATATATTGATTACTTTATAAAACTTCTAAAATAGAACATAAAATATGTTCTAACATTCTCCCCCTAAGTTCTGTAAAGTAATCATTCTTTGTTCAGCTCCAGCTTCAGCTCTTCTCCCCCTTGATTTCTTTATAAAACTTAGTGTTGCATAAACTTCAAAGCATCCTTAAGCTCCCCCTAGAATGTAGCTCTTATCCTCGAAGTATCAACTGAAATATCAGATCTGATGTAGACAATAACCTCGACTGAGTGCACATAAAGACAACTTTTTCCTCTAGTAAATCCAACACATTCCTTAACGCCCACAAGAATGATATGTGTGGATTATGGAGTGACACCCAAGTGCATCTTCAGTATATAACATCTGATCTGTCTGTGAACCATGAGTTGAAATAAGAATTCAGTTTAAGAACTTCATCTGATAAGCATACGGGTGGTAGCATCCGGTAGCAACACTACAATGCAAGGGTAGAAGGCAAGCAATGTTCAACAACTGATGAAAGGTACTCATTTTCTGACTGGTTTCCAGAATACTGAGTCATCAAACCCGGAACTCCTTTCTTCACAAATCAGCTGGATGATTATCAGCTCTCAGGATTCTGAAGCACAACCAAAGTGCAGAACAGTGATTGCAGTCGCTCACACTACTTAGTGATCAAGTCAGAAGAATGATAAAGTGCTCTCAACGGTCTAACAACTGAAGAAGCTTTCCAGACTGATGATTGTAGATGCTCAGGCAGCTAACTCAATCTAAGCAGAGACCAAATCATCAAATCCAGAATCTGAAAAACTTTGCAGATCATGAGCACTCGTGAAATATAGATCAGTTGCTAAGAATATGTGACCAACCAGCTGTCACATATGCATTTCACGTAAAAAGCTCAGGAACAGAGCAAACTTGTATGAAATAGGGTTCAGAACAGTCAGAATCTCCAAAAACATCATCAAGTTTCGCAACCAACTAAAATTCGCAGATTCTTATAGACGTTTGAGCACAATTCGCAAGATGCATTCAGCTTAACCTCAAAATTCGCAGAGGCTTGCCTTG
The DNA here is from genome assembly GCA_954870635.1 of Arctium minus. NCBI lineage: Eukaryota > Viridiplantae > Streptophyta > Magnoliopsida > Asterales > Asteraceae > Arctium > Arctium minus. Next base: position 42,939,303 of record OX941088.1, on the reverse strand, counting down.
CGAGTTCTTCAACATTCGCAAGCCTCATGATCGTGAATCCTCGCCTTTCGCAGTCCTCATCATCACGAAACTTCAGAATTCGCAATGTACCATCCTGCGAATTCTTACCTTAGAACATATTTCAAGATTTTGGAAGCCACTTTTCGCAACCTACTACCTGCGAAACTTAGACATTAAACAACTAGTGGCCTGCGAATTCCTTTAGAATTCCCACACAACATGTGCACAGTGACCTGCGAATCCTTTGACTTTCGCAATATGGTCACTTGCGAATTCCATACTTGTAAATTTTGTTGTGGCCAAAATGTTCTGCGAATTCTTCTATCTACGAATTATTTACTCTGCGAAACCTTCAATACCTGCGAGTTCTTCACAAATCCTGCGAATCCTGTAGATCTCGAACTTGTTTTCTGATTTTCTTCAATTTCGCCTTCAATTCTTCGATTCTTGAGCTGATACTTTATCCACAGGTTCGAAATATCCGTATGAGCACATTTGTAGTTGAATAGTTTGTCTAAATCTGACTCTAAACACCAAAACGATTCAACCACAGTAAACAAAAAATTTCGAACAAAAAGAACTCAAAATCGATCGATTCGACTTTCTGGATCGAAATTGTTACAAGCAATTGATTCTATAATGATTAACTATAACTACTGAATCAATTAAGCATCAAAAATCAAACAATTTCACAATGAAATCCAGAAATCGATATATACAGGACTTTTCTATCAAAAACACAACTAGATCTCTCGATCGTGCAGAAAAATGTTTTCTGTTAAGCTCTGATACCAATTGTGAATTGAGATCAATGATTGGTTTGATTTAGAGAAGAACAAGAGATTAAGGGTAGAAATCAGTAGATTATTGAACAAGAAAATAAAACTACTCTAAGAGAACAAGAACAGATGCGGCTACATTGTGAAGGCTTGGAATTGCTCAAATGAAAAGTTAACCTAAAACTATTACACATGATTCCTATTTATACCCCCATAATCCTTGTACACTATAAGCCCAAACCAAATACAAGGCCCATTACAATATATTGATTACTTTATAAAACTTCTAAAATAGAACATAAAATATGTTTTAACAAAAGCCAACAAGATTCCCCAAAAAAGGCTGAAGGTTTCTGTTGAGCCAATTGCTTATTGTGGCTATAAATACCCGTGTTATACCAACTGTAAAATTCACAACATCCATACACCATTTTGATATCATAATAGTCTTCTCTTTCACCAAACACATGGCTGGAAATGCATCATCTTCAAACCCACCGTCTTCACAAATAATGCCCTCGAGACTGAAAAAAGCGATAGAGAAAAGTGAAGCGGAGATCGAACAACTCACTGAAGAGTGGAAGGAAATGATGGCCAAGAAGGACGGACACTTGAGAAGGATCGACGCGGACAAGGAGGAGGTAAAAAGGTTGAAGAGGTAGATAAAGTAGAAAGAAGACCGCATTCGCTACGACAACGTACAAGTCAACAAGATTATGCAAGACTTCGCAATACTGCAAGCGCAGGTAACAGAGAAACAAACTTGGATTGATAAATGTAAAGTACTATATCCTTAGATGGTGATAGTGTTGTTGGTTTCGTATCTGGAGTTTCCTATGTTGTTAGTTTGTACCTGGAGTTTCTGTGTTGTCGTTTCGTACCTGTAGTTTCTATGCTTTTGTTTCATAAATAAAATCATCTAATCTATTTTGTGGTTTGATGCGTTTATATTTCTATACTATAACAAAATAAGTATCGGCGACAAAATTATAAATTGATAGAGTTCAAAAATAACCGGCAAATGGGGTCCTGCCTAGTATTGGTAAATTCGAGCCATGGTCCGAAAGGTGTCCGTCCAAAGATTTGGTTTAAATTTTGTGCCCATTCAAGTGGATACGCTGCATAAGCATCTCTAATTTCCTTGGCGAAGCCAAGGCGACATTTTAACGACAGATCTGTGTAATGAAAATCCTCCTACATAGTAATGTAGAGATGTTGTCAACGCACCTAACTTATAACTAAGGAATAAAAGACAACGGCTTATGGTTATAGCTATTATTTGATTTTTTTTTGGCAAGGTTAAGGGTGTACATTTTGTTGATTTCGTCTATTGCTTAATTTTAGAAAAGAAACCACTCAATCTATTGGACTTCTAGGTAGTAGGGGAATCACGTGGATTGCTTAAATCCCTACAAACCTTGGGGCTATTTACACCCGTTTGACAAAATCCAAATCGATATGTTTCGATTAAAAGGCTTATGGTTATAGTTATTATTTAGGTTTTTTGGCAAGGTTAAGGGTGTACATTTTGTTGATTTCGTCTATTGCTTAATTTTAGAAAAGAAACCACTTAATCTATTGGACTTCCAGGTAGTAGGGGAATCACGTGGATTGCTTAAATCCCTACAAACCTTAGAGCTCTTTACACCCGTTTGACAAAATCCAAATTGATATGTTGCGATTAAAAGGCTTATGGTTATAGTTATTATTTAGGTTTTTTTGCAAATTTAAACGTCCTCATTTGTAATTTGGTAAATTTAAGGGACCTAAGTTGTAATTTGGCAAAGTTAAGGGGCCTAAGTTATAATTTAGCAAAGTTAAGGGACCTAAGTTGTACTTTAGCAAAGTTAAGGGAAGTAAGTTGTAATTTAGCAAAGTTAAGGGGCCTAAGTTGTAGTTTAGCAAATTTAAGGGACCTAAGTTGTAATATGGCAAAGTTAAGGGGCCTAAGTTGTAATTTAGAAAAGTTAAGGAGCCTAAGTTGTAATTTAGCATATTTTCGAAAAGAAACGCAATACTATAACATATTATCATCGTAAACGCAAAACTCTAAAATTAACACATAATCTCTAAAATATTTTCGAAAAAAACCCAACACTCTAAAATTAACGCAATCTCTAAAATTAACACATAATCTCTAAAATATTTTCGAAAAAAACACAATATTCTAAAATTAACGCAATCTCTAAAAAACACGCAATACTCTAACATGTTATCAACGTAAACGTAACACTCTAAAATTAACACATAATCTCTAAAATAAACGCAATATTTTTGAATCAAACATGTAGTTTAAAAAAACATACAACAACAAATATTTTATAAAATATAAAACTACAACGAGGTTAAGAGAAAACTTACTGTACTAACTAAACGAGACATATCCGACTTCTAAAAGCACTAACGAACCGAGTCGAGATCCGAGCATGTAGAATATACATGATATATTTGAGAGAGTGAGAGAAGAGGAGAAGTTGTGGGGTTTCAAGTGGGGGGACCTCAAATTTATAAGGGATGGGGGTAGTTGGGTAATAAATAAACCCTAAAGAACACATGCATCTCACTGTTCAATTCAATCCCGGGCTTAAGATGTATTTCGGGGGCCCCAACCCCGCGATCCAGCCCAAAATCGCGGGGTAACCCCACGATTTTCCAAAACCTTTGCTAACCCCGCGATGGGTAAAATCACAGGGTAAATGGGTATTTTGGCAAAAAGGGGGAGATTTTAGACATTTCGGTTACTGAATTTTGATGTTTGGGCATTTTAATTAAATTCCCTATATTTTATTTGTTTTAAGTTATTAATGTTAGATCTCAGATTTATTGGATTCAAGATCATCCAATCTGAAGACTGAAATCTGAAGCTAAAGCTGAAAAGCCACTCTCCATATTAGTCTAATGTTAAGTTTGTAACAAATGTCAGAGTTAATTATTGTGTTAATTAATAGTATTTTATATTAGTCATAAATATCTAAATAATAGATATTTAGTTTAGGATATTTGTTTTGAGATAATATCTTGTTTAGATATTATCTTGTTTGTAATGTTAGGTGAGATGAGATCATATCTCATCTGATCTCTAACAACTCTCACAATCTCAACAACTTATAAATCGATCAAACACTGTTCATAGAGAGAATCAGTGAGAGCTTAAACAGAGAAACAATATCAACCTTTGTAATCCGCATTTGTAATCTAAACAGGTTGGTAAATCGTATCTTGTTTGTTGTTTGATTATCTGGTAAACGATCGTGTTCAATCACACGGACTCACAATTGGTATCAGAGCATTCTCTTTAAGAATTATGGTCTTTTCTTTTGCGCTGGTGTCATTGTTTCTATGTAAAATCTCAATCAATACTTTATTCTCAGCAAGGTCATTGCTAAGTTTCTGTATTGACTGGTTTTGTTCAATAATAACACCCTTTTCACGCTTAAGTTTCGACTCTAATTCTTGGAGTTTTAACATCATGGCATGCATTTGATTTAAGAAATCTGACTTAGTTAAATCACATACCTCTTCATCAGAATCAGCTTCGGATTTTATTTCCATCTGACACATCAAGCACAAGTGTGTTGTCTCTTTCTTCTCTCTTTCTGCTTCCAAGGCAGAAATCTTTCCTTTGTAAAGTACAGGTGTATTTTCATCCATACTTATTGAATTAGCTTCGCTTGAATTCATTCTGTTTGAATAATGTGCAAAGAGAACTGTTTCGATCGTTAGTCCAGAAAAAAAAATCAGATAAATACTGAATAATTTGACTAAGTCTGGAACTGGCGCAAAAAGCTGAATTTACGCTACTTGAAGGTGGGGCAAAAGTCAACTTTGCGTGAGAGGCGGGTCGCGAGAACTGAAGTTCGCACGACTAGTGATTGGCGCAAAACAAAGTTTGCGTGAGATGTAGTTGGCGCAAAACAGGGATTTGCGCGAGATTAAGGTCGCGCGAAAATGACTTTGCGCGAGCAGTGTATGGCGCAAAAGCAAACTTTGCTTGAGAAGTTGATGGCGCACAACGAAGTTTGACTTCTAAACACAATACAACACACCGGTCCGTGTTCCACCCCGGTCGTTACAAAGATCCGGTCGCACCACACCGGTTCAGGTCCGGTCGAAACCTAAACCCCGGTCGAAAAACTTCCCCGGTCGACCACATAAAATAGGTCGAAAAAGCATAAATCCGGTCGACCACATAAAACACCTAGGTCTACACTATTCACCTAGGTCGACACTATTCAACCAAGTTGACACTATTCAACCAGGTCGACACTGTTCATACCGGTCACACTCACACTCACATTCCTCACCGGTCACCTCACAGCGCCCCGGTAGAAATCTATATCCCGATCACAGATCATCCGGTCGCAGACTTCGATCTCCACACCGGTCACAGCTCAATACCGGTCGAAGACCCGGTCGAAGGTTAGTCCGGTCAATACATCTTCCCGGTCGCTACAACTAACCTCGGCCCAACATTAATCCGGTCATAGGTCCGGTCACACATCTATCCGGTCGAGCCTTTACTTTTGGGCCATAAACGTGTCACGCAAACCTTACTTTGTGCGACCAACTACTCGCGCAAAACTCCAAATCGCGCGACCATCTACTCGCGCAAATCTTCTTTCGCGCGACCTACTTCTAACGAAAATCTATATTTCGCGCCAGCTTCTTATCACGCAAAGTTTGACTTTTGCGCCACCTTCATTAAGCACAAACCTGTGCTTTTGCTCCAATTCCTGACTTAGTCTTTCTGATTGATTTTATTTGGGCTAACGATCATATTCAAGTTTTTCTTATCAAACAGAATGACTTCCTATTTTCCAATGTTGAATAAAGGAGAATACGAAAAGTGGAAAAAGAATTTTTTTCAGCTTTGTAGATAATGATGATCTGGGTCACTACATGAGATTATCATTGTCTGAAGGAGCACAGGTGCAAAGAGAGAGAGCTGATAATAGAGCTAGAGTTTATCTGAAAAAGAGTATTTCTAAAGAAATATATGATTTAATGGAGATTCCCGAAGCTTCAGGGAAAGAGATATGAGACTATCTTGCATTATACTCTGAATGGATTATCTCAGACCAAAAGGTTTTCTTAAAAGCAAAATATTTGGTAGCTGAGAACTCTGAGCTAAAAAGAAAGATTTCAGGTCTTGATGCTCAAAAACAGAAGCTAGATCTTGTTAAGAGCAATGAGAAGAAATCTAAGGATTTGGAGAGTATAAATGTTGAGCTACAAAATAAAATATCATAGTTTGAGAAGAAGTTCTCAGATCTTTCCAAGAAGAGTATTGAGGAGAAGAAAGTGATTGAGCTTAAAAGTATAAAGCTTTCTCAACAAGTTAGTAATTTTGAGAAAGTAATCATTTTAGAAAGAGATCAGTTTGCCAAAGAGAAGAAGACATTTGAAAAGAAGAATGTTGGATTCTTAAAAGAGATATCAGATGGAAGAAAGGGTGCAAAGAAGGGATTTGAAGAAGAGAGAAGCACCTTTGAAGCTGCAATTAGAAATCTTAATGCAAAGCTATCTGAACTTTCTATGTATGCATAGAAAGAGAAGAAAAAGAAGTGTGAGCTTGAGACGAAGATTGACCTTCTTTTCAAAGAAAGAAACAGTTATTTTTCAAAGATTAACGAGCTTGAAAAGATTATTTCAATGGTGGTGGTGACTGAGCACAAGACTCTAGAGTCAATTGTCCACTCACCTAGAGATGATTCAACTGATTCGGAATGCTCTTTCAAGTCAGCTGCAAGTTCAACATCCAAATCTGTTTCTTCAAAAAGGTCAGTTAAATCTTCTGATCAAATTCGTAATTCTAACATTTTCTTTGATAGAAATACAGATGGTTCAGGTACACATCAAAGAAGGAGAAGTACCTACAAAGAAGCTGAACTGGTCTGGAACAAGAAACCAGTTGAAGCAAAGAAGAAATATGAGCTGAAATGTAAGAAGTCATGTGTACATACGCCTAATGCCAAGAAGAACAATGCGCATAAAGGTAAACCTGATTTTGTCTACACGAGAGATAAATTAATCAGTTTGTCAGGTAAGAAATTCTATTGTTCTTATTCGTACACATGATCCTGTTCATAAGACTAGTGACCATTACTGGTATGGTTCTTACTCAGTTACCCCCATAAGAACTGCAACTAACACAGTTGGACCCAAATACCAGTGGGTACCAAAGAAAAGGGATGATTCTATGTTGCAGGCACCTACTGTCAAGGGGGAGTAGGAGAATGATGGTTCTTGAATAAATCATCTCAAGACCCGGACATCAATGTCAACAATGGTTCTTGAATACAACAGTTCAAGACCCGGACTTAAATGTCAAGACGTTGAATTCTAAACACAACAGTTTAGGACTCGCACTTCAATCATCAAAAGACCTTACTCCTGTGTTGATAAGAGATTGTACTCCAATACTCGAATGAGGAAATCAACCTTAAAGGGGGAGTACAAATTTGTCTGAAATTTTAATGCATATGTTTTACATTGATAATTTTTCTAATGCATAATTTCTGGGGGAGTAAATGTGATGACTTCTGATTATTTCTGATCAGAACTCGTACTTTCATTGTTTTACTGCTTTTTGTCATTTTTATTTTCAGTGAATAAATTAGCTTTGACTATGACATAAGACTTTTGCAGTTTTTTAGAGACGCTTACATGTTCATATCTTTATGACTTTAAGCTTAACTTCATGAAATGTAAGATCGCACGTAAAGGTATAATCCTTTATCTTAATCTCATATATGGTTGAAAGGTGGACAACTTTCAATCATTGAAAACATTGTTCTTAAAAGTTCAAACCACTTCTCGAATCTCAAACCGATTTCATGAATTGGAAGTGTGATTTTAAATGTTTTCAAGATCTATTTGAGCTTTAACTGATATAGTTAAACCATTTTGAGCATCATATGCTTTCTAGGAAAACATCGGATTTCATTGTGCTAGGACTTAACACAACTTCTATGGAATCACCTTAACCAGTGATTTCTACCCAAGAAGTTAATCCATAGTGATTGAGTGTAAGAAGTCGAAAAGAAATGAGTGTGGATTGTGTGATGAGGTATACAGAAAAAGAGAGTAAGCTAAATGTTTAAAAGAAAGAGGGTGTGAGAACAGAGTTAAAAGAATATCAAACTCTGCACCAACTTTTTCTGAGTCGGGCTGTCACATTTCTAGTGTTTCACATTTCTTTGGTGAACATTATTGAAACAGGCAACTAGCCCAAGCCAACTCTTGATCAAACCTCACCAACTACTCATTTTCTTCTTAAAAGGAAGTGTTTCACATTTTCAAAGGGGAAGCAGCACATTTGCTATCTGATTTTCAGTTGGAAAATCTGGATATTGAAAAGAAGGAAGTCTGCCCCACCTTCGCACTTCATTCATGCACATTGAGTATGTGTTTAACTTACTGCTGTCTCAGTGGTTTACACAAATTTTGAGCCTATAAGCAATCATCCGTGCTTAATTCTTTCTATCACATGCACGAACACACAAGGAATTTGTTTCTTTGTCATAACGTTCATAGAAATTGCCTTTGTGGTGTTTCGATGATTGAATGGAAGCCCTGGGGGAGTCAACATCAAAAAGCTCATTTCCAATGTGTATTCGTTACACACAGTGACTTAGTGTTACTGACAGGCATTTTAACTGATTCATTAGTTGATTCAGGTGTTACACGATTATTTTGTCTGGATTTGCAAAGATCTGGATGAATATCTTTTGAATTGACGGATCAGAAGCTCCAAATGACAGACATTTCTTACTACAAGTTTTGATGAAAGCGTTGCTCTTTTCATCAAAAAGGGGGAGAACCTAAAGCTTGAAGAAATGTCCATTACATTACAAGATTAAAGAAGAGAAGAGCTAACCAAGAAATGCGAGAGATCAAAGTATTCTGAAGACATGCTGATTTCAGATAAATTTTCTTTGAAGATACTTTGCTAAAGCATTCTGAGATAAAGAAGGAGATTCCATCTTCTAAGTTGAAAGAGAAGACTGAATTGCTAAATCCGTTTAGTAATGATCTTGATCCAAAGGGGGAGATTGTTAGATCTCAGATTTATTGGATTCAAGATCATCCAATCTGAAGACTGGAATCTGAAGCTAAAGCTGAAAAGCCACTCTCCATATTAGTCTAATGTTAAGTTTGTAATAAATGTCAAAGTTACAAAGGGGGAGATTGTTAGATCTCAGATTTATTGGATTCAAGATCATCCAATCTGAAGACTGGAATCTGAAGCTAAAGCTGAAAAGGCACTCTCCATATTAGTCTAATGTTAAGTTTGTAATAAATGTCAAAGTTAATTATTGTGTTAATTAATAGTATTTTATATTAGTCCTAAATATCTAAATAATAGATATTTAGTTTAGGATATTTGTTTTGAGATAATATATTGTTTAGATATTATCTTGTTTGTAATGTTAGGTGAGATGAGATCATATCTCATCTGATCTCTAACAACTCTCACAATCTCAACAACTTAGAAATCGATCAAACACTGTTCATAGAGAGAATCAGTGAGAGCTTAACCAGAGAAACAATATCAACCTTTGTAATCCGCGTTTGTAATCTAAACAGGTTGGTAAATCGTATCTTGTTTGTTGTTTGATTATCTGGTAAACGATTGTGTTCAATCACACGGACTCACAATTAATGTTTTCTCCTTTTTCTTTTATTTATTTGTATTATATTTTAGTTAATATGAATTATTAATAAATATTTATTTTATAATATTTCACCATATTAATTTAATTATAATATGAATTATAAATAATAAATAAAATATTTTATATACACGTTAAGTGTTTTTTCCCTGTTTGTTTTACTTTTTGACTTTTATTTAAAAATAAATATAATATTACTATTTTTTCTAATACATAGAAAATAAATTCAGAGTTAATATTTAAATCAACTTAAAATCATAGTTAAAGCTATTATTAACCCATCATTAAATATTTATTATTTTTTCAATAATTATCAATCTAAGATGAGTTATTGGTTATCAATAGAGTGAATATAACTTCATCGGATTTGTTGTTGTCGAAGAATTTCTTTGTACATGGAATTAGGGGTGCTCACGGGTTGGGTTGATCGGGTTGAAAACGTTTCAACAACCCAACCCAATGTTGACGGTTTGAGAATTTTCAACCTAACCCAACCCAAACAAAAGTGCAACCAACCAAACCCAATCCGTTCGGGTTGGTCGTTTGGTCGGGTTTAAACAAAGTAAAAATAATATTTAAAATATAAAAATAAGGAATTTTTTTTTCGAAATATGATCAATCATTCAAAAGAATATACGAGTTTATCAAATATTTTGGTATTACATATAACTTTCCAATAATGTCCTCTTATGAGTTCCATTGCTCGTTATAGTCGAGTTGTTTTTGGTAACTTATATATATTAAAGGGAAATATAAATAATTTTAGAGAGGTCGCTAAAACGTATATTGGGTTATCGGGTTGGTCGGGTTACTTTGAGTCTAACCCAATATCAATCCAATAGCTTCGGGATGTCCTAATTTTGTATCGATTATTTGTCGGGTTACCTCGGATTGATTTTTTTCCGGGTTGGTCGGGTTGGGTTGATCGGGTTGGTCAGTTTTTTGAGCACCCCTACATAGAATCACATGACCATTCACCATGGGAAAATAGTACCGATATGAATGTATGGATATCACAATATATATCATAGTGATGTATGTCGAAGTAAGTTTGACCGGAGTAAGGTGTACCGAAAAGAGGACAGTGGTATCACAGATGTTCTTGAGTATCAAAATATATGATAATATTAATATATTTTAAAAATCATAATATATAAGATATATGTATTTAATAATAATAATCAATATGAACTATATAATATAATTAATATATATACTAGTGTTGGGCCCGTGCATTGCACGGGAGGATAAATTTTTTGTTGGAATATTGAATCGAGATAAAATGAAACGTAATTTCTCTGTTAACAGTTAATGAAATACAATGTGAAAAACGAATGTATTTTCATAAGTGGTTAACTTGCATATATTCTTAATCGTTTGTTGTTATGAGTTTGTACAATAATATTGGTAATAGTTTTGTATTATATTATTTAAAACTCAAACGACATGTCTCACAACATATCACTATTATTGAAATAATTATAAATATGAACATACGTTTTTACAGATTTTGCAATTTTTCTGAAACCTCCTCGACAACACTTGACAATCACTTTGAACGTATAAATCTGTAGATTAATTAACAACATTCAACTCACATCAAATATGACAAAGAAAATAAATGATTTCTATCTTTTGTAACCGGCAACTCAACTGGTATAGTTCAAATTCACTCAGTACCACTTGAAAATTTATGTGACTATTGACTTCAAGACCTCATAGTATTAGTCGATAAAAATAAAGATATGTATATATATCTTATTCCCCTACTTCGAAAAATATGATTTGGGTTTTGAAAAATATAAACAAATCCTCAGTAAATAAAATAAAGTATAAAAAAGTAGTTTTTCAAAGAAACAAAAATATAGTGGAATACCTTTTGTTCAGTTGCAGGTTTCGCCATTGACACCCAACCGTTCATCTTCTTCTTGTACTCGGATGATACATAGAGAAGATATATATATTTATAGTGAATGTAGAGAATATTTTAAAATCTTTTATTTTCATTTTCGATTTTACATTTAAATGTAAATATATTAAAAATATGGAAGATTATTTTTATATCTACATCGTTTCTATTTTATTTTCTTTACACTTGGTTAATTTGGAAAGTATTGCGGAATATTTTTATTTTAAAGACTACGATAATTTATTAGTGTATCTCGTTATTTTTTTATTTTTAATTCATATCAACCTTCTTTTTTCTTCTTTTAATGCTCTTGAAAAAAAATACGTGTAGATTTTATAAAATAAAATAGATTTTATATTAGCAAAAAAATACGGAAGAAAAAAGAGTTTATATTACATCTCATTATGTAAAAAGATTTTATAAAATAAAATATGGAAAAATCATTATGAGATGTAATATAAAAAAGTATGGAAGTAAAATGATTTTATATTACATCTCATTAATATAGATTTAAATGTAAAATCTACATTTAAAATAGATTATGCTAATATAAAATCTATTTTATAAAATCCTCCACCAAAAAAACAAATATTTATATTAATAAATGAGCATTCATTCCACAAATAGATGATTATGTGAGATACCGTGCTTGAAAAGGTTATACCAAAGCATTAAGAAATTGTAAATTAAGTAATTGGCTTTAATTAGTTGTAACTTGTGCTTAAAATATTGTAATTAAGAGTTTTTGATGTCGTTTTTATAATATAGTATAGATATATACACAATAAAATAGATAAAAAATCGTAATATATATACACATATACTTGCATTATATATATAATATAGATAATATATAATAATATTAATATATTTAATAAAATACAATATATAAGACATATATTTAATAATAATAATTAATGTAAACTATGTTACAGAACAATCAATATATAGAGAATAACAATAAGACAAAGAGAAGAAGTTTGTAATTCTCATTAATCATAAACTCTTTAAATAGGGAGGAGTTTACAAAGAAAATGAAACATTCATTATGGTAATCTAATACTAAGAAAATATTATGGCAATCACTGCCTTTTGATGATGACACATAATCCTTCAACACTCCCCCTTTTGTCGAGTCAAATGAGTTTTTTTATAATACAAGGCACCAATAAATAATCTTTAGTTTATTATATTTCTTGATTTTTACATCAATCAAGGGGTTTATAAAACAAGATGATTTATAAATTGTTGTCTCTCTAAAACCTTACACCAAGGAACAAAACCCAGTGGGAAAAATAAAAGCTTGGGTGAAGGAAAGAGAACAACATACCAATGTCACAAGTATAGTAGACTCCCCCTTTTGTCTACTACTCCCCCTGATTCGTACATTAATCACGGGAGTTTGAAAGCATTTGCATTTTAATACTTTCTACATGTTTCCAAAATATGGTTTTAGGTAATGATTTGGTAAAATATGTCACATTCTCCTGAAATCTTACTTGATTCTCTTGAATCTAGAGGAGAGTTTGTTACTACTGATTTTATAGAAACTTAAGCAGAATATGCTTTGTGTTATCACCCTTGATGTATCTTACTTTCATTTATTCGATACATGATGCATTATTTCCATATACGCATGTAGGATAGTGGTTGAACTCAAAGTTACTAGCTCCTCTAATATGTGTAATGACAATCCTTAATCATATACATTTCTTGAACAGTCTCGTGGAGAGTAATATTCTTGGAATCGTTCAAGGAGGTAGTTACAAAGGTTAGCTTAGCTTACTTCCAAGCAATTGGAGTGTTCACCGTGGTAATTCCTTATCAAGTTTGGGAACAACCTTTGTATGGATCAGACACATACCTAATATCGGCAAAAGACATACCAAGATATTGTTTGGTGTTTTTCTATAAGAGCTAGTACTTTTGCTGCTTACATTCTAAGTAGGTATTGAAGTTTCATTATCAATCTCATTTTCCTTTATATGGGGAAGTATAAGTCTATGTTAATGGTTTCTAAAGATTAATTTGATACCATTCCAATGACGTTGCGTTGGCGCTGAGCTAAATCTAGTTAATAAGTTCACTGAGAAATACAATATACGATCAAGTGTATTGTTCTAAGTACGATGTAACACCCTCAAATCTGAAGATAGCAACTTATTAAAAATTTTCTAAATACATCAATAAATACTTCAAACTACAAACACAAATTAAGAAATAACCTCAACACATATACACATTCTATACCACAATCTATGGTAAGGACGAGTGCTACTAAACCCAAACATGATACTATCTCCAACCTGCGGAAGACTTCTCTCATTACATACACTTGCACAAGGCTAAGGCTCGACTTCTCGAAGCATTGCTAGAACCGAACCCCCAACAGGAACCTGATGCACATGCCGACAAATAAAAAGGTTAGGCTTAACACCTAGTGAGCTCAAGAGTTTTAACATGAATGAATAAATCTTTAAAAGCCAGGAAACTAGTTTAAAGCGAGATCCTTCGAAATAATATACTTTAAAATGGAAACGACACATTTTCCCACAATATGCACTTTTAAAGACAATGCCCCCAAACACACGTTTCATATAAAAATGATGTAATCCAGAACTCACCCAAGATGGGGTCATAGTTCGACATTCCAATTCATGGGAATGTAAATAATACCTTATATTCCAAAACACCCAGAACACGGGCGGGACATAATACTCGACCCTTATGTAAAGGAAAACGATTTATAATAATATGGTACGCTAATGGAAATATGTAACTCGAATTAATACTCACGCGACCATAAAGTATAATGAAATCCAAATACCGAAACGTGGAAACGACGCGGTCCATTCGACTTTAATATACGTGGGAAGAACCCAATATTAGAGACAACATTTACCGTCAACCACTAAAACTCACATTGGTAAAATACCACATTACCATGAAAAATACCACGAATCAACGATGAAGAGATCCGTATACACCAAGAATAGAAAACATGCAAGTAGGTCGTTCACGCGACTTCCTTGCATATCATCTAAACGTTTCCACCTTGGGTGGCGAGAACACGTGAATGGGGCCACCTGCGATGTTATTAGATTCTACCCGAACACCCCGACATCCTGGTTCTCATGCCTCTACCGAGCATCATACCACAGACCCCGCGGTGTTACTGGATTCTACCAGAACACCCCGTCATCCTGATTCTCATGCCTTCACCGAGCATCATACCACGGACCGTTTAACGCCTCTGGCCTTACTTCATTGGAGTTCCACTTTCGAGGGCTTACAGGCGTGAGCGCCTATCCAATCTAGACGAGTTCCAACTCTGTGGCCCGAGCCACATATTCCTACTCGCTAGCAAACCCGAGCGGTCACTAAATGTAACCCAAAACCTCAGGCATTACCAAACAGACAGACTTACGTGCCTATGGATCCAATACAACACTGTCTAACATTACATGACTCCAATTGAATGACCAATGCACTCAAGATATGTAACTCCCCAACAATACAAAATTAATCATCATCTTATTCAAAACCCCCGCAGGTTATAATTCCGGACAAATGTCCACACGACTCATTTTAAGCCAACACCGAGCTAAGATGCTCAAAACCCATTTGACCAATAATTATCGGTCCTCCAAATAATGAAATGTCTTTTAAAATAACGTTTATGAAGACACACTACAAAAACGCATTTAACCCAAAACTCAACACGTAATGGGACCAAAGGTTTTCCAAAGGGTTTATGAATGCAATTATACCAAAATGCATATAACATGAACTAGACTTCATTTGTACCAAAATCCCCAAAATTCATAAATCATGCTATTATTTATCAAGATGTTCAAATCCCAAATATGAGCATTTATGAAACTAAAATAAACCAAGTTTATCAAATATGAAAACTCATTGAAATACTCACGCTTTGACAAATACCCAGTGAAATACATTTTTTACTTCAAAACACTCAAAACTTATCAACAGTTAACCATTTCACGTAAAACACTTTAAAATAACCATTTTGACATGTACACCGTTTTCACAAATCAACTTGAACTCACCTTGCTAGATTTAGGCTAAATCTAGATTTCACCCAACGAGCTCTTTGAAGGTCGCTTGAATCCTCAAGCCGAAAACTTCCAAAACCTAGATCCAACATTCCATCCCCTAAATAACCATTTCAACCATAAGGAAACATTCTCCAAACATAAAAATACCAAGATCTCAAACAAGATAAAAACCCTAATTTCTCCAAAACCATCAAATCCGGGATTTGAGATATCGAACCTTAAGAAACCACCAATGGAGCATTTATAACCTTATTACAAGAAAACTTACCTTTGAAGACAAAGGGACTTCCGAGAACACCCAATCCAACACTTCAACCCGAGCTCCCGACCGTTGCACTTGACGAAACATGTTATATTCAAGAAAACATGTTGCATTTGATGGAGGTTTTGTGGTTCAAGGTTCCAACTAGTTAGATGGTGAAGAAACATGTGGTTTGAGGAGGAAAACCCCCCCAAAATAGGTTTGGGTTCGGTTTTGGTGTTTGGAAGAGAAAAGGGAAGAAGATAGAAATGAGAGCGAGGGAAATGGTTGAGAATCGCGACTCTTAAAAGACCCTGGGGCCGACCGCGATTGTGCCCGGCGATTGTGCCAGGGCACTATCGCCCAAAACGTACCGCGGGCACACCCCCGCTGGCGATTGTTCCCGACGATTGTGCCCAGGGCACTATCGCCAGGGCATTATCGCCCAGAGTGTACCGAGGCTCGTTTCTTCCCATTTTCCGCACAGACCACTCATGACGCGATAAATCTTAATAGGTAAGATATAAGGGATGAAATTCTATGATAAGAAACAAGAATTTCTCAAAAGGATTGGCTTTCACAGACAGGAATTTACGAGTGTTACATACGATAATGCGCATATTATACTTAGATAGGGAATTCCAGCTCCCCAACACTTTTTCGTCATCATCCTTTAGACGAAATGTATCTTTCCTTATATCCAACACTTTGACTGATCATGGGAGTGCTAGCCGGATGCGCTTTGTCCATATTAAATTGCATGATTATTTTCTAGACATATGTGATCGGTGAATTAATATTTCATAAACTCGGTGTCCTAGCTCAAATAGTTGGACAAAACCAAGTTTTCCCAAGATTTTCCATCCCAAATTTAGATTTCAAGTAGCTTGTGGTTTCTCTTAGTTCATTAAGAGTGTCTTTTATGTTCATAACATCGACATATGTAGCTACTTTGAAGATCTGGAACATGTTTTCCTAAATAAATACGCAAAGACACAGTTCATCGTTCTTATATACCATTTCCCAATCAAGTATTCACTTAGGCGGGTATACCACACCGCATAGATTGCTTTAATTTATAAAGTGAGCATTTTAATTTTATTGCAAACACATTTCGTGGTTTATAGTTACTTGATTTTGGTAATGTAATATCATCAAGCACTTTTATATATCTCTAAATCTAGATCCCCATAGAGATATGTGGTAACCACATTCATGAGCTGTATTTCCAGTCCTTCAAAAACTACTAGGCTAATTAATTAGCAAAACGTTATAATGTCCATCATGGGAGAGTAAGTCTTCTCGTGGTTAATCTAGAGCGTTGTGAGAAACCTTGCGCCAAAGGAGAGTCTCATACATTATGACTTAATTATTCTCATTACGCTTTATGACAAATGATTTATCTATGTCTTACAGGTTTTACACTTGGTGAGTTAGCACTACCAAACCAAATACCTGTTCATTTGTCAAATAATATGATTCTCTTGGATTGCTTATTTAGGCCAATTTGCTCTTTGTTGATATTTTTCAACTGAGCATGGTTTGATGTCAATGTGCTCTATCACCTCATAAGCAACAATATATGCAAAATATATCATCAATGAGTATGTATGATCTGTCCATCGACTCATATGCACTCTCATAATTCATTTGAGATTTCTTTGATCTCTGGAATCAATATTAACTTCAGAGCGTCCTCCAGTAATTATTCATAGACATAGTTTAATCAGAGACAATATCATGAGTGGTTTATGTATTGATGACAAATAGTTGTGCCTTACTCTTCTCTTCCTTTAGATGAGTATCTATCGAACCAAGTAGCTTCCCCCATTTCTGTTTGGGAGCTACGACCTCAACCACACCTCCACCATGTGTGATTGTAACACTCTTTCCAGCGACATTGTGCCTTTGTTTGGGGCCTTTAACCTTGTGAGTATATTTGCAGCTCGTATATGTGATTTTGTCACTTCTGGAATAACATTAAACGTATCAAGTATCAAGTCTGATTCGTTTGACTTCAACTTTACATTATGAAGTTGGGGATCAACATGAGACAGAGTGGGAATATTCAATGACACTTCTTGTCGTTCCTACGGAAAATCCTTTTTCCTATCTCCCCCTAACAACGGGAAGACTATCTCATCAAAGTGACAATCCACAAATCTAGCGGTAAAAAGATCACCCGTCAAGGATTCTAATTAGCGGATAATATTTGGAGATTCATATCCAACAAATATACTTAATCATTTTAAAGACCCATTTTGGTGCGCTGTGGGGGCGCAATTGGCACATATACTGCACAACCAAACATGTGTAAATGTAAAATATCAGGCTTATATCCAGTTACCAACTGGTACACATGAGACTGGTTAGCTAGTAATAGGTCTCAAAATAAAGAAGTAAAGTTGCGTATAGTATTGCATAACCCCAAACATATGTAAGTAAACCGGTGCACATAACTAATGTCTTGGCTACCATCTATATTCTTTTGATGACAACTTCTACGAGACCATTTTAGATATACATATGGGGTATAGGAAACTCTACATTGATCCCAATACATATGCAATAATTATCAAATCCTTATGATGTAAATTCTTTAGCATTCCAAGTCATGTACACTTGATGAGATAATTAGGGTGGCGAGCCCTTAAATGTATAGCTAGTGCTAGGAGTGCAACATTTCATGTAGACAATAATACGACATACATTCATAGTGTCGAAACCAAAACCATAAAGTACTTTAATGGTCCACATTATGGTTGTTTATGTCCATAAATATCATTTTGTATTTGTTGTAAGAATGGAATATTTTGGTATTATGTCATTGGCTTTACGATGGTCTCATTCCTGTCTTGGCTAAGGATCTGGGTATACAAAAGTTATAGGTATTCGAGAGGGCATATTATGATAATGGCGTTGCTTCTTATGCTGCAGAAGTCAACATTTGCAATTTGCCTCATTTTTGTCTTTCATTCGAAAGAGAATGTGTTTATGTGTATTTTGCAAACACGGATCACTATGTCATGACCATGGTGTCCCATGTGAAACATATATGTGTCATTGTCCAAAAATTCTTTATTGGTGACAAAATATGATTTAGTGACCTATATAATCCACTAATTTGACACATTAACTCGAATATATGTTCTTTTCATATCATTAGAGTTGATGTACATATACTCAATTTCATTCTTATAATATGATTTCTAGTTGATATGAATATCTTAACAAGGTTTCCATTAATATAGTGCTTTAATGACTATTAATCTTGTACCAAAAAGAAAATGACAATACATCGTCTAAGTATTTTGATTGGATAAATTAAAAAAATAAATGTTAGTCAATCTCTTTAGATTGTGTGAAATGTCCTACAAAAACTCAAGTTCTCCTTGATACATTCCTACACGAAACGGAGAATATTGAAAGTTTTGTATTTCTCTTTGATGTATTTCTTTACATCTATAATGGTTATCAATTTGAGTGTGTATATTAATTTTATGCTTAACATAAATTTCAAGGAAACATATGCTTAATCAATCTTAAATTAATATGATGTAGTTTATTTTCAATTTGTTCCTTTCTCGAAAGAACTAGTGGTTAATGTATTTCTTCTTTGACTATCCAATATCAACTGGCAGTAGTTGCATCTCTGCTCCAAGGATTGGAAAATTCTTCCAACTATTGTCATGACCCTGACCCTGACCCTTTCCACGGTTTTGTCCACGTGGTACATAGATGCCACGTGCGAGAAATTGTCTTTCACTCACTATTCTTTGGAGTTGTTCCACCTCTAACACTTTCATTATTGATCTCGGGAATTTTCTTTGTCCCGACATATCTGGTGTTGTTATTCGAAAGAACCTTGTTGTGTCTATCAACCACTTGCAGTAGGTTAATGAGTTTGTCTAAAGATTGTGTTCCAACTTATATTGGTTCATTAATATTTACTGATATATGAAAGGTGGAAATAATGTTATAAATCATGTCATCTTCTGTGAGTTCCTTGCCACAGAGATTAAGACGCATTTTGGATATAACATTTCTTTGTTGAGATCAGTTGCCTTTTTGTAATCGAGTAAGTGGGTTTCATTCTGTTGTATGATTAGTTCCGGAAGTACATATTCACGAGTACTCTCGATTCTCCTTTTCGGGGTATCCTACAGTTCTTTGGGGGTTTATAGTAAAGGTATTCATACGTCTCAAAACATGATGTTTGTACCTTATTAGAATGTTGGTTTTAGGGTCAATAGGGAGATGATGGACTTCAGGTATATATATTCTTGTACCTTTTCGACAAAAGTAGTTTTTACATTGGATATTCATATTTGTACTCAAGTTCTTTTGAGTTTAGGACATTGAATCACGGATGGGTTGTTTCAACCATTTACGTATATAAGGGATAATGTATGGTTTTCTAAAACAATGAATCACGATCTATAATCATTATATTATGTATAAAATTTCATCATAATAATATTAGATTATGTATGCTTACATTTTGTTGATAATACTTCATTAATATTTCAATTTGCGAAAAGAAATCACTCAATCTATTGGATTTCCAGGTAGTAAGGGAATCACATGTATTTCTTAAGTCCCTACAAACCTTGGGGCTATTTACATCCGTTTGACAAAATCCAATCGATATTTTACGATTTATTTAATTTGAAGATAATATTGTTAATTATAGAGGTTTTGGCATAAGGCCAAAATGAATATGAGTTTAGCATATGAAGCCAATTTCAGTGTTTTAATATCTTAATAGTATTTTAGTAGATTTTGTCATTAGAAAAATAAGGAGTTGTTTGTTTACCTCTTAATGATGCCATTCAGAGGAAAATGTTTGAATCGGTCCGACACAATCTTGTTTGGCAACACTTTTTAAAAGGGTCTGAATGATACAAAACCCCTTAATCGCTCATTCACCTCTAGCACGCCTAAACCATTCAGATCCTTATTTTTCCAAGAATAGCCCTGCCTCTTCATTTCTCCAAGAACGCTCTCCTTTCTCATTCATCGACTACACACATCAAAATCGATCCAGAGTGAACCAGGCCTCTTCCGATTTACAAGGTAATATCTCGATTTTGTGCTTTATCAATCATCAAAATCGAATCCCTTCTTCTCGATTCCTCCTTCTTGATGTTTTGTGGCATGAATCATGTTTGATTTTCTGAAAATAAACACAATCTGTGATGGGTTTTCCAAGCCTTAAAACCCTAGATTTTATTTCCACCATGAGAGTATAATTTCATCTCTGAAATGGGTTTTGTTTGGTCCTGCAGATTGTGTTTGTTTTCCACCATATGTATATGTTGTATCTTGCTCAAATGGCTTCTGTGGGTATTGGTGATGTTGCTGAAAAAAATTGATGTTTGTGTTAAAATTAATTATATGTGTGTATAAACAGAAAGTGCAGAAAAAAAAAACAGAAAGTGATCAAATTAATGAATGTGCAGAAAGCTTCTCTGGACTTGTTTCTATGATTGTTTGAATAAACGTGCAGAAAATTGTTTGAATGAATGTGCAGCAAAGTAGTTATATAGATACACACCTATATTTATAAAGAATGTTTTGGTAATGTTCATAAAAAGGACACCACAAAGGGATTCCATTTTAGATATGAAAAGTAGTTTGCTTGAATTTTCAAACCAAAAAGGATTCCATTTGTTGGCTACAGTAAAAGGTCAAAATAAAGGATTCAATTTTGGATTTGAAAAGTATTTTCTTGAATTTTCAAACCAAAAATGGATTTCATTTAAATGGTTGATACAGTAAGCTCAACCAAAGGGATCCAATTTTGGATTTGAAAAGTACTCTAATTGATTTTCCAAACCAAAATGGGAATGAATTTTGAAGGTTCATCCAAAACTTGAACAATTATTGTTATCTTTGTTTGGATTGATATGATATCATGTATTGTTTTAAATTATTGTTTATTTTCTATTTTTCATTTAAAATTTTCCTTAGAACTTTTGTCAAATGTTAATTTTTCACTCAAAACAGGATTGGGGGTAAAATGGTAATTTTATCTCATTCAGACTGTTGATTCAGAACTGTTTCCAAACAATTTTTTTTGTCTGACACTTAAATCATACAGAGCCTCTTTACCATTCTGGCCACTTAATCATTCTGCACTAAACCATTCAGTAACTGCCAAACAGCCCCTAAATATTGGTTTTGACATAAAGTCAAATTCAAACTTTTAACATATTATTAATATTTTTGGAGCTTTCGGTAAAAGACCAAAATATATGGGGTTGGAAGTGTAACTTCTAAAAACTTAATTATATGATTGGAATTATAAGTAGGAACTTATAATTAAGGTATTCATTGAATATATTATGTGGGAGATCAAATTCAAATGTTAAATCCTTAAAAAAATCAACACTTAAATAAACATTTGAATAATGTATACATAAATCAATGCAAAAAGTAATACACGATTAAATTAATAAACATTTAAACACAATAATTAAATACTCAAATATTTTCATTCAAATATGATCATCCTTTAATAGTTCTATATATGGTTGCCAAATGAGTTCATGTAAAAAAAAACGATTTTAAAAAAAGTAAAAAAAAAAATCAAGTCTACCAATAAATTTATTAAATAACATTTAGGAAAAAAAACGTAAAAAAATATATTTTATAATTGGTTACAATCTTAAAGATATACATACCAAAAGAAACAATCAACCAATTTAAAAGAAAAATATAAATAAGTAAAAGATATTTAACTATCAATTCCTAATAATAAAGATCTCCTTTTTTCTTTTTAATTAAAAAAATAATAAAGATCCTACAAAAATCATATTTAATAGATGACTTATGTTGATTAGTTGATAAAATCAAAACCATAGTTAGAAAGTGTAACATAAAATTTAAAAATAATTATATAATTATGTTTAGAGACATGAGTTGATATTTTTCTAAAAGAAATAAAATAATTAAAAAGAACACATCAAATTTCATCCCCTTTTTTTCAATAAAATAGTATCTCCTTATAAATCATCGGTAGAAAAAAAAAGGTTTCTCTTTTATATTTAAGACTCAATCAGATGAATAAAAGAATAAAAACAAAAATATATATTCATATATTTATAGTCATGTATATTTATCACCATATTTGATTGTTATCATATAAATATTAACCATAAATTTAAATATAAGCAAATAAATTTATATTTAAATTTTATAAGTATACAAAAATAATACATCAATTACGATATCATGAGATGACAAAGCAGCATCATCAATATACTAGATTATATATATTATATCATCAAAACATAAGTTTTTTGTCTTATGTCATAACCATTCTGATGAAAGCAAATACCATATTTATTTCTTATGGTATTAATTTTGAAGATTTATGTGGATTTAAAACAAGTATATTTACAATATTCGAGTTAGAAGTCGAAAAATTCTTACTTGGATTATAGAAGTATTCGAGACAGATTGATGAAGTTGGAAGCCAAAAATCTATCTGTGAATTGACTGAGCGTACGTGCTGATAACGTGTTACAGAACAATCAATATAGAGAAAATAACAATAAGACAAAGAGAAGAAGTATGTAATTCTTATTAATCATAAGCCCTTTAAATAAGAAGGATTTTACAAAGAAAATGAAACATTCGTTATGGTAATCTAATACTAAGAAAACATTCTGTCAATCACTGTCTTTTGATGATGTCACATAATCCTTCAACAAACTATATATTATAATAATAATAATAATAATAATAATAATAATAATAATAATAATAATAATACAAATCATATATAATATATAAGGGATAATATATATATAACAACAATAATAATAAAATAAAATATATTATGTACTTAATTTGATGTTTGATGGGTTTACAAGTTTCAATGCATTCAACACCCCTACTAAGGGGGTGTCAATAGCAATGCCCTAAATAAAACCTACTCTCCTTTATCCTCTCTCTCTCTCTCTACCCCTTCCTTCTCTAGCCAACCATCATCTCCCCCATGGCCCCGTGAACAAGCCCTTCTTCGACGTCCTCCTAACTGCATCTCCACCTGCACAAACAACCCTATTGGATACATCCCATCAACGGCAATGTAGAAAGTTGATGGTGGTTTGCAGCTATCAAGTTTTACACACCAAAATATCATAGGATTTGCATGATGGGGATTTCAATTTATTTATCAGTGACTATCAATACAAATCTAACCACAAGGGGAGGAACACTCGTCATATCCTTGTTCAAAGAACACCTATTTTTTTACATCAAGAAACCAATAGTTGACTTCAGGTATGCCCAAATTTTGAACGAAAGCCTATTTCAGATTTCACCCTTTGAATTCCGCTAAGATTAAATTCCACTAAAATCAGAAGTTGCACACGGATAAAGCCTTCATCTTTGACCAACATTATAACTCCATAACATATTCCCCAATTCTCAAACCTAATTAAATCAGACTTGCAGGAGCAGAAAATTGCCAATTTATCATCAATCCAAACATAGCATCTTCTTATCTGATTATGGCCCAAAACCAACAGCCAATGTAGAAATTGCAGAAAAAATCATATGAACATGACTGCAACTTATTTTGATCAGAAATAGGCCAGTAATTTTTTAAAATTGAAACCATACCCATCGAATTCCTTCATTGTTAATTAGAAATCAAGAATGAAAATTTTGAAATCCTCTTAAAAAGCCAATAGCTATTTGGCCTCTGGCCATAGCAATCCAATCCAAATAAGCAGAGCAGGAGAAAAGAGCATATGCAAGAAGTCAGGAAAATAAACAAATTCCAACTCATGGACAGAAGCAAAATACAATTTACCCATTTTCTAACAAACCTTATATTCCTAAAAAACAAATCCCAATAGAAACAAAAAGCGATTGTAGACCCAAAGGAAAATAACAAAGAAAAAGTCGAGAGAAAATCCCTTTATGCTGTGTTCTCTAAACCTTTTTTACGAAGGAAAGGGAACTTAAAAAAAACTCGTATTCTTGAAACTCTTTTAGCAAAGGAAAGGAAAGGGAGGAAAGTAAAAAAAAACTCGTATTCTTGAAACTCATTTAGGATCCTACTGATATTCGCAATCGGCAAGAACCTATCCTGCTCTCGGATGTTGGACAACCTTAGGCTCATATCCCCACTCTCATGCCTTCCACCACCTGGACTCATCACCATTCCAATACCAAAACCCTGAAATCGAAAACCCCAAATTCATGACCACCCTTGTCAACAAAGAGTAGGTTATTTCATGACATTAATGGGCATAAAGATAAAAATCATGACATCAATACAGAGTTATGTGAGTGAAATTATCTGTTACCGATTGATGGAGTGAAGTGAGAAAAATTCGTAAATTTGGGCGCGAGATGAAGATGGAAGGACCGCAAAGGTGATCGGATGTTGCTTTATTTTGGCCGCCACTGTTTCGACATAGAGAAAAAAAAGAATTTATATAAAGGTTCCAAATAGCTGAAAAAATATAGCCTAATCCAATCTTATTCCATCTCCATATAATCCTCCTTATATCCCCTATAAGTTCATCCACTCTTAAGCCCTTCCATATACCAATTAAAGACCGGACCAAAAAGATCAAAAACAGATTTGTGAAATGGCCAAAGATAAAAAACAGTTATACCTCCAAGTTTGACACCATAGTTGCAAATCAATTCCAAAATATGATGGCGTAATGGCCAAAAACCATTACCAAGAAATCTAGGAGAAACAACCAAATGTAGATCAAAATGACTATCAAATTAAATAGAGACCAATACTAGCTTCCAAATTGAGCCTCCAACAGATAAAATCCAATTTAAGCATCCAAAAGGTCCATACAAGAAGCAAAGAGGATTAGTAGTATGGATTTTCTGCACAACTCTAGGACTGAACGAACGAAGACCACAAGCAGCATCCAAAAAGTCCATACAAGGGGACATAACTTTATTGAAGTTAAGACAAATCCAAGCCAATAAGAAGCCAAAAAAGAACCGGTAGCTACACCAATAGAATAGTAGTTGAACTACTAAAATAAACCATCTAGGCCAGAAGAAGATTCTGAATTCAGCACAGACAAAGAAATCACTTTGAACATTTATAATTCTCAACAACTGCATTAATAAAGAAGCAAATATGAACCAACAGCTAAAACTAAACACATGACAACTTAGAAGTTGAATAACAACAAAGAACCAACTGGAAATAGCCATGCTTTTGTGCGACCATTTCTGGATATCCTTAATTCTTTGTATCCAGTCCTGCATATTCCAAACAACGAATGAGTAAAGAAACATCACATCATGTACCATTATTGAAGGTGAAAAAAATATAACCAGCTACTGCTAACTCTTCCATATACCTAAAAGATCTACGTAAGCATATATATACGAAAAATCTTCTCCTGCCCACGTCCATTTTCAGAAAAGGATAAATCCAAGCTTTATGGAGTTCGCTTCTAAACACCAGAGGCACTTTTGCACACAAACAGTCAAACATAACATTCGGAAAACACCACCATTAATTTACAAACAACATAAGATTTTTTACACATTGTTATAACATAGAGCGTTCTTATAAAAAATGTTCACAGTTGCATAAAGTTATCAATTAGTAATTCCAAATTTATACGAATTTTACTCAAATCTCAATAGCAAGGTAAACAATTCAAATTCAAGAATTAGCTAGAACCAAACAGATGCTTGCAATCCATAGGATGTAAACAATGAAATTCAAAACAAAACACCGAATTCAGAAACCTAGAACTGAATTCAAATTAAAAAAAAAGTTCTCATCCTTTCAAAACCAAAACAGAAAAAACCTAAATTCAAAAAGAGTTCTCATCAGATTCAAACCGAAAACCTAGATTCAAACAAAACAAAAGCTTAAACGAAATGGGAGAGAAAATTACAGAGGAAACTTACTTGAACGTCTTCAACCAAGTGGGAGTGGGATTGTGACCAGCAGGGGTCGGAGACCAGCAGCAGGGGACGGTGACCAGCAGGGTTTGTAGGCAACGACGACTAGCAATACTCTCAGAAAACAAAGGTGGATTGAGTGTTCAGTGGAGCCAGCTTGATTTATATGCGAAGTTTATGTGCGGGTATGGTGAAGACGTGAAGAGGTATGGCTATACAGTGTGGGTATGGTGAACATGCAAAGAGGTATGGATGTACAGTATGGGTATGGTGAAGACGTGAAGATGTAGAATAAGAAGGGAATGGTTGTACTGTGGGTATGGTCCGACCTTTGTCTATAAAAACCTAAAAGTGTTTCAAGTTGTACAATGTGCATTAAATCTTGTAATTAAGAGATTTTTGAATTTCATACTTAAATTGGTTGTACATTGTGCTTTAAGATTTGTGTTTAAGACATTTGGTCTAAATGTATATTAAGGTAGTATAGATATATATATTATATATAGAGAGAGGAAAGGTTCAAACGAGAACACTAACTACTTCAGAAAACAAGAAAAATGCAACAAAAAAACAACAGATCGTGTATAAAATCATATGTGATTTTGCACTACCCAAAAAATTCGGACGCGGACGATGTCAACCGTGACTCACAGGTAGCGCGCATGGTCGTGTGAATCATATATGATTTTGTATGTACTCGGCTGTTTTCGTGTTTTCTTAAATAGATGTTGTTGAACCCACCTATATATACATACATACATACATATATAGGCGAAGGCTCGTGTGAGAAGTTGAGTTTAACGTGAGAAGTGGATCTGAACCGTTGATCACTTTTAATCAAATGCCCTACCATGAATTACAACTTAGAATGGAATTAATCTGATGCATCGTGTTGCATCTTATCTCGATGCACGATATCCTAATGTGCATCCATTTTTCATCCAACGGTTGATAACCACTTCTCATGCTTTGGGCACTCCCTCTTTACATGCCCCGGTTCCCGGCACTCGAAACAAACCGGCCCTCGGACGGGGCAATCTTGGCTCACGTGATATTTCTTTCCGCACTTGAAACATTCTGTTGGGTTTGAGAATGGTCTTGTGTTGCATGGGCTGTAGTGTTTGCTCTTGCATTTATGGCACCAACTGGACTCACGACGGGAGTCCAAGTTCCTTCCCCCCAAGAATGGTCTAAATTTTCGAGTGGGACCGGTTGGCCCCTCCCACTTTCTCTTATCTCCAGTCCGATTCCTCTCTCCTTGCCCTTGAGCGAGGTCATCCTCCACAAGTTGAGATTCTTCAATAGCTTCCTGTAAGGTTTCCACTTTGGCGTTTCTCACCGCCGTCTTCATCTCGACCGACAATCCCCTTTGGTATGCTTTGATTTTCATTTTCTCATCGGTGGCTAAATGCTCCACCAAACTCAGATTCTCTACAAATTGCCTAGAGTAATCGGCAATAGATTGACTTCCTTTCTTCAAGTTTATGAATTCCTTTCTTCAAGTTTATGAACTCTTCCTCAATTCGGTCCAAGGCACGCTCGTTGCAATGCTTATCCATTACCTTTCTCTTGAACGTCGTCCAGGTGAGTGTGGCCAAGACTTTCAGAGTGAGGGTTGTCCGGGTGAGGTTCCACCAACTCAGGGCCTCGCCCCTAAACATCTGAGACATGAATATGACCCTTTTGTGAGTTATCACATTCACAGGCCTCGAATGCCATCTATTCCAATTCATGCAAGCGATTGGATTGGTGGTACCGGAGAATTCCGGCGGCTTGCTGCATAAGAAGGATTTGTAAGAACAACCCCTCTCTCTTCTCGTTTCCCCGCCTATCACTTGTTCCTCGGTGTCGACTGCGTTCAATACACCCCAGAACCATTTACCGCATTCTCGGCAACCATCTTGTGTCTCTGGTTGCTTTCATCACGGTCCTCTAGCATCTTCATTAACCTTTCATCCTGTTTGTCCGTCGCGGAATTCATCATTTGCATTAAACTAGCCATCATGACGGACTGGGGATCTAGTTCCTGAATTACCGGATCTCGGGTTCCCAAGTTAGTTTTAGGTACGATATCAACAACGTCCCTTAGTATAGTGGGGACTAGAGGGACGGTTGGGTTGTCCGCATGAACAACCTGTCTAGACGTTTCCGAGGCGGTCACGCTCGCTTCGTTACCTTCCTCTTGAGCCATATTTCGACTCCTCGTGTTTACCATTGTGCACTGTCACACATGATAAGGATCATACCGGTTAATTCTTTAAAAGATCAACGGTTTAATACGTACTACTACAATCATCAATCATCATAATAATAATTTCAAGCACACTCACGTAACAATAAATTCATAATAACACGGGCAATGTGAAATTTTGAACATATTATACACAAGAATTCTTGGCATCATCATCACAATTCTCAATTAATGTATTTCCATATCCCTAATACTCTCCCAGGAAAAATTCTACCCGAGTAAACAGCGATACCGCTAACATCTACAACTTAAGTCTAGGCATACTAGAGTCAATGCAAATTCACTTAAACTAAGGCTCTGATACCAACTTGTACCACCCCAAAAATTGGGACAAACAAAAACTTCCCAAAAGGGGAAGTGTGGTATATAAATGTCAAGACACGAGCCTTCCCAAAAGGGAAACAATAAACGTCTGTTTAATTACAAGTTTGTAATATAGAGGTAAGAGACAACAACCTCTTAATCTAATCTCTAACAATAAATAAGATTACAAATGATTGTCATCTATTGTTCAAAAGTAAAGTTCTTCAAGAATGGCATCCCAAAAATTGGTCCCCAAACTCACATCTATAGTCCACCTAGCTCTTCTTAGCGACCACGCCTCTAGAACCTGAGATACATGTCGACACCAACAAGTGTTAGGCCAAAAAGTCTAGTGAGTTGAACAAAATATATAAGCCACAAGCAAGGTGAGATATATACAATAAGAAGTAAAAGGCCGATTAAGGAATCAATGGGGGAGACCCAAAACACTAAACAAGTTTCACATCAAGAGTCGATACACTTTGATGTTCACCCATTCGAGCAACACCACAAAGCCCCAACACATTGGGGACTACCTCCAAGGCATTACCCTAAATGGCGGAGATCTAGGCACATACCTCCAAGGTGGCGCCTAAGATTATATCCTCCTAGTGCCTACTCGTTAGTTCATCCAAATATTGCAACAATACCAACAATACCATCTTACTACAAGCAAGGTGTATTTATATTCATACCAAATCCAGTGGTCCAACCACTTTAAAAATCAATTAATCCATTCATGAAATGCCAAGAACTTTCCC
Organism: Arctium minus; assembly: GCA_954870635.1. Classification (NCBI taxonomy): domain Eukaryota; kingdom Viridiplantae; phylum Streptophyta; class Magnoliopsida; order Asterales; family Asteraceae; genus Arctium; species Arctium minus. The sequence continues at coordinate 42,909,391 of OX941088.1, read as the reverse complement.
TACTAACCAATTGAGCATATAGCTCTCCATATCGACATACCAACATAGGAACTATCCATTGTGCAAGTAAAGACACAAGTTTACTACTTATAAGCCCTTTAAAAACAAGGAGCCTCATTTAAGGTCAAAATCCATGTTAGATCATAACCATTAAATGCATATAATTTCCATAGAAATGTCAGTTTTACTACTAGTCTTTCAAACAAGATTCTATGATTTTCCAAGATACCAAATAATATTTCCCACATAAAACTCAAGCTTCCAATGTGATGTATTATGAGTATTTCATCATTTAAAGAGGGTTTTATCAACAAACACATAAATAAAGATGAAGAACACAAATATTGACATGTATCTAGTTTTGAAAAAGTTTAGAAACTCACAATCTAGGTTTTTATAGAAAACCCTAGAAAACTTGTAACCCTATATTGATGGAGAGGAGGTTGAGACTTGATTTAGCTTGAAACACCACACTTAATGCTCTTCCTAGCCTTCTTGATGCTCAATAATTGTTTCCAACAAACCCTAGATTTGCAATAAATGAGGAGGAGGGTTTTAGAAGTGAAAATCGCCTAGGAGCTCTCAAAATCGGTTCTAAAAATGAGTTGGGAGAAAAATGGTATTGCTTGGGGTGGAAATCAGATTTTAAAGCTCCATACCCCAACGGGCGACAGTGCCAAGGGCATTGTCACGTGGCACAGTCACCGAATTCCCCTCGCTCTCGGTACCGACCCGACGATTGTGACAAACGATTGTGCCTAGTGTCACTGTCGCTGGCAAGGTCGCGTCGTGTGTACTGAGACCTCTCTCCCACGCGCGATAGTGACATGCAACTATGACACATATGTCATAGTCGCCGACAAGGTCACCCAAGGCCTGACCGGTGCCGTTTTCTCCTATTCGTCGATTCAAGTATCCAAACTAGGGTTCAAGGTCTTAAGGCAGATTTCTAAAACAAAACTTTTTCACTTTACAAACAGATTGCGAGTGGTAAATACTTACTTGAATTTTTGGGTGTTACATAGGGTTTGAGAATGGTAAAACTGATTTAGTTTTATTTATTTTTTACTTAAAAACTTTCCTAGCCAATTACATGTAGCTTTTTGGGATCAAAATGAACTAGGTAACTAAATTTTAAAAGTTTCAGTGGTTTATTTATAAAAAAATATTCAGAGAATTAACCATTCAAAATGAGAAAGTCTAATAGTTTTTTCATTCAAATAATAGTTTAAATACTTAATGATTCAAAATAGCGTTGGGTTTTTTTGAACCATTATGTATGGAGTAGTTGGTTACGAAAAGCATTTAACATTAAATTGGTCAATAAATTACGATAAATCCAATAACCAATTTATATTTAATTGTTGAGGTTAAGATTTACATGATAATTATTTTAAAATAGTGAATTACACTGGTGGTCTACGTGGTTTATTCAAATTTTGGATTTAGTTTCTAAAACAAACTATCTAATACTGATGATCCATAACTTTTAAATTTCATAACACTCAAGGTCTCTCGAGTTAATATCGATTAGCAACCGTAAGAAGAGACAAATCATCACTTAGGCTAACTACATGGATCAAAAGTGTAATTCACTCTTAAATTAATTGTGATTTACATATTTTATTTAAAAAGAGTTTAAAATAATATTTTGATTATTATATGTGAATAATTTTTTTTAAATATATAAATAAAAAATATTTTTAAATAAATATGTCAATAAATAACTTTTAGTAAAAAAATTATTTCAAAAAAAAATATTTTCAGTGCGGATAACAAAAAATATATTTGATTATTACATGTGAACAAGGTTAAAAATGGCATAAGGCGTGACGTGGCGACGAGGTCAAGTCTTAAGCCTTACACGCCATGGTGAAGACTCGACGTTTTTCAAGGTGTAACGTAAGGTAGCAAATTTGTATGTCATATTCAAATAATGATATTAAAGAATGTACATTCATATTGAAGCAAAAAAAATTATATAAAGTACTAGTATAAATAGTTTTTGATTGAATATTAAAATAGAACTTAGAAAAATAATTTTACAACTTCGTTTTAATCGTGAGTCCATAACGTTTATGACATCGTGAAACTGTGAGTGATGTGATTAAATAAATCTATAAAAGTGTTAAATCGAAAGTTATAAATGTAAAAACACAAAAGATACAAAAAATTAAAATACGAAAAAAATATATTTTTTGAAAAAAATCACGTCTTAGAAAAAAGGCGCTCCGCGGCGCACCTTAAGATGTCATAGCGTGAGTCATGCCTTACAAAAACGTTATGGGTTATTTCATAACGACGGAGACGCGTCTTGCGTCATATCGCACCATGGCGCGCCTTTTTGAACACTGCATGTGAATAAATTTTTTAAATAAAAATGTGAATAAAAATATTTTTTATAAATATTTTTTAAATAAAATATCTGAATCACGATTAATATTAGAGTGAATTACACTTTTGGTCCCTATAGTTTGTCCAAAAATGATTTGCCTCTTCTAATGGTTGTTAACTGATGGTGTGAACTCAAGAGACCTTGATTGTTATAGGATTGAAAAGTTAGGGACCATCAATGTAGCTAGTTTGTTTTAGGGACCAAATCCAGAATTTGAGCAAACCACAGGGACCACCGATATACTTCATTCACTTATTTAAAAATGTTTGAAATTATGGTTTTCCATGAGAATGATGCAGTAATAAAGATCGTCAACGAGTGACATTAGACGATTCATTTCATAAGCTTTTCGATAAATCTAGTAGGATGAAGATTGAGGTTTAGTCGGGACAAAAGAATAGTCCGATCTGTCGGTTTGGATATGGTAAGCTTTTGGAAGTTGTGATGGTGAGTTTGGATTAGGAGACAATTGAGGCCGGTGGTGATAACATTGATAGAGGATGTGTGGCGGTTCATAACAAGTGGGTTGGGTTCGCTGATCGAAGTTTGAAGAACTTGGTTTAGTTGCATTTGAGTATTCGTCTGGAATGTGACCTGAGATTCATTTTCGAGTTTAATGGAGAATTTATGTGTAGCTTGCAAGTGTTCCAAGTCAATGGTAATGTCCGATAGACTGCTTTTACTTGCAAACTCAGTTTCAGAAACTCCAAGAAACATAAAATAAGATCTACTTAAGTTTGATTTTCACATTTTATTTTTTGTAGTCAAGACGTTTGAGTAATTGTATCGGAGAAAGTTCTTTCATTACTACTATGTATTCAATCAGATTAATGGTGTGTTTAATTGTTTGTTTTTACGGTTCATTGCTATTGGGGACAAACGGTCCAAGTATTAGGTTCAATTTTATATTCAGTTATGGCTCAGATCTCCACCTCCACCTCTACTTGTTACACTATCCACCACTGACCATCGATGACAACATTACTACACCTTGTGACATCATATATACCCATGACGCAGACTCAAAGTTTGAACCATAGCTGAACGCAGTGTCGAAACTACTACTTGGACAGTTTATCTTCGATAGCAATGAAGCGTAGAAACAAACAATCAAACACACCATTAATGGTGATTGAATACAACATAGCAATGAAATACTTGAAACTTTTATTGAGGCAATTCGTCAAACACCTTGACTACAAGAAAAAAAAATGTGAAAGAGGAACTTACTCGGATCTTAAATTTTATTCTTTGGAGTTTCTGAAACTGAATTTGCAAGTAAAAACAGCCTATCGAACATTGCCATTGATTTGGAATACTTGTGGGCAGCACTTGAGTTCCTCATCAAACTCGAAAATAAATCTCGGGACCACACTCCATACTCAAATGCAATTGAAACCAAGTTTTTCGAACTATGATCACCGATCCTCACCCACACATTTTGAACCACCGCACGTCCCTTTTAAGTTGTAAACCCCCTCCCTCCCCCAACCGTCTTCAAATCCAAACCCCCCATCACAACTCCCAAAAGCTTAACATACCAAACCCAGACCCACAGATCGGATGACTCTTCTGATCCGAATAAACCTCAATCTTCATCCCACTAAATTTATCAACAAGCATCATAAATGAATCCGACACCACTCTTAGATGACTTTTGTTACCAAAACACTGAGAAGGTTCGATGTGTTTATATGCCTTCACAGTTGGTCTCATGGGTCTGACAAAATCAAACTCGTCTCACAAAAATCCAACCCAGTACTGCAAAACAAGTTTTCAAACTTTTATTTTAAATATTATTCGTACCGTACTGACGTCCATAGAGTTTCAAACCACTCAAATTATACACTTTTTAACAATTAGTTTCAAACCTACAAATTAACATCTTGCATATCTAATACAAATTAAAATATCCGATTAACCCAAAAATAAAACATAATTATATAAATAAAAGTGGCAGTAAAGTAAACATGTATTGACAACTTTGAGAAGGGAAATGATATCACACAATTACCATACCAAAGAGGAGGGAGGGTGTATAACATAATCATCCAAAATGGTGTCTCCACCCATAACGTCCCATTGATCCATCATCACCTCCACTAGAATCAGGGCTGTAGCCTGTGGACCATTTGGGTTGACCTCGAACACCGTTAGCCCCAGTGCCGTAACCTTTCGGGTTTGGGCTTGGGTTCGGGCTTCGGGGGACCTGATAAGTTACATTGCCTCCGGAGCTTGATGTGTCAAAGGCCAGCCCATTAGCTGGGCCCCCTTTCTTAACGGGTTGGCCTTTGTGCTTTCCTAAGTTTTGAGCTCGAACCTTGGCTTTGGCTGATTGGGTTGGGGCCATATAGCTTGGGACTTGGTCCAAACTCGACTGGCGTTGTGACTGGGAGTGTTGGGCGGAGTCGAGTGTCTCCCCACTGAGCCGGCCCGTGGTGATGTATTCTGAGCTCAAGGGTGTGACTAGATCCATTTCTACTGTTTTAACAGACACATCATCATTCGTGGCTAGGGTCAAGTAGGATCCCTCATTGGGCCCGATAGGGCGTGCGTGGTAGGGTTGTGATGCCATCCAACTCTCGAGCCAATTCCATCCCCATTGTTGTTTTCCATGATCATTGTCGGGATATAACGTAGTCTTTTCAGATTCTGGATGCAAGAAATGTTGTTGCTGTTGCTCTTGCTGTTAATAGAAAAAAGAATCTTAGTAAACGGAAGTGTGACATCTCTCACAATGGTCCATTAATGCATTACACTTGCATCGACAACCATAAGCTAGCTTATTTTTTAAGCTGAAAAAACTCTATCCGATAAACCATAAGCTAGCTTTTTTTTACCTTGTTGTAAAAACCCAGTTTGGTAAACCATTAAAAACCCTGTTTGGCAAGCTATGAATTAGTTTATAAGCCAACTTTTTGAAAAGTTACTTCAAATAGCTTACGGGGTTTTTTCTTTCACTTTTTGAGTTTTTTCAGTTATGTTCTTATATTTTATATAAATCCGCTTTTATCTAATTATCAACTAGTTTTTACCAAATGTGTTATCAGCTAGCTTTTCTGCTAATAATAGCTTATTAGCCGGCGACTAAATCATTAACCAGATTGCCAAACATAACCTGTAAACCAACCTGGTAGGCGAACGCATAAGCAAGAGCTCGCTCTCTCTTCATTTCTGCATCATGTTTTCTCAAAGTACTTTCTTTGATCTTTTCAAAGCTTTGGTTTCTATTGTCTTGTGGTTTCGTTGGTGCTCTCACCCTTTCATCTTCCCCGGCTTTCTTATGGAGTTTCTCCTGTGTCAACTCGAGTCTGCGTGCACGGACTCTTGCCTGCACACGTACCAGGGCTTGCATGCACCTCATCGTCATCTGAGCTTGCTTTCGCACGTTATGGCCCCTTACTAGTGCCTGCAGCCTCACCAGTCCTTTCAATGCTCGTAGTGCACGTCTAGCCTGCAGATTGGATCACCCAGATCAATAACCAAACAAACTCAGTATACCTGTTCGGAAATAGGGTTTGGAAGGCAGTATGTCCTCTGCCCCACAGAGGGGTTTACTCACGTCAGTGGCATATTTTTATGCTGGACTTACCAAAAAGGATTAAGTTATTTTGGGAAATATATTCAACCAATTCCAATTCTTTTACCTATTAACATCTCTAGAAGATTTCACAATTCCCCTATCACTTAGTTTTTGACTTTTCCGAAAATATATTAGCTGATGAATTAATAGAGCTGAAATTGTCTAAGATACCCTTTAACAGTGCCCAGATGGCCAGATATAGAAATCATAATGACCAATATCAATGCTATCAATCTTTGGGCAAAGAAGTAATTTGAGGTTTTTTGCTGAAAATGAAACATTTCATTTATTTTGGGACAACATAAAAAGGAAATTGCTGTGTTTATCTGGGAAGGAAGAATAATGTATCACATTATTAAAACCAATGCAAGAAGAATGAATATTTTCAAATTTAACAGAGGACTAATTTGGGGGAGGGGTAATCCTTACCAAATATCCTCTATAGTATGATTGTATGAAGATAGCAGCTCTTTCTTCTTTAGAGTGGCGGCCATAACCCGCTAGACGAACAACTTTAGCAGCAGCTTGAGCGGCAGCAACAGCGGCCTCAGCTGCAGCAGCGGTGGCCACTGCTACAGCAATAGCATGATTCCGATCTTCACCCGCCTGTGACAACCGATCACCATCGCTCTCCTCATTGGTGACATCCGGTGAACTCTCTGCCGGGAAATGCTCGAATGAAACAACCTCCGGCGTGTCTTCTTGCTGTTTCTCCACCACATTCTCCTTGCGAACACCATTCTAGTATCGCTTACAAATTGATTAATTCCCAAAAATAAATCTCATTTATAGTTGAATAATTTATAGTCTAGTAATATATGCAAGTATTAATTAAACATCTATGTTAAGCAACAAGGCCATAGGGATTATGGTGATTGTGAATAAACATAAGAAGCACATGATCAAGGGACATGCATGATGTGATATGATATCATAGGTGGCCTGATGGTTCTATCTCACAAATTGCTGGGCCAAATTGCAGGGGGGACCATTGATCATAGTAGTAAATGTGGAACCTCCTCCAAGAAAAAAACAAAAGGACAAAGATCACATGATTAATGATGGAGTTTAATTGCAGAAAAAGCAATATGGCCTTTTTGGAACATCTAATTTCACCCTAAATAAAGCCTTAATTGTGTGTTTAAACACCTAATGAAACAGGATTAAATCAAAAAGTCCATTGTTGATTCAAGCATTACATTTATTCATTTCTGCCTGGAAATTGTAGTAAACCTATCTGATCAGATCAATATTCAGTAAGGACGAAGAGATCAGAGTAACTATGATTCGTAAAAAGTTGCTGTCTGTATTCATTAAAATTAAAACAACAGTTATACCAGGAAATGAACAAAATGCGTCAAGAAGAAGCAAAATATATATGCATTTGTATGAATAATAATTAATTAGGCGATAACATGAGGAAATGAAGGGTTAATTGACTGACCTTGTCATTGAAATCCTTGGTGGAAGGTTTGAAGACCTTTTTAACGGAAGAAAACCAACCAGTTCCTTTCTTCCCCATGTGAGAACAGATCAAATTGGCTAAATACTTTGAATTAATCTAAAGAAATTAACAAATGAAGAAAAATGAGTTCCACATTGAGAATGAAAAGAGAGATAGATGCATGAAAGTAGATTGATTGAGTGATGAAAAAACCTGAAAGATTCAGTGAGATTGTGGCGTGATCTGGTTGTTGTTGTTGATCGATTCCATTGGTAGCAAATTGGTGATGAAAAGTGAAGGGGGGAAAAGAGAGAGAGAGAGAGAGAGAGGAAGTAGTAGTTAGTAGTAAGTAAGTAGTAACTGCTGGGCGCGGAAATGGCGTTGGTTTATTAATCGTTGTCACGGGTGGGTAGGTTTCCGTCCTAATTGCTATTTGCTCTCACTTCTCCAACTACGCTTCCCATACACTCCACAATACCCACTTTATACATAGATAAATATATATATATATAGAGAGAGAGAGAGGGGGGAGGTTCAAAGGAAAACTTAAAAAAATTGAAAATTGAAGAACATTCTGGGAGCCCTTCATCTAGACGGTAGCACTTATACATAAGGTAAATTATGTTGTTTTTTGGTTTTTATGCACAAGTGCATGCATATGCACGTGTCCATGTTACAAATTACTTGTATGCACAAGTACATACCATCCAGATAAATGGCTACTAGGGTGTTCTTCAGTTTTCCATTTTTTTAAGGTTTTTCCTTGAACCTAACCCTATATATAAATATATATATATAGGCATGGGTTATAGTGCAAACCAAGACATTTGTACAAACCATACAAACCATTATATTAGAAAACAATTGAGATATTTATGGATAATAATCATGATTTATTAAATAAGATTGATATATATATATATATATATAGTGTTTGGTTCATTTGAGAAATGGTAAATATATGAGAAATAGAGAAGTAATTTTAGCCATTCATATGGTCAAGATCGGATTTGACTAGTCAAATATTGCGGCTTTGACCGGTCAAAAGTTGCGGCTTTGACTGGTCAAAAGTTGCGGTTATCCCAAAAATAGAAGGACAATTTCGTAAATTTTACAAAACACACGGGCTGTGTTCATATATGAACCAGTGCAATTCACAACTGAACTTTTTTAACAGATTCATATATGAATCAGTTGAACTAACTTAACAGATTCATATATGAACCTTTGTGATTCATATATGAATTTGTATGAATCACAAAGATTCATATATGAATCAGTTGAACTAATTAACAGATTCATATATGAATCTTTGTGATTCATTCAGATTCATATATGAACTCATCACGTGTATTTTATGAAATTACCCCTTTACCTTCTATAGACCACACAAGGAATTATCCGGTGCTTCGCGGTCAAAGCCGCAAATGTTGACCAGATGAATTGCTAAGATTACTTCTCTATTTCTCATATATTTACCATTTCTCAAATGAACCTCTCCCTATATATATATATATATATATATTGGAAAATATTTTGCAACCCTGAAAAAGGTTGCAACCCTTACAACCCACATTTTAACCGTTGGATTCATGATCGGCGGTTATTTTATTTTTATTTTTCTGTTTTTTTTTAATTAAAAATATTGGGCCTCATATCTATTGTAACCGCCGATCATGAATCCGACGGTTAAGATGTGGGTTGCAAGGTTTGCAACCTTTTTAAGGGTTGCAAATAAAAAAACCCCTATATATATATATATATATATATATATATATATATATATATATATATATATATATATATATATATATATAGGGGGTCATTCAAGGGAGAACTTGGTTGTTTGTGATAACCGTGAGATCCAATTTCAACCACAAATCAATGATTAAATTAGGAAATTATTAATTTTGGTAATTTTAATTTATGATTTTAATTAAAGGGCAACTTAGGTATTTTAAAAATAGCCTCTCTCCTCCTTCCTCTCTCTTCTCTCCGGCGAACTTTATTCCGGCAAAAACATGATGCACACTGTGATACCCTTAATAAAATAACGAAAAGATATAGTGTGATACACTTATTAAAGAAAAACACTACCTGATACTATGTGATACACTTCGTAAAACAAGAAAAATACATTGTGTACCCAATAACTTTTAACAGTAAGGCATTACAATGACTATGATACATATTGTGATACCGAAATAACTTTGAACAATAACGCATTAAATGACTATGATACATGTGATACCCAAGAACTTATAACAGTAGCACATTAAATGACTATGATACACACTGTGATACCCAATAATTTGTAGCAGCAAGGCATTATATGACTATGATACACAGTGTGATACCCAATAGATTGTGGTCGGCGATTAGGTTTAAATTAATAAATTACGGTAAATTGAAACCATTTAAATTTGGAATGAGTCAAATAAGGAATTGATTTTTTTATTAAAAGAAATTCAAAGTATCAATTTACCAAATTATCCTTTTACATTATTTTAAAAACAAAATTAATTTGAGTGACTCACATTAGATCTCACGGTTATCACAAACTATCTAGTTCTCATTTGATTAAGCCCCTATATATATATATATATATATATATATATATATATATATATATATATATATGGAAGAGAATAAAGTTCATTTATTATGATCATGACATTGGTTAATGAAACAAAATAAAATTAGATATTCATTAGACTAAATGAACGGCTGAAATTAGTTTGTAAGTTTGTACAAATAGAGGTGGTTTGCATTTGATCGCTCCTCTCTCTCTCTCTCTCTCTCTCTATATATATATATATATATATATATATATATATATATGGGCAGGTTCAAACGAGAAGAAATGTGAGCCACATAATCCATTAATTAAAAAATACCATAAATAAAAAATAAAATTATTTTTAGAAATTAAGATAATTATCATTCAGAAATTAGGATAATTACCATTTTGAATTGATTAAATCCTTAAAAATCTAATTATATGTTTTAAATTTATTTATTTATAATTTTAATAAATTCATAATCTTTTTTATCAAATTTATATTATTCTTTTCTAGATACATTTTTGATTAAAAAAATTATAAATTTCGTAAAATATCACATGTGATATCCATAATGAACTCATTATATTTTTCACCATTTTCTCTATTTTTTGAATCACATGTGATTAACTTTAGTTAACATATGATCTATTATGTATCACATATAATCCACTATGTGAATTTTTGTACATATCATATATGACTAGAAGCGTACTCGCGCAATACAGCGAGATACATCACGATTTTAATGTTTCATTTTATTTTATTTTTGTCGATTTACAGTACGATTTTGGATGGTTTTGAGAAAGTGATAATGTTTTTTTTTATAAATTTGTTTAATTTAGGCTTAATAATATAATGTTTTTTATATAAAAAATTAAGTATTTTGTTAGAATTCAATGATTATCTTATATATTTTAATGACATCTAGAAAAAATAACCAATTACATATTTAATAATATAATTAAAATAAAATTATAGTAATATATTATATTAATTAATAGTGATACATAGAAAGGTCTGCATAAAAGGAGGACTCTGCACATACTAAATTGGTGAATGTTAGAAGTCTACAGTAGTAATATGTATCTTGTGCTTTGATACTTGTAAATTAAGAGATTTTTAAAATCTTGTATAAAATAATGGTACCTTGTGCCTAATAATTTGTATTTAAGAGTTTTTTTATCCGTCCTTTATAATATAATATAGATAATATAGGTATAAAGGTAAGGGATGCATAATCACATGTGATAACATTTACATCATCAAAAGATCAATAAATATAAATATACGTAATCATATATAATTAACTAAAGTATCTGCAATTATCATATGTGATAATATGATATGTGATATGCACAAAAATTCTTATAGTGGATCATATGTGATACGTAATTGATCATATGTTAAACGAATCTAATCACATGTTATTCAAAACGTAAACGTATATCCAAAAAATAAATAAAAAGGGAAAAAATAATGAATTAATTGTATATATTACATGTGATATTAATGAAACTTGTAATTTTACTTATCAAAAGTGTATCTTGAAAAAAAAAATGATAAAGACTTGATAAAAAATTATAAATAAATTAAAAATAAAAATAAATAAATCTAAAAGATATTACTAGATTTTTAAGAATTTATCCAATTTAAAATGATAATTATCCTAATTTTTAAAATTATTTTTTATTTTTTATTTATGATATGTGATATGTAATTGATCATATGTTAAACGAATCTAATCACATGTTATTCAAAACGTAAACGTATATCCAAAAAATAAACAAAAAGGGAAAAAATAATAAATTAATTGTATATATCACATGTGATATTAATGAAACTTGTAAATTTTACTTATCAAAAGCGTATCTTGAAAAAAAAATGATAAAGACTTGATAAAAAATTAAAAATAAATTAAAAATAAAAATAAATAAATCTAAAAGATATTACTAGATTTTTAAGAATTTATCCAATTTAAAATGATAATTATCCTAATTTTTAAAATTATTTTTTATTTTTTATTTATGATATTTTTTAATTAATGGATTATGTGACCCATATTCATTCTCACCTTCTCGCAAATTAGTTTACTTCTCGCATGATACTCCCTCCCTCCCCCCCCCCCCCCTCTCTCTCTCTCTCTATATATATATATACATGGGATCATGTGAGAAGTGTCATTTTTGGTAAGAAGTGTGAGAAGTGATTTTAAGTCGTTGATTACTTTTAATCAAATACCCTCCCATGAATTGCGGCTTTAAAGGGAATTGATCCGATGCATCTTATCTCGGTGCATCTTATCCTGATGTTCGTCCATTTTTCATCCAACGGTTGATAACCACTTCTCACGCTTCTCACGAAATTTGACACTTCTCGTAGGAACTCAACCTAATAGATATATATATATACATATTTTATATAGGGTTGGGTTCCGATGAAAAGTAGAGTTATCGGGGTAAGAAGGGATTTCCATCATTGGATGGACATTAGGATGAGATACACCGACATGAGATGCACCAGATCAATCCCCGTATCAACCACGATTCATGGGTGGGTTTGAGAGTAAAAACAATTAAGGGTTTTGATCCCTATTTATCTTCTCATCTTAACTCTTTATTCTCACATAATCCTTCGTCTCTATATATATAGACGAAGGATGGTGTGAGATACTGAGATATATAGATGAAGGATTGCGTGAGAATAAAGAGTTAAGATGAGAAGGGTAAGAAGGGATCTGAGCCATTGATCACCTTTAATCTCAAACCTACCCATGAATCGTGTTTGATACGGGAATTAATTTAGTGCATCTCATGTCAATGCATCTCATCCTAATGTGCATCCAATGCTGGAGATCATTTCTCACCATAATTTTCATTCTCACTGGACCCAACTATATATATATATATATATATATATATATATAGAGAGAGAGAGAGAGAGAGGGAGGATCATGCGAGAAGTTCAACATTTTGCGAGAAGGCGAGAAGTGTTTAATCATATATGATTATACGGCTTGTAGGTGTGTTTAATCATGTATAATTAAACGTGTATGTATTGCCAATATAACATGTGTTTAATCATATATGATACTAATCATATATGATTAAGCATGTGTATCATATATGATTAAACATTTCTCGCCTTCTCGCAAAATGTTTAGCTTCTCGTTTGAACCTGCCCCTATATATATATATTGTAGAGTGAGGTCCAGGGGAAAACCCCAAAAAAGTTTAAAAACCAAGGTACACTATAATAATCATTCATCTTTACGGTATGAAATTGTAAATAGAAGTAATTGAAGATGTTTCATGGTTTCCATGCACATGTACATGTTTTGCATACCTCACAAATTACTTGTAAGCAAATGTGCATACCGTACAAATGAATGGTTATTAAGTGTTCCTCAGTTTTTCATTTTTTTTTTGCGGTTTTCCCCTTAAACTCACCCTTGTATTGTAATAAAAAAGACAAAATGGTAGAGGATGTACGAATAAATGACTCGTATGTAAACCATTTATAAAAGTAAAAGTGGTTTTTATGCATCTTCATATGTGAATAATTGTAAAAAATATATGTAAGCAAACATAGGTATTCATATGCATCATTAAATGTTTTTTTTCCTGAATTTATCAATGATTCATGTTATTCATTTACGTTCTCAATTTTTTATCTTTGTCAATTGTCATTTGGAGATTCCTCTATAAAACATTTGGTAAACTAAAAACAACTTACATGATCTCTTAAAATTCATGTTTACAACTTCTTATTGTATACATCAATTTCTTGAAGATTCAGATTTGAACTTCATAAAAACCAACCGATAAACAAAATAACGTATGAAATAAGTGTCGAGCCATATTAATATAACAAAGTACTCTATAAATTTCAAATTTTCTTTCTTAACAAGGAATAACATTACTTTTCAATTTTCGGTTTATAATAATTTTTATATCTTGTTGCATTATTTATACAACGAGTATATTTATATACGTATATGTGTGTAACACATCTACAAGAACATCAACACATCAAAACGTTGTTTTCGGCCCCTCGTGCATAACGGAGATTTATATTGAAAATATACTACTTGCTATATTGTGATTCATTAAAAAATCAACCTATTGAGATGCAGACATTCGATTAAAAAGTAGTCTTTTGACTTCCGCTTTTCGGAATTGATTCAATAAAGTGAATTACGTTGTTGAAACAATACATGAACACGATTTCCATTTGTATAACTACTATAAAGTTTTGATCTTAACCTTGAATGCGATACACAACCCGTATGTGTATTTTGTTGTTGAAGATGATGTCGATTCTTGTGGTCCATGTAATCCAAATTGCACAAGGTGCAATTAGTTTCCAAAATTTCGAATTTTATGGACCCATCCCAATTTGCCAATTGGATGATCGAAGACGAAATAATCCATTGTAGATCCCACCGTTTGGATAAATCGAAAATTGTCTAGACGTAATGTAGGAAAAGGTGATCTACAATTTCGCCTTCTTGTATGTACATGTGCAAAATGCATCTGTGGCTTCGATTTACTGTTTTTTTTTGGGCAACACAAGGAAACGTTGAACCCTTGTCGAAATTGGTTGTAACATGGAGGTATTGAGGAACTTCTATCTTTTAATATCAAACCAAACAAATCCAGTATATCCCACATGAAAATAGTGTATAGATGAAGTAGGATGTACATATATCTATCATTTACATAAAGAAGTAGAATGATTGTGTTTTTGTAAAGACATATGCCTTGTAAAAAAAGTCATAAAGACCATAGTGCTTTAGAAGTTCTCTCTAACAAGTTTGGAATGGAGAGGTGTGTTTGGGACCAAAAGGTAAATTACTAAGAGTGTTATTACCAAAAATGCTCTTCCACCCTATGTACCATAGAAAACAACTATGTCATTGTTAGAACACCTTTCTTATGTTTTTGAAGTATAAATATATATACTTTAAATACCCACACACATTCCTCACATCTAGTGAGACTTAAATCTTTGACTTCCAAAGAGGTTGGGTACCGATATTCCAGGTATCACTGGGCCAATAACCCTGTGGTGAGATTTGAACACCTTCGTTTTTATGCTTCCAAGCGACCATGTCTCTCTTTTGTAATGTGTTTAGTTGACCAACATCCGAATCCACAACCATTAGGAGGATGGTTAGGCATCATAACAGAACCGTTTTGCTGTAATGATAATACATGTAGCATTCCACAACTATATAGTTATGTGAAAAGAGAATATGTAACCATCCATATGTTTTTATACATAAAAAATAACAGTAAGTTTTTAATGATAAAGCAAAATAACACGATTCAAAGTGTCAAACGAAGATGATGATACCATTAATAAATAAAAGACAAAACAATGGTTATAACCCTTGTTCAAGAAAACGATGGTTCCATGTCCTTGAAGGCATCAACAATTCATCATAAATGATCAAGACTCGTCGTCTTTGACCATGAGTAATTAAAGAAACAAAAACGTAAGGGAAAATGAAAAATTATTTATAAAATTGAGACGGCGTAAATACATTTGTTTAATTTTTTATAACTCATCAATTTCAAATAATTTAAATGTGTTATTCAATCTAAACCTAAGTTTCCATATCAAATAAAAATCCACCACAACAACCATATCAAATGACCACTTAAATGTCAAATTAACATTTGGTTCCACCATTAAATTTGAATATTAATTCATAGAAGTATTAAAATTCATACAAATATACATGCATACATAATATATATATAGAGAGAGAGGAAGGTTCAAACGATAAAAATAACTAAATAAGAGAGTACGAAAACAGTCAAATCACGTGCAAAATCACATATGATTTTACACTAACGGTCAATGCAAGGGTATGCGGGTGACTTGGCCCGCGACCTCAGTTCGCGACCAAAGTTGCATGAATCACGTGTGATTTTACACGTGATTTTAATGTTAAATCAAATGTGATTCGACTGTTTTTTATTCTTTTATTTAGTTACTGTTCTCGTTTGAACCTAACACACACACTCTCTCACTCTTTGTGTGTGTGTGTGTATATATATATATATATATACATATATAGGGGTTGGTACTTTTGTTAACCCAATAATTGGTGTTAACTACCAATCTTAGCCCATAATCTTTGAAATCTATGGATTAAATTGACCATGGCATATTTGCAACAAATGAAAAACTGAATAGAAATAAACACGGGTGAACATTCTTGAGGGGTATTTGTTGAAAAGATCATAGCATATGAACACATACGAACAATCTTATTGAATATCTATGAACAACATATCGTTATGAACATAATCTTATGAACGCCTTATAGTTATGATCTTATGAACACCTATGAGCACATTCTTATGAAGACCTTATGGTTATGAACACCATTTTATTAATGCAATTCATATTAATATGGTGAACAAGTTGAGTATGTTTTAAAAACATTTCACATAGAAACTTGAAATATGTTCACTTTGATTAATCATTGTTCACGTTAAAATTATCATAATTATTTTAGAATCTTGAAATATGATGATATGATTATGATCCCGAAAAACATGCAAATAATAATTTGTAACATCTCATTAAATACCATAAAAATAACTTACACATGAAAAAAATGTAACATCTCATTTAATACCGTAAAAGTAATTTACACATAAAAATGACCTATTTACCTTTCATCATTAAATCAAATATTTTAAGTAATCTCTATTAAAGAATGAATCTTATTAGTCCAATAAGTTGATAAAGTTACCACCATATAATTAACAAAAGATTTTACCCACCCCCCCCCCCTCTCTCTCTCTCTCTCTCTCTCTATATATATATATATATATATATATATATATATATATATTATAAAGTTAAATTTCGATGAGAATAGAAGTTATGGACCTTATGGTGAGAAACATAAGAAGGGATATCTATCCTTAAATACACATTAAGATGAGATGTATCGAAATAAGATGCACTCAATCACACGATCATTCACCTATATATACATTCCATTAATGGTTACCCATCTCAAAAGGCAAAACTTTGTATAAATTTGGACGGTATATAAAAATGAAGAAAATGTATAAATTAATAAAGATTTTTTTTTGGGATATCATGTACGAAGACTTTATCGACTACTATTAATTACAAAACTTGGAGGGAATCTAAGATTTCCACACCTACTAACCCTCAAAACTATATCACTGTATTTAAATAAATAGATAAAAATAATATCAAATCTTTTAGCTAATTAAATTTACAGGATTCAAGTTCATCAAAATAGATAAAAATAAGGGAATTTAATTAAAATGCCCTAACATAAAAAATCAGTACCCAATATGCCTTAAATCTTATTATTTTTGCCAAAATACCCCATATATCCGTGTTTTTGGGCCTCGTTTTTGAAAAAGACGCGGGGTTCACTATTTGGGTCCCCGTGTTGGTAGAAACGCGGGGTTGGTCTGCAGATTGTTAATTTTTATTATATATTTATAGTTTATACCCCTATAATTATTTAGTTAGTTTACTTTATATCTTTTACTTTTCTATTATTCATTTTATATTTTTATCATATTAACACATATAATCGTATATTAACTAAAATACGTTAAAAAATACGTTTTAATTTTAACAAGTTATACCATTATAATCGTCTCTTCGATACCTTCGAAATGAGCCAAATATTGAATATTTTTGGATTTAATTATTTTATTATATCATATATATTAAAAATACGTTTTTATATATCATAAAATTATTTAACGTATTTTAATTAATATACGATTATATGTGTTAATATGATGAAAGTGTAAAATAAAAAATAAAAAGTATAAAGTAAACTAACTAAATAATTATAGGTGTATAAAATTTTAATATATATGATATATAATAAAATAATTAAATTCAAAAATATTCAATATTGGGTTCATTTCGAAGGTATCGAAGAGACGATTATAATGGTATAACTTTTTAAAATTAAAACGTATTTTTTAACGTGTTTTAGTTAATATACGATTATATGTGTTAATATAATAAAAGTATAAAGTGAAAAATAGAAAAGTAGAAGGTATAAAGTGTAATAACCCGGTTAAAAATTTAATAAATGGAAGATTGGGGTAATAAAATTTGAAAGACTCAAGTGTTGGGGGTCTATAGTGAAAAAGTTAAGATAAGGGGGCTTTTTACCCTAGGAGAGGAGAAATCAGTATGTGTTGGCGGCTGAGAGTTTTTGAGAGAAGGGAGCAAATACCAAGGTGATTCCATTGAAGGGTGAGCAAGTTCTGAGTGTTCTTCAAGTTCCAAGGTAAATTTTAACTCTTCTCCCTAATAGTAGGAATTTTGTAAGTTTTCCTATCGGTCTGTTTAAAAAGGGGGAGGGGTCTGCATCATCAAACTCTGGAAATGGAAAGTTCTTGTGAGATATTGATTGGATTCATTATGGAAGTAATTTTAGTATCAATGGATAGCTAATTGGAATCGATTTCTGTATGTGATTTGGATTATTGGAATCGTTTTGTTTATGATTTTTGGGGTTATCTGCGTCTGAGTTATGGAGTTCGTTCGAGACCTGTCCGAGAGACTCCGGTCACCGGACTGGTCGATCCCGGTCGAGTTACCCTATCGGTCGAGATGCTTTCTCGGTCGAAATGTTTTTCCCGGTCGATTAAGTTGTACCGGTCGAAGTATTGGGAGACCCGGTCAAGTGCCAACATCAGTCGAAATTGGAGTACCGGGCGACCCTCTTTGGTCGGGCCCCGGTCTTGGTTGCTAATACCGGTCGCTGGAAGTGTGAGAGTGGGGTCGAAGCCCAATTAGAGAGAATTAGTATTTTTTGGCCCAAGAGATTCGATATGTTTAGTGAAGTGTTGGACTCTTTTAGTGGTCCAAACTCTTGTATTTATTTAATTGTTAAACTATTTAAGGAATTGGGTATTTCGTTTCAAATTAGATTTAACGAGTTAATTTTTCGGTCAAAGGTTAGATGG
Organism: Arctium minus; assembly: GCA_954870635.1. NCBI lineage: Eukaryota > Viridiplantae > Streptophyta > Magnoliopsida > Asterales > Asteraceae > Arctium > Arctium minus. The sequence goes on along the minus strand of OX941088.1, from coordinate 42,890,409 downwards.
AATTGGGATGAAGGTGTTAAGGTTAGCTTTGATTAATTAGAAAGTGTTGTAATTCTTCGAGCGATGTCTCGTTTTATAGGTTCGATTCGGATTATTCGTTTAGGCGAAAGCTTTTAGCGGTGGACTTCAGGTGAGTTTTTCAGAACTAAACCTGTTTGGTTATGAAAGCATGTAAAGTTTATTTTAAACTTTGATTTATTTATGATGGCATGATATCTATGAAATGTTTTCAAGCGTGTTATAAATTGTTGATGTTTAAATGTATGCATACATTATATGTGGGTTACGTGACCTAAGTCGGGGAGTGTGGCCCGCCTACTCGTGCCGGGGAGTGTGGCCCGTTCATGTCGTTGGGGGGGTGTCCCAACATTAAGGCAGCGCGAGTTAGACACATCGTCTTGGACGGTCGTATGGTCCGTAGCGTGTTTTATTTATATGCCATTATTAAATGATGTTTCTAATTCTGGAAAGTATATTTTGTTGCTTAAGTGTTAGAGGGAACTCACTAGACCTATGGTCTAACCCTCGCTCTTTCAAAACTAAAAATCTTTTCAGGCCATCGCGAGATAGGCATTGCGATTAAAGGCAAGGAGAAGGCCTAGCGGGGGCGGATAGAAGACGTCATTTAGTTATTATTATTTATCTCAGTTGTGTATAGGTTGTTTACAGCAAACCTTGATTTAGCTATTGTAAGTTTGGGACCATTATGACATGGATTATTATTCGATCACTGAGAATTTCATTTTAGAATCGATCCGTTTGTTTATATATTTTGAGTTGGGTTGCTACAGTTGGTATCAGAGCCATAGTTTAAGGGATTTAGGTGACCGGATGGGCCTAAACTTAAAATGTGGAGTAGATGGACACAACTGAGATTTAGTGAGCCTTTAAGAAAGACCTTGATCATCGTAAGGTGTGATAACAATAGTGAGTACTCTCATGTAAGGTAAACTCAGAATCGCATCTGGCCAATGCCATTATGAATTTACAGGTGCATGGGCATACTCAATTGTTATTGTTGAGTGTGGTTCAGGGTATAGAGTTCTATCCATAGATTGATAGTTTTAGTCTAGCGTGTGGTGGAAGTTCGTTTTTTTTGTTGAAGTAAGGTTATGCCGTTAGGATGCATATCGTGCGGGATGTAGATATTTCGTTGAGAAAGGACCTCCTGAGTCCATAAGGAAGAGAATGATGATAGGGGGTGAGCTTGTCGCTCCAAGGGAGTCTTCGGTTGGTAAAGGGGTATGTCGTTTAGTGAGAAGCAGGAAAGTGTTAATTTAAGAATCGAATGATCGATTTGAGGCTTCTAAAGCTGTAGTTAATTGAAGGGTGGTTGAGAGACGATATCAGTGTTGACTGATAATATGTAGTGAGGATCAGATGGGAATGAGTTACCGTTTGGGTTGCGAGTCAATAGTCACGGAGATGACTAGTTTTGGGCTTTCAAGGTTGTTAGAGGCCGATGGTGCCGGAGGTTGTGGCACAGTTGAGAACCCTGACTGGTTGGTCGGAAGTGAGGAGTCTGGGATAAATTATAATGAACGTAGACAGTTGATCTTATGAGAGTAAATAACCTTCAATGTCATTGAGTCTCATGCATTGTGTATCAAATAAATTGCTGAAGCTTTTATATCTTTCACATCAGACGTTTTGGCAAGTGTGTGTCTTACGAAGTAGATGTTTTAAGAACGTGTCGACACATGCGGATATGTGTTTGAATCGAAAGGACAAGTTTTTGGACTTTGGGTGATAAATTTTGAAAATAATTATATATTTCTTTACAAATGAGTCGGTCTTTGGATAAGAAAATCAGAACATCATTTGATCGCATGAATTTATAAGTGGGTTAGGTATAAACATGTGTTGTCATATCAACAAGGGTGAGAGTCATTGGCACGCTCAGTGTAAGCACTTTCTGGAGTATTTTTTTATAAATTGTGTGTGTAGAGTTCATCGGAAACATTTTCAATTGTGCCAACCCTGACAATGGGGTATGGTGAGGAGAAATTGATGTGAAGTTGAGGTAAAACGATTATTGAAACCGTTGTACGTGGCTAAGTCAGTGTCGTGTCGTGTACACGTGAGTTTGTTTTCTAATGTAGGTATTTTCTAAAATTTCAAAAGTGTCAAAAGTTTAAATGTTTGTGCATCATGCATGAAGGCTATGAACTCTCTAGGTCATGAGGAAGGTTGAAATTAGGAATGATGAAAGTTTTAAGAGTGGAAGTGTGTCGCGCAATCAGAGGGTAGTAAATGTGTGATATTGGTATTCTTCTAAGTAAGGGGGTGAATAGCGTAGGTGGTTAATGGAGGCATTGACCTACGATGTTAAGGATGATGGTACTATAATGGTTCACCGTTGGTTTCATGTGGATGTCGGTAAACGGTTGTGTCTGGAGTGGAGTTTGGAGTTGTAAATATATATATATATATATATATATATTGGCAATTAGCTGTTGCGGTGGAAGATGAAGGTTTCACTGGAGATCCATGTAGGATGGTAACAGAGTGGAAGTATATCAATGTCAATTGTTGCTGTGGAAATCAGAAACCATTAGTGGTAAATGTCGGAGCATGGAAAAATGAAGTAGTTGTTACGGATAGTTTCGAGGAGTCTTGTGAAGAAGCGAAGAGTTATTCAGAAAAGGTGTGTACCTAGTGTGTCAGGATCGAATTCTCAACAAGAAATAATTCTCAGAAACAATATCAAAGAAGTTTGCGGAATAACACTTTGATATTCAATGAAACAGTAAATCAACACAGTAAATATAAAGAACAAACTGTAAACTTGTATTGAATGCTTTGAAGTTACAAGATTACACACTCAACCTCAATATTGATGAACAGACTCATCAATACGAATTCTACTTCTCTAGAATTAGGATCTATGCCTTGAGGTTGATTTTCTCTCTAGAACTAACACTTAGAATGAATGAATTAATCTCTGTCTAAACTATTCTATCAAATCTGTACATATACTGAATAAAAAGATAATTACAATAAATAAAATATCTTCAGAATATCTTCCATCATTATCTCTAAGCTTCCATGAATATCTTCAGTTTATCCAGCTGTCATCCTTTCCATACAGATCTCCATCTTATAAGCAGTATTAATCATAAGCAGCATTAATACTCTGAGCAGTATTAACTCTAGCAGTACTAACCATGCTCAGCAGCATTAATCTCTTCAAGCAGTACTAACTTTGAACTAGCAGTACTAATCTTGTTGAGCAACATTAATCATCAACTAGCAGCATTAATAACAGAAGTACTAACTAGAAGTATTAACTGTTTTCTTCTAGCAGCATTAACTTTGTTCCAGCAACATTAACTACAACTAGCAGCATTAACCTCAGAAGTAGTAACCATGTTGAACTAGAAGTAGCAACCATGTTGAACTAGAAGTAGTAACCATGTTGAACATTAACTTCAGAAGTATTAACTACAACTAGTAGTAGCCATGATTGACATATTTCAGACCCAACAATCTCCCCCTAACTTAACTTTTCAAAACTGAGAAGTTAAGTTCTTCAGTATAGGGTCTTTATGATAATTTCAAAACTTTCTGCAATTACTAGTTCTTCTTGATTCAGTTTCTGCTGTTATCTTCTTTTCTGTTTCTATTGTTATCTTCTTTTCTGTTTCTGCTGTAGTTACTGCTTTGTTTCAGCTTCTTCACTTATCTCCCCCTCAAAATAAGATTTCATATCAACTTGATTCTCCTTATCAATTCTTCTCAAGTTCAGATGTTTAAGTCTCCCCCTTTTTGAAATAATCATGATCTTTTCATCTCTTTTATCTCCATAATTTGATTGTGAACTTTCAGACAAATTGTACCAAGTGTACCCATCAATTCTTTGTAGTTAAACTGTCCTCACCTCCTTTAGATGTTTTACCACCCTTGAAGGATCCTTGGATCTTTTAGTAGAGATCTTCTGCCTAGCAGAAGCACCTTCTACTCCCTTGGTTTCTTGCAATCATCATTCTTCCTTGAAATCAGAAATCATCAATGGCTAAAGTTTCAGATTCTTCAAGCACAGAAATCCCCACAGAGGTAATGTCTAATCTTTGCTCTAAGACTTGTATGGAAACTGTTAAAAGGTACAGGGATCACAACCAGACAATGAGTGATGACCTTAAAAGATTAGAGAGAGATATAAAAGACTATGTAAGAATTGTTGAGAGTTTTGAGGAACAGATCAAGAGTTTCCAAGCCAATGAGCTTCAACACTCTTATGACTCAAACTACTGGAAGTGGGAGAAAGATCAGTATGAGTCTAAGCTTAAACAGAAAGAAGAGGAGAATGAGAAGATAAAGAGTGAGTTTAAGAAAGCAAAGCTGGATATTGAGAAATTTTCCAATGCTTCTAAAGCAATGGACTCTTTGCTCCAAACTCAAATCCATGACAAACTTAGAAGAGGAATAGGTTATAACACCACACCACCACCATACAACAACAATTACATCCCTCCTATATCAGACTTGCTAGAGACCAAGAATAGGAAGGAATTGTCTGATGAAGCCACTATGGTAGACCCATTAGACAAAGTGGTGGTTGAAACAGACTCTGAAGAAGAGTACTCTAATAATAAGAGTAAGGAGAACACTGTGAGTGGTGAGATTCCCCTAGAAAATCACATTATCACCAATGAGGGATGTGGAAAGACTTGGGTCAAATCTAAGGACATAGAAAAGACAGAGGGAAAGTCTGGTAAGGTCCACTACAAACAGACAACAGTTGTGAATCCTGTCCCTTGCAAACAGTGTACTTGCAATAAATCTGAGCCCCAAAAACATGATAAAAGGAGGGGAAATCAAAGAAACTGGAATAATCAGTGGGCACAAAAACAAGGGGTTGATCTGAGTAAAATCAATAGACCAAAACCTTGTTTTATCTGTGGAAAGCTTAATCATGTTGCCAAATACTGTTATTTCAATCCTATCAACCAAAGAGTTAATTTTCAAAGACAAACTCAAAACTCCTTTGGTTATAGGAAGCAAGGAAGGAATCAAATGGCTGAGAACAGAGCACCTAAAAAGTCTCATGTTCAAAACAAGTTTGCTAAAACTAAGAAAAATACTTCAAATAAACAAAGGAGTAACTTAAAGACAAAGAAAGCAAACAACTTTGCTCAAGTTTGGGTTCCAATTGCAAAGAAACTTGTTAGTACTGCTATCCCAGATAGTATTGCTTACAAGAATAGTGCTGCTAACTTGATTAGTACTGCTAACCAAGTTAGTACTGCTAACAAGGCTAGTGCTGCTTCTAGTAGTAATGCAGCCAAGCCTATAATCTTGACAAAGTACTCAAGTCATGAGATTCCTAAACAACTCATTCAGACCAAACTGACAGATTATATTAATGAGAAAGGTCAACCCAAGACCACTTTGGCTTGGGTTCCCTCAAAGACTAACTGATTTATCAAGTGTGCAGGGCAATCAAAAGCTCAAGAGGAAGAGCATTTGGAATGAAGATAATGGTTGCTCTTGGCACATAACAAGGAACATGGACTGACTTCAAATTCTTTAAAAGATTTGATGGAGGACATGTTACTTTTGATCCAGCAGAAGGTAAGAAAAGTGAAAAAGGTATAGTTTCAAAAGATAAAGTAACTTTTGAAAATTTTATGGTATATGGTACTACTAACCTTGTGTCTGTAAGTGTTTCAGGTTGCTAATACTGAAAGGTAGTTAGTACTTCTAGTTCAGTGAATACTGTCAGACTGTGTTAATGCTGCTGGTATGTGTTACTACTGCCAGTCTGTGTTAATGCTGCTGGTATGTGTTACTACTTCCAGTCTGTGTTAATGCTGCTGATAAGTGTTACTACTGCTAATGTAAGTTTTCTATACCTAAAACTGATCTTCAATGATTTAATGTCAAACCTGGATATCAATCAAAAAGTTTTTATCTGTATCCAAGGTTTGTACAAGAAGTACTTAATAATGAATTGACGGACATACCTCACTTTGATGAGGTATATGTACCTAAACCCCCTAAAGGCAAGGTTTTCTCAAACATGAGAAGATCTACTAGGGACTCTGAAGGAGTTGACACCCCATTGTTCTCAACAATGATGGTGGTGTCACACAATCAAGAAGGTAAGGCATCAGGGTCAAAGCCCTCATTAGACCAACCCACTGATGACCTATCCACACCTTCCACTAAAAAGCATAAATCTTCAGATTTCTTTTGTCAAACCAACATTCCCAATTACCATACTATATAAGGAAAAGATACAGAAGGTTCCTTCCCTTCTTGTATCCTCAACCTCAAAACCTACAAGCCCTCTGATGGAGCATTTTTCATCAGAGAATATCCAAAGGGAAACCATAGAGGTGTCTCCCAACCTCAAGAAGGTGCTCAATAAGGAGATGCAAGAGCATATGGGTTGTAAGGCTCACACTACTGACTTTGCACAAAGTGCAGGACAGGACAGTGTGAACATATCTAAGACCTTCCCCATGGAAACTTTAGATGAGTAATTATCTAAAGGTCCCAGGTGCCAAGAAACCAAGGGAGTAGAAGGTGCTTCTGCTAGGCAGAAGATCTCTACTAAAAGATCCAAGGATCCTTCAAGGGTGGTAAAACATCTAAAGGAGGTGAGGACAGTTTAACTACAAAGAATTGATGGATACACTTGGTACAATTTGTCTGAAAGTTCACAATCAAATTATGGAGATAAAAGAGATGAAAAGATCATGATTATTTCAAAAAGGGGGAGACTTAAACATCTGAACTTGAGAAGAATTGAGAAGGAGAATCAAGTTGATATGAAAT